>OY856410.1:204064406-205264406 GCA_963693085.1 Alisma plantago-aquatica | reverse complement strand
ATTTGCCTCAATGAATCTTTACCAGTTAATTTCTTTAGCATTTTTTTGTGTTTCTTACCTCCCCACAACACAAGATTTGATCCCATATGTTTTGACTAGTGGGATACTACAACTCCAAAAGCGTTCTACTCCTGCTTTACTCTTCTTTAAGTCTTACTAGTTTATGTAAAGGTGAAGGGGGGAACCATCTTTGAATTAACCAGGGTGAAGCTTCCCAATTTCACCACCTCACCATCCATGGAGGAGTGTGATCATGCAAATTTTGGCCACCTCATTGTGCATGTATGGGCTCGCTTAGTTTGCATGGAGATGCAGAATCCTCATTCCCTCTTGGGTTTCAACCAAAATTTATAGGAATGGAGTTTTGAATTAGAGACCTGAGGCTCTCACCCAATGTGTTACTAGGTTATTGCAGTTTCAGAGAAAGAAATAATGGTGATTATTTAATGATTTTACCATAGTAAACCTAATCAATGTATCATTCACACATTGGCAAGTTGGTCTTTTCCTTCAATTTTTATTGAATAGCACATTTTAGTTTTCAACATGCCCCATTATGTGTGTCGTAGCCTCCCATTTGACCACCTCATTTGGTCTTAATGACTAGATAACATTTGGAGATTCCTTCAAACTGATAAATTCTTTATGTGAGTTTTATAATTGGTAGCATCATTATAATTCATAGTACTTTTCATCTATTATCAGAATATTATTATAAATACTCATTGGAAAAGTCTTGGGATAAAGAACATCCTTGACCTATTATAAAACTATGATTATCTCAATTTCCATAATTTAATTATAAATCCTAAACCCATGTAAATAATGTATAATTGATTCATGGTTATGTTATATAAAGAAAATTAGGATTTGATCAGGACTCAGGCTATAGTTAGTATCTCCCTTAGGTTCTAGTGAGTGGTCATGCAAAATTATTATTAAATTAGGGTTTAGGGTTTATGTATTCACTTATGTACCCATAATGGATCGATCATAATAGCAGTACAATTACTACTCATTATATACTTATGGTAAATTTTGAAAATGCTTAGTGTTCATATTTTTCACTATTTTGATGTTTATACTTTCAAATGGAATTATGTATCATTGTCATGCCAATGAATTCAGTAATTATGAAATCCATGTTTAAGTTTAAGAAATCATGTTTTCTTGATATAGTCCTCTCAATCATGTTAGATGAGCCTTAACCAGTCTTATGAGGTGTGTGGGAGCATTATGTGAGCCTTATTAGGCCGTGTGTGAGTCTTAATTGGCCTTATGATCTCTATAGGAGTATTCAGTGAGACTTAACCCGCCTTATGTGAGCCTTACCTGGCCTTATAGGCATAGTGGGTGCAATCATGAGAGTGACTATATCAACTCAAGGTAAAACACAAGTTATTATGAAATTATGTCAATTTACTTAATCTTCATTGTAATTATGTTGATCATGTTAAGTAGTTAAGTTTTTCAAGTTATTTCATGTCATTTCAATTATATATTATTTTCATGTTATAACTACTCGTCACTCATAAGTTTTATGTTTTTTTACATGACTATGGACGTGATGTCTATAGGTGGTGAGAAGAGGAGGACTAATACATCAAGCTAAGGACAATGATGACCTAGTGAAAGAATAGGAGTGTCATGATAGGGCGTCCACCTCAGTTATATTTCATACTTTACCGTTCATTATTGATGTGTAGCCTTTTGAACCATGTCATTTGTTTGTGTGAAGTTTATTAGTTATGTAAACCTTTAGAGAATGAGAAATGAAAAGTAATGTTGTGTTGGTTATTATTTAAACTTATTCTGTATGCATGATATTTAAGGCATGTGATACCCTACCAATATTATGAGTCAAGAATTGATATTTCCGCTCATTTGTATATGTATAATTCGGGGTGTTAAACTCTTGATATGAAGTTACTAGGGGTGAGCAAATAATGGTCCAGACCACAAAATCAGACCGGACCGTTCGGTTCGGTTCGGTCCGGTCCGATCCGTAATGAGTTTGGTTCGATCCGTGGTCCGCAAATTTTGGTGAATTCGGTCTTCGGTTCGGTCCGGTCCCAAAACGGTCCGACCGTGGACCGGACCGTAGAACGACTTTTATGTAAAATACATGTATATTTGTCGGTATATTATGTAACAAGTACAAATAAAGTACACATATAAGTACTAGTAGCATAAATATTTTCTATTAATGTTATATAATTGTTAGAAGTAACCAATATTATCTATTTTTAATAATTAAATAAGTTGTAAAAAAAGTAAAAAGGCTGATTACGGTCCAAACGGTCCGGTCCTGCCTCGAAACGGTCCGGTTCCGGTTCCGGTCCTACCTCGAAACGGTCTGGTTTATGGTCCATAAATTCTTACTAAATCGGTCCTTGGTCCGGTCCGGTTCGGTCCGGTCCGATTCAGTTCTGGATCGATACTCACTCCTAGAAGTTACGGGCTTGAAGAAACAAGCATACGCCTAAAAGTAAAATTGTCAAACCTAAATGGATTCAGACATGGATTTTAAGAAATTTGCTGATCCGAAACATGACTTGACTTTATAATGTGCAGCCAGAAACTGAACAAAATTGTATAAATTTTCATGCTCTTGGACAAGATAGATACTTACTTATTTATTTAATATTAGAATCGTATATGTATATTTATATTTTTGTTAATATATTATAAATTATGATATTTTTATTGTGTTGAGGAGTTTTACATTACTAGTAGCTCATTAGCAACTCAAAGCATTTTACAAATCAAAACATTATTCAAACCCGAATTATATGAATTTGTCATCTCATAATATGCTCTATTCAAATCAAACATCAACTTCTAAACTCAAAATGAATACAATTTTTTTGAGGGTGGATAGTGCTGGCTTCAACATCTGTGGACACAAATTTGATAACAATGGATCAAGTTAGAACGTTCTAATACATTGCTCTCTCGTGGATGACTTTTCTTTCCCATTGCCTACTCTCCACATCATATGGTATTCCAAACACATCCCAACATCCATCGGTTATCAAACATTCCATGTAAGCATACTAGAGTTTTCCATGTAAGCATACTAGAGTTTGCAAACAAACATTGCTGCCTAAAGTCCCACGTTGCGGTAAGGGCCAGTTTCACCACTACGGTAGCGTGGCATTGTTTTCGACCTGAAAGGTCCCTTTACGCAGGTGGTGGAGGTCAGAGGTCGGAAGTATAACTCACGGGCCACTCTTGTCTGTTATTTTGAAATTTATAAGTGTACAGAACGAATAATCATTCGTTGTTGGTAATCAAAGCATGAACAATCGTTTCAAGGCCAGCCAGCAGACGGGTAGCCATAGCTAACCGAAATCATCTGTTTCCTGTCCTTTCTGTGCTTTTATAAGAAACTTAATCCTAGCCTCAAAACTTGTGGTCTCTCTAGTTACCTAGTATAAGTTCGTATGCCGTTTGTAAAATTTTGATGGAATGGGGATGGCATGGTACGCTGCTGAGAGACCGATTTGTGCCAACCTTCCTCTCGTGAGGCTGTGATCCCTCTCCGTCTCTGCTTTAGACACACCGTGAAGTTGGCATATTGTTACTTTCCTGTTTAGAAGGCCGGACAGAGTGACCACTGTAGTTTTTTGTACCGAATTCTTTTTTACCGTTTAACACGGAGAAAACGTTTTCAACATATCGAGAAGAATGTAATAATGCCAAATTCAGACAGTCACATAGACATACTCGTGCCCCTGTTTGGAAACAGAAGACATAGACTGAAAATTTGAGTTGCCTAGGTCCGAGCATTGGGGCAGACACAGTTCGGATCCAAATGATAGGTTATTTGGCAACTTACTATGGTTTTGGTCAGATTTTTAGAGCCAATACGTGTCTGAATAGATAAATTATTCCTGGTTGGATCTGAAATCTAAGCTGGAGCAGGATTTTGTAGATTCAAATATTCAGATTTAAGCAGAATTATTTCAGTGTTAATGGTTAATGGCTGCACTAGTCTTACCCAAAATCACGGGAGTAGGACACCAGAATTAGACTAAGCTTAGACTTACTTGAGGAAAGCTGGAGATAGCATTACAGGATTCTAAGCTTTAGAAGGATAACATGTAGATGTAAGGCTCAAGTATGCTATGGATATCCTTATGGCATTCATATATATAGGAAATACTTAAATATATCTAGAATAATTAGCAGTATTTAGGATGAGTTTACCAGCAAAGTAGTATTGGAAGCAAAGTATGTGGAAATAAAATGGTTAATAGCCCTCTAACTGGAAAGTATGTGAACTTACAGTATGTCAAATTGTAATTTGACTGAGTTGTGTCTCGATTAAATTACTATTTGATTCATGAGCTCCGTTGGTCTAACAATTTTGTCTGGTTGGAACTCAAGTTCGACCCACATGCATTTTGGTCAAAATGTAATCCAAGCAAAAAATATTGTCTCCCATAAACTCCTAGTCTTAAAAATCAGGTCAAGTATTTTTTTTATTATAAAAGATGCTTATCTTAATAGGTGAATACAAGTATACAACTAGATTTATGATGGCTGTTGGCCGTTCATAAGTTGTTCTTACACCATTCCTAATAAGTTATATGATTTGTACATATACAATATATATCTAGGTTCAACTCAACAATACAAGGATAATAAATATCAAAGTTTCAAGATTCAAGTTCTACGATATAAGATTGTTAAATTAGCGAATATGCAATACTTTTCAACATAAAAAACCATCCACGACGTATGAAAGTAAATAAGATTGTTTGACAATAATAATATCATTTTGAAATACTAAAATTGAGCATTGTCATCTTTGTCGAGAAGTAGGTGCCTAGTATTCTCACAATCTAAGAGAGAACCACATGGTCGCCTAACCACTACTTTTACTAGTAAATTAAGGAAAAACTATCCATCAAAATCACTACCGTATGGTGGTGGGACGCAGCCCAAAAATCAAGTGAGACAAAGATCTAAAGGGGCCAAATCCTATCACTGAGTCAAAACTTCACATAGATAGTACCTATTACTATTTTTATACTTTCAATATTTATCAAATAGGGGTGGTGACCTTCAAGTGTCTAGAATAATTTACAAAATAGGTTTGGGTCACCACCTTTAATACATCATGCATTTCATTAAATAGGGAAAATTATAATGTAAGAATGAAATTGAGAATCTAGTACCTAAATCATTTGAAACTCCAATGTTCACATACTCACAATATGGTTCCAACAGAAGAAATATGCAAAGTAAAGTACAATGGGGTTATCACTTGATTTGGAACAAATATATTTGTTCAATCTTTTCTATTTAGGGTTTTCTTTTCCATCTATGGTTATAATACTTCTCATGTTATCTTTCCATATATGGTTTCTACATAGATTGCACATATTTATCTATATAATCAATATCACTTACTTATATATGAAAATATAATGGCTAATGGCACTCTAACTAAAAAGTATGCAAATGTAGTATGTCAAATTGTAATTCAAGTTGCATCTCGATTGAACCACAATTCGACATAAACACAATAATGACCTTCATTGATCTAACAATTTTTTCTTCTTCAAACTCAAGTTCAACCCACATGTATTTTGGTCAAAATATAATTCAACCAAACCACATTTTACCCCAGAAACTTCAAATTTTAGAATTCAGTTCAATTATTTTTTTAAATATACCTATCTTGATGGATGTATATTAGTATATGACTCGGTTTAAGATGATTTTTGTCGTTCTTTAGGTGTTCTTACATCATTTCTAACTGGTTATATAATTTTCACTTATACAAAATATAATCTAAGTAAAACTTAATAATATAAGAATCACAAGTATTAAAGTTTTCAAGATCCAAGTTCGAAGATAAAATATTGCTCAATTAGCAAAATATGCAAGATTGTTCAACATTAAAAATTATCCACAAGGTACGAAAGTAAATAAAATTGTTCAACAATAATAAAATCAATTTCAAATATTAAATTTAAGCATTTTCATATCATAACTTTATCAAGGAATACGTGCCCAGTGAGAACTCATTACACTAAATGAATTTTAATCAAAACATAAAATATAATCAATCACTAATTAATCACATACCCAAAAATATGGGTAAATTAAAACCAATTTCAACATCAACACTCACTTAAAAATATTTGCATAAGAGCCCAACATCTTTCTTGTATACATACTATGCCGATAATTTATACAAATTGGTCTATCACCTTAGCCACAACATATATACACAGGAGAACAATATTTGTATATGCCACACAAATAAGTATTAAAATGCTAACAAAATTCCGATTCATTTGAAACACCACATACAAATTTTTCCTACCCGGACCTGAGAGTACAGGGAAGACTCTGGGACACACTAGACATCTAATCAACTTTCTCCAAGATTCATTACTATAGCTCCTCTTTGTTGCCACATGTTTGTTTTCGTCATTTCCGATTACCTAAAAAAATGTGGCAAACCACAAGGGTGAGACCCATGTCCCAGAAAGAGATATAAACTCCAAAAATGCTTGTTGATTACAACATTTTAAATAGTAGATAACTAAGCAGTTGGATTATTGAATAATCAATTGAACATATTGAACAAATCAAGTATACTAAATAGATTAAGCAAATCATCTTAGCAGCAAGTATGATTATCAATGCCTATATAGATAACAAATAAATCCATTTCTCTAGATAGATATCTACTCAAATATCATCAAATTGCATCTAATAACAATCATTATCATTAATATGACTATCATCATATTCCTTTCTAACAATACAAGCAATCTAGTAGCATAAGCATCCCTGACATCATGAATATGTCTAGTAACATAACATGGCTATCAATATTGACATCTCAAATAAAGTGAACATATCTATATCATAAGTAGAACTAACATCATAGCACAATTAACTGCATAGGCATGATTAGCAGTTTACACATTTATAATTACATAGGCATGGCTAGCAATATTAAACATAGCTGGCAGCATTATCTTAACCATCAATGTCAGTATATTTGACAATATAAGCATGTTTACAACATGAGCATAACTACAACATAAGCAACTATATTATCTCTTATTGTACTATACATGATCTCAATGAAAAGAATGCAAACAAGGGTTATCATCCAATATGAAGCGTTGTCCTGAGGAATTTGAGGATACCACTTAAAATCCAACTGAACATTGCTAAGTCAAAATCAGTGCCATAAAATTGTTGGGTTTTAGGGGAGACAGAGAAGGCAGCGGAAACAAAATTTTCTCCCCCAACCCATACCGAGGAAACGCGTCAACGTCTATATAATAGGAAAGGATGGTTTGCGGAATCATACCTTGTCCTGAGGCTTGCTCGGCGACAATACCTCGCGCAATGTGCGGTCTTCAACTCCGGACTTCGACGGTGTCTGTGCAGCTCCTGGTCGCACCGGGACTGACAACTCCTACTCGAACCGGACTGTCGGATGACAGTTGTCCTCCTAAGCGGCAGTGTCCTCCCGCCTCTGTAGTAGTCCACACGGACCACCTGGAACTCCACTCTCCTTGTCCCACAAGGAAGTGGAAGGAGTCGCACCCTCCTGTTGACGTACTAGTCGCCAACACGCTCTCCTGTCTCCTGTTGCAACTGCAGTTGTCCTTCCCTTGCTGCACCTCCCTTTTGCGGGAAGCACTTGCTCGGGCTCTCTCATGGTTACCAAAACCAGAGAGAACGACAACTTGCAGAGAAACTGGTTGCAATGAGTTGTACTTTGAGAAGCCCCCAATACCCCTATATATATAGGAGAGTCATGCGACAGGGTTCTCCATCGCGGGCAATGCGGGACTAATGCAGGAGTAGAAGGGTTCGAGAATTTTCCACAAAAAGCAACCGGTTCGCAACCTGAAATGATCGGTTCACAACTGAACCGATCGGTTCGGCCATTGAGCCGATCGGTTGGACCTGAGTCGATCGTTTGGGGCACTCCAACCGATCGGTTGGTGCCCTGAACCGATCGGTTCATGGTCCTAATCCGGCTCAAAAGGACTTTCCTTGTTTCTTTCCCAATTGGTATCGAATACCAATATTATTCCCAATCGAATTGGGCAATTTGAAACCAAAGGAAAATTCTTGCCGACATGACTTTCCCAACTGGTCGGTTGCACCAGTTGAGCCGATCGGTTCAACCCTTGAACCGGTCGTTTCAACCTGGGCATGAGCCGATCGGCCTGGACACTCCAGCTGACCGGTTCAGCAACCTCAGCCGACCGGTTCATCACATGAACCGATCGGTTGGGAGCACAGGTTGGGAAAAATTAGTCAATTACGATTTCAATCAATCTGATACTCCAATCAATGCGTCCAACACCTTGAACCATACGATATTGAGCTATCGACTGATTGAGTGTTTAATTGAACTACTAAACTCCTTTAGTAATCAATCTAAACATTGCTTTGTGGACAAAACTCCTCTTCCAGGTTAAATCCTATGTGTGTGACCCTGCAGGTCCATTTCACGTTGGCAGTGAAAGTCCATAACACTTATGACTTCACAAGCAAAGAGTGGTGCCTAGTCACACATCATTGCTACCCAAGTGAAAGTAGAAAGTTGGAGAACAACTTTCATCCTACAATCCGTGAATGGTGTTACAGCGAGTGTATAATTCCTTTGTCACTGATATCCCGAATGAACTCGAGGCATGGAACAGTCATCCTGTCAACGTTCATTCACTTCCTTGATCTCAGAGTAGACTGGAAGAGATATGTATGACATCAGTATCATATTCTGATTCATACATGCGTGCACGCCTTTCTCAATCCTACTCATCAAGTGGCCATGGATATCAAACTCCCTCAGGAGGGACAAATCCCATATCTATCACTCACCCCTCAAAAGCCCCATGTGTCAAAGCCACCCAATCATCACCTTTATAACAACCCATGTTTCAGGACTGCGTTTGATGATGTCAAAGTGTGCCCAACGACATGTTTTGAGTGCAGTGATTTCAGGTCTAATAATCACACTCACCACCATCACTGTGAGTACTGACTGTGACTACCATCTCATGGTTCCATGTGTCAAACTCACGGTGGGTCTGTCCGGTACACTTGTTCTCTAACAAGTACCTATGTGTTTGGTTTGATATCTCTATATCATGACTAATGAGATTCTGTCATCAACCAACACCACAATCTAGTCTTGTGTGTCATTGCTGTCTATCTACCTTCCACAATGACATCCGACTAGGGACATAACAAGAATGTACACACTCTTAGCATCCGTATGATCTCATCGTTCAGGTCATGAACCTGAAGGCATACGTCATTGAGTACTGTCATTCTCTAGACATTCAATCTGTTCTATCACTATCTCATATGACTGAACCAGAAAGAATTGGAAGCTTGCCTTTGATGTTTATCAAATCAATCTTAATGTATCCCACCAATCATCACATGATTGGCTCTCAAGGCATACATACCAACAGACTCCCACTTGCACTGCGAGCCAATCACCCATGAATCATATTCATAGTGATCTTCAAACATGTCCCACATGTTACTGTGCTGTAGTGCCAACATAGTGAGTAATGGCAACACCTTGCCAAAGTCTGTATAAATTGCATGTCTCTCATCTCTTTGATGTATGTCACACGTATGAGATGGAGTTGTCGTAATATGCGATCTTGTATTCCATTTGCTAACCTTTAGCCACATTGCATGATCAAGGATTCCAGACTTGTCATCAATGAGTGGAATATAAGTTCATCTCATGAACTTTCAAATCCATATAGTATCCACTGTTGTTCACTAACACATAGATACTCGGCATTTCCCTTTTAAATGGCTTTATTGGAACACTTCCAATTATCAACAAACATTCACTTTTATACATCTCATGTATATATATTGCGATTAATTTTCTGTCCTTTCGGAAGTTCGCATCAATGTAACTCTTTACATCGAACTCTTCCTTATCTCCATAGAACTAGTACTTCACAAGCACTCATCAAGTTCTCATGGTATTCCAGTAACCCTTACTGGAAGCAGACATACATCCACTCGTCATGTCCCACATACGAGTTATCAGGATGAGCACATCATATTGCCATGTCCTACATACAAGATGATGAATGCATTTTATTCTTGCCATGTCATACATGCAAGATAATGGGATGATTACATACATGATAGATCCATATCTATTCTTAGTGTTCCCATTCTTCATAAGAATTGGACACTTGGCCTTGGGATACTAATATCCATGTAATATGGACAAGTTTTCTCCCACCGAATCTGTGAACACTTCAGTACAGATTGCCAATGTATGCTTTCTCTTTCCAGGTCAAGAGATTTTCGATAACTATCTCTATAGATCTCTATTCCTATCACATAGGAAACATCTCTATCTTCCTTAAAGATAATTTCCACTTTTGGATTTCCATTCTAGAACAATTCCATTTCACATCAATATGTGGAATGTGAATACGCTCCCACTAAATCACAGATCACTTCTTTATCTTTGACATATCAGTCAAACCCTTTGACTATATTATCAAAATAAAGATCCAATTTTGAGTTGCTTGTTCTCAATCAATCACATTGATTAGTCCATTGTAACTTATAGACTTCATTTGCATTAGTGGATTCATAAACCTTATAGGTTGTGTCACGTACACATCCTGGTTTTATTCCTCATAGGAATGCGGTTTTAGTATCCATATGCCAAATGTCTTAGTCATTAAGTTGCAATCAACAAGCATCATCCTTCTCAAAATGTTATCCATGTGTCTTAACACTTAAGACTCATTTTCACTTTATGGATATGATCCAATGAGCGCTACCATCAAGGTCATACCTTATGGTTCACATGGAAGTCATTTAGGATGTAATGGTTTTAAACCATAACTCAAGATTCGGTTCGTCATATTCATCTTGATAGTTGACTCATCACATGAACAACTCATCAAATAGATAATTGAGGTGTATCTGTTAAAGATATAAGAACTCACAACCCTTGTGATTCTTAATTTCTTTTATTAGTGTGGGGTATTCTTTTATTAAGAAGAATTCAGTTATTTGATAATCTTTCTCTAACTCCTTAGAGTATGATTCCTTCTTGATTCAGACATCATCATGACTTAATCATGAGTTCACTATGATACACTATCATAATCACTCATAAGGATCTCAAACATTTGGTCCAAGTATTTAAATCATTGATCTCATCAAGAATTAATACTTTGCCAAATTTGTACTTCATTTATGATAATCTCGAACACTTCAATATATTCATATTGGTATTTCTCTAAACACCATTTGAAGTATTAGCATTTATTCCAATAGGTATGTAAATACATCACATGTATTATACCTAATAGGATAATCACTCTCCCACTACTTTAGTGAAGATTGATTAATCATGTCCAAGATATTCATGTTCCTTACTGGTTCTCTAACCAAAAGAGTCTAGTTTTATCCATCACATGGAAACTAGAAATGAATTTCTCATGATTAATTCTAATTAAATTGTTTGAGTTATCTATAACTTTTAGGTATCGTCTTATCTTATGCATATCAAATATCACAAGATAAATAAGGCATTGCCACAAAGATCACATCTTTATAAATTGAAACATCTCTTTATTAATTGCTATCATTGTCATACAATATGCAAAAATAAAGTGTTTCTATCTATTGGCAAGTATGAAATAGCAGTTCATAACTGTATTACATTCCTTATTGGCTGAAAATAAACTAAAGTATTCCTATAAAGGCAACACTTGCCCCAAGTAAGAATGCTTTACACTTTACATCTTGATATCATATATCTCAAAAGTGTTACAAGTTTACTTTCATGACACCTTTAAGTAGAGGTTTCAGTCGCCTCCTTCTTCTTTTGTTCTTCCAGGTAGAGAGGACAATTCCTTTTCCAATGTCCTGGCTTTTGACAATGGTGGCAATTTCCTTTCTTGGTCACGCCTCCCTTGGCCTTGAGAGCTGAAGATGGCTTGGACTCCTGGCTAGCTTCAGAACCTTTCTTAGCTTTGCCCTTGCCCTTGCGCTTGGACTTGCCTTTCTTGCTCGTGATCACCATCACGGACTTAGGCTTGTCCTTCTTCATCTGTAACTCGGTTGTCCTCAACATGCCCAACAACTCTGACAGTGGCCTATCAAAGTTGTTCATGTTGTAGTTCATCACAAACTGACTGTAAGATTCTGGCAACGATTGCAGTATCACGTCAGTAGCCAACTCTTGGCTCAGTAGAAATCCCAGTCTCTGCAGGTTCTCCAAATACCCAATCATCTTGAGTGTGTGACGACCAACTGGATCTCCTTCTGTCATGATGCACTTGAACAGCGCCCTAGAAACATTGTACCTCTCTTGCCGTGCCTGATCTTCATACATGTTCCTGAGATGCAGAATCATCTCTATGACACCCATGTTCTCATGTTGCCTCTGCAACTCATGGTTCATTGAACATAGCATCAAGCACTTTGCATCAATGGCATCATCAGAATGCTTCTTGTAAGCATCCCTTTCTGCCTTTGGTGCATTAGGAGCGGGTTCCTCTGGAATTGGAGTATCCAGAACATAGAGCTTGCGCTCTTGAGTGAGAACAATTCTCAATGTCCGATACCAGTCGTGGAAGTTTGTCCCATTTAGCTTGTCCTTGTCAAGGACCGATCGCAAAGAAAAGTTGTTGTTGTTTGTTGCCATTTGAACTACAAAAAGGAAAATATGCAATTTTAGTACAAAACTCATTTTTGACTTATTTGATTGATTTGAAAGTTTGACGATATAATTAGGCCTTTAATTAATTATCGCTCCCACTATTTTAGTTCAAATTGATAGCCCTCACCATCAATTTGGAAGATTACAGCGTACAACCTTCTAGTGGGCAAGATCCTGAAATCCTCTAAGTCATGGACCAGCTAGGGCTGTCACCCACAACATAGATCTCTCAGGTAGGCAACTTTTGCCAATTGCATCATATGCAACTCTTGATAAGATGTCATATACAACTCCTTGCAATGATCATCTCCATGCCTCAAGGTACTAGATCCCATCTAGATCACCTTGTTAAGTCCGACCCAAAGAAAACACGATGAACATGCACCCTGCTAGGGCAGACCCACACATTCATCCTTCACGCTTCCATGAGGTAGACGGTGCACCACGCTAGGGCGTGCCCACACTTGGTCGAACAAGCTTTTCACGTGTGTCGCATTTGGAAGGCATCTAAAACTTAATATTGTAATGAGGGATTTGGTTTTATATACATATACATATCCAATCACCACAATACATAGTACGTATCATATACATGCTATATCCCACAGAAAACATGCACAAACGATAAAAGCGATGATTATGGCCATCCTAATGTGATTCCTCGAGCCAAGAGGAATCACGGTCATCTAAGTCAACATCACATGCAACCTGTACAAGATGAATTCTGTGCCTTGCCATCCGAGTTGATCAACTCATCACATGAATGATCTGTACTCTCCAGTCGGTCGTCTGGGTGCCACCAGCCGATCGGTTGGCTCCGCCAACCAATCGGTTCGCCTGGTCGTCGTGCATCTCGTCATGTCCGCCACCCGCTCGTCTCGCTTCTCGAACAGGTCATCAACCGATTGGTTCACTCCTTGAACCGACCATCTAGAACGTCAACCGATCGGTTCACGCCTTGAACCGATCGTTTCAACTGTCGTCTTGATGTCCGCCGGTCTATGACATAACAGGAAATAAAATCCTATTCTATTAATTACATTGCTTTAAAAGAGAAACCCCGATTTACATTCGGGGGGAGCAAAGGTAGGAGAGAATCTCGAATTATTTCGAGTTACATCAGAAATAAGAGAGGGAAGATCGGTGCGCAGACCGAGATGCAAGCAACCACAAACAACCACACACAGATAGGGGTTTATAGGCCATAATCACACTACACACATCCACCACAAAACTCGTTTAAGGGCGACGCGTATCGAGTGCATTAATAATACATATCATATATGTAATTAGGGATTTGTGGATTTAGGATTTGACATGCATAAAGCCGATATTATTCGCATCGCATGCAATAAATAAAGGCGACAAACCAAAATCGATCATATCGATATTCCTAAAACATAGAGCAGTTGACGTGGCTCTGATACCACTGTTGGGTTTTAGGGGAGACAGAGAAGGCAGCGGAAACAAAATTTTCTCCCCCAACCCATACCGAGGAAACACGTCAACGTCTATATAATAGGAAAGGATGGTTTGCGGAATCATACCTTGTCCCGAGGCTTGCTCGGCGACAATACCTCGCGCAATGCGCGATCTTCAACTCTGGACTTAGACGGTGTCTGTGCAGCTCCTGGTCGCACCGGGACTGACAACTCCTACTCAAACCGGACTGTCGGATGACAGTTGTCCTCCTAAGAGGCAGTGTCCTCCCGCCTCTGTAGTAGTCCACACGGACCACCTGGAACTCCACTCTCCTTGTCCCACAAGGAAGTGGAAGGAGTCGCACCCTCCTGTTGACGTACTAGTTGCCAACACGCTCTCCTGCCTCCTGTTGCAACTGCAGTTGTCCTTCCCTTGCTGCACCTCCCTTTTACGGGAAGCACTTGCTCGGGCTCTCTCACGGTTACCAAAACCAGAGAGAGCGACAACTTGCAGAGCAACTGGTTGCACTGAGCTGTACTTTGAGAAGCCCCCAATACCCCTATATATATAGGAGAGTCGTGGGACAGGGTTCTCCATCCCGGGCAATGCGTGACTAATGCAGGAGTAGAAGGGTTCGAGAATTTTCCACAAAAAGCAACCGGTTCGCAACCTGAAATGATCGGTTCACAACTGAACCGATCGGTTCGGCCATTGAGCCGATCGGTTGGACCTGAGCCGATCGTTTGGGGCACTGCAACGGATCGGTTGGTGCCCTGAACCGATCGGTTCATGGTCCTAATCCAGCTCAAAAGTACTTTCCTTGTTTCTTTCCCAATTGGTATTGAATACCAATATTATTCCCAATCGAATTGGGCAATTTGAAACCAAAGGAAAATTCTTGCCGACATGACTTTCCCAACTGGTCGGTTGCACCAGTTGAGCCGATCGGTTCAACCCTTGAACCGGTCGTTTCAACCTGGGCATGAGCCGATCGGCCTGGACACTCCAGCCGACCGGTTCAGCAACCTCAGCCGACCGGTTCATCACATGAACCGATCGGTTGGGAGCACAGGTTGGGAAAAATCAGTCAATTGTGATTTCAATCAATCTGATACTCCAATCAATGCGTCCAACACCTTGAACCATACGATATTGAGCTATTGACTGATTGAGTGTTTAATTGAACTACTAAACTCCTTTAGTAATCAATCTAAACATTGCTTTGTGGACAAAACTCCTCTTCCAGGTTAAATCCTATGTGTGTGACCCTGCAGGTCCATTTCACGTTGGCAGTGAAAGTCCATAACACTTATGACTTCACAAGCAAAGAGTGGTGCCTAGTCACACATCATTGCTACCCAAGTGAAAGTAGAAAGTTGGAGAACAACTTTCATCCTACAATCCGTGAATGGTGTTACAGCGAGTGTATAATTCCTTTGTCACTGATATCCCGAATGAACTCGAGGCATGGAACAGTCATCCTGTCAACGTTCATTCACTTCCTTGATCTCAGAGTAGACTGGAAGAGATATGTATGACATCAATATCATATACTGATTCACACATGCGTGCACGCCTTTCTCAATCCTACTCATCAAGTGGCCATGGATATCAAACTCCCTCAAGAGGGACAAATTCCATATCTATCACTCACCCCTCAAAAGCCCCATGTGTCAAAGCCACCCAATCATCACCTTTATAACAACCCATGTTTCAGGACTGCGTTTGATGATGTCAAAGTGTGCCCAACGACATGTGTTGAGTGCAGTGATTTCAGGTCTAAGAATCACACTCACCACCATCACTGTGAGTACTGACTGTGACTACCATCTCATGGTTCCATGTGTCAAACTCACGGTGGGTCTGTCCGGTACACTTGTTCTCTAACAAGTACCTATGTGTTTGGTTTGATATCTCTATATCATGACTAATGAGATTCTGTCATCAACCAACACCACAATCTAGTCTTGTGTGTCATTGCTGTCTATCTACCTTCCACAATGACATCCGACTAGGGACATAACAAGAATGTACAAACTCTTAGCATCCGTATGATCTCATCGTTCAGGTCATGAACCTGAAGGCATACGTCATTGAGTACTGTCATTCTCTAGACATTCAATCTGTTCTATCACTATCTCATATGACTGAACCAGAAAGAATTGGAAGCTTGCCTTTGATGTTTATCAAATTAATCTTAATGTATCCCACCAATCATCACATGATTGGCTCTCAGGGCATACATACCAACAAAAATATCTAGGAAGAGCCAGACTCCTAAGATCT
This sequence comes from Alisma plantago-aquatica, assembly GCA_963693085.1. Taxonomy (NCBI): domain Eukaryota; kingdom Viridiplantae; phylum Streptophyta; class Magnoliopsida; order Alismatales; family Alismataceae; genus Alisma; species Alisma plantago-aquatica. The sequence goes on along the minus strand of OY856410.1, from coordinate 205,247,974 downwards.
TCTCCGCCCCTGGTCAGTACAGGTCCGCCACAATGACACATGAGGTCAAGCTACTAACAGCCTAGTTCGTCCTTGGTATAGGTTACGGCACTAGTAAAAGGAGGTGAGTATGCATACCCTACCATCTGAGATACAACCGCAGTTGTCCTCCAATCTCATCACATATATAATCACCGAGACACGACCACAGTTGTTCTCAAACTAAGGGCTAGGTATGACCACAGTCATCCTCCCTAAACACTTGGATACAGGATGACAAACACCCCACATACTCAATAGTATGCGCTCTGAGTTTCCCTTAGGAATACTCATTTCACCATCTGGCAAGTTCTGACACTTAGATGGATCTATGGCACATGGCACTACATGATTAAAATTTCACTTGATTAATTATTTCCAATTGGGTGAATTAAGGTTGCATCAAACAAGTGGACATACAAACCCTAATTCATCTCTAGCAAACAGTGCTATATAACAATTTCAAAATATATAAAATGTATGATACATATTGTTCATCATCTCATCATCACATCATTCTATTCACTTGCCATTCATGAGACTACACTAGTCAGCATACTATCACAAGATATAAATCCTTTTCACAATATCACAAGGTATCAAACCTTATCAACACAAGAGGATTACACCTCATTCAGGGCTCAACCATGCCCAGAGTTCATTAAGACAATCATATTATTCCCTATAAGATCATCATTATCTTTCCATGCCTTATAATAAGGCTCAATACCATCACTTACATATAATACATCAGACAACATAATATTGCATTAATGAGCTAGGAGATATTCATAAACAATCATAGCAAGGTTATATTAACATTAAGAACAATCATTTATTAGATTAACATGTAATGAATCTAGATATGATTAACCCTCATAATATTCATAATGCGTAGGTTTAGCATAAGAAATTATCAACCATGTGGCTATGATAACCACCAATTAATATATTAAGGTTATGATCATATTCAGGAGGTTATTTCACCATCATTCCATCATGTAAGAATGTTAAACATGAATACTCATCTTTATCTATTTGCATTAGAGTTAGGTTCAGCAAAATAAATTATATTAATGTTACTAATCAACACTTATACCCAAACCATAACTCATAGCATCCCTATTGGATCATGGATGCATAAGGTGAAGCATCACCATTACATTCCATACTATTCCCACGTATGAATCCACACATAAATCAAGGTGTAACCATCGGGACATAGAATACTAAGGTTTCAACAACAATAAGAGAGTACTCCAGGATAGTATTAATCATTCAAGGACTATTCATACCCAATTACTATCATTTAATTATTGAACACCCTACCCTTAGGGTTTCATTTAATCACAACAAATTCTACAAAGAAAGGTGTAATACATCTATCATGTACTTTTCAAATCTTTACAACACATGATACCTGGGATCTCAATCCCTTATCACATTACTTGGAATTCTCATCCCTTCACATCATTATCATAATTACTAGATCTGGGTATTCAAACCCTTAGATCATCACATAGCATTGTTACCTCTGTAACAGGTAACCATTACCTCTAGGTCCTAAGACCAAGGTATTCATTTCACTAGTTGTACAAGTATTATCAGGGCTCACAAGGCCATCACAAATCTTGTCACCTCTCACTAGGCTACAACTTATTCCCATGGCTCCCATAAAGATTTCATTAGACATAAACATTCACTGAATAAAGACTACTATCAACAAATCATATAAAATCAATATATGTATGAAACCATGGAACTGAGCCGAATTTGGGTTTCCATTCCATTCACTGGGATATCATGCATCAATAATAACATTGAATAAATAAATTCTATCATGTCAAGAAAATCCCTTCAAATGGATTTCACGATATCTATTTGCAAATATCCAACTTTCGTCACATCTAGGGTTTCACCCTCTTCACTGTGATACCAAACAAACACTACTCACTTTAAACAAAATACAAGATAGTATCTAACATATATGTACTATGAATTTAGATAAACAATCATTCAAAACCAAGGGTATCTAGATAAGCAACTTTCTCTATTTACTTATACATGAAATTTCAGTCATAGACAAATTCCCTATATTTCAGTTTACTCTTATAACCTCTACGAATATTTAGGGAATTCTCATTAAAATGCATTGTATACATTTCTAATATGATTTTATCTTCTGAAATTCATTCAAACAAAGGAATAATCCATTTCATATCATTTTGCAACAACTTAGAACAAATAGACAATTCAAGGTTTATAGTTGCATACTAAGCAATTAAAGATTATGGTTGATTTAACCAATTTTCATGCAATATATTGTTTAAATGAAGTTCCCACTCACCCTAAGGTGTGAAAACACCTTAAAAATGTATCCCATATCTTAAAATATCAAATCCATATCAAATCTTTAGTAATTCACCCAATTCTTCTTCCTTTCAACTCGGAAACCCTATAAATGAGGGATTATGAAGAAAGAGTGAGAAAAGAGGAAGTTTTGATACCATTTTGGATAAAATCATAGGAGGGACGGAATTTTGACATGTGAGAGAAGATTCACCATGAAACTATATCCAAAGAAGCTAAACTTACATGATTTCATCATTCCTCAGACCGTATAACCCTAGGTCAACATCTCCATCAATTTCTCCTCTCAAACCCTAACTCTCTCTCTATATATATAGGATTTCGTTTCTTTGGATTGAATCATGAATTATGAGAGCTCCTTGTGTGTTAGGTTGACCATATTGAGAAATTGAGCTGCTTGGGTTAATTGCACATTGACCCCTCACTAAAGATTTTCTTATTTCAGCAGATTTTTCTGTCATAAAAAGGTTTCTGTGAATTCGTTTATTTTCATGATCAAACCTTCTCCAAAAATTATTCTAATTTATAATGTTGTGTATAATTGAGATTTAAATCTTCATTTAAAATTTTAGATCATTCAAAACTTCTGTTAAATAATTAAAAATGGAATAGTGCACTGCTATCCAGAATTCTGTAGAAATGTCAGTTATTGTAATTCGTCTACTGTTAAGGTATAAGCGCATCCAAAAATTATTAAAATTTTACTTGTTTCTTAATATTTCGTTTTAGATCTTTAGTTAAAATTTTAGATCATTTAGAGTTACCAATAAATAATTAAAAATAAAAAACTACACTGCTGAAAAGCACTCTGTTAGCATTTTCGTCGAAGTATAGTTCGACCGAGAACCACATTCAAAGAACACTCAAATATTTTGAATTTTTTTACAATATTCATGATTGAGTTATCCATATCATATACAAAATTAAATTAAATAAAAAATTTGTAGAAAATATGAAAAATCATTTACCACACTGTTATCTTGATCAAATTTCGTACTCATGTACCATCAAAACCTTGATTTCAGCCAACTAGGGTTTATATTTCTGAAACCCTAATTTCTCAAACAATAGAACACTTAACGTTCTTATTAGGTTTAAAACATCATAATTAAATTATCATCATTAATTAGATTTAAGCAATGATCAATCCAATTAAGCATATAATCATTCAAGTAAATCCTAGTTTACCAATTAAGCTCAGATGTGGTTTTACCAATTAAGCTCAGATGCGGTCATAACAATTCTCCCCCCTTAAAAAGGTTTCGTCCCCAAAACATAAATATGCAAGTAAAGTACATTAAAGGTTTATTTTAAGCTTATGAAATCTTACATGTCGTTATATTCTTGTATTTCATACTTGAATGTAGTTTTCAACATTAAGTCCTTTATTCCTTTACTAAATCACAACATGTTTGAAATAGTTCTCAATGATAACAACAAATTCTCTATGTCAAAATCAATCATAGGATAGAGAGAGAAACAAACATTTCAATATTTTCATACTCTTGAGGTGTTACCTCAACATCGATAATATGATCCAACTATCTCAATTCATACTACTAAATATGTACTATTGTAATGTATTACCTCTAAATCACGAAAGAGAGTTCACCATGTTCTTTTGAATTTTACTATTGTGCTACTCAAATAGAAAAATAGTCTTGAGTTAAAAGACTATATTTAACAACAATTGTACATTACTACTCACGGTATCCCCATTGGATTATGGATGCATAAGGTGAAGCATTAACATTACATTCCATACTATTCTCAAGTATGAACCCACACATAATTCAAGGTGTAACCATCGGGTTATAGAATACTAGGGATTCAACAATAGTAATAGAGTACTCCATAATTGTATTAGTCATTAAAGGACTATTCATACCCAATTACCATCACTTAGTTATATTAAAGCTAGGTATAACAAGCTACACCTCATTAGGGTTACATATCAATACAATATGATTATCATCCATTCTATTCATATGAGTGAATAGGTAAGACTGCCTTATTCAGGGTAAGCCTCCATTTGTTCCATCATCATTCAACCCATATAACCATACCACAATTGTACAATACTAAGATCGATTACTGGTATGAATGGCTTAAACTATAAGACACCTTTAATTAACATATTGCTTGCACATCTACACTGAAATCATACGTAAAACCAATTTACATCCCTTAATATACCTTCAACAAATTGTACTTCTAAAAACAAATTCACATATTACTAAAAGCCATTGTTTTCTCTTAACTCTCTCCTCATTCATTACTACTTACTTTTTGCTACTAATCCTTCTCATTTTAATCATGTAGATTAAACATCCCTAAAATTGAAACATACAAGGAATGAATAGATTATTCATCATTCTTGCTATTACTACAAGAATTTATTTCATATCACACTTCACTCATATTGTATTTCTCCTTTAGTTCAAAACACACCTCTTATATTTCAAATATATTTCTTATCCTTTCCTCTAAATCATTTCCATATTGTTTATCTACCTTTCAGATTAGCTAGGATTACTATCAGTGCTAGTTTAATTCTCTTAGTGCAAATTTCATGATCTTGTTTTATAGAGATGCTAGTATTCAAGGTCAAATCACTAGTGACAACCCTTTAACTACTACAACTCTAAACATTCTAGGGTTTGGCCTGTATCAGTAGCATGACATTATTGTGGTGTGACTTTGCTCCCTTAATTTGAAATTCAAACTTTGGATCTCACAAGTTTTTACTAAAGTCTTCCTTATCTTATCAATTGAATTTCCTTCATATTAATTGGCCATTCAGATAGATTACATTCTCAAATTACCCTTCTAGGGTTTCATCATCATATTGTGTGTCATTATTACATTCACAAGATGCCTCTACCATGGTGGTTATGCATCATATATGATTCATTTTCATAAAACTTCATTCCCAAATTTCTCTCATTAAGTAATATATGGAAGAGAAGACGATTCTGAGAGTTTGAATTCTTACATTCAAACATCCCATTAATACTTGACTAACTAGCACTTGATTGAATCTGCTAACCTCTTTCTTTTATAATCTATATTACTCCACTATGTTTCAAACCCTTCCTTACTTTCCATAATCCTCTTACCAAATACTACTCTTCCACCTGTTATATTTAGCTTCTACTTTTCTCTTATGATCATGTTGATTATTCATGTGTATGATCATGTATACCATGTTGCACATATTTCTTTTTATCCTTATACAAATGTGAAGTTGAAATTTTAAATCAATAATCTCTCTATTAGTTTCAACTCATGTTTAATACATTACATATCCTTCATTTTAAATCAAATGGCTCATGCATGGGTTAAACATAGTTTCTCTTATATCAAGTTTTTCCTTATTGGGTATAGTCTACCTTTGTATAACTTATTCATTTTGTTAAGCTACACTTTTTTTTAGAAACTAGTTTGTTGTTCTATAGAGAGTTGGAATCCAAAGGTAGTAAGGACAAATGTATTAAACTTAATAATAAAGGTATACATTCCATGCTCTCAATTATATCATAACCCTCATTCCTTAATCAAGCTCATCATTTCCAACATTTATCTTTGTTTTAACTTAGTTTCTTACCCTAGTCTTATTATTTACATATCTATCTAATTCTCTTTACTTTAACTCTTCTGAAGACTCTTAACTTATATTTACTTATCATATACTTAACTCTTTTCTTCTATTTTTCCTTTGCTTTGGAGTACAAAAAAACATTGCACTCAGTTATATAATCCATTCCTCATGATTGATTCTTACTACCTTGGCCCTTACATACTTTTCTCATATCTTTTCCATATTCCATATTTAGAGTTCATATAATATTAATCATTAAACTTAATCTGAACCTTACATCGTGTTCCTTTATTCCCAATTAAGGATTTCTCATATGAGTCCCCAATGTTGGGTCTCAGATATCAGTTCCAACTAATTCTTAGCTATTCTAATTTTTCCCATATGTTTCAACATCTTAGTGTATGTACATTCTGACTATGATGTGGGTCTAATTTATCCAGATTCTACTCTTATCATATTGTTAATAGGAGTCATTAGATCCCAGTAATGCATCCTGCCAGCCGGACCAGGCCGAACCTATAGTCCTAAAGCTAAGAGCTACTTAAGATTAATCAACTCCTATTAATCTCAAACATGTGGAAAGAATATCCACTTAGGAAAGTTCATTCAAAGATCATTTCTAGTCTACTTGATACAAAGAATGTAATCAATAAATGCTACAACTGCATAGTGTACAGGAAATTTTAAAGACCCATATATATTTCAAAATATTGAATATCTAAATTCCAACATATGAGAGCATTTATATACGTCTCCAATAAAACAACAATATGAAATGAAAGTTCTATCTCATTTTATATTTATGCTCTTAATTCATGTTACTAATCTTATTTCTAACCCTAATATTTCTAGGGTTCCTCTCTAGCCCATCCTTCCACTGTATACCTGGCCAGGGTATACATGAAAGAATAGACACAGTAGCTTGATATTGGTTGATCCAAGTACTCAAATACTGGGCCAAGATATCCAAATACTCAAATCCCCAAAGCTAACATAATAACATCTCCTATATGCCACACTTATGACTCTAAATAACTTAGTGGTCCCTGACAACTCATCCTATGCTCTGATACCAAGTTGTTACACCCCTATCTCACAATTTCCACTAATCATGAGATTAGGGTATAAATTGAGGATTTAACATAATACAAAGATCGCCCTTAACTTTTTCTTCTCTTTCAAAATTCCTTGTTTTCTCGCATTGAACCACATAAACCAACTTTACAAGGGAATCTAAACATTGATTTCTCTAATCTGATTTCAATAGTAAAAATGCATGTATGAACATTCATTATGTTCCTCATACTTTTAAGCACATAAGACTTGCTGATTCACACATATTGCTAAAAGAGGAATAATGTTATACATCATCATTTTCAACTCTCTCTTATTTCTTTACAAGGACCTAGAGTGACAAGGACTGACTGAACTTAACTATACTCAGACTTAACTCTTGTGGCAGATCTACTCTGATGCAATGATATCTTCCTTAAGTCCATGTGATTTCCTTAAAAATTGTGAGTAGAGGGGTGAGCCTACTCGCTCAGTGAACGAGTACTTCACAGAAACAGTCTAAAGCACTGATACAATTACAGATATACTTTTTAGAAATTGATATCAATTATAACAACAGTAAGCTTTAAAGAGTCTAATAATTGATAATAATAAATATGGAAGGATACTCTAAATATCTATAAGAGTGAATCAATATATGAAATGCTTGATTGATCATAAAGAGAACTACTAATTCAGAAACATACAAAGAATTATTGAATAACTATACACACTTGTTTGACCTCTCATTCATTTTATTATGCCCTGATCATATGCAGTGTACTCTACACATGAAGACTCATAATGCACTATGATCACACCGTATAAGACTTAGCGGACAAACCCGGGAAATGCTAAGTCTAACTACTCTCCTAGTCTGCAACAGGGAAATGGCTCTCTAGCCTAAACTGCACTCATCCTCTAACTTGAGCACACAGGCAGAGAGTCAAACCACCTCTTGGCTTTTCTGTACTCTAGTGCCACCAGGACTTCTAGTTGATGTTGGATACTGCAAACTATAATTTAAGGAGACTTCCACTAGGGCTTCGTCCCCTGTTCCACCTGATAGCACGTTCTAACCCTTGTATACTGGACGCTGCCAGGGTTAGGTTGTTTCACCCGTAAGGCACATACCTCACATAGGGGTTCTACGGTGTTCAAGGCTCCTAATTCTATTATTTTATTATTCCTAGAAAGTTCTTTCTACATTGTACCCTTCTCTTACTTATACTTAACTCTGGTAACTCTATAGTGTTGCATCTACTTATTTGAAGTTATAATACAACATGTATATCATTCTAAACTTGGCAGAGCAGTATATTCAAAACACTATAATATACCGAGTAATCAACATACTATACATGTAGGTAGACTAAAATTCTTAAGTAAACAGATTACATGTCCACTTGGCACATACACACTAGAATTGTGTAATTTATCATCTTATTACACTGATAAGAGTTAATTACTTGACATATGAGTAATCGTCAATAGCACCTACAACTTATCTATAATTTCTCAAAGAACGTGCATATCAACCCAAATCTTGAGTTGTGCATCTCATAACTCAATTAAGAGTTAATTACATATAATGACAAGAATTATTAATAATAACTGAGAACATTGATATCACAACACTCGATTCATTGAACACCCTACCCTTAGGGTTTCATTTAATCACAACAAATGCTACAAAGAAAGGTGTAATACATCTATCACGTACTTTTCAAATCATTACAACACATGATACATGCGATCTCAATCCCTTATCACATTACTGGTAATTCTCATCCCTTCACATCATTATCATAATTACTGGATTTGGGTATTCAAACCCATAGATCATCACATAGCATTGTTACCTCTGTAATAGGTAACCATTATCTCTAGGTCCTTAGACCAAGGTATTCATTTCACTGGTTGTACAAGTATTCTCATGGCTCACAAGGCCATCACATGTCTTGTCACCTCTCACTAGGAAACAACTTATTCCCGTGGTTCCCATAAAGATTTCATGCGACATAAACATTCACTGAATAAAGACTACTATCAACAAATCATATGAAATCAATACATGTATGAAACCTTGGAACTGAGCTGAATTTGGGTTTCCATGCCATTCACTGGGATATCATTCATCAATAATAACATTGAATAAATAAAGTCTATCATGTCAAGAAAATCCCTTCAAATGGATTTCATGATATCTATTCGCAAATATCCAACTTTCCTCGCATCTAGGGTTTCACCCTCTTCACTGAGATACCAAACAAGCACTACTCACTTTAAAAAAAATGCAAGATAGTATCTGACATATATGTACTATGAATTTAGATAAACAATCATTCAAAACCAAGGGGATCTAGATAAGCAACTTTCTCTATTTACTTATACAACAAATTTCAGTCATAGACAAATTCCCTATATTTCAGTTTACTCTTATAACCTCTGCAAATACTTAGGGAATTCTCATTGGAATGCATTGTATACATTTCTAATATGATTTTATCATATGAAATTCATTCAAACAAAGTAAGAATCCATTTCATATCATTTTTTAACAACTTAGAACAAATAGACAATTCAGGGTTTATATTCGCATACTAAGCAATTAAAGATTATGGTTGATTTAACCAATTTTCATGCAATATACTATTTAAAGGAAGTTCCCACTCACCCTAAGGTATGAAAACACCTTAAAAACGTATCCCATATATGAAAATCTCAAATCTTTATCAAATCCCTAGCAATTCACCCAATTCTTCTTCCTTTCAACTCGGAAACCCTAAAAATGAGGGATTATGAAGAAAGAGTGAGAAAAGGGGAAGTTTTGATACCATTTTGGATCAAATCAGAGGGGGACGGAATTTTGACATGTGAGAGAAGATTCACCATGAAACTATATCCAAATAAGCTAAACTTACATGATTTCATCATTCCCCGGACCGCAAAACCCTAGGTCAGCATCTCCATCAATTTCTACTCTCAAACCCTAACTCTCTTTCTCTGTAGGATTTCGTTTCTATGGATTGAATCCCAAATTATTAGAGATCCTTATGTGTTAGGTTGACCATATAGATAAATTCAGCTGCTTGGGTTAATTGCACATTGACCCCTCACTAAACGTTTTCTTATTTCATTAGATTTTTCTATCATAAAAAGGTTTCTGTGAATTCGTGTATTTAAGAGATCAAACCTTCTCCAAAAATTATGATAATTTATAAAGTTGTGTATAATTGAGTGAAAAAACTTAAGCTAAAATTGTAGATCATTCCAAACTTTGAATAAATAATTAAAAATCGATTAGTGCACTGCTATCCAGAATTCTACAGAAATGTCAGTTACTGTAATTTGTCTACTGATAAGGTCTAAATGCATCCAATAATTATGAAAATTTTACATGTTTTTTATGATTAAGTTTCAGATCTCCAAATAAAATTTCAGATCATTTGTAGTTACCAATAAATAATTAAAAATAAAACACTACACATGTTGAAAAACACTCTGTCAGCATTTTGGTCAAAGTATAGTTCGACCGAGAACCACATTCAAAGAACACTCAAATATTCTGAAATTAGTCTCCAATATGAATGATTGAGTTATCCATATCATATCCAAAATTTAATTAAATAAAAATTTGTATAAGATATGAAAAATCATTTACCACACTACTATCCTGGTCAAATTCCATACTAATGTACCATCAAAACCCTAATTTCAGCCAACTAGGGTTTATATTTCTCAAACCCTAATTTCTCAAACAATAGAACACTTAACATTCTTATTAGGTTTAAAACATAATAATTGAATTATCATCATTAATTAGATTTAAGCAATGATCAATCCAATTAAGCATATAATCATCTAGGTAAACCCTAGTTTACCAATTAAGCTCAGATACGGTAATAACACTCATTGTTCAGGTCCTCAACCTAAAGTCATACTTTATTGACGAATATCATTCCCTAGAAATTTATTATGTTATTTTATTATCTCATAACTGAATAAATAGAATAAATTGGAAGCTTTCTTTTATTATTAACCAAATCATTTACATATATGCCATTACAATTATATTATGATTGGCTCTCTAGTCATACATGCCAACATACTCCCACTTTCACTTGGAGCCAATCACCCACCAATCATATTCTGAGTGACATAACATGATCATCATGCTTCTGTTGCAAAAATGCTTTAGTAGCGAATTTAGCAACATTTGCTTCAAGTCAGTATTTTGCAATTTCACATCTCTTCATTGTATGACTATTCATATGAGATGGAAGTGTCATAGTATGCCATCTGAGATTGCCAGCCTAACTAGTAGCTCCTTTTTTGTCATAAGTATTTATATTGTGTCATCAATGGTTGGAAACTCACACAAGTTCACCCATATGAACTTCTTGATCCATACAATATCCTATGTTGTTCACATAACACAGATATACTCGACTTCTTTTGTATATTTAAACAATTGTCATTAGCTCAGAATTCTTTCTAGCTTATAGTTCTAATTTAATATGAAAGAATAATTTAGATTGTGACCCATTATTTTTCAATTTGGAAGCTTGCATTGCTATAACCCTAAACACCCAACTCTTCATTATCACCATATTTCAACGAACAAATCCTTTTAGTGCTTCACAAGCACTTAATTATGTTCATTATGGTAGTCTAGTGACTCTCAGTGGCATCTGACATATACCCTCTCATCATGTCCAATACATATGAGATTTCAAGATATGTATATATATATCCTCTCATCATATGTATGAGATGACTGCATATCCTCTCATCATGTCCAATACATACAAGATTATTGGATATCTTCTCATCATTCCAATATATACTAGATAACAATATAAGTACATAACATTGCATTAATATATCCAATTGTGAATGCATATGGCATCTATCTATGTGTTCATGTTCTTTAAAAGATCTGGGAAACTAGGCTCCTGAGAGACGAACTCCATGGAACATGGACACATTTTCTGTCATCGAGTCTTGCATGTTGAACCCTTCAACATCTTGCCAATGTATTTTATCTTTCTTGGGTTTAGAAGTTTTCCAGATATCTCTCTATAGATCTTAATTCCAATCAAATAGGATGCTTCTCCTAAGCCCTTCATAGAGAAGGTACATTCCTTGCCAGGTTTTAACATTTATAGGATAAGGATGTTATTCCCCATCATTATTTGGAATATAAATATGCTCCCACTAAATATTTTGTGATCATCAATTCCATCTTCATTCTGAGTCAAGTCAAACTCTTTGATTGTCTTATCAAAAAGAAGTTTCCAATTTTGAGATGGTTGCTTCTATCCAAAGATTGACCTTTGCAACTAATATACTTTATTTTCATTAATGGATTTATAAAACCTTTAGCTTGTGTCACGTACACATCCGTATAATTATTCTAGTTAAGGAATGTTGTTTCAACATCACTATGTAAAATCTTGTAGTCACGATAATTTGCAATAGCAAGCATGATCCTGATGGACTTAACCATAACCACTGGATAAAAGGTCATGGTCAACACCTTGAACTTATTTGAAACCCTTTGCAACCAATCTTCCCTTATAGGTTTGTACTTTACCATCCCTGTTGGTCTTCTTCTTGAAGAGCCACTTGCACCCTATGGGTTTTACCCCTTCATGTGGATCCACCAAGGTCCATATCTTATTAGCATACATGGATTCCATCTCAGATCTCATGGATTCAAGACATTTCTCAGAGTCTGGTCCCTCAATAGCATCTTGATAGGTAAAATACCCATCATTTATGACTAATTCACTGCCTTCCTTGGCTAGAAGATATCCATATCTCTCAGGTTCATGGTGTGTCCTATTAGATCTATGAGATTCCTGTGTTGTTCGAGGAATTTGAGATTCCACAACAACTTGTGAGTCTCTTTGTTCCTCATGTACCTCCTCAGGTTCAATGTTTTCTTGTTGGTCTCGAACCTCTTTGAGTTCTACTTTGCTCCCACTAATTCCTTTGAAAATAAATTCCTTATCTGGGAATACATCCCTTTGGGTTGTATAAGTAGTATCCCCTTGTATCTTTGGGATATCAAATAGAATAACATTTATCAGGCTTAGGGTCAAGCTTTTCAAAAAACATTTTACTAACATACGCTTCACATCCCCAAATATTCATAAAAGAAACATAGGGATGTTTCCCATGCCATATCTCAAATGGTGTGTTTTGAACCATCTTAGATGGTACTCAGTTTCGTGTAAATGTGGCAGTTTCAAGAGCATACCCCGAGAAGCAAGTTGGAAGATCAACAAAACTCATCATTAATTGCACCATATCTAGTAATGTGTGATTCCTTCTTTATGAGACACCATTATGATGTGGTGTTTCAGGTAGACTCCATTGTGATATAACATCACAAGATCTTAGAAGGTCCTCAAGCACTTGGCTTTAGTATTCTCCACCTCTATCAGATCAAAGTGCCTTAATACTTTTTCCAAGCTGGTGTTATACTTCTTTCATAAACTCTCTCAACTTTTTAAGAGTTTTTGACTTATGTTTCATCAAGTAAACATAACCATATCAACTAAAATCCTAAATGAAGGTAATGAAGTACTAATCACCACCTCTAGAATTTGTTCTAAAAGACCCACAAACATCTGTATGTATGATTTCTAATAGATCACTAGCTATCTCACCGCTAACATTGAATGGAGTCTTGGTCATCTTTCCCAACAAACAAGATTCACATGTCTTGATTGGTTCAAAATCTAAAGAGTCCAGATAGCCATCTTTATGTAGTTTAGATATGTGTTTCTCATTTATGTGCCAAAGACAACAATGTCAAATGTATATCTGTTTTGAGTCATTGAGTTTTTTTCTTTTCGTATTTACATTATATATGCTTGTCTCTAGATCTATCAAATATAAACCATAAGACATTGGGGCACTGCCATAAAAGATCCCATCTTTACTAATAGAACATCTTTCATTCTTTATAAGAAATTCAAATCCATTCTAGTCCAATAAAGACACATATATGATGTTCCTATTAATGGCAAGTACGTAATAGCAGTTATCTAACTCTATTACAAGTCCACTTGGTAGAGATAACTCATAGGTTCCAACTGTTTTGGTCGCAACTCTTGTTCTTTTTGCAACTCATGGTTCTACCTCACCTTTATGTAAAGGTCTATTTCTTTTTAGATCCTTCACATTTGAGTAAATGAGTGATCCACATTCGGTATCTAGTACCCATGATGAGGAAGTAGTAAAGTTAGCCGCATAATGTATACACCTTAAGTAGAAACCTCAATCCCTAGCTTCATCTTCGTAGCTTCCCTTATCGTTCTCCTTATTTTGAGTGCATAAGATTTGGACTTCATCTTAGCCACAAAATGCTTATTGGCCTTGCCTTTTTCCTTGGACTCAACTCTGCTAATCCTCAACACATATTTGTCCATCTTCATTTGTACTTCGACACTTATCAAAATTTCAAGAAACTCTGACACCAGTCTAGCCATGTTACTCAAGTTATAACACTCAATAAATTGGCTATATGATTTAGGAAGCGATTGCAAAGTCATATTTGTGGCCAAATTTTGACCTAAAGGAAATCCCAGTCTTTCTTGATGCTTCATATTCCCAATCATATTGAGAACATGAGGTTCTACAAGATCCCCCTCTGTCATTTTGCACTCAAATAGCACCTTAGAGACATTATACCTTTCATACTTATCATGTTGTTTATGCAACTCATAGTTCATACAACACAACACAAAGTTCTTGATGTTCACAACATCATTGGCATGCTTCAAAGAAACATCCATGTCAGTCTTAGGCGAATTTGGAGTGGATACTGGCAGTGGTGTTTCAGGAACATGTAGAACACTTCTCTAGGTCCTGAACCAGTTATGGAAATAAATCATGTTTAATTCATCAGATTGCGATTATTGAGTGTTTTCCATTGATTCTATAAGAGAAAATTTGCTTTTGTCAAAAACCATTTTTTATTTAATTTGATTTGAAAAGTCAATATGAATTAGGTCTTTAGTTAACTATCACTCCCACTATTTTATTTAAATTGATAGCCCTCAATATCGATTCAGAATAACGCACCGTACAATATTCTAGTGGGCCAAGATCCAAAATAATTCAACTATCACCTAGCCTACACCAGTGTCCATCGTCAATTATCAAGGTAGGCAATCATGCCAATTGCATCATATTCAACTCTTGAATAGATGATATGGGAAACTCCTTTCCATAATCATATGCATGCTTCTGGGCTAAGACTCACCAGTTATGCATAACACAAAAGTCGACACGATAATAATGCACCCTTCTAGGGCATAAACTACATTATTACCATTACGCTTCAATGAGATAGATGGCACACCACACTACATTGTAAACTACGCTTGGTCGATCAAGCTTTTCATGTAATGCCACTTTTATTAAACATCTAAGACTTATTATTTTAATTGAGGGAGTTTGTATCAATACATATACTTTATCCAATCACCAAATATATAGTATGTATCATATACATGCTGTATCCCACAAAAAAAATCATGCAACAAACGAAAGTGATTGCTATTTCCAGCCAAAGTAATTCCTTGGAGCCACAAGGAATAACATCATCCTAGGTCCACATCACATGTAGAAACTTGTTGTTGATGAAGATGTGTTCTTGCCAATCTGGGTTGGCAGGTTCAACCTTTGAACTGGTCAGCTCGCCTCTTAGCGATTGGTAGGTCACCTCCAATTGGTCATCTGCCTCCTTCGAACGACCGGTTAGTCATCTTATAGATGATCGTTTGGCTCCTCTAAATGTGTGATTCATTTGGTCCTTCAGGATCTTGGTCGGCTCTCCAGCCAATCATCTCGGCCCCGCTATCCAGTCATCTCATACCCTCCAACCGGTCGGCTCGACTCCTTCATGCAGTCAGTTAGCATCTATCTTCTTTGTCGAAACAAGAAAGTAAACTATCCTACTTTTACATAGTTATTGAGAAACCTCCATTTACATCTGTGGAGAGAAAAGGTAATAGAGAGGCTTGATTTACAAACTGAGATAAATAGGATTAACCAACCACACAACTACACACAAATAATAGAGGCTATTAGCCATAACCATGCTACACATCCACCATCAAAACTCACTTTTAGCACGACGCATGTAATTTGCATATATATGATATCCTATATATGTATGTATGTATGTATGTATCAAAACTATGGTAAATATATTTCTAAACCCAAAAGGGAGAAAATTACAAAGCACACACTAGCATGTGCTAAATAAGATATACTGCTGACAATTGGCTTACATCAGTTCCATATTTCTAAGGCTAATCTCAGCCATATCTACTAGTCTATCTTTATAAGCACTATACAAGATTTTAATCTCATGTTCAATTTTTGTGAAAATAACAAGTTCATCACTTTCTTTCCCCCATGTTTCTTCACATTCCTTTCACACCACACATAGTGTATGCAACCAGAGATGCACCATCGAAGGAGGATAGAGTTCCCCTTCCTTTATCTCTCGATCAATAAGATGGCCTTCCTAAAGTCAAGGTTCTGAGGTATATTTAGTTTGAGACCAAACCGAGCCCATATATACTTCCGGTATTTGCAATCACCAAAGATATGTAGCACTGAATCAGCTCCAACTCCACATAAGTAACACTATGCTACATTGCCAGGTATCCAAGAGCTCACTCTCTCTGAGGTCAGCATATAATTCATATGAGCTTTGAATACTGAGTAGCTCCATCTAGGATGATGTAGCTCCCCCCATATGCTTCTCACCACATCATTAGGTTCTCTTCATTGCCTACATCTATCCCAAGTTCCCTCCTTATCTTCATTAGGAATGAACCTATCCCAGATGTCATACATCTTCCTCCATGATGTGGAGTAGCCCCATCTGTGTTTAGGTTTAACGTCAGGTAGACCACCATAACGCTTCAACATCTACTTTTCTCGTATGGACTCACCAGTCACCAAGGTCTTCAACCTATGTAAGGTATGTACGTCTGCCAGGTGCTGCAAAGATGGAATGCCAATCCCACCTTCCTCAGGTGGGAATGCCAGACTTGTCCAGCTAGCAGGGTGAAATGCGCTCCCCCAAATGACATCATCCAACATGATTTCATTCTCCTAAGAGTAGAACTAGTTATCTCGCCTTGTGTCATCTAGAATCGGATAAGACCTAGTGCACAAATTTTAATCAGAACCTATCTACCAGCAATGGTTAGCTTAAATCCCGGCCAATGAATAATCATATCTTTTTATCTGTCCAGACACTCATGAAAGTGTCTTCTTCTCAGGTTTCCACCCACCAATGGAAAATTGAGGTACTTCATGGGGAATGTACCCAACTGAACACCAAGCAAGCTAGCTAGTGTCTCCTTGTCTCTTCACAATTTGGATAAGTAAACAAAAGTTTTTGTTTCACTAATCATCATTCCAGAGACCTTTCCAAATGCATCAAGGATAGTCTTGAGAGTTTTGAAGCCTCTAGCTCTTCCCTCAATGAACACCAGGACATCGTCATCAAACATAATGTGTGACATAACAACATAGTTCCTTATCATGTAAGTTATGAGCTCCTTCTTCTGTAGGGAATCATCAATTCTTCTAGATAAGCCTTCCATAGCGATGGTGAAGAGAAAAGGTGACAACGGGTCACCTTACCTTAGACCGTTAGAGCTAGTAAACATTCTAGTAGAGGATCCATTAATCAGTAATGATAAAGAGGGAGTTGAAACACATTGTTTAACCAATGTGATCCAACGGTCACTGAATCCCAGATCAACAAGATAGTTCCACAAGTAGTTCCAATCAACAATATCACAGGCCTTCATAATATTGAGCTTCAAGAAAGTAGATGGAGTACTTCTCTGAACATTGAAGTTGAGAGTGAATTTAGCCACCAGTTGTGAGAAATCCGTAATATGTCTCCCTTTGATCTATGCACTTTGATTATTAGATATAATCATGGACATGATGATCACCAAACACCTTGTAATAATTTTAGTAATTGACTTATATAGCATGGAACAGCAGGCTCTAGGACTAAAGTCCACTATAGATGAGACAATTTCTTTCTTGGGAATTAAGGCAAGAAACACATGGTTAATTTTCCTTACCATATTACCATCATTGAAAAACCATTGAATATCAGCACCTAAATCATCTTTAATTAACTCCCAATTCTATATGTAGAAGAATCCATTGAAACCATCCGGTTCTGGGCTTTTATCAGCACTAATGGACAAGATAGCTTCATGCAATTCTTTGACAGAGGGCAGAGAAGCTAGAAAATCATTGTCTTCATCTGAAATCACTTTCTCCCAAAACAAGTCGACTGCTACTGGAGCTGGATCTTGGTTGTACAGGTTTTCCAAGAATTTCATTATCTCCACCTTAATGGCTTCATCATCATTAATGAATTTCCCTTTCTCATGATATAGCTCAGTGATTGTATTCAAAGCATCTCTACACTTGACTATAGAGTGGTATGATTTGGTATTACGGTCCCCATTCTCAATCCACTACAACATGTTGTGTTTCTTGTAGAACTTTTCCTCAGCATTATCCACATATTTCATTCTTTCTATGGTTATCATTTTAGCTTCAATAAGTTGGTCATCCAGAGGATGTCTTCTAAGAGAAGAAGAAATATCTCTGAGTTCCCTCATCTCTTGTTCCAACAAGTTTTTCACATTGACAAACTTCCTGGACAAAACCATCAAAGATTTTTTGACATTGCATAGGTGTCGACTGAAACATAATAATGGATTTCCTTTGATAGGTATCTTCCATGCCTCTTCGAGAATATCTTTGAACCCTGGTCAATCCTGACAAAGGTTGAGGAATCTGAAAGGTCTGGCTTTCCTTATCACCTCTCACAATGAGACTGATAGGGATGCATGATCAGTGAACTTGTAGGTGAGTAACTTGGCTTTCGTTCTAGGGAATTTTTCCAACCATGCATCATTAACAAGTGCACGATCTAGTTTACACACAATCCTTTTAGACTTAGCTAATTGATTACTCTAAGTAAAAATTTCACCACCAACTGTAGGGAGCTCAGTAAGCCCAGAATTGTCAATGGCAACGTTTAAGGAGCTCAGAATGGCATTTAGAACTTCCCTCCCCCCATCCTTCTCTTCTCTTTTCCTTATGTTGTTAAAATCATCAATAACCATCCACGGTTCCAAGATTCCTGGAGTAAGTCATTCTAGTTTATTCCAAAGTGGAGAACTTTCTTTCATGAGGTTCCTTGCATATACCACAGTGATATAAATGTGAAGGCCTCATTTATTTATACAAATACAGGTGATCTGCTGATCATCGACATCAATAGGTTGTATATCCCAAGATTCAGGATTCCAACTGAGGCACACTCTCCTGTTAGGATCGTGATCATGATTCGAAATAAATTTCCAACCATTTGGGAAAAGCTTTTCCATGGTCTTTTTGTTATCCTTCTTGATTTTGGTTTCAACTAGGACCGTAATGGTGGCATTAATGCTTCTAATGGAGTCTCTGACCTCCAACTTCTTCTGTGGTTTCCTTGAACCACAAACATTAGTCATGAAGAATGGCATTAATTGGACCTACCAGAGGAGCGGGTTTTGCGTGACTCATTCACTCCAGATGATCCTGAAGGTGCTTTACCTCCTCCTCCTTTCTTCTTCTTGCCTAAATACTGGAAGCCAACATTCTCATCATTAGAATACGGCTCCACCTCTTTGTCTTGCTCTACTGTTTTCTCAGTACCAGTAGCACCAATATCTCCAGTATCCTTATTGGTTTCCTTCACAGTGGCTGATCCCACCTCTACATCATTGTCTGCATCTTTGGTCGATCTCGCCTCTACAAATTGGTCTGATGTCTTCTCCTTATCATTAGGGTTTGACATTCCTTCCCCTTTGTTGGTAGTTTTCCCACCATCATTAGGGTTAGCCTCCTCTTCTACCTTATTCTCAAGGCAGTCCTTATCATCATGACCAAACACTTTGCAGTTGCAGTAGCATTTAGGAATATGCTCGTATTGGATGTCCACCGGTAAAGGGTCACGACTAGGGAGATTCACCCATATTTCTTTGGGTGGATCCTCATCAGCCACTACCTCGACTAAGGCTCTAGCCTCACCAATGGATTCATTACTCAGAGAGCGCAGATCGACTCTGAGTAATTTTCCAACCCTGCTCACCACGATGCCCACCGCACGTTGTGACCAATTGTGTCTCATATTGTATGTATCGGAATCAGGTAAATATATTCTGACTTCCCCCTAAAAATATAGGGGTCCAGATTACATGTAGGCCCAATGCCATACACCCAAAGAAAAGGTAAAACTCACACAACTAGCTAATACACAGTCTACGTCTAACATATTTACATATTTTTACAGCATGCATATAGCATTTGTGGACTTTCATTGGTGTCTTCTAGAATTCCTTTCTTCCCAAATATGGTAACATAAACCAACAAATAGGAGGATCTTTTTTCATGACCGCCACACCTAGCAAGCATTTTTTCATATCAGCAGAAAGTTGAATATGTAATATGAATTCACTGCGTATGTATTCTCAGATCTCCTTTGTGAATTCACAACCTCCTGTAAGATGGTTGTGTCTTTCTTCTTTCTCTCTGCATAGTAAGCAAACTATAGAGATATCATAGTCCCATACTATATGTATGTATGTATGTATGTATGCATGTATATATATCCGTTTAGGTTCTTATGTGGCGATTAGTAGGACGTACACATCAACTAGTTTAAATATTCACATCTTATGTAATAAATAAACATGATAAAACTAAAAATCTGATCATATCAATTATTTCAAAACATAATTAATTGGTGTGACTCTGATACCACTGCATGAAAATATGACATTAGATAGGCAGCGGAAATCAAAATTTTACTGACATATTTTCCATTAACCAGCGGATCATGTCAATAACTATGTAATGGAAAGGATGGTTTCACTTAGATATACCTAGTCCTGGATCACGTGCAATGATAATCCTCAACAATGTAGCTGCACACTCTATCTTGAACAGTGTATGTGAAACTTCTGGTTGCATTGGGACTTGTCTAACTGCTCCTCCACAGACAGTAGACTTGAACGTCGCCGTCTATAGAAGATCCTCTTATTATGGACTACTGGCTGATGTCATCCTCCTTATAAATGGACAAAGGTCACCTCATCTCTAGATAAGTCCACACAGACCAAATAGAACTCCTATCATCCTAGCAAATTGGACACGAAGCAGTTGTCCCTCCCGCTGGAGTACTAGTCACTAGCCTGCTGTAACATCCCTGACCTGGGTTATGAATTAACCCTAGGTGTTTTTCATAAGATATGTAATTAAATCCTTGTGATTATCTTTTGGCATGTAATTAAGTTCCTAAGGAACATACATTTTCATTTCTGTCCTTTTTAAACAATGATTGTAGTATTGTTTGGTAATATAGGGACCTATGTGCAAATTACCCAATTAGAGGGGTTAACTTGCAAATTACACAGGTTAAGATGTTCCTCTAATAAAGAGACATCATATGAAGGAATATGATGAGGTATGATGGATTTCCCAAGTTTGGACACCAAGGTGCAGCTTGTGGAGCAATCCTTGTGCTTAAACCCTAATTTTGGTGTAAAGTGCAATTTGCCCAAAATGTGGGGTGTAACTTGTGCTATACACTTTCTAGAATATCTTTTATGACTCTTGACATCATTTAGAGAAGAAAGGATGAGAGGGGCTCTTCTATTAAATAATTGGATAAGAAGGATGATCTTTGTAGTGAAAACACCAAGTATGAGTAAGAAGACCCTTCATATATATATATATACCTTAGTGTGCATATTGGTTTTCTTTACCCTTAGATCTTGAGTTTTTATGGGCTTTGATTAAGTTTTGATATCTTGAATGTGCCTTAGAAATAAGGAGGGACTTGGATGAGAATTACATGCTTTAGAGGTCCTTATGGTGAAAATCAGCCTAAACTATATAAGCACCTTTCTTTCCAAACCAAGAAAACGTTTCCCTTCACTTCCTCACTTCTCATCTTTCTCAACCGACCAAGGCAAAGCTTTGGAGCTCAAGGAAACGACCAACCTGTTCTAAGGTAAGAAAGCACCATCTTCTAGCTTGAATTCATGGGGGAAATCCTAGTATAAGGTTGGTTTCATGGTTAATTTACTTAGCTTTCTCTTCCTAGCCGATCCTTCACAACCTTTCATAAAGAAACAACCTTGGATGACCTGTGGAGCTCAAGCCACCATTAAAGTTTCGAAGCTTGGAAGCTTGGAAGCTCTAGGAACCACGTTTGAGGCGGGTTTTATAACTCTAACTCTTAGCTTTGTTATGCATATCTTTGTTCTTGTTTTTATGATTAGTTCTTCTTCTACCTCCCTTCTTCCTTGCTCTTTTGCAAGCAAAACGGTGGAGGAACCGACCTGAACAGAGGTTGAGGATGATGGGCGTGGATTCCTAGGTCACTTTATGAAACGACCTTGGACCCTTTTGGTCCAAACGGGTGCAACTTGTTTAAGGTCAAACGGGTTCAACCCGTTTGATCTCAAACGATCCTGCAAGATCGTTTGGGTCAAAACGACCCCAAGACCATTTCATAGGGTTGACCAAGGTATGACCATTTGCGGGTCTGTTCATAATATATTGAATTTCTTTCCTACAAAGAATTATAATCTAATTCCTAACCAATTGAGAGTTGAAGGCACTTCAACACCCTAACCCTAATCGGGTTGAAATTGCTGTTTTTAATTATAGATCTTGTTGAGTTTTGGGTTGGAGGATCCAAACGGGTTCAAACCCGTTTGGGGTTCATCCAAACGGTCTCACACTCATTTAGTGACACCCCAAGACCGTTTGGAGGTCTAGGGTTAAGGAAAATTGATCAATTGTAGGTCCAATTTCAATAGGTTGAAGAATTGATAAAAGTGCTGATTTTAGACCTAATTAGGGTTCAATCCTAATCAAATCAACTTAGATTTTGGTCAAACTTTGGGCAAACGGTCTCAAGACCGTTTGGAGGTCATCCAAACAATCTCAAGATCGTTTGGGCCAAGTTTGGGCCCAATTGGAGTTCAATTGATGGGTTCAATTACAATTTGTTTCACATTGTTGAGAATTGATGATTAGCCGATTGGAAACCCTAATTGAGTTAGACTTAACCCTAATTGGCTTTCAATTAAGGGTCAAATTGGAGTCCAATTGATTGAGGCTCATCCTAATTGACTCAATCCATAAGTGGTTAACATGGCTTAGGCCAATTAAAGGCTTCAACATAGGAAACCCTATTCAAACATAACCTATGTGTCACATTTTATGTTCATGCGGTTTGGACCCAAGTAAGTTCACACTTGTTTCACCTCAAATGGGTTCAACTCGTTTCACCTCAAATGGGTTCAACTCGTTTCACCTCAACTGGGTTCAACTCGTTTCACCTCAAATGGGTTCAACTCATTTCACCTCAAATGGGTTCAACTCGTTTCACCTCAAATGGGTTCAACTCGTTTCACCTTAAATGGGTTCAACTCATTTCACCTCAAATGGGTTCAACTCGTTTCACCTCAAATGGGTTCAACTCGTTTCACCTCAAATGGCTTCAACTCGTTTCACCTCAAATGGGTTCAACTCGTTTCAACTGAAATGGGTCACACTCATTTCAATCCAAATGGGTCACACTCGTTTCAACCTAAATGGGTTCAATTAAAGGATACCTTGTTTTATGTAAACTCTAATAACACGATAGTGGTGATTTGGTTTATGTAGATCAAAGGGGACTTAACCTAACTTAATCTAAGTGGTGTAGTCATCATCTACTAGTGAGAAGAGAGAGAAAGTACCATTTATGATGGAAACTCAAGTAAAATACCTTCAATATACATGAATATGCATGATTAGGGTATGATCCACTTATGAGAGATCATGGAAACCCTAATTATGGTAATTGGTGAATCTTGATCTTATCTGAGGGCTTTAATGATGATGTTTCTCATGCATGGTGATGTAATGAGATTAATTCACCATGAGGTGAATAGTAAACCCTAATTCTAGGGTGATGACATATATTGTGAATAGTAAACCCTAATTGATGAAAATCAGGAAATCTAACCCTTGTAAGAATATTAGGGTACAACTCTTGATATGAACTGCTTACTATTATCAGTTGAATTAACCATGCAGGTTTCTATACATGATGGTGATCATATCCAGTTAAGGATTATGATTTCATATTCATTGGAAGCATGTTATTAGCTTTATGAATAATGACATATGTTGATGCCTAGTAAGTGGCATCTTATGAGAATGATAGGCTGTAAGAGCCATGGATATCATCAAGGTCATGCTTGTCAAATGACTTGTGATTGGACGATTGAGAAATGATAATTGATGTGAGTTAGACTTGATACATTTAGTATTCTACTTTCATAACTGCTATGATAATGATTAATGTTTGAAAACATGTATGATGCTAAAAGAATACTGAAATGTACCTAATAACCAAGTTTAATCATACCATGTAGAGCCCTGATCATAGATCCATCATTGTCAGAATTTAAATGATGGTGAAATAGGTTTTCCTAAGGGAACTCCTGGATCACATACTTTAGAGTATGTGGGGGAATATGGATGTGTATATCCTTACATCCTAGTGTAGGAGTTGATGTTGATGTATCTTAATCCATCAACCCTTCACTATATGTTTATACCGGGATGATGTAACACTATTCTTCCAAGGGAATCTTTTATACCGCATCGATGAGAGATAAACATGAAATCTTTCGATGGCGAAGAGAGTGCAGAATGCCATTGTGACTCTAATAGCGAAGTACAAGAATACCCTGGTAAGCTATATTAGTAGGGACACTAGATGTCCTGCATGTTTATCCTCATTCTGACTGAGGTAGTTGAAGGTCATGAGAATCCGGCTCTTTCGATGACCTAGTATGATACCGATGCGACTTACTAGTGATCGGTTGGAGCATGAGCGGTATACCTCATCTCCGCAGGGCATAATGATGTTTGTAAAACATAATCAACCGCATAGCATAACTGCTTAGGTTGAACTACGAGGAACATTGATTGATATTACATTGCTTGCTTTTAATATCCTATTCAAGCATTAGTATACATGTTCTTCGTATTCCTTAATTAAAGATGAATATTTGTTATCAAGCCTGCTGTGAGTAACCTAAATTACTTGCTCATGATATTCCTTTGATTGCTTTTAACAAAGTTTTTGGCGGAGAGTTATAACTCTCGCTGGGACAATTATTTAAAATGGTCTCACCCCGTAGATTTCTACCTTTAGGTAATTGTGGGATCTTATCTCCAAAACACAAGATAATTTAAAGTTTTAATTTCTCGTGATTTTCGTATTCCGTTGTTAATCAAATCGCTTCCGCTATGTTTATCTTGTGTTTTGGAGATCAGAGCCCACAATTAGTGGTATCAGAGCTCTAGGTTCGCTGAGTCTACAGAGACATAGGACTTAGAGTGTCAAGTCTATCCTTAGTACTTCTTTCTTATTTAATAGAGTCTTCTGCTCCTCAGGAGAAGAATATAATTAAGGATGTCTGGACCACAGGAGGAGTATGAGGCCAAAAGTAGTGTTGCTGCGCCTCGAGAAGGTGCAAGGAACCTAGAAATCGAGCAACCTGTATCGGAACCACCTTTGGAGCCACCTCAGTTTGACCCAGCTGATATGGGAAACCCAGCGGTTCAGACCATGTTTGGGCAGTTTATGACTGCCATGACACATATCACCGATAGGATGCCCATGTCTGCACCTAGGGCACCTGTCCAGTCTGAGGGTCAAGGTATCGGTAAAACGTTCGAGCGACTTCGTCGGGTCGGAGAAACTGAATATTTTGGAACAGCTGACCCTGCTGATGCTGATCTATGGTTAACTGAGTTGGAGAAAGATTTCAGAATCCTTAACATCCCCTAAGGTGAGAAGGTTAGACATGTTGTCTATCTTCTCAAAGGTAGTGCTGGTCACTGGTGGACCATGGAAGAGCAGAAGAGGCCTGGAATAGAGATCTCATGGGAAGACTTTCGTCGGGAATTTGTCCGCAGATATTTTCCAAAGACCTTCCTGGATGAGAAGATCTCTCAGTTTCAGAGACTGAGACAGGGTATGATGAACATTAGCGAGTATGAGGCTAAGTTCATGGAGTTGTTGCGATTCTGTCCGCATATGGCTATCACAGATGAAGAAAGGATTAGGAGGTTTGAGAAGGGTTTGAATGCCGACATGACTACTCCCGTGTCTGCACTAGAAAACTGAGAGAGATTCTCTACCTTTGTTGAGTCAGTCCGAAGGATAGAGAGATCGGTAGTCGAGAAAAAACAAACCCAAAAGAGATATCCACAGTTCCAGGGATCTTCATCTAGAGACTTTAAGAAGCCTAGATTCTCTGCACCTACACCTCCACCACCCAGATCGAGTTCTCAGACTCAGTGGTCCCCAAGTAGAGGTAGAGGACAAGGTTTACCGCCATGAGAGACTCACAGTTCAGCATCAATATCGGTCACAGGACCGCCAAGACCACAACAACTGGAGAGAAGTTGCTATAACTGTGGGAAGGTGGGACATCTGATGAAGGACTGTAGGTCTAGGCCTGTCAGTGTGACACAGCCTCTGAGGCAGGATCAACAGGGATCACAGAGAAGGCAGTCTCAAGGAGCAGCTAGAGGACGCGGGCAAGCGTCTCAGGCTGGATCGTCAGCACCAACTCAACCTCAGGCGACATCGAGGTTCTATTCTATGAACCCACCAGAAGCAGTAGTCAATCCACGGGTTGTGGCAGGTCAGATGGAACTTTTATATTCTGATATGTCTAAATCCTTTGTGGTATCTGTTTTGACTGACCTGGGTGCTACGCACTCCTTTGTCACTTGAAGAGTGATTCATAATTACAATATAACAATTAGAAATAGGGCAGATGGCTTGTTGCTTGAAACTCCGTTGAGAGGATCTGCTGTTTTGCAAGAGGTATGCGCTCCCTGCACCCTCTTCTTTTCTGATCATTGCATTCAAGTGGATATTATACCACTTGATATGCAAGGATTTGATATAATCCTGGGGATGGATACCTTGGAAAGGTATAGAGTTGTCTTGGGTTGTGAATCCAAGCAGGCTGTGTTTGCTGATGAGAGCAACACATGGATCTTTCAAGGAGAGAGAAAGATTCTACCCACCTGTCTTGTGTCTGCTATGGTTGCTGATAAGCTGATGAGGCAAGGATGTTATGCATTCTTGGCCCATGTGATAGATACCACCATGAAGAGTCCTAACCTTGCTGAAGTTCCTATAGTCAGGGAATTTGAAGATGTATTTCCTGAAGAACTTCCAAGTATTCCACCGCCTCGGGAAATTGATTTTGAAATCAATTTGATCCCAGATACCCAACCTATAGCACAAACACCGTATAGGATGGCACCTGCTGAAATGGCAGAACTCAAGAAACAGCTTCAAGAGTTGCTTGAGAAAGGTTTTATCCGACCGAGTACTTCACCTTGGGGTGCTCCGGTTTTGTTTGTTAAAAAGAAAGATGGATCAATGCGATTATGCATCGATTATAGACAATTAAATAAAGTAACAATAAAGAACAAGTACCCTTTGTCGAGGATTGATGATCTCTTTGACCAGTTGCGTGGTGCAACCGTCTTCTCAAAGATAGACTTGAGGTCTGGATATCATCAACTCCGTATTAAGGATAGTGACATATCCAAGTCTGCCTTCAGAACAAGGTATGGTCACTATGAGTTCACAGTTATGTCATTTGGACTAACTAATGCACCCGTTGCATTTATGGAACTTATGAATAGAATCTTCTGACCTTTCCTCGATCAGTGTGTTGTTGTCTTCATAGATGACATCCTAATCTATAGTAGAGATGCTCAGCAGCATGAACAACATCTTCGTCAGGCTCTAACTTTGATAAGACAACATAAGCTATACGCTAAGTTTAGCAAGTGTGAGTTCTGGATGTCGGAGGTATCTTTTCTTGGACATGTGATATCTGCCTTGGGTATTCGTGTTGACCCTAAAAAGGTAGAATCTATTCTATAGTGGGAACAACCGAAAACACCAATGGAGATTCGAAGTTTCCTAGGGTTAGCTGGCTACTACCGAAGGTTCATTAAGAACTTCAGTTCTATAGCCTTACCCTTGACAAAGTTGACCTGGAAAGATGTTTCTTTTGTCTGGAGTGATAAGTGTCAACAGTCTTTTCAGCTGTTGAAGGAGAGGTTGACAAGTGCACATGTACTTGTGCTACCTGAGCCAGGAAAAGGATATGTAATCTTTTGTGATGCCTCCAAGAATGGACTTGGATGTGTGTTGATGCAGGATAAACAAGTGATTTCTTTTGCTTCTCGACAACTTAAGAAACACGAGGAGAATTATCCGACACATGATTTAGATTAGCTGTTGTGGTTCATGCCTTGAAAATCTGGAGACATTATCTTTACGGAGAAACCTTCCAGATTTTCACAGACCATAAGAACCTTAAGTATATCTTCTCTCAGCATGACCTTAACATGAGGCAACGTCGCTGGATGGAGTTAATCAAGGATTATGATTGTACAATAGATTACCATCCAGGAAAGGCCAATGTAGTTGCAGATGCCTTGAGTAGGAAATCAGCAACATCATCCTCTGACAGGGCACAATTAAACTCTTTAGTATGCCCTAGGAGAGATATGCTTATCTCCTTAAGGCAAGACAATGTACAGATGAAGGTGTCATGGATTGTCGGGTTGTTGGCTGAGATGCATATCAAACCCACCCTAAGAGAGCAGATTAAAGAGGCACAGGAAGTTGATGTTGCAGTTCAGCAGATCAGATCTGAGTATGGTTATGAGAAGTGGGAAGGTTTTCATGAATCAGATGATCAAGTGGCATGCTATCATGGGAGGATGATAGTACCAGATGTAGATAACCTGAGGAAGTTAGTCCTGGAAGAAGCTCATTCTTCAATGTATGCTATGCATCTAGGAAGCACCAAGATGTATCGAAACTTGAAAGATATGTATTGGTGGCCTGGGATGAAGAAGGACGTAGCTGAGTTTGTTCTGAGGTGTCCAGTGTGTCAGCAAATTAAAGCTGAACACCAGAAGCCTGCAGGAACAATGCAACCTTTGCCCATACCACAGTGGAAGTGGGATCATGTAACCATGGACTTTGTTGTTGGTCTACCTAGAACAAACAAAGGACATGATTCCATTTGGGTAATTGTTGATAGGTTGACTAAGACAACGCATTTCTTACCTGTCAAAACAACCTATTCTGCTGAAAGGTTATCCCAGTTATATGTTCAAGAGATAGTGCGTTTGCACGGCGTTCCTGTCACCATAGTTTCTGACAGAGGTCCTCAGTTCACAAGTCGTTTTTGGGAGCAGCTACATAGGGCACTAGGCACCCAGTTAAGGTTTAGTACAGCCTTTCATCCACAAACGGATGGACAGTCAGAAAGGACTATACAGACCTTAGAAGATCTGTTGAGAGCATGTGTTCTCCAGTTCACAAGAAGTTGGGATCTACACCTAAGCTTGATAGATTTTGCCTATAACAATAGCTATCAACATAGTATTGATATGGCACCTTATGAAGCCTTGTATGGCAGCCGTTGTAGATCACCCTTATGCTGGTATGAGACTGGTGAACATCAATTGTTAGGTCTTGATCTTGTGCAGCAGACTACGGAAAAGATTAAAGTAATACAACAACAAATTAAGACTGCACAAGATAGGCAAAAATCTTATGCTGACAAGTGTCGTAGACCATTGGAGTTCCAGGTTGGAGATAGAGTGTATCTCAAGGTCTCGCCTTGGAAAGGAGTCCTTCACTTTGGAAGGAAAGGGAAGTTAGCTCCTAGATTTATAGGGCCTTATCCAATCATTGAACGGGTTGGAAAGGTAACCTATAGACTAGAGTTACCACCAGAATTACAAAAACTACACCCTGTGTTTCACATTTCTATGCTAAGGAAATGTCATCCCGATACCGAGCCAGTTCTACAACCTATGGAAGTAGAATTGAATGAAGATATAACTTATGAGGAAGGACCGGTGTCAATCCTTGATAACAGAATTAAAAAGCTAAAGAAGAAAGAGATAAGTCTTGTAAAAGTTCTCTGGAATCACCGTGGTGTTGAAGAAGCCACTTGGGAACTAGAGGAAGAGATGAGAGGGAAATTTTGTACTCTTTTCTCTTAATATGTTTTATCGATTTCGAGGACGAAATCCTTGTAAGGGGTAATAATTTGTAACATCCCTGACCTGGGTTATGAATTAACCCTAGGTGTTTTGCCTAAGATATGTAATTAAATCCTTGTGATTATCTTTTGGTATGTAATTAAGTTCCTAAGGAACATACATTTTCATTTCTGTCCTTTTTAAACAATGATTGTAGTATTGTTTGGTAATACAGGGACCTATGTGAAAATTACCCAATTAGAGGGGTTAACTTGCACATTACACAGGTTAAGATTTTCCTTTAATAAAGAGACATCATATGAAGGAATATGATGAGGTATGATGGATTTCCCAAGTTTGGGCACCAAGGTGCAGCTTGTCGAGCAATCCTTGTGCTTAAACCCTAATTTTGGTGTAAAGTGCAATTTACCCAAAATGTGGGGTGCAACTTGTTCTATACACTTTCTAGAATATCTTTTATGACTCTTGACATCATTTAGAGAAGAAAGGATGAGAGGGGCTCTTCTATTAAATAATTGGATAAGAAGGATGATCTTTGTAGTGAAAACACCTAGTATGAGTAAGAAGACCCTTCATATATATATATACCTTAGTGTGCATATTGGTTTTCTATACACTTAGATCTTGAGTTTTGATGGGCTTTGATTAAGTTTTGATAGCTTGAACGTGCCTTAGAAATAAGGAGGTACTTGGATGAGAATTACATGCTTTAGAGGTCCTTATGGTGAAAATCAGCCTAAACTATATAAGCACCTTTCTTTCCAAACCAAGCAAACGTTTCCCTTCACTTCCTCACTTCTCATCTTTCTCAACCGACCAAGGCAAAGATCTGGAGCTCAGGGAAACGACCAACCTATTCTAATGTAAGAAAGCACCATCTTCGAGCTTGAATTCATGGGGGAAATCCTAGTATAAGGTTGGTTTCATGGTTAATTTACTTAGCTTTCTCTTCCTAGCCGATCCTTCCCAACCTTTCTTGAAGAAACAACCTTGGATGACCTATGGATCTCAAGCCACCATTAATATTTCGAAGCTTGGAAGCTTGGAAGCTCTAGGAACCACGTTTGAGGTGGGTTTTATAACTCTAACTCTTAGCTTTGTTATGCATATCTTTGTTCTTGTTTTTATGATTAGTTCTTCTTCTACCTCCCTTCTTCCTTGCTCTTTTGCAAGCAAAACGGTGGAGGAACCGACCTGAACAAAGGTTGAGGATGATGGGCGTGGATTCCTAGGTCACTTTATGAAACGACCTTGGACCCTTTTGGTCCAAACGGGTGCAACTCGTTTAAGGTCGGGTTCAACCCGTTTGATCTCAAACGATCCTGCAAGATCGTTTGGGTCAAAACGACCCCAAGACCGTTTCATAGGGTTGACCAAGGTATGATTGTTTGAGGGTCTGTTCATAATATATTGAATTTCTTTCCTACAAAGAATTATAATCTAATTCCTAACCAATTGAGAGTTGAAGGCACTTCAACCCCCTAACCCTAATCGGGTTGAAATTGTTGTTTTTAATTATAGATCTTGTTGAGTTTTGGGTTGGAGGATCCAAACGGGTTCAAACCCGTTTGGGGTTCACCCAAACGGTCTCATACTCGTTTAGTGACACCCCAAGACCGTTTGGAGGTCTAGGGTTAAGGAAAATTGATCAATTGTAGGTCCAATTTCAATAGGTTGAAGAATTGATAAAAGTGCTGATTTTAGACCTAATTAGGGTTCAATCCTAATCAAATCAACTTATATTTTGGTCAAACTTTGGGAAAACGGTCTCAAGACCGTTTGGAGGTCATCCAAATGATCTCAAGATCGTTTGGGCCAAGTTTGGGCCCAATTGGAGTTCAATTGATGGGTTCAATTACAATTTGTTTCACATTGTTGAGAATTGATGATTAGCCGATTGGAAACCCTAATTGAGTTAGACTTAACCCTAATTGGCTTTCAATTAAGGGTCAAATTGGAGTCCAATTGATTGAGGCTCATCCTAATTGACTCAATACGTAAGTGGTTAACATGGCTTAGGCTAATTAAAGGCTTCAACATAGGAAACCCTATTCAAACATAACCTATGTGTCACCTTTTATGTTCATGCGGTTTGGACCCAAGTAAGTTCACACTCGGTTCACCTCAAATGGGTTCAACTCGTTTCACCTCAAATGGGTTCAACTCGTTTCACCTCAAATGGGTTCAACTCGTTTCACCTCAAATGGGTTCAACTCGTTTCACCTCAAATGGGTTCAACTCGTTTCACCTCAAATGGGTTCAACTCGTTTCACCTCAAATGGGTTCAACTCGTTTCACCTCAAATAGGTTCAACTCATTTCACCTCAAATGGGTTCAACTCATATCACCTTAAATGGGTTCAACTCGTTTCACCTCAAATGGGTTCAACTCGTTTCACCTCAAATGGGTTCAACTCGTTTCACCTCAAATGGGTTCAACTCGTTTCACCTCAAATGGGTTCAACTCGTTTCACCTCAAATGGGTTCAACTCGTTTCACCTCAAATGGGTTCAACTCGTTTCAACTGAAATGGGTCACACTCGTTTCAATCCAAATGGGTCACACTCGTTTCAACCTAAATGGGTTCAATTAAAGGATACCTTGTTTTATGTAAACTCTAATAACATGATAGTGGTGATTTGGTTTATGTAGATCAAAGGGGACTTAACCTAACTTAATCTAAGTGGTGTAGTCATCATCTACTAGTGAGAAGAGAGAGAAAGTACCATTTATGATGGAAACTCAAGTAAAATACCTTCAATATACATGAATATGCATGATTAGGGTATGATCCACTTATGAGAGATCATGGAAACCCTAATTATGGTAATTGGTGAATCTTGATCTTATCTGAGGGCTTTAATGATGATGTTTCTCATGCATGGTGATGTAATGAGATTAATTCACCATGAGGTGAATAGTAAACCCTAATTCTAGGGTGATGACATATATTGTGAATAGTAAACCCTAATTGATGAAAATCAGGAAATCTAACCCTTGTAAGAATATAAGGGTACAACTCTTGATATGAACTGCTTACTATTATCAGTTGAATTAACCATGCATGTTTCTATACATGATGGTGATCATATCCAGTTAAGGATTATGATTTCATATTCATTGGAAGCATGTTATTAGCTTTATGAATAATGACATATGTTGATGCCTAGTAAGTGGCATCTTATGAGAATGATAGGCTGTAAGAGCCATGGATATCATCAAGGTCATGCTTGTCAAATGACTTGTAATTGGACGATTGAGAAATGATAATTGATGTGAGTTAGACTTGATACATTTAGTATTCTACTTTCATAACTGCTATGCTAATGATTAATGTTTGAAAACATGTATGATGCTAAAAGAATACTGAAATGTACCTAATAACCAAGTTTAATCATACCATGTAGAGCCCTGATCATAGATTCATCATTGTCAGAATTTAAATGATGGTGAAACGGGTTTTCCTAAGGGAACTCCTGGATCACATACTTTAGAGTATGTGGGGGAATATGGATGTGTATATCCTTACATCCTAGTGTAGGAGTTTATGTTGATGTATCTTAATTCATCAACCCTTCACTATATGTTGATATCGGGATGATGTAACACTATTCTTCCAAGGGAATCTTTTATACCGCATCGATGAGAGATAAACATGAAATCTTTCGATGGCGAAGAGAGTGCAGAATGCCACTGTGACTCTAATAGCGAAGTACCAGAATACCCTGGTAAGCTATATTAGCAGGGACACTAGATGTCCTGCATGTTTATCCTCATTCTGACTGAGGTAGTTGAAGGTCATGAGAATCCGGCTCCTTCGATGATCTAGTATGATACCGATGCGACTTACTAGTGATCGGTTGGAGCATGAGAGGTATACCTCATCTCCGTAGGGCATAATGATGTTTGTAAAACATAATCAACCGCGTAGCATAACTTCTTAGGTTGAACTACGAGGAACATTGATTGATATTACATTGCTTGCTTTTAATATCCTGTTCAAGCATTAGTATACATGTTCTTCATATTCCTTAATTAAAGATGAATATTTGTTATCAAGCCTACTGTGAGTAACCTAAATTACTTGCTCATGATATTCCTTTGATTGCTTTTAACAAAGTTTCTGGCGGAGAGTTATAACTCTCGTTGGGACAATTATTTAAAATTGTCTCACCCCGTAGATTTCTACCTTTAGGTGGACGTCGAGGTCGAAGGCACCGATCTGCAGGTGGACAGCAGCAACAACAGCAAATTCAGGAGCAGCAGTGACTTCAGGTGGAAACACTGTGATGTCTAGTCTTGTAGTCAGAATAGTCTTATGTCGTCTCTGTACACTCAAGTCCTAGGAGTTTGTTGATCTGAGAATTTTGAAATCTTGGGATTTTGTATCATGACGTATATAATCACTCGAGAAGTGATTTATCAGAGATGTAAACAGTTCATCTTACTTTTATAAAAGGAGTTTCAGGTTTTTTTTGATCTCGTTTTCAAAAAGTTTTAATTTCTCGTGATTTTCGTATTCCGCTGTTAATCGAATCGCTTCCGCTATGTTTATCTTGTGTTTTGGAGATCAGAGCCCACACCTGCTCTGCCAAAATAATGATCCTCAGTTGTTTCTCTCCCGTAGCTATCCCTCCTTAGTAAAGTAGGAATTTCTTGGGTTCTCTTGGTTACCACAACCAAAGAGGAAAATAATTTTCAGAGCAACTGATTCTTAATTGTATGTATTGTGCTCTGGAAAGCCCCTAGTACCCCTATATTTATAGTAGAGGCCAGGGTCACATTTCTCAGTCTGTGTGGGAGTGGAAGGGACTGGAAGATCTCAAATTTTTGCAAAATTATGGAAACATCACAACCTGCGACAACCAAAATAGACGTATGGCAAATACAAATGGTCATCTTTCATTGTGAGACGCTTGTTTCACAGTTTCTTAGTTTTGTACATATGTCGGCAATTCAATTTCAATTAATGCATCACATGATGTCAACACCAATCCTTGATGCAATCAAATTGCACCCTTGTGATAGTCATTTGGAGCATTTGAGATGAGCATCTCGCACCACCTGAGATGGTTGTGTCACACAAGTGAATTGGGCATCTCATATCCTAGGTCAGGCTGAATTCCATCTAATGTACAATACAATCAGCCTGACACTCCAAATGGCTATCTCAACACTTGAATTAATCATTTGACAGTCCAATATGTTGATTTATTGTGTGAATTGAATACCTAAACACTTTAGTAACCAATCCAATCATCATTCATGATCAAACTCCTCTTCTAGATGAATTCCTATGTGTGTGACTCTATAGGTCCCATATTACATTGGCAGTGAATGTCCATAACAACTTATGACATCACAAGCAATGAGTGGTGTCTAGCCACACATCATTACAACCCAAGTACATGGAAAGTTTGACAAAAAATTGAACCTATAATATGTGTATGATGTTACAATGTTTGTATAGTTCCTTTGCCACTATTATCCAGATTGAACTTGACGCATGGAACAGTCATCCTAATTATTATTCAATCTTATTTCTTGAACTAGAGCAAATTGTCTGAGATATATGTAAGATCAGTATCACATATTGACTCACATGTGCATGGACATGCATTTCTCAGTCTTGCTAATCTAGAGGCCTTGGATATTCCCTTAGGAGGGACAAATCCCATCTATATCACTAACTGTCAGTCCCAATGTGCCACAGTCACCCAATCATCACCTTTATAACAATCCATGTTTTAGGATTGTGTTTGATGATGTCAAGGCATATTGAACGACATGTGAAGAGTGTAATGATTTCAAGTCTAAGAACCACAAACATCACCATCATTATAATATGTGATTCAGACTTACCTAATTAAGGTTTCCATGTATCACTCTTATGATGGGTATATTCCATACATTATTCTCTTACATGTATTTGTGTGCTTGATTTGATATCTCTATATCATGACTAATGAGATTCTATCATCAACCAACTCACACTCTGATCTTATGTGTTATTGTTGTCTATTTACCTTCCACAACAACAACCGATCAGGGACACAAAAAGAATGCATATACCCTTAACATATGCATGATCTCATTGTTCAGGTCCTCAAGCTGAAGACATACATCATTAAGTAATATCATTTTCTAGACATATATTATGTTACTTCATTATCTCATAATTGAATAAATAGAATAAATTGGAAGCTTGCCTTTATTATTAATCAAATCTTTTGCATATATGCCATTACAATCATCATATGATTGGATCTCAGGGCATACATACCGACAAGAGCCTTGTTTGTCTAGGTGTTAGACTTCATTGTTTTATTTATTTTTTCTCTTTAATGTCTCATGTTTCAAGGATTTTTAACTCCTAACTTATTTATCCTTTTGATTCAAAATTTCCATCATGCCTTCAGCTTTGTCTTAATTTAAATTTCAAAAGTACTAGTTCTATTTATGATTTTGAGGTGGTTAACAAATATACTCTCTTAATTAGAAGATAAATAACTATCTGATTATCAAAATTATGTTTTTGTGTGATTCTAATGCTAAGTATTTATAACTGAATTCAATTATTCAATTAGGGGTCCCAAATAAGATGACCAAATCAAAATGAGGATAATTTGCATTTTATTCCTCAAATTTTAAGATAATTGGATGTAGTACAAATATGAATGCAAAGTTATGAAAATAGGATTTAAATTTTGGAAGATCATCTATAATATCTCAAGATTGAATTTACTACCACAATTTGGAATATTAATAGAAGTCATGGAACCTTTGACAAGAAGGATTTGGTAAGTTTGGTGCTTATAGACTCCATATTTGCTCCAAGGGAAGATCAAGATTGTTTGTAATAAAATTGAAGGATGATTTTTTATGTGAGTGATGTGATTATGGGGATGATATAGATTGGTACCATGGATGGTACATGAGCCTAAGTAGAAGTACTTATACAAGGTACAATTATGAATTCTAGAATATAGAGGGAGGATCATGGTGGGTGATCTAATGACTACTACTGTGTATACCTCTTTGAGTTACGCACGATTGCTTATTCATGTCTTGATAGTTGGGTTAACTTATTTTTCATCAAGAGGTTATAATAACCTTTGATATTTTTTGATATAATTGAAGGGATGACAACCGTACAACAAAAAGGATCTAATAAGGTAAATGGTTTCAATGGTTACCCTAAATGGATATTGGTAGGGGTGCTCGAGTGATAGTGAATAAGGTGGAGTTATTGTAGAAAAGAAATGACCAATTTTGAGGGGCACGTGTAATTTTGTTAGGGACGACAATTGTGGGATTTTTTAGTTAACTATGTTGGCTTTCCAAGATTTTTGGAAAGGTGAGCTTCCATACGGCGTGCTCTTTGGAGAGAATTTAATCCTATTCTTGATTGGTTGAGTTAGCGGGTGGGTGTTGCACATGATTAATTTTTGTGGTGTGGTGGTGTTAGGTAGATCATTTGTGGTTATTTTTTGGTGCTTTTGATGTTTTGAAAAGTGAAAGGCCCCTAACCCTACTTAACATGTAAATGTAATTTTCTTGGCATGATTGGATTTATAGTCTTGAAAGTTAACTTTGTTTTGTGATGTTAATTTGGATGATGAAAATAAGTTTTGAATTTGAATCAAAACAAACCTTATTTTCTCAAGATATACAAATTCATGTAATTTGTGGCCTTTTATGTAAATTATCCTTTTTTGGTGTGTGAACATAATTGTGACACTTGCTTCATTTTCTATTTTGGTGTGTGTCAAGTACATAAAAAATTATAATTCTACTTCTCCATTGAATGTTTTTGAACTTTGTTTTCATAGGGTATATAAATATAAGCTTGGTGATAGGATAAAGGTTGTGCTTTTCATCGGTCAATGGTTTTCCTGTGATCATTGTCTCTCAATGATTGATGGCTTTCCCTATGCCTGATAGAGTTCCTAACCCGATATATTTTGTGTGTTGGCCGATGGTATTTCTGACAGGTTAATCGATGTTGTCTAGGTGACAGATGAGATTTTATCGATAGAGTTTGGTGATTGACAAATTGGAAGTGACTGACATATTTTCATTTCCCAATAGGGTCTTAGAAATTTGGCCAAAAATTTTCAACCAACGAGTTTCTAGTGCCCGACCAACCTACTAAGTGACTACCTAATGGATTTACTAGTAGATCGGAATTTTGTCTCTTGACCTACCCACCTATAAATAACCCCCTCTCCTCCTCTCCTTTCATCTTTTTTTGGAGAAAATTCAATTGTGTTGGAGGAGCCCAATGATACTAGGAGTCAATGGGAATACATCATGGTAAATGATCATAGGCTTTTCATGGATGCATGAGATAGTTCAAGTTGCTCGTAGACAACCCAAAAGGTTTTGACTGAGATTCTTTCTTCCTTTGTGTAAGATTTGTGCTCTTCTACTCATTTTATTATTATTCTTCACCCTCCTCTCTCCTATGTCAAGTTCTATGGTCTCTCTTGTTGTTTCCTGGCTTGAAACCTATGCATGTGGGTTGAGAAATCTCTCTTCTTGTTTTGTTTCTCCAGAAACACCTTGATCCTGGAGATAGGAAGCGCTTTTCGAGTTCTAGTGTACTGAACTCAAATGGTTGTTGCTGTTTTTGGAAGTTCCCACTTTGGGTTTTGGTTTTTCTTCTCTCTATAATGGGAGTTATATAACCCTAAATGTGTTACTTGCCTACCTTCTACATGCATGTTTTTTATCTTACTTTAGAACCCTTAGTATGTTAAGAAGATAGACTTTTAGTATTATTTTATATTAACCATGATGATTATGATGTGAATCTTTAAACCATACTTCGTCTTCATGAACATTTTCTTGTTGTATCATGAACCTTCCTTGAGTATGAAAGGACTAAAATCGTAGAATGTAAGTGCTAAACTTCCAAAATATATGCATGTGACAATTTGGTATCATGGAGATAAAGTAATTCGACCTACATGATATGTCATATGGCTTGATGAACATTTTATGCAATAATAGGAATTGAAATTACTATTATGATGTTGTAAGAATGGTTGGATGACACCCTAGTACTAAAAGCAACTCTTTAATTATGAGTTTGAGTGTATGGACTCTTATGTTTAGAATGACATAAAGTTATTTAATACATTTTATATATTATGAGGTTGCAAACCCCAATGATTTTTGTAAGAACCCTTTTGGTTTTCATAATTAACTTGATTGATTCGGTCAAAATATAATAAATTAACTTAAGAAATCTAGTGTAACCCAGATTAAATAGTGCCCTGTGAGATCCTAGAACTATTCCTATTTTGTAACTTGCTGGACAGTAAAATGAGTAATTCGAAAGGAGATAGGAGTCCTATATTGTTGAGTATATGTTGGTGTAGGGAGGGTATATCATTGTCATCTTAATCCCATGTTTTTGGAGAGATGTCGAGGTTGTGTCTCAGATGTGGAAGCAATTGAGAGAGACTTTTGTCATAACTCAGATGTGAGGGTTGTATACCCTGGTTTCTAGTGTTGTGGCAAAGACTAGGTTATTTAGTAGTTGGGCCAATGCGCCACTACAGTTGTCACTCATACAGACCAAGAGGAAGTGATCTTAGGATTTAGTTCATCTAAGATCTTTTTGAGAACTAAAATAGAAGTGATATGAATGAACATAACATGCAGTTTAACTTACAAAAAATATTTTCTTTTTATCGTTTTTCCTTCTCAATCTTTGTCAAAATCAAAAAGTGTAATTGGGTGGATTAAAGATACCCAATTAGCTCCTCTTTAGTACATACAGTAATCATTGGGTAAACATCAAGTAGAGATTTTCTAATTCCAGGTAAAAAATATGTTCTAAGTATATACATATGAAGTATGTTTCCAAGGTATATAAGTAGTTGGTAAAAACAATCTACACAATACCAATCCAAGCACAATAT
Source organism: Alisma plantago-aquatica (assembly GCA_963693085.1). Classification (NCBI taxonomy): domain Eukaryota; kingdom Viridiplantae; phylum Streptophyta; class Magnoliopsida; order Alismatales; family Alismataceae; genus Alisma; species Alisma plantago-aquatica. Next base: position 205,207,742 of record OY856410.1, on the reverse strand, counting down.
AGTGCAGAAGCCTCAATCATTTGCTACAGAAGTAAACCATAATGTGTCAGAAAATTTAAATAATAATGATTTGGAATATAAACTTGAAATGCATTACATAAACCAAGGCTAAAAATATGTGATACATGGCTAGTTATAAGATATTTTATGTAAAAAACAAACTAGCACATGATATCACATGCATACATATAAAGCATTAAGTAGAAAAACATAAATAAAATGTCCAAGCCACACACAGTTTTGTAACAACGCATAAACATTTGATTCACATATGTATATCTTTCTTTTCCATAATAAGAAATTAAACAATCCAAATTAAATACCCAAGCACTATAGATTGAAAATACTTCCAACAAAGTTTGTGCTCTATAAATGTTGAAATGAGGAAACATATCTTCGAGTTGAGAAAAGAAAATTGAAGATGATTTGAATGAGGCAATGGTGGGACACAATTTTAGCAGTATAGGAAATTCTAGGATGTTCAAATGGTAGAGAGGGATTGATTTGAACCATTCAAGAGTTGAGGTATCCTAAATCTCTATGGTTATACTCAAAGTGGCAACCACTTTGAAAGATAATACCATACATATATTCAAATATTTGAATGTTCCAAGGCCCAAAAGTTAGTGGTTCTTGGTCATAGGTCCCAACATCCTCCTCTTCCTCATCCAAACAGTCATGCCCATGAGCTGTCAAACAAAAAGCGTGTATATTCAACAACAGACTTGCTAATATATTGTGCATATACATCATATTTGTAAATCAGCTCCAAAAGAATCTTTAATGTAATGTGTAACAATGGATAAAATCAAATCAGAATATCAAGGTTTCTTTAAGAAATTCATCAGCTTCATTTATAAACTTAAAAAGAATTATGTGAAGTCCCGTTACTATAATATTTTTAATTTGTTTAGGGAATCGGAAAGGTTGAATTTGTTTCCTCTAGAAAGGATATTTTGTTATAATAAATTTTTTGAGATGAATAAGGGGAATCACATATGTGCTCATAAGTGTAGCCCTTATCTCATGCATGGGTTGTACTTCTACAATGTTGAAATTCTTAATGGTAGACTAAAAATGGATTCGTGTTTTAAGGTAAAGAGGTTTCAGGAGTATTTCCAACATATTTATCAAGATAATTTGAGTAAGTATCAAAGTCCCCATTAATAAGGAGATTATAGCCCTCTAAAAAAAGTAACTTCCTTACATTCTTATAAGTATCGCGATAGAGAGGGGGTCTTTTTGTTCCCACCAAATGCTGGGGAACAACTTCTACACCGCCTAGGTTTACCATGACAAACTACACATGTGGGTCATATCCTATATATGTTGGCATGTCAAGAGGCCCATGATGTCCATGTTGATGGCAGAATTGACATCTACATGGTAGAAAGGAATGGAATTGAATCTATAGAGCTTAGTGTAGCATTCTATTGAGTCAAAGAATATGACTGTTCCAACGATTGCGTAAGAGGAAGAAGCCTCTTCCCATGAGAACCCTTCATGGTGGATCAATTGGAAGAATATGTTATTGATCTCTTAAGAAATAAAGGAGAAGGAAACATAAAAAATGAACTTGATTTTTCTCATAAACAATTCAGTGGAGACTACGAGATTGGTGACACTTAGAGTTAGAGAAATGGATGTTAAGAGAGTGTGCGAGTTGCATGAAAAATGATGCACAATTCCATCTTATTCATTGAGAATTGACAGTCCCTTAACCAGGATGTAAGTTTGACTGAGTCAGTCACAACAATTGTAAATATGAACATGTTAGTCAAAGTGATGGCTAGTTATATTATCCCTAGTCAAACTCATAATTCGATCGACCCCAACCCGGGTTAGACTTATGGTTTGATCGAAGAGGTTATTACCATAAAAAAAGTTTGAATATGAATTATTGGATAAAAACTATGATCTAGAAGCATGTATTTTGTAGAATTATTATTTTGGAAACAAAATGTTGAAATAATAAATATAAATATGATTAATTATTTATTGAGTAAATTTATATTTTTGCACTCATTTGAGCGTAAAATTTGTGATTGTATGACTAATATAATCGATTTTAGTATATGCAAAATATAAATCATAGAGTAGATGCCAATTTTAATTTAAGATCATGTAATGACTACAAAAAATAATGTTGATTGAGACCATGTATTCAATTATCAATGGTATTAGAATTAACATTGTGATTATATATGTTAATATGATAAAGGGGAGGTTGTAAATATATCTCTAATATAAATTAATTGTTCTAGAGCTAATGGTTTTGTTAACATACCAACTAATTGATTGTTATTGTGCACATGCTCAAGGAAAATTTCATTTTCATCACAATGACAATTGGAACGTTGATGCTTGACCTCTATGTGTTTTTCATGACTATGCAATATAAGAATTTTCAATAGGTATAATGCACATGTGTTATCACTTGTATGGGGAGTCCAAAGTTTTTTATTAAACCAACTGTCGAAAATCAAGTATGGGTCTTGATAGAACTAGGACATTTTGTTTTCTACTAAATAAAAATATAGTGAATTTGAGAACCAAAATCATGCACCACTAGTACTTTGGGTATCATTTCTCTAACATACTAACATCCTTAGAGGCTATAAATTCAAACTCCTCATACTGTGGATACTAAAGACCAAAGTCAATGCTTGTAGTAAGATATCTGAAAATTCTTTTTACTATAACAAGATGCCATTTCTTAGGGTTTTTTTGAATCCTCACAAATTTATATGAAGAAATATTGATGAGTCTAGAGATTGTAAGATAAAGTACTATACGAACAATGCATTTGTGTATTTAGCATCAATATATTCTCCCTCTTTATTTTTATCCATTTTACAAAATGTATCTAGGGGGAGAACTTGTTTACTATCCTCAATATGAAATGTTTTAAACAATTCTTTAGTTTGTTTTATCAAAGGATACATTCCATTTTTATGCTTTCCTCATCCCAAAACTAAGGAAGAATATAAGTTCTCCAATGAAAATTATTTCGAAATTATTCTTCAGTAACTTAATAAAATCAACGCAAGGTTTATCATCATTAAAACATGTTTACACATAAAAAAGATACATTATAATATGGAGAAATAATGTACAATAGGCATGTCAGATAGAAAAATCATTATTTATTAAAAATGTTTTGGGTTTCTCAGAAAATGCCATGTGAGCTTGTTTTAGTTAACATAACACTTTCTTGAGTTTAAAAACATAATTATGTTTTGTATTATCAAGGCCAGGTGGTTGGGTGGTACAACATTTTTTTATTTTCCATACAAAACACTCACTTAATGTCATTTTAATGAAATTCTATCATAGATTGGCTAGTTAGTTACAAACACACATATATAAGGTGTAAATGTCATCAGATAAGTTCCTTTTAGGTTGTTATAGTTTTGGTTTATGATATTGGATTTGTTATTAACTAGATTATTGAATTTGTCTCTCTTGATCTAGAAGACCCATTTAGTCATGATAGTCATTCTGTTAGGAGGTATCCAGATCTCATGCTTTGTATTTATCAAATTGATTAAGTTCTTCCTACATGATTGTGACCCAAAAATCTATTGGGTTTATTGGAGGCAACAGGAACAACGGAAGCAATAAAATTTTCTAAACATACCCTATTGGAGTATCTCATCAACAACAATGTATTTGAAAAGAGGGTATAGGGATGTACCTCATCCCAAATCAAGTCTAGTGATGTCCTTGGGCACAATGATGTGCATCACTCATAATGTGCATAGACGGTCCTCAGTTGTTCTCGAAATTTAGGCAACTCAATGTCTACATCTCTACTTCATCCACACACATGGATTGGAACTCCACATCATGCTTCCTTTAGTCGATGGGAATAAGCAATCTTCTTCTTGGCGATGTGCAAGCATCAATTTCTCTCCTTCTCTCTCTTGCTTGGGGATGATGATGGTTAGGGTTCATGTATAAGAGTATGACCTCATGTCTAAGTGTTAGCCTCATCTAAAAGTTTGTCGTCATGCCCCTATAAATAGCAGGGGAAAGGAAACAAGATTTTCCCACCCTTGGGAAACAAAAGGGTTGTGGATGCATTTAAAATGAGCCGCTCATGGACCAATAAAAATATTTTGGAAACAATTAATTAATCCAATTAATCATATTAATTGATTACTAATTTCCATTATCAATCTCTAGTTAATCACTCTAGAACAACCAACTGACTTAACGGTAATCTAATTAATTATCTTAAACGCTTAAACCAATTAACTTAGATTATATTCCAATATTATTACAACATATTACCTAAACATTTTAGTCATCACTCCCACAATTGTACTCCTATTCCAATCACATCCTATGCATGTGACATGGTGGGCTCCACATTATGTTGGCAGTGATATTCATAATCATATTATGAATTCACAAGCAATAATTGGTATCTAGCAAGACTTCATTTCTACCCAAGTAATTGGAGAAGTTGGAGAACAACTTAACCTATCATCTGTGACGGGTGTTACAGTGAATGTATAGTTCCAGTGTCTCTGATATCTAGATTGAACTCAAATAATTCAATCCATGTTCCTTGAACTCCAGCAGACTGTATGAGATATGTGTAAGATCAATATCAACATATTGACTTACATAAGCATGGACATGCATTTCTCATATCACTTATCAAGTGGAGAGGATATCAAACTACTATAGGAGGGACAAAGCCCATCTACATCACTCATTGTCACCCCTAGGTGTCACAGTGACCCGAGCACCACCTTTATGGAAACCTTTATTCAGGATCACGGTGGATGATGTCAAAGTACATCGAACGACATGTGATGAGTGTAGTGATTTCAGTTTTGAGAACTAAAATCACCACCATCACTATGAGAAATGACACTGACTACCATTCATGGTTCCATGTGTCACTCTCAAGGTGGGTTTGTCTGATACACTATTCTCTAGAAAATATATGTGTGCTTGGTTTGATATCATGTATCATGACTACTCAAATTTTGTTCAGCCAACACAAATTTTAGTCTTAAGTGTCACTAGTACAGAAATGGGTTATAACGGCACTACATGTAGGGTCGGTTTTACCAAATAATCGACTTTATATGTCTAAAAAAAACGCGGGCACCACTTAAGACCTCTTAGGTCGGTTTTTTTAAATAAACCGACCTTGTAATGTAACTCTATAGGGCTGGTTTTCCAAATAAACGACCTTATATGTATATAAAAAATGCGGGCACCACTTCAAACCTCTTGGGTCACTTTTCTTAAAATAACCGACCTTGTAGTGTATCTCTATAGGGTCAATTTTCCAAATAACTGACCTTATATGTCTATAAAAAACATGGGCACCACTTAAGACCTTTTGAGTTGTTGTTTTTAAAATAACCGACCTTGTAGTACATATCTATAGGGTCGGTTTTTCTAAAATAAGCGATCTTATAGACAATTTTTCCCGCGGAAAAAATTTGCTTGGATTTGGCTTCCTGCCTCGAACTATAGGGTCGGTTCTACATTATAACCGACCCTACAGGGATCCTCAGTCGACAAATTCATCGACTGAATAAGAGCTGAATTTCACGTATACAAACACCTATAGGGTCGGTTTTTTCTTTATAACCGACCTTACAGTCCTCCTCGGATCAGCACCTTTAAGGTCGATTATTCCTACAAAACCGACCTTAAAGGCCTCCTTGGTCGACAAATTCGTCGACCGATATCTATTCTGGATCTAGATAGTTCACGCATATATAAGAACATCTAGCGTCAGATTTGCACTTCTAACCGACCTTAGAGCCATCCTCGGTTGACCAATATTTCGACCGATAAGTACCTCTAAGGTCGGTTTTTTCCTTAAAACCGATCCTAGTGGTACTTATGCGAAGGAAATCTGGCTCTTTCTCGATCGAAAAATTCATCGACCGATATATATTCTGGATCCAGATAGTTCACACATGTATAAGCACCTTTAGCATCGGATTTGCACTTATAACCGACATTATAGCATTTTTGGTCGACAAATTTGTCGACCGATAAGGAGTCAGTTTTCATGTGTATAAGTAACTTTTAGGGTCAGTATTTTCTTAATAACTGACCTTAGAAGTCAATTCGGTCGACAATATTGTCGACCGAAACATATCGGTCGACAAATTCGTCGACCGATATCTATTCTGGATCCAGATAGTTCACGCATGTATAAGCACATCTAGCGTCGGATTTAGACTTATAACCGACCTTATAGCATTTTCGGTCGATAAATTTGTCGACAGATAAGGAGTCAGTTTTCACGTGTATAAGTAACTTTTAGGGTCGGTATTTTCTTAATAACCGACCTTAGAAGTCCATTCGGTCGACAATATTGTCGATCGAGGAACGACTAGAAAAACCAACCGTCCTAACGGCTAAAAAAATCAACCATCGTAACGGTTAAAAAAATCAACCGTCGTAACGGCTAGAATTTCAACCGTTAATGGCTATAAATACGACCGTTGACTGTCGTAACGGCTATTTTTTTGATCGATCATTGGCTGACCGATAGACGACCGTTGCGGCCGTCGGTCGACAAATTGTCGACCAAAATTGGCTCTGTTTTGCTATAAATAGCACCCAAAACGATCCATTTCTTCACACCTTCACATTCTCACTTCTCTAGCTCCTCTCTAGTGTATTCTTGTGAAAATCTTCAGCTTCTCTACATCCAATTCTTCCTTGCTATTTCTCCATTTCAAAGCAACGAAATGGCTTCCTCATCAACGCGTGGAAAGAAGCAAGTTGTAGGCAGGAAAGGAAGGATGGTTGATCCCTTGTCGTTCATCAACGACGTCCCCTTCAAAGACGCAGCTGCAGGTGACCGCTACCTCAGGCTCTCCTCAAAGCCTCCTCTTCCACGACGGCCAGTTGACGTCATGGACTTCCAGAACATTGTCGATTTGGAGGAACTCTTTAAGGTGCAGCATTTGACTGATTTTCTGATCCCCTCCTTCCATTCCTACTCCTCCAAAGCAGTTAATGAATTCTATGCCAATTTAACCCCACATCCTGGCCATGATTCCTTCTCCTCTATGGTTGGTGGGTATGGATTCCATTTTACTGAGGACGGTATTCTTGATATGCTTGACATAAACATAGAAGAATATAAATATTTTGTTGATCTCACCAGAGGAAATCCACTCAACAAACTCTCCCAAGATGACACTACAACTAGCCTTAGTGATGTCAAAAAAGCCATCTTTCAATCAAATATGACTTGCCATGAAGATAGGGGTACCTATTATGCCATAAATTTAAAACCTGAAGCTAGGATCATAAATCTCATTATTGCCACCAATATCCATCCTAGAGCAAACAAATCTGAAGTACCCACCTTTTGTATGTGCCTTATCTATGCCATTCTCAAAGGTATTCCCATAAACTTTATTCGTATCATCCTTAAGAATATGTTTGAGTTTTCTAGCAATCCACCTTATGCTGACTTTGTATGCCAAATCACTCAACATTTTCTTAAGAAGAATATTGAGGACGACTTAGGTTACACATGGGATAGAAAACCCCAAAAGATAAGTAAAAATACGGTGGAAAAGATGGGAATCGACTTTGGCCACAAAAGGGCTAGGACTGAAGGGGAGACATCCACCCAAGACATACCTCCACCACCTCCTCCTACCAAACTACCCCATGATCCTATTACAAACACTTTGACATACATTGCTGGATCCCAATATCACCTAAGTAGGCAATTGGATTATAATCACCATGGCATGACTTATTTAAACCAAAGGATGTAAGCTCTCTCTCCTAACCAACCTGATGAATATCCCTATTCCCTTAATCCTGGCATGATAAATCCATACAATCCTTCCTACAACTACTATCAAATTCCACCTCCACCATCTCCTGATCTCACACATACTCAGTTTTCCCCAATTCAACTTCAAGAAATTGCTACCAACTTTCGCTTTGATCGTGTTCCCACCTTGTTGGAGGCTGACGCCTTAACCAAGACAGGTGCCTTGGAGTGGCAGACACTGGTCAAATATTATGGAGCTGAGCCCTTTCTTGGAAAAGATCCAGACATTGATGTAATCCTTCGGTCTTTTCAGTGAGATTATGAGATATGTTTGTAATGATTGTAATGGATATCTTTTTATAAAGCAAGTATGTCATGCTTCATCTTATAAAGTGTATGGGCATTAAATTGTTATGAATAAAAGTGTTTTCCATGGCTTCATTTGGACATATACATGTTATATAAGAATATTGTTATTTCAAATGATTGAAAAATAAATTATGGCTAAATTTGAAAAAGCATCACTTGGTTAATCTCGTACACACACACTTGGTACTTAATTTAAAACATTGAAACAGGGTTAATCTCGGTCGAAAATATTATCGATCGAGACAAATTCGATCGACAATATTGTCGACCGAGGATGACTTTAGGGTCGGTTTTTTCCTTATAACTGACCCTAGAGCTCTTTCGTTCGACAAATAGTCGACCGACTGAATTTTTGAATAGAGTTTAGTACTTTTCAAAATGTTATAAAGCATTGGGATCTCAATCTTTTGTCTCATTGTTGGGAATTCACATCCCTCAATACCACCATCATCACATTTGCTGATTCAGGGTATTCAAACCCTTAGTTCATCACTAAACATGGTTATCACTTATCAGGTAACTATTACCTTCAGGTCATCTGACCAAGGTATTCAGGATATTTGTTACCCAATCATCTCAATTTCATATCAACCATATCAATTTCATATCAACATCATGCAATACAAAAATAACATCTCTATTCCCTCATTAGGGTTAGAGTTTCCCATCTTTATCAATTAGGGTTCACATATCATCATCCCATATTGAAATTTCACATAACATTATCACATATTAGGGTTTTTACACAACACCACCCTATATTAAGGTTTCACATAACATTTCCATATTAGGGTTTCACAAAACATCATTCCATATAAGGGTTTCACATAACATTATCCCATATTAGGGTTTCATACGACATCACCATATATTAAAGTTTCACATAACATAATTATTAGGGTTGTGGAAGCACTTTAGAGCTCCTCGGTTGACGAATTTGTCAATCGAGACCCCTTATAGGGTCGGTTATTAGAAAAACCGACCCTAGAAGTTCTTCTAAGAAAGAAATATAGCTTCATTTGGTCGACAAATTTGTCGACCGACACACATTCGGTCGACGAATTTGTCGACCGAATGAAGCCAGATTTCTTTCTTAGAAGCACCTCTAGGGTCGGTTTTTCTAATAACCGACCCTATAGGTTGTCTCGATCGACAATATTGTCGACCGACAATATCCAGTTTAGTTTTTCACACATGTATAAGCACCTTTAGGGTCAGTTATACGAAAAAACCGACCCTAGAGGTGCTTGTACGAAGGAAATTTTGCTCCTGTTCGGTCGACAAATCGTCGACCGAAATGAGCCAGATTTCTTTGTATTAGCACTTGTAGCGTCGGTTTTATCAAATAACCGACCTTATAGGTCTTTTCGGTTGACAAATTCGTCGACCGAGTTTGCATTTGATTTATATTAAACATGTATAGGCACCTTTAGGGTCGGTTATACGAAACAACTGACCCTAGAGGTGCTTGTACGAAGGAAATTTTGCTCCTATTCGGTCGAAAAATCGTCGACTGAAACGAGCCAGATTTCTTCGTATTAGCACTTGTAGCGTCGGTTTTATCAAATAACCGACGCTATAGGTCTTTTCGGTCGACAAATTTGTCGAACGAGTTTGCATTTGATTTATATTAAACAACCCGACACGGGCACCGTTTATCTGTAGAGTCGGTTTTTGGTTGTTAACCGACGCTACAGTTTTTCGTTCCGTGCAAAAAGCCGAAATTTTAGACTTTCTTTCCCCCGCAAAACCCTTTTCTCTTTTCTAACTTCTCTCCCACGGCGCCGCGAAACTCCTTTTCACTTTGTCATTCTGCCGTTGTCATGAACGCTTCTCTGTGAAGCCGTTGCCGCCTCTCCACGCTGCCAAAAGGATCGTGAAGCTCTTCGTCGCCGTGAAGAGGACCGTGAAGCTCGTCATCGCCGCCTTCCACTCTTCCTCCATGAAGCCCGTCGTTGCCGTGAAGCTCTCTTCATTGCCGTGAAATTGTTCGTTGCCGTGAAGCTCATCGTCGCCGCCTTCCACTCTTCCACGAAGGTCGCCGCCTCTCCGTGAAGTTTGTCTCTTCTTCCACGAAGCTCGCTGCCATTTCCAAGTAAGTTCGAGCTTCCTTCGTTCCTTGTTCCCCTTCATTCCCGCCCGCCGCCATTGCTGCTTCCAGGTCCATCTCGGTCGACAATTAGTCAACCGAGAGACCACCTGCACGCAGCGTCCAGGTCCACTCTCGTTCGACAAATTGTCGACCGAGAGTGGACCTGGACGTTGCGCGCAGGTGGTCTCTCGGTCGACTAATTGTCGACCGAGATGGACCTGGAACTTATTTATGTTGGAGCTATAAATGTTTTAATCATATTTGCTATAATGTTCACAAATAGTTCTGAATATTATAATGATTTCAATCTTTGGACTGTTGGAAATGGCCTTACTTTGCTAATTTGTACAAGTATTTTCCATTTTATATGATTTGATGACCCAATAATAAAAACATGCATGTCTTTTTTCATATGTAATCATTATATAAATTTTACAAATTAATACTAGATTAGACATGTGTACTCCTACATTGACACTTTAGGTTTGATGCATGATGTTTAACTTAATATATAAATATGAAAATAATACATTTATATATTAACTTAGAAACCCGTTCAAAATTTACTCATTACGAGTAAACTTTGGATAGTCCCCGGTTTGGGACCGTTTTTGGATATTTTAATCTCACTTAGGATGTACCTGTATAATGCATGTTTAGTTTTGTAGATTATTTCAGTAGGATTTCTCCATTTGTTCTCTGGGTACATATGTGAGTGGTTATTTGCCATTTACATCGGTGTACTTGGAGAACTTAGGGGAAATGCTGCTGAAATTTTCTTCAAAACTAAACATACATTATACAGTTACTAGTGAGATTAAATATTCAAAAATGGGATAGGTGGTACACTTTCTATCAATAAAAACTTACAGATTATTATAGTATCAATATTAACCTATTAGTTTTATAATTAATTTTAATGTGATATAGAAAATGGATCGAAGTTGGATGTCTATCAAGAACCGTTGCAGTCCAGAGTTTGCCAAAGGTCTTGATGAATTTATCAGATTTGCTGAGCAACATAGGAAACTACCTACAGATAGGCTATATTGTCCATGTAGAAATTGTTGTAACAATTTGAAAGTTGATACTGGTGAGGAAATTAAGAATCATGTCATATGCAATGGGATCATACAAGGTTATACTGAATGGTATTGGCATGGAGAGAAATTGAATTATGGAGCAGAAAATGTCGATACTAATAGTTGTGGCATAGAAGATATATATAATGATGATAATGTTAATGATGAACCGATTCAAGATGACCAGATTCAGGATGATATGATTGATGAGATGCTACATAGTTGTCGGGATAATGTCATTGATCCACCTTCTTTATTATCACTTATTTTTTTATCATGTATACTTGCAGGTTCTAAAATGGCGAGTGAAGATGAACATTTTGAGCATGAGCACCATGAAGATGAAAATTTTGAGCATGAGCACCATGAGGATGGTAGTGGTAATGCTAAGAACTGTAGAGGTCCTACATTGATGCATAGGCTGCAAGAGCTCAGGGCTAAAGGGGATAAATTGCCAGTCCAGTTTGATATGACAAGAGCACCTGTTGGGGAACATGCTAGTGCTTTCAAGCATTACGTAGGGGCGACCGCGTGCACTAAGGTGCCAATAGATATAGAAAATTGGCATGATGTTCCTAATGCCAAAAAAGACCTCATATGGAAAGATATATCTGTGAGTGGAAGTGATATGTTTTTTATCTATTGATTCTAATTTAGTTTGCTTGGAATTAACTCCTTTTCAAAATAACATTATTAATTGCTTCTTTTGTATGTATAGGGTGTTTTTCATCTAAATGAAAAAGATCACAAGAAAAGAGTGCTACAAAGTTGTGGTGTACGATGGAGGGGTTTTAAGACATATCTTGTAAGGGAATTTATAAATAATCCTAAACAAAAGAAGAAAGCTACAGATGCATATATTTTTATTGATCCTGAGGTGTGGGAAAGATTTGTTGCAGCTAGGAGATCGGAAGAGTTTCAGGTAATAAAGATTGTGATGTATTGTATGAATATTTAATTTTATACAATTAAGGAGGTGAATCTTTTTATACACGTTTGCCAAGTCTAAATTGCAATACCTCATTTTAAATGATCAGGCTATTCACCATGCTCAAAAGGAAAGACGGGCTAAAAATGTGCATGACCATCGCTTGGGGCCCGGTGGTTATGCCTTCCGCCGCCAACTACAAGAGAATCAATCATCTTCTGGAGAAGAATCTAGTACAACTCAAGTTGAGCGACCACCCCGACACATGACATGGATTGATGCTAGAAAGAATTGAGCCGGTGAAATTGTCAACCCTGCAACTAAGGAGGTGGCACAAAAGATGGTAGGTTTATCCCAACTAAGTAAAGAGTAACTTCCACAAACTTAGATTTATTTATATCTAATTGATATTGTGATTTAATATTTTTATTAACTATGAATAGATTGATCTCCACGAGCAAAGGAAGGAAGGAAAGTTCATCCTAACTGGATACATGGATGAACTAGTAGTTGCTCTTGGTACGAAGGAGCATCCTGGCCGTGTTAGGGGATTAGGAGCTGGCATAGGATTCAAGTCTTATTTTGGCCCTTCGCAATCTAAAAGAGGTTGTGCAGGAGGTCTTAGACAAGAGGATGTTGAAGCATTAGTAGCGCAGAAAGTAAAAGAAATAATGTCTTCATATCAGCCTACTCAACCTTCTCAACCTATTCATACTGCACATCTCTCAAGTGATGAGGTACAAGCCCATGCTACAGTTGTAGAAGGTCATGGGAGCACTCCCGATGAACCACCACAACAATCTGCAGTAAGTTTTTGTTCTATATGTTGTGTTATTAGTATGATAAATATATGATAATATATAGTTGTAACATGTATATGTTCTACTGTTTCTTATATAACTTATATTATTTCAATCTAGGTTGGTATGAACTGTAAACTTGCAGTGGAGGTTCCAGAATATAATGTTGTGGCAATGGGCAAAGTGTACAACCTTGGTGGTACATTGCATTGCCAACAAATTACTGATGACATCTATCGTGTGTCCATCCATCTTGTGAATGACGGAATGGGGGAAAAACCACTACCCATACCTAATCCTGAATATAGTACAGCTGAAGAAGATGAGGGTGCTATGGTGGGTTGTCCTAGACACTTGGTTATCAATGACAAGGTATACCTTATTTCTACCATATTTTTCATATTTGACTGCATATATGAACTCATGTAATATAAGTATGTAATTTAATTAACAGGTTTGTAAACCAAAAAGTAAAACTTCTGCTAGTCGTCCTCCTCTTCCCAAGCCATCTTTCATTCCCGAAACTACATTCGACGAATTGGGAAGCAAATCTAAATGTTTGTGTCGATACTTAGCTAACCAAAGATCGGGATCAAATATGATGGTCAAGTTAACAGAAGATGCAGTTGGGAGGGACTTTGAGAATTTTATTTTTCTTGACGATATTATAGAGTTGTTCCGGTATGATTGGCTGAACACTTCGATAATAGAAGTATGGATAAGGTAAGGATCTATCAATATATATAGAAAATTCCAATACAAATTTTTAGCTTATTTCTACATATGAAAATAATTAAAAATGTTTAACAGCCATTTATATACCGAGGTCACCAACTTTGATATACAGAATATTGCATTCTTAGTTCCTTCGGTCACTAGTCAGGTGGAGACAAATAATATTGAGGAAGTGAATGAGTACTTCTCTGATGCATTCAAATATTTTGCTAGTGAGGGGAAGGAAATGATCCTAATTCCTTTTAACGTCCAGTAAGTATTATTATTCAATATAATTTTAACAATGAATGAAACTATTTATTTTAATGTTTGTTTTATTCTTACTCAGAGCTAGACATTGGGAATTACTGGTGATTGTCCCAAAATTGATGACTCTTTATTATCTTGACCCAATGGGTAAAACAACAAGGAGTCACAAACTGAAATTGTCAGCTATGGAGTAAGCATAAATTTAATCAATTGCTTCAACATGATATTTTATTTAGAATTTCTATTTTACCAACTATCGTTTAATTGATAGGGGTATAAAGGCTTTTCGTGAAGCTGGAGGACAAATACCCACAAAATTAAAGACATTGACTTTGAAAAATGTCAAGGTAGCTACTTTGACAACTGCTTAGTCTTATATGTATTAATTTTTCAATTCTAATATGTCAACTCTTATAGTCTTATCTCAACTACTGTTTATAGTAGTTTACTAACATTAAGTATAATTCGTTATTTGTAGTGTCCTATGCAAAATAATGACTGGGCTTGTGGCTACTATGTAATGAAATACATGCAAGCTATTGTCAAACAAGCATCACATGACATTCAGACTATAAGTCAGGTAATAAAGAATAACATCATAAATTTACAAGTGATTGTAGTCATTTTTATAAAATATTAGCATCTGCATTTTCTGTTACAGATCTTTACAACTCAGCCTTACACACATGTGGACTTGAATGAATTCCTAGAAGAGTGGTCAGAGTGTTTTATAAGTGAATTCGAAATAGCATTGGTTTAAATATGTCGGCTCCATTTATGTATGTGGTTTGAGTACATACTCTTTCATATTTTTACTTTTGTAATATGTCATCTCAGACTTGCACTCTATCATTTTGTAAATTATGATATTTATTATCATTTTTGTTATGAATGTGTGGTTTTGAATGGTGACGGTTGAGCATCAATTCTCCCCTCTCCCAGAATATATGAATCTTCTTGTTCTTCTATTCTATATCAATTTCTGCAGAATTTTTTTTAAAAAAAATCGTAACTTCTAGCGTCGGTTTTTTAAATAACCGACCATATAGATTGAATTCATTGTACACTCTTCGGTCGAAATTTTTTTGACAGAAATAGAACTTCTAACGTCGGTTTTTCTAAAAAAACCGAGTCTACATGTCCTCTATGAGGTCAGTTTTTTGAAAAAACTGACCCTAAAGATTGAATAAAACATTTCAGTGTAAGACTCGGTCGACAAACTTCTTGACCGAAATACTATCGGTCGAGAAGTTTGTCGACCGAGTCTTACACTGAAATGTTTTATTCAATTTTTAGGGTCGATTTTCTCATAAAACCGACCTTATAGAGAGTTTTCGGTCAAAAAATTTTTCAACCGAGAGTTACCACTGAAATGGTATTCAATCTTTAGGGTCGGTTATTTCATAAAAAATGACCCTGTAAACGTTCTCGGTCGACAATTTTCTCGACCGAGAACGTTTACAGGGTCAGTTTTTATGAAATAACCAACCTTACAGGCTCCTTTTTTCTCGCCTAGGTCAGAATTTTTACAACCTCTTGCGTCGGTGTTTACTCTGTAAGGTCGGTTTTATTTGGTTAAATAATCCGACGCTATAGACCAAATTCTGTAGCGACGCCCACTTAGGCGTCGGTTAAAAAGTGACGTTGCAGGCTTTAAAAAACCGACGCTACATACCATTTCTGCACTAGTGTGTTATTGTTGTCTATCAACCTTCCACAATAACATCCGACTAGGGACATAACAAGAATGCATATACTCTTTACATCCATATGCTCTCATCATTCAGGTCCTTAACCCAAAGACATACATCATTGAGTAATATCATTTTTTAAACATTTATTATGTTATATCATTATCTCATAGCTGAATAAATAGAATAAATTGGAAGATTTCTTATTATTAATCAAATCATTTACAAGATATGTCATTACAATCATCATATGATTGGCTCTTTGGACATACATACCAACAAAAGAATTATTATGAGCATCATAGATGGTCTATATCTCTAACATGGATGCAAATGTCATGTTTTCTTATTCGCTAATCAGATGTTGAGTCTTCAATTTATTTCTAAGATGTATGTAATATAATCATATAGATAATCTTTAATGATCCAAAGAGTTGATTAAAAAGGGTAAGGTTCTTAAAATGAATCTTTATTTTCAATTTAATCATGTTTTTTATTTACAATAGCCAATGGAGTAGCTCATGTGTGAAATCCTTGATCTTAGGGATAACATTTCAATATTATCTTTTAGTTTCCCCAAAAACTTCATGTTAGGTTTTTCTTCAACATATTTAGAAAGTTTAATAGAAAATCATATATACTTTACTTGTTTGGTAATATTTGTGAAAAATTGAAATAGATATTTGGCATCAAACTTGTCTTTCTAATTCTTAGTGTTTAGGATATTACATGTAGTTCCAAAGGTATGGGAATAATCAACATTGGGATTCTTCATGTTGATAAAATCATATGAATTTTTCTTAATCTAGGGATAGATGAAGTATATAGGATATGCCATGAATTTTTGACTTAACCCAAAAGGTTGTTAAAGTGATATGTTAGTTGTGGATGTGATATTACTATAGTTGAATGGTATCTTGGTTGTTTTCTATTTCAAAAGGTTCAAATTATTCTTTCTTTATGAATCCTAAAGAATTTGAACAGGTATAAGTTTGACTAGCTTACATGTTAGGTTCATACTAAGATCTACTAGCCTTCTGTGACATATGTGTTTGTTTTATTCATTATCTATAAGAAATTTTCCTTTTATGAGACTAGTTAAAGTAGGACTGATGATACATACACTACCAATCATCTTTACCTCATAAATAATATCAGTAGTATTTTCATAAATATGTATGTATTCATCATTTTCAAGAAGACACCAAAACACTCATCCTATAGTTCACTGACACTAAAAAGGTTATAACACAATCCATCTACAAGTAATACATTTGTGATATAAAGATAATTGCATATACCTCCAATTCTAATTAATATGCATTTACAATTGTAACCAAAGGCTATGTAAGGACCCTGACACATGTTTTGGAATAACCATGTTTATTTGCCAAAGTATGTTTCTTAGCACCTTTCTCTAATAATCTGAGATGTAATTAGGGAATTTTGGAAGCTTGAAGTTCTTGTTTGATCTTATTTGGTTGATGTTTGTGTTTTGTGGTGAGGTTTTGCTACAATTTGCAAAATCACCCAAAGCAGGGGTTGATATGCAAGTTTGCCACCTCTTGAATGTTCCTTCTCTCTCTTAGCACCATCTAGAGGAGAGAAAGATAGATGGGCACCATGTTTGGGTCTTGGTTGTGTGGTGACATCCTTGGTGATGTTTTGGACACATGTTTGACTTGTGCCTTACACCTAGATGTGTTGTCTCGGGCTAGAGGGCCCTATAGAGGTTGTGTATCAATTTGTGGGTGTGTAGGGTTGCACCCTATCAGTTTGTGAGTGTGTAGGGTTGCACCCTATCGATTTGTGAGTGTGTAGGGTTGCACCCTATTTGTGGCAACACATCCCACTATCACACAAATAGTGAGGTGTTATGCGAAAACGTGCGGAAATCACCATAACCACAGATTACCAAAAACACGGGTTAATTAATGCGGAAAGCAGATAAATTGAGAAACTATTACATTCCAGCCTCATCCTGCATAGAAACAGGTTATATATACATACACAAGATCTGATACATGTCCACAACATAAAGGAACAGCTGTCTATCCATGACATGAGTTCACCGCCTATTCATATACATAAAGGCCCACATCCGACCAACAGTAGGATACACAAAACATCATCGATCGTACGTCGTGAAACAATGTCAAAACACTACCAAGGACCTGAGAGTACAGGGATGACTCTAGACTCTACTACAAAACATCCAAAACAGCAGCATATCCATCGCTTGCCTTCTACTGCTCGTCTGGCTACTCGGCCACAACACCACGACCACCACCACGTCTAGCTCGGCCACCAGAAAACCAGCGAAGTGAGACAATTGAACATTGTCCCAGTGGGAAACTTAACTCCCCACATAAACTATAGAACCTCAGAAGGATAAAGCTTAACAGCAGATAACTGATAACAGGTATAACAAGAGCAGTCTATATAAAGAAAAGCTATTCTTACCGACAAGCTTACCAGCTGTACAAAAGGCATATAACCAAATCTCTTTCAATGGAATATGATTGACAAGGTAAGATATATTGCCACATAACCTGAGGAATATAGAAGTAACTGCAAGATATAACATAGATATCTACACAAACAAGGCCTCAACCAATGTTTCGTGTTTGTCTTAAGCAGTAAATACTAAACGGCTAGATTACATATTCTTATGCCCTGAGGAAGTGAACCGTACCGTTCAAATCCAACCGACGGTTGCGAAACCCGGAGCCTGTGCCATACAAGGTCACATGGAAGAGCCGGACTCCACGACCTCCCACCTCGTGGTCAGTGCACAAGTACAACACAAGCAGGACCGCAGTCTCATGCTGAAGTGGTCTTAGCCACAGGGTCAGGCTACCCTCTACCTAGCCTGCCTTGGTACGGTATCGGCGCTAGTGAAACTGAGCCACGGGCATGTTCACCGTGCTCTGAGCCATGAGCGCATTCATGCTCCTCATATCACATCTCCTGAGTCATGGGCCTGTTCACCATGCTCTTCATCACAATTGGGCTACGGGCCTGAATCCGCACCCTTGAGTCTACAACCGAAGTTGCACTCTTACCTCCTCACTTTAGGCTAGGAGCAACCTCGCATATTCAACAATATGTGATCTGGGTTAACCCGTAGGAGAACCCGTTTCACCATCACCAAATCCTGACGATGATGGATCTATGGCCAGGGCAACTACATGATATATTCCACTGTGATTATTTAGTATCTTTTTAGATGGATTGCAAGATTCAACCAAGTTGTATAGCATGCAAGATCTAACAGAAAGTAAACAACATAAACTCAACATTATGTTATTATTGTAATCACATCAACCTGATCCATATCAAGGATCCAACATCACATGTTATCACTTGGCCTCTTGCCAACCATCCAAATCCATCTCAAGGATCATCACATACCATGGGATCTCAATCCCTCATCATGTATTGCCGCTGCCTCTCAAGGCTTACATCATCATCATGGGACAAACACATCATACATGCAACCTCTTTAACAAGAGTAATTATCAAAGTGATGTTACTCATCACATATTTCTCATAGCCTTTTCATGGCTAAGCATCACCTGCATGGTTAGTGTATACAATAATCACAGTTTCAACATGAGGACTATGCTTGCTATTATGAAATGACATTCAAGATGCTATACTTATCAATTATACATTATCTGGTGATCAAGTGCATAAAGCACCTCATTAAGCAAACCATATCTATGCTTATCCTCAACTCAGTATTATACGAATAATCAAGATGATCACTTCATGTATGTAGTCATGTTGGATATACAGAACAAGCGTTATCATTATCATTAAGCAAACCACTAGCGTAACTACCACTATTCTCCTTATCATTAACAGATAAGCATGATGACAAGCGTTATCGTTATCATTACTACAAGCGAGGAGTCACCATCATTTAGAAGCATGGATATATATATACAACTAGTTGTTTTCATAATACTGGGAACTGTCACAAGAGGATACGAAAACCCTCACCATAGATCACCACAACCCTCACTAAAAAGGGTGGTGTAACGGCCACCTACCCTCACCCAAACTTAACTCACAACGGAAGATAAGAGAGCAAGCATCAACGCTGCGTTGCACGACACAACATCTCAAGGAGAGGGAGCAACGCGCGTCAGGAGTGGGGTGTCGAGCATCCTCATATATCAGGCAACGCCCGTTACTACCAGCCTGTCGGCCGACACAAGGGGTAAGCACGACGCCCGTCATACCATCCCACAATGCCCAATACAAGGGTTGTTGTCCAGGTCATCACAAGAGAATAACAACCAAGAGAGAGAGAGAGAGAGAGATAACACACCCACATGCCATTCACCCACTGATCCAAGCCTAACGGCCAACACCAAACAAAGAAGGGGGTGTGATGCCCGACACAGCAACAAGGGCTGACGCCCGACACACAGGCCTGTCGGCCAACAACTAGGTCAGGAGATATCGTCCAACAAGGTCACCTTCTTCCCCATACACAAGGTACTCGAAAACCCTAGGAAGATGGCTCACCTCAATTGACTAAGAAGGAGGGGTTTTGCACATCAACCATCACCAACGAGCTCACCCTTCTAGCCCAAGGTGAGAGGAGAGTGTTTCTTGAGCAACTAGGACACAAGCTCACCTCAATCGGTTCAGGGAAAGAGGGATGTTGCTCATGATACTAGCAACTCACACTCACTCCTCTAGACCAAGGGGAGAAACGAGTATTGCTCCCTAAACCCTAGATCACAAGGATTGGCCAACAAGGATACTAAGCAAGAACTAAGCTACTAGCATGCATATAAACAAGATTATGACAAGAGATAGTGTAGCTAGGGTTAGAAGTTATGCAACCCGCCTTAAGCTCTAAGCTCAAAGGAAGAAGAAGAGCTCCACACTTCAAGGGATATCGGCCACCACTGTTCCTTCAAGGGGATGTATCAGCCGACACAAGAAAGGAAGAAGGGAGTGTCGTGCACTCAAGGTGGAAGAAAGCAAAGGAACCAAAAGAACTCCTAGAAAAGGAAAGGACACGCCTATATAGAAGGAAAGGGAGGGGAAAACAAGGTTGGTCCAAGCAAGGTGTCGCCCACCCAAAGGACACTTGTCCTAGAGCTCAAGCCACCACTCTAGCAAGCCTAATACACTTGTCCAAGGTCCTTGCCACATGCATGCATCAAGCTCCAAGTGTCCACTAGTGGTGACACAAACGAGGTCAAAGTTGGGTCAAACACCATGGGTGACATAACCACATGCACCATGGGCGACACACAAGGCACCATGGGCAACACACACCCATGCTGGCCGACATAAACTCCTCTAGGCCGATACACATCCACACTTGGCCGATACAAGGCTCAACCCTAAACAAAGCAAGGCACCTAAAGGCCCAAACAAGCTCAACCAAGGCCCAAAGAACTCAAACAACGAGCCCAAGCCTTCCTCTCAACCCTAGAGGAAGCAAAGAGAGGGAAACACCTCTCAAGGTGGAAAACTTGCTCACAAAACCCTAGACTTGGGTTATTTGCAAGTAGCCCCTCCAACTCTCAACAAAGCACAACCAAACCCTAATCACCACTAAAGGTGATTAGCAAGCACCAAAGCATCAGGGTTAAGCAAAACAAATAGGGTAAACCCTAAACGAAGGTGAGGGTCCTTACAAGCTAACCCCCTTTAAGGGATTTTGTCCCTGAAATCCGAAGAGAAAAGTGAGGGATACTTCCTCCTCATCTCTTCCTCAAGCTCCCATGTGGCTTCCTCAATGCCACGACACTGCCAAAGAACCTTCACAAGAACCAGGTCCTTCCTCTCCAGCTTCTTGACCCTTCTGTCAAGGATCGCCACAGGACCCTCTTCGTAGGTCACATCTTCATCAAGCTCAACCTCCACTGGCTATATCACTGTACCCGAATCCGGATGACTTTTCCTCAGCATACTGACATGAAACACTGGATGTAACCTGTGCAACTCTGGAGGCAACTCTATCTCATAAGCTACCTTACCAACACGTGCTATAACTGAGTAAGGCCCCATATACCTGGGTGCTAACTTACCCTTCCGACCAAACCTTAACACACCTTTCCATGGCGAGACCTTAAGATATACTTTGTCTCCTACCTGGAACTCCAAAGGTCATCGGTGATTGTCTGCATAAGACTTCTGCCTGTCCTGTGCCACTTTCAACTGCTTCTGTATCACTTTGATCTTTTTTGTTGTCTGTTGTACTAACTCAGGACCTAACAGCTGATACTCACTAGACTCATACCAACACAAAGGAGATCTGCACTTCCTCCCATACAAAGCCTCATAAGGAGCCATGTCAATGCTCCGCTTATAACTATTGTTGTAGGAAAACTCTATCAAACTAAGATGTACATCCCAATTGCCTAGAAACTGCAAAACACAAGCTCGAAGGAGATCTTCTAAAGTCTGAATAGTCCTTTCAGACTATCCATCTGTCTGCGGGTGAAAAGTTGTACTGAACCTCAATTGCGTTCCCAACGCTTTGTGCAACTGTTCCCAGAAACGACTCGTAAACTAAGGACCTCTATCAGAAACTATTGTTGCTGGCACACCGTGCAAATGTGCTATCTCATCCACATATACTTGAGCAAGTTTCTCAGTTGTATATGTCGTCTTCACTGGTAGGAAATGGGCAGACTTCGTCAATCTGTCCACTATCACCCAAATGGAATCATGATTCCTAGTTGTCTGGGGTAGACCAACTACGAAATCTAGGGTTATATGATCCCATTTCCACTACGGTATCGGCAAGGGTTGCAACGTTCCTGCCGGCTTCTGATGTTCAGCCTTCAGTTGATGACATACCGCACATCTCGCCACGAACTCAGCTACATCTTTCTTCAAACTGGGCCACCAATACAAGTCCTTCAGACTATGATACATCTTGGTGACACCTGGATGCATAGCATACATCGATGTGTGTGCTTCCTCGAGCACCAACTTCCTCAGATCATCAGCATCTGGAACCACCATCCTATCACGATAGCAGACTAGTCCATCCTCGGACTCATGAAACCCATCATGCTTTTCGCTGCCGAACTCTGATCTGATCAACTGTACCGCATCATCTGTCTACTGAGCATCCTTGATCTGCTGTCTCAACGTAGGCTTGACTTGCATCTGTTCTAGAAGACCAGACAACAAAGAAACTTCCATCTGCACATTCATCTATCGCAGAGAAACAAACATATCTCGCCTACAGCATACCAGGGAACTCAACTGTGCCTTCTTTGAAGAAAGAGAAGAAGGCTTTCTGCTAAGCGCATCAGCTACCACATTTGCCTTACCCGGATGATACTCGATAGTGCAGTTGTAATCATTGATCAAATCCATCCATCGACGTTGTCGCATGTTCAACTCTTGCTGTGTAAAGATGTACTTCAGGTTCTTATGATCCGTAAAGATCTGACACACTTCCCCATACAGATAGTGTCTCCAAATCTTTAACACATGAACCACTGCCGCCAACTCTAAGTCATGAGTCAGATAGTTCTCCTCATGTTTCTTGAGCTGTCACGAGGCAAAAGAAACCACATGGTCTTCCTGCATCAACACAAAACCTAAACCTTTCTTGGAAGCATCACAGAAAACAACATAGCCCTTCTCAGGCTCTGGAAGGATTAACACTAGAGCACTGGTCAGCTTCTCCTTCAAACTCTAGAAAGCTTGCTGACATCGATCATCCCAAACAAAAGGTACATCCTTCCTGGTCAACTTCGTCATCAACAACACGATCACACTGAAGTCCTTGATAAACCTCCGGTAGTATCCTGCTAAACCCAGAAAACTACGAACTTCTGTCGGCGTCTTCGGTTGTTCCCAACCCGCAACGGATTCCACCTTCTTCAGATCTACTTTGACTCCTTCTGTAGATATCACATGACCCAAGAAAATCACTTCTTCCAACCAGAACTCACACTTACTGAACTTGACATACAACTGATATTGGCGGAGAAGAGTCAACGCTCGACGAAGATGTTGCTCATGTTCTAGCCTGTCCCGACTATAGATCAAGATGTCATCTATAAAGACTACGACAAACTGATCTAAGAACGGATGGAACACTCTATTCATCAGATCCATGAAAGCAGCAGGTGCATTGGTTAGCCCAAACGGCATAACCACGAACTCGAAATGACCATACCTCGTCCTGAAAGCTGACTTTGGTATGTCATCCGCCTTTATCCTCAACTGATGATATCCAAACCGTAGATCGATCTTCGAAAACACTGGAGCACCCCAAGGCGACGTACTTGGTCGGATGAAACCTTTCTCCAACAACTCTTGCAACTACTTCTTCAACTCTGTCATCTCTAACGGAGCCATCCTGTAAGGTGTCTGTGCAACTGGCTGCATTCCTGGAACCAGATTGATCTCAAAATCAATCTCTCGGGGTGGAGGAACACCAGGGAACTCCTCAGGAAACACATCTGCAAACTCTTGGACAACTGGCACCTCCTAAAGACTAGGACCTTTCGCCCTGGTAACCACAACAGTATCCACCACGTGAGCTAAGAACGCCTCACATCCTTTCCGTAGCAAATTCTCTGCCACGATAGCTTATACTAAGAACGTCAGAAGAATCTTCCTATCTCCTTGGAAGATCCACTTCTCTCCAGCATCATCAAACACCGCCTGCTTGGTACCACAGTCTAAAACAACCTTATACCTCTCTAAGGTATCCATCCCTAGGATAGCATCGAACCCATGCATATCAAGTGGTATAAGATCCACTCGAATGCGATGTCCCGAGAAAGACAAGACACAAGATGGACACTCTTCTCAAAGCAAAGAGGAACCATCAAGAGGGGTTTCTAACAACAAACTATCCTTCTTACAGCTAACAGGTAAACGACAGTTCTCAAGCATACTATAGGCGATAAAAGAGTGTGTAGCACCCGGGTCAACCAAAATAGATATAAAGCAAGAAGAAGACATATCAGACTGAAATAACTCCATCTGACCTGTCACTACTCGCGGGTTGACTATCGCCTCCGGATGAGTCATAGCATAGAATCGAGCCGTTGCTTGGTGTCCAAGACCTCTGCTTCCTTGAGCAGACGATCCAACATGAGATGCTTGACCACATCCTCGTCCTCTGCTACTACTGGGCTGTGGCCTCTCTGACCTCTGAAGATTCTGTCTCGGCTACTGCGTCACTTCGACACCTCTATTTGGGCAATTGAGCCTGAAATGCCCGACTTGTCCACAAAGATGACATGACCTGTCCTCAAACCGTGGCCTAGCTGGCCCTGTCACTGCCACAGAAGCTGTACTGTATGCCTTGGATGGTGAAGAAACATAACCTCTTCCTTTACTCGGAGACCACTGAGACAGTACACCAGAACTTCTCATTGCTAACGGTGCCACAAACCTTGGCTTCTTGTAGACACCAACCTCTGACCCTGGAACTGAGCAGGTCTTTTATGAGATATGGATTCCCTTTTCTCCCTTACTGACCTTTCAATCCTTCAAACAGATTCCACAAACGTAGAAAACCGCTCTCAGTTTTCCAACGCAGACACTGGTGTTGTCAGCTCAGAACTCAGACCTTTCTCGAAACGTCTGATCCGCTCCTCATCTGTTGCCGCCATGTGAGGGAAAAACCTCAACAGATCCATAAACTTGGCTTCATACTTGGTGATGTTCATCGTTCCTTGTTGTAACCTCTCAAACTGACTGATCTTCTCATCCAGATACGTCTTCGGAAAGTATCTGCTGATGAACTCGCGTCAAAACACTTCCCAACAGATCACCTCACCAGGTCGCTAC
This sequence comes from Alisma plantago-aquatica, assembly GCA_963693085.1. Lineage (NCBI taxonomy): Eukaryota > Viridiplantae > Streptophyta > Magnoliopsida > Alismatales > Alismataceae > Alisma > Alisma plantago-aquatica. The sequence continues at coordinate 205,182,206 of OY856410.1, read as the reverse complement.
TCTTCTTCGATGGTCCACCAGTGACCAACACTACCCTTCAGAAGGTAAACACCATGCTTTACTTTGTCTGCTTCAGGGATGTCAAGGATCCGGAAAGCCTTCTCAAGACTTGTCAGCCACAGATCTGCATCCGCTGGATCAGCCGTTCCAGCATAATCTGAAGCTCCGACTCGGCGAAGCCGCTCGAAGGTCTTCCCAATACCTGATGCTTCACCATGGGGAACATGTGCTTGCGGAGGAGGCATTGGTAATTTCTCAACCATGAGATTCATCGTAGCCATCATCTGCCCCATAAGCTGTTGGTAAGCAGGATGTTCAAGAATGGCTGGGTTAGGTTGGGGGACCTCAAGCACCCAATCTTCATGTGACTGTCTAGCTGCTCCATCAACCAATGCAGCATCGCTGTACTCAACAGAGTGTTCTTCATGGTTTCCAGACATCTTGACTATTCTTCCGCTGAGGGTAGAAGATATCGTAAGAAAACCTAGAAAACTTACAAGAACAAACTCAACCTAGTTCTAAATCCCTGTAGACTCAGCGAACCTAGAGCTCTGATACCAAACTTGTGGCAACACATCCCACTATCACACAGATAGCGAGGTGTTATGCAAAAACGTGTGGAAATCACCATAACCACAGATTACCAAAAACACGGGTTAATTAAAACTGTTTGCGGAAAGCAGATAAACTGAGAAACTATTACATTCCAGCCTCATCCTGCACAGAAACAAGTTATATATACATGTACAAGATCTGATACGTGTCCACAGCTTAAAGGAACAACTGTCTATCCATCACATGAGTTCACCACCTGTTCATATACATAAAGGCCCACATCCGGCCAACAGCAGGATACACAAAACATCATCGATCGTACGTCGTGAAACAATGTCAAAACACTGCCAAGGACCTAAGAGTACAAGGATGACTCTAAACTCTACTACAAAACATCCAAAACAGTAGCATATCCATCACTTGCCTTCTACTGCTCCTCTGGCTGCTCGGCCGCAACACCATGACCACCACCGCGTCTAGCTCGGCCACCTGAAAACCAGCGGAGTGAGACAATTGAACATTGTCCCAGCGGGAAACATAACTCCCTACAGCAACTACAAAACCTCAAAAGGATAAAGCTTAACAGTAGATAATTGATAACATGTATAACAAGAGCAGTCTATATAAAGCAAAGCTATTCTTACTGACAAGCTTACCAGTTGTACAAAAGGCATATAACCAAATCTCTTTCAATGGAATATGATTGACAAGGTAAGATATATTGCCACATAACCTGAGGAATATAGAAGTAACTGCAAGATATAACAGAGATATCTACACAAACAAGGCCTCAACCAATGTTTCATGTTTGTCTTAAGCAGTAAATACTAAACGACTAAATTACATATTCTTATGCCCTGTGGAAGTGAACCGTACCATTCAAATCCAACCGACGGGTGTGAAACCCGGAGCCGGTGCCATACAAGGTCACATGGAAGAGCCGGACTCCACGACCTCCCACCTCGTGGTCAGTGCACAAGTACAACACAAGCAGGACCGTAGTCTCATGCTGAAGTGGTCTTAGCCATAGGGTCAGGCTACCCTCTACCTAGCCTGCCTTGGTACAGGTATCGACACTAGTGAAACTGAGCCACGGGCCTATTCACCGTGCTCTGAGCCATGAACGCATTCATGCTCCTCATATCACATCTCCTGAGCCATGGGCCTGTTCACCATGCTCTTCATCACAATTGGGCTACGGGCCTGAATCCACACCCTTGAGTCTACAACCGAAGTTGCACTCTTACCTCCTCACTTTAGGCTAGGAGCAACCTCACATATTCAACAATATGCGCTCCAGGTTAACCCGTAGGAGAACCTGTTTCACCATCACCAAATCTTAACGATGATGGATCTATGGCCAGGGCAACTACATGATATATTCCACTGTGATTATTTAGTATCTTTTTAGATGGATTGCAAGATTCAACCAAGTTGTATAGCATGCAAGATCTAACAGAAAGTAAACAACATAAACTCAACATTATGTTATTATTGTAATCACATCAACCTGATCCATCTCAAGGATCCAACATCACATGTTATCACTTGGCCTCTTGCCAACCATCCAGATCCATCTCAAGGATCATCACATACCATGGGATATCAATCCCTCATCATGTATTGCTGCTGCCTCTCAAGGCTTACATCATCATCATGGGACAAACACATCATACATGCAACCTCTTTAACAAGAGTAATTATCAAAGTGATGTTACTCATCACATATTTCTCATAGCCTTTTCATGTCTAAGCATCACCTGCATGGTTAGTGTATACAATAATCACAGTTTCAACATGAGGACTATGCTTGCTATTATGAAATGACATTTAAGATGATATACTTATCAATTATACATTATCTGGTGATCAAGTGCATAAAGCACCTCATTAAGCAAACCATATCTATGCTTATCCTCAACTCAGTATTATACGAATAATCAAGATGATCACTTCATGTATATAGTCATGTTGGATATATAGAACAATCGTTATCATTATCATTAAGAAAACCACTAGCATAACTACCACTATTCTCCTTATCATTAACAGATAAGCATGATGACAAGCATTATCATTATCATTACTACAAGCGAGGAGTCAACATCATTTAGAAGCATGGATATATATATACAACTAGTTGTTTTCATAATACTGGGAACTGTCACAAGAGGATACGAGAACCCTCACCATAGATCACCACAACCCTCACTAGAAAGGGGGGTGTAACGGCCACCTACCCTCACCCAAAATTAACTCACAATGACAGATAAGAGAGCAAGCAGCAACGCTGCGTTGCACGACACAACGTCTCAAGGAGAGGGAGCAACACGCGTCAGGAGTGGGGTGTCGAGCATCCTCATATATCGGGCAACGCCCATTACCACCATCCTGTTGGCTGACACAAGTGGTAAGAACGACGCATGTCATACCATCCCACAACGTCTGACACAAGGGATGTCATCCAGGTCATCACAAGAGAATAACAACCAAGAGAGAGAGAGATAACACACCCACATGCCATTCACCCACTGATCCAAGCCTAACGACCAACACCAAACAAAGAAGGGGGTGTGACGCCTGACACAGCAACAAGGGCTGATGCCAGACACACAAGCTTGTCGGCCAACAACTAGGTTAGGAGATATCGTCCAACAAGTTCACCTTCTTCCCCATACACAAGGTACTCAAAAACCCTAGGAAGATGGCTCACCTCAATCGACTAAGAAGGAGGGGTTTTGCACATCAACCATCACCAACGAGCTCACCCTTCTAGCCCAAGGTGAGAGGAGAGTGTTGCTTGAGCAACTAGGACACAAGCTCACCTCAATCGGTTCAGGGAAAGAGGGGTGTTGCTCATGATACTAGCAACTCAAACTCACTCCTCTAGACCAAGGGGAGAAAGGAGTATTTCTCCCTAAACCCTAGATCACAAGGATCGGCCAACAAGGATACTAAGCAAGAACTAAGCTACTAGCATGCATATAAATAAGATTATGACAAGAGATAGTGCATCTAGGGTTAGAAGTTACGCAACCCGCCTTAAGCTCCAAGCTCCAAGGAAGAAGAAGAGCTCCAAACTTCAAGGGATATCGGCCACCACTGCTCCTTCAAGGGGATGTATCGGCCGACACAAGCAAGGAAGAAGGGAGTGTCGTGCACTCAAGGTGGAGGAAAGCAAAGGAACCAAAATAACTCCTAGCAAAGGAAAGGACACACCTATATAGAAGGAAAGGGAGGAGAAAACAAGGTTGGTCCAAGCAAGGTGTCACCCACCCAAAGGATACTTGTCCTAGAGCTCAAGCCACCACTCTAGCAAGCCTTATACACTTGTCCAAGGTCATTGCCACATGCATGCATCAAGCTCCAAGTGTCCACTAGTGGTGACACAAACGAGGTCAAAGCTGGGTCAAACACCATGGGCGACACAACCACATGGACCATGGGCGACACACAAGGCACCATGGGTGACACACACCCATGATGGCCGACACAAACTCCTCTAGGCCGATACACATCCACACTTGGCCGATACAAGGCTCAACCCTAAACAAAGCAAGGCACCTAAAGGCCCAAACAAGCTCAACCAAGGCCCAAAGAACTCAAACAATGAGCCCAAGCCTTCCTCTCAACCCTAGAGGAAGCAAAGAGAGGGAAACACCTTTCCAGGTGGCAAAATTGCTCACAAAACCCTAGACTTGGATTATTTGCAAGTAGCCCCTCCAACTCTCAACAAAGCACAACCAAACCCTAATCACCACTAAAGGTGATTAGCAAGCACCAAAGCATCAGGGTTAAGCAAAACAAATAGGGTAAACCCTAAACGAAGGTCAGGGTCCTTACACTATTGGTTTGTGAGTGTGTAGGGTTGCACCCAATCAGTTTGTAGATGTGTAGAGATGTGGTATCAGGCTGACCTTGGTGGGAGACCAAGTGGGATAGAATTTGCCTAGACCTTATCATTATGTCTTGCATGATGTTGTTCATGTGGCTCTTTCTCGTAGACAAGTGCCACCTAAGCTCCTAAGGTGATGACACCTCTTCCATGATCCATCTCTCATCCCTATTGTATATATACTCCTTTCTCTCCATGCAAGAGGATCCTTTTGGCCATCTTTTCTTTCCCTCTTCCTTGAGGGATGACCTTCAGAAGTTTAAGGAGCTAGAGGATCTCTCTTGGAGCTTGGTGGATGAGTTCCAAGTTGTGGTGTCTCTTGATCATCCTTCATATTCTACCTTCGTAAGCTATGTTTCCTAGCTCTCCTTTCTTCTTCTTCTTCTCAGGCATGGATTTGGATGCCTTCTTTCTACCTTGAACCATCCTAACCTTGATATCATCTTCTTCCTTGGAGGTGTGGCGCTGACTGAATTTGGTGGATTATCTTCTATCTTGAGCTCATGAGCTTGGAGCTTGACCTTGGAGCTTGGATCTTGGTGGTGATACTTGAGGCGGCTTATATAACTCTTAACCTCCTTTGTTATTTTCACTCTTCATATGCTCATGTTTGCTCTTTATTTTGGGATCATTCATCTCTTATATGCTAGTAGTTGTTAATGGCGTTAGAACTATTTTGATGGTGGAATCTCATTGGTTTGCTCTTCATGTCTTGCACCTTCTTTCTATAAGTAGTAGATGGACTAGTGGCTGACCTTTATAAGGTTGAAGACAACAAGTCCACACACATACATGCATCATAATGAGGGTAGGTTGTCATGGCTTGTAGTGCAACAACCTGATACCATGTGTCTAGTCGTCATGACTTGGAGATGCCCAAGTCATCATACCTTGGATATCCCTAGGTTGACATGCCTTGTGGATGTTTGTGTTGACATGTGTTGAGAAGGGTTATCTCATCATGAAGGACTTAGTTCATTATGACCTAGTACACCTAAACTGACATGTGTGATGGCTGAACTGATATGCGTTGCAGGGTGTTATCTGTCATGCTCTTGATGTACATAAATCGTTATGCCCTGGAAGTGTTAGCCCGTCATGGCTAAGAGAGTTCTTGTGAACTTGGTCTATTTTGAGGGCTAGCCGTGATGCTCTGGTTGGGTGGAGGCTGACACACCTTGGAAATGATTTTTCCCCATGCACCCTAACCTGTGATGCCTAGCTAATCCCTAACCCTTACGATCATCACACTTTGTTGTTGCCCAATGCACCAGGGTGTTTCCCATCATAGCTTGGGCATTGTTGTGCTCGTCACACTCCCCTATGGTGTTAAACTAATACATGTCTTGTGAGGTTAGTCTGACACCTTGAAGTGCTCAACCGATACATCAAGGTGATCTAATTGATATACCCTTTGTGAGTTTCCTGACATGGCTTGGTTTCTTATCACACCCTTAGGTGGTGCTGATCGATATGCTATGTGGTGGTGTGCTCATGACACTCTCTAGAAGTGGTAAACTGATACATCTCTTAGTAAGGTTATCTCTTGTACCTTTCCTAGTGGTAGTTGACATGTTACGAGGATGACAAGTTGACAACTTATAGAAAGTGCTAACTGATATGCTACATGTTAGCCCCAACTGATACCTTGTGATGGTGGTTATGTTACATCTTGTGGATGATAGGGTTACATGTTATGATGTGCTACCCTATGGGATGTTGTGCAAATAATAATGAGTGTTGTTTTCTATAATCTACACCTCATGACATACCTTATAATGATGATAGAAGTGATGATCTAAGGGTGGTTGTTGATCCAACCTTGCAAAACCCTAACTAATTAAATAGAAACACTAACCCTAATGATGTAATGTGAATGGCATGAATCTTATGAGGTGATAATGATAATGATGTCTTGTTCTTCTTGCTACAAGTTTCTGACCATGAAGGTGACATCAGTTGATATGCATAGCCAAGTATGAGCTATGTTGCTTATGATATGTTTCAATGGGCCTTGTGAGCCATAAATTATTGTTGGCATCCTTGAAAGAGGAGGTAAATGGTCTTATGACCTAATGATGGCTTATTTCCTTATATGAGATGATAATTTCCTCAATGATGAGAGGAGGGGTTGTTACCCCAAGATATGTGATTCTTGTGATGATAATTATGGTGAATGACATGCATCAAGTGATAATGTGATGAGTTCACACCCGATGTGCTGAAATATGTTTTGCTGATGTGTTATGCTCTTATTTATGTAGAATTTCTCTAGAGTTTGTATGTTGTAACTTGATTTATGCTAAAATATACTTAAATGACTTAACTAGTTAGTGGAACCTAATCTTGTAGCTTTCCTTGTGCCATATATCCATTTAGTGTTAGTGTTTGTTGAATGGTGAAACGAGTTTAACTCAGAACACATATTATTTAATATGTGGGGAACAAGTCGAGTAATTCCTTATATCCTTAATTACAGGATGCATGAGATGACCACATGTGAGTCGATCTTGTTGTGATATGTGTATGGCCATGTGTGAGACACTCCTTGTTAGAATGGACATGTGTGAGCCTATTCTTCTAGCGTCGTACTTGTACCAAGGTGGGCTAGTTATGATTATATATGTGGATGGCCATGAGTAACCAATCCCTGAGTTTCACTTTATGTCATTGTTGTAGTTGACTGGTATTTCTTTGTGGTGTTTTCTCTTATGCTACCCAATAGGTGTAGGGAGTTCATGGATTCCGACTCTTCCGTTGACCATGTATGGCACTGATTTCTACTTTACAGTGGTCGGTTGGATATGGGTGGTATGACTCAAATCCTCAAGACATAATAAAATATGTAATCAGCCATGTAATATACTTGTATAGGATCAAATACAGAAACATTGGATGAGGCCTTGCTTAATATTTATATAATATTGTTGATAGAAATTATACATGTTCTTCATATTCCTTTTCAATTGTTAAGATGCTTCATAATACAATAGTAATTGTTCATCATGTTAATAATGATTACCTACTTCTTATAGTTGTAACTTTGTTGCTGATTTAATTATCTTATCTGTGATAATAATAGAGTTGGTGGAGAGTTATATTTCCCACTGAGATTTGGAATCTCACCCCATGGGTTTCCCACACCATTTTTAGGTGGACATGCACAAGGAGGTAGAGGTCTACAGCAGTAATCGAGTAGCATCCAGAAGAGAAGTAACTGACAAGGTTGGAAGTGTTCTTGGATGTCTTTTTTTGATAGACTACTAGAGTCTTCCATGTACACTCGGGTCCTTGGGGAGGTTTTGGAGGTGTTTTATGTATGTGCCTTCAACATGAGTTTGGCTTGTGTGCCATGTTGAATATAGTTGTAGTGGATATATGTATTTATGTTCTGGGACAAGTTCCATGGTAACAGTTTGATGGCACACACAGTAAGTTCTTTGAGGCATGAAAGGACTCATATGTAGAGGTTCTTGCTATTTGGTAGTTTTATGAAAACGATTTTAATTTTTAGTGTTTTTTAGTAATCTGGTTGCTTAATTTTCTTCTACGGTTTTGTTTTGGGTAATCTCACTTTTGTGTGGCACAGGGTGTCACATACATGTTGGTATTAGAGCTTTAGGTTCATTGAGTCTACATAGACCTAGGACTAGGGTTTGTGTATGTTCTAGTGTCCTCCAGTCTATCTTATAGTGACTTCTACTTATGTAAAAGAAGAATTGAAACCTTAAAGATGTCAGGAGAACACGAAGAACACGTTGTCGAGAGCAGGTATTGTTGCACCCGGCATTGGTGTAAAGAACCAGACATGAGAAGATTGGGTGCCTGAAGTCCCCCAGTTTGACCCATCCATGGTTGAAAACCCTTCCTTTCAATCTTCGTTTAGGCAATTTATGACTACCATGACTCACATGGAGGACAGGATGCATGTACCTCAACCTAAGGCACTGGTTCCCCATGTTGAATCTTCGGGTATTGGGAAGACTTTTGATTAGCTTAGCCATGTTGGGGCAGTGGAGTATGCTAGGATGGATGATCTGGCAGATGCAGATCTATGGCTTACCGAGCTTGAGAAAGCCTTTAAGATCCTAAGTATCCCTGAAGAGCATAAGGTGAAGCATGTGGTGTACCTTCTGAAGGGGAGTGCTGGCCATTGGTGGGCCATAGAGGAAGAGAAGAGGGTAGGTGTTATGATCGGATGGGAGGAATTTTTATGGAGTTCGTTAGTTGGTACTTTCCTCAGACATACCTTGATGATAAGATCAGCTAGTTTGAGAGGATTAAATAGGGATCCATGAAGATCAATGAGTATGAACCAAAGTTTATGAAGTTGTTGAGGTTTTATCCTAACATGGCTGCTATAGAAGATGAGCAGATTCATCATTTTGAGAAGGGGTTAAACGTTGAGTTGTCGACCCTAGTAGGTGCTTTGGAAAATCGAGAAAGCTTTGCCACATTTGCGCAGTATGTTCAAAGGATAGAATGATTTGTGAAGGAGAAATGAGAGTCAAGTGGCAAGAAGAGGTTTGCACAGTCTCAGGGGCAGTTGTTAGGAGGCTTTAAGAAGTTGAGGTTCTCCGCACCACCAACATCACAAAGGTTTAGTGCATCAACCTAGTGGTCAATGAGTAAAGGAAGAGGTCGTAGTTTTCTTCCTTCAGGAGCCCAGAGTGTGGCATTAGTGTTTGTGACTGGATAACCTTGGCCTTGGTATGAGAATAATACATGGTATAAGTGCAAATAAGTTGGGCATACCAAATTGTTCTATCCTGTGAAAGATGATGAGGTGACCAGCAACTGAGGCAGAACCAGCAAGGCTCATAGAGACTGCAGAACAGTGGCACAGGAGGACAAGGTAATGGCCAAGCGTCATAGGTCAGATCCTCTACTTAGGGAAGTAGAGGATGGGGATGACAACATGCAATGGCTAGATTCTATGCCATGAGTAAGCCAGAGGCAGTGGTCAACCTACGAGTGGTGACAGATCAGATGGAGTTATTTCATTCTGATTTATCTTCTTCTTGCTTTGTATCTCTTTTGGTTGACCCAACTGCAACACACTCTTTTATCGCTTATAATGTGCTTAGTGGTTGTCTTTTTCCTGCTAGTCGTAAGAAGAATAGTTTGTTGTTAGAAACCTTGTTACTCAGTTCTGTAGTGTTGCAGGAGGTGTGTCCTTCCTGTGTCCTCTCCTTTTTAGGGCACAACATTCAAGTGGATCTCATACCACTTTACATGATTGATTTGATGTAATCCTTGGAATGGATACCTAGGAGAAGTATAGAGAGGTCTTGGATTGTAGTTCCAAGAAGGCGATGTTTATAGATGTTAGTGAGATGTGGATCTTCTAAGAAGATAGCACGATTCTTCCAACGTGTTTGGTATCAGTCATGGTAGTGAGGAAGCTCTTGAGATAAGGTTGTGAGGCGTTCTTGGTACATGTGAGGAATGCTAAGGTGAGGATTCCTAGACTTTAGGAGGTACCAGTTGTTAGGGAGTTCAAGGATGTGTTTCTTGAGGAGTTTTTAGGTGTTCCCCCACCCCGAGAAATTGAATTTGAGATCAATCTAATCCCCATAACGCAACCGATAGCTTAGACACCATATAGGATGGCTCCGACAGAGATGGTAGAGTTGAAGAGACAGTTGCAAGAACTACTTGATAAAGGTTTCATCAGGCTGAGTGCATCACTGTGGGGTTCTCCAGTGTTCTTTGTGAAGAAGAAGGATGGGTCTATGAGGTTGTGCATATACTACAGACAATTGAACAAGCTGACAATAAAGAATAATTATCCTTTATCGGGGATAGATGACATGTTTGATCAGTTGCATGATGTGACAGTGTTCTCGAAGATAGACCTAAGGTCAGGATATCACCAGTTGAGGATCAAGGAGGATGACATACATAAGTCAGCCTTTAGGATGAGGTATGGTCACTATGAGTTCGTGGTTATGCTGTTTGGGCTAACCAATGCACCAACAGCGTTCATGGATTTGATGAACAAAGTGTTTTGGTCGTTTCTTGATCAGTTTGTGGATGTCTTCATAGATGACATCTTGATATACAGTCGTGACAGTCAACAGCATGAACAACGCCTTTGTCAGGCGTTGACTGTGCTCAGACAACACCAACTTTATGCTAAGTTTAGCAAGTGCAAGTTCTTGTTAAAGAAGGTAGATTTCTTGGGGCATCTCATATCCAAGGAGGGAGTATGTGTAAATTCCAAGAAAGTGGAGTCTGTGATAGAATGGGAGCAACCTAAGATGCCAACAGAAGTGTGTAGTTTTTTAGTTCTGGCAAGCTATTACAGGAGGTTCATCAAGGACTTTGGCGCTATTGCATTACCCCTAACTAAGTTAACAAGGAAGGATGTGTCATTCATTTGGGATGACAGATGTCAATGTGCTTTTTAGAAATTGAAGGAGAAGTTGATAAGTGCACTGGTTCTGGTCTTGCCTGAGCAAGGAAAAGGATACATAGTCTTTTGTGATGTGTCTAGGAATGGTCTAGGATGTGTGCTAATGTAGGATTAGCAAGTGGTTTCTTTTTCTTCCCAACAACTTAAGAAACACAAGGATAATCACACGACCCATGAATTAAAGTTAGCAGTGGTAGTTCATGCTTTGAATATTTGGAGGCACTACTTGTATGGGGAGACATGTCAGATCTTCATGAATCACAAGATCCTGAAGTACATCTTTTCATAATAGGAGTTGAATATGAAGCAGCGTCGTTGGATGGAATTGATTAAGGACTACGACTGCACAACTAATTATCATCCAGGGTAGGTGAACATTATGGTAGATGTGTTGAGCAAGAAGTATTTGTCTTCACCTATGGCTAAATCCCAGTTGAGTTCTTTGATGTGCCATAAGAGAGACATGTTGGTCTCCTTGTGACAGATGAATGTTATGTTGGAGGTCTCCTTGCTAGCGGGTTTGTTGGCACATTTACAGATAAAGCCTACATTGAGAGAGCAGATCAAAGAGGTACAACAGATAGACATTGTGATATAGTAGATTCGATCAGAGTTCGGCAGTGAAAAGCATGACGGCTTCCTTGATTCAGATGATGGGACAGTTTGTTACCATGGTAGGATAGTGGTTCCTAATGCTAATGACCTGAGGAGAATGGTGTTAGAAGAGGATCATTTGTCCATGTACGCTATGTTCCCATGTAGCATCAAGATGTATCATAATCTGAAGGACATGTATTGGTGGCCAAGTTTAAAGAAGAACGTGGATGATTTTGTTGCAAGGTGTGTTGTATGTTAACAGGTTAAAGTAGAGCATCAGAAGCCTATCAGAATGTCACAAGTTTTGCCTATACCACAGTGGAAGTGGGATAATGTGACTATGGACTTTGTGGTTGGTCTGCCTAGGATAGCCAAAGGCCATGATTCCATATGGGTGATCGATGAAAGATTGACCAAGTCAGCACATTTCCTTCCCATAAAAACAATATTCATAGCAGAAAATCTTGCCCAGATCTATGTGGATGAGATAGTGCATTTTCACGGTGTTCCATCTACTATTATGTCTGATAGAGGTCCTTAGTTCACGAGTCACTTTTAGGAGCGACTACACACAGCTTTGGGTTTGCAGTTAAAGTTTAGCACTACTTTTTACCCACAGACAAATGGTCAATCTGAGAGGACCATCCAGACCTTAGATGATTTGTTGAGGGTTTGTGTTCTTTAGTTTTCAAGAAGTTGGGACGTACACCTCAGTTTGATAGAGTTTGCCTACAACAACTGCTGTCAGAGTAGCATTGACATGACATCATATGAGGCATTGTATGGGAGGCATTTCAGGTCGTTGTTGTGTTGGTACAAGATAGGTGAGCATTAGTGTGGGACATGTCTCAGAGAAAATGTTATTAACGATGCGGAAGCAATTAATTAGCAGCAGAATTACTGAAAATCACTAAAAATTAAAACTTTTTATAAAGAGATCTACAAATTGTGAAGCTTTTCATAAAGAAACAAGATAAGTTATTTACAAGCTGATACATCATTACATCTTTGTAAAATCTCATTTTGAGAGTCACAACATCAACTGCCATGTTAAACTGTACATGAGCAGTATACAAAATCTCGAGGATTTACACCAAAATATCAGATCTATATTAAACCATCTACTGACTCCTAGGACCTGAGAGTATAGAGACGATACATAGGACTTTCTATCTACAAGACTCGACAGACAGTGTCTCCACCTGAGGATCATTGTTGTCCCTGATGTTGTTGTTGCAGCTGTTGCTGCTCACCCACTGAAGGGTTCCTTCGTTCTCAACGTCTACCTAAAAAGTTGAATCCCACGGGTGTGAGACAATTGAAGAATTGTGCCAGCGAGAGTTATAACTCTTCGCCAAAAGCATTGTTATTGCAATTAATGGGATAACATTGAGCAGTAAAACTATAAATATTCAACAGTAAGTAAAACATTGAATAGGCTAAGTAGGGCAGCATTCTTTAAGCAATCATTTCAATTATAACTTGATTGAGTAACAAGTCATTTATCAATAAGGAATATGAAGAACATGTATATTACTGGTCCAATTAGGACTAAATAAACAATGCATCATCAATCATTATTTCTCATAGTTCAACTTAAGCAATTATGCTACGTTGTTGATTACAATTTACAAACATACTTATTGTTGGTATGTATGCCCTGAGAGCCAATCATGGGATTATTGGTGGGATACATTAAGATTGATTTGATAAAAAACAAAGGCAAGCTTCCAATTCTTTCTGGTTCAGTCATATGAGATAGTGATAGAACCGATTGAATGTCTAGAGAATGACAGTACTCAATGACGTATGCCTTCAGGTTCATGACCTGAACGATGAGATCATACGGATGCTAAGAGTTTGTACATTCTTGTTATGTCCCTAGTCAGATGTCATTGTGGAAGGTAGATAGACAGCAATGACACGCAAGACTAGATTGTGGTGTTGGTTGATGACAGAATCGCATTAGTCATGATATAGAGATATCAAACCAAACACATAGGTACTTGTTAGAGAACAAGTGTACCGGACAGACCCACCGTGAGTTTGACACATGGAACCATGACATGGTAGTCACATTCAGTACTCACAATGATGGTGGTGAGTGTGATTCTTAGACCTGAAATCACTACACTCAACACATGTCGTTGGGCACACTTTGACATCATCAAACGTAGTCCTGAAACATGGGTTGTTATAAAGGTGATGATTGGGTGGCTTTGACACATGGGGCTTTTGAGGGGTGAGTGATAGATATGGTATTTGTCCCTCGTGAGGGAGTTTGATGTCCATGGCCACTTGATGAGTAGGATTGAGAAAGGCGTGCACGCATGTGTGAGTCAGTATATGATACAGATGTCATACATATCTCTTCCAGTCTACTCTGAGATCAAGAAAGTGAATGAACGTTGACAGGATGACTGTTCCATGCCTCGAGTTCATTCAGGATATTAGTGACAAAGGAATTATACATTCACTGTAACACCATTCACGGATTGTAGGATGAAAGTTGTTCTCCAACTTTCTACTTTCACTTGGGTATCACTGATGTGTGACTAGGCACCGCTCTTTGCTTGTGAAGTCATAAGTGTTATGGACTTTCACTGCCAACGTGAAATGGACTTGTAGGGTCACACACATAGGATTTAACCTGGAAGAGGAGTTTTGTCCATAAGCAACGTTTAGATTGATTACTAAAGGAGTTTAGTAGTTCAATTAAACACTCAATTGATTGATAGCTCAAAATCATAGTGTTCAAGGTGTTGGACAGATTGATTGGAGTATCAGATTGATTGAAATCGCAATTGACTGATTCTGCACAATCTGCACTCCCAACTGATCGGCTCATGTGATGAACCGATCGGCTCAGCTTGGTGAACCGGTCGACTCAAGTGTTGAGTCGATCGGCTCATGTAAAGAGTGAAACGAGCGGTTCAAGTGTTGAACCGACCGGTTCAACTGGTGCAACCGAGCAAGTTGGGAAAGTCAGGTCGGTGAGAATTTTCCTTGCATTTCCTTTGCCCAATTTGATTGGAACAAGGATTGGTATTCGATACCAATTAGAAAGAAAAGAAGGAAAGTCAATCAGGAACTGATCAGGACCACGAACCGACCAGTTTAGAAGTGAACCGATCGGCTCATGGGTCCCAACTGATCGGTTGAGGTGTCAACCGACCAGTTCAGGTCCCCAACCGACTGGTTCACTTGTGAACCGATCGGTTTAGGTTGCGAGTTGGTTGCTTTTGTGGAAAATCTCGAACCCTTATACTCCTTCTTTTAGTCCCGCATTGTCCGAGATGGAGAACCCTGTCCCATGACCCTCCTATATATATAGGGGTATTGGGGGATTCTCAAAGAACAACTCAGTGCAACCAGTTGCTCTGCAAAGTTGTCGTTCTCTCTGGTTTTGGTAACCGAGAGAGAGCCCGAGCAAGTGCTTCCCGTAAAAGGGAGGTGCAGCAGAGGAAGGACAACTACAGTTGCAACTGGAGGTAGGAGAGTGTGTTGGCGACTAGTACGTCAACATGAGGGTGTGACTCCTTCCACTTCCTTTTGGGACAAGGAGTGTGGAGTTCCAGGTGGTCCGTGTGGACTACTACAGAGGCGGGAGGTCACTGCCGCTTAGGAGGACAACTGTCATCTGACAGTCCGGTTCGAGTAGGAGTCGTCAGTCCCGGTGCTACCAAGAGCTGCACAGACACCGTCGAAGACCGGATTTGAAGACCGCGCAAGGCGCGAGGTATTGTCTCCGAGCAAACCTCGGGACAAGGTATGATTCCACAAACCATCCTTTCCTATTATATAGACATTGACGCGTTTCCTTGTTCCGGGTTTGGGGGAGAAATTTTTTGTTTCCACTGCCTTCTCTGTCTCCCCTAAAACCCAACAGTGGTATCAGAGCCACGTCAACTGTTCTATATTTTAGGAATATCGATATGATCGATTTTGGTTTGTCGCCTTTATTTATTGCATGTGATGCGAATAATATTGGCTTTATGCATGTCCAATCCTAAACCACAAATCCCAAATTACATATATGATATGTATTATTAATGCACTCGATACGCGTCACCCTTAAACGAGTTTTGTGGTGGATGTGTGTAGCATGATTATGGCCTATAAACCCCTATCTGTGTGTGGTTGTTTGTGGTTGCTTGCATCTCGGTCTGTGCACCGATCTTCCCTCTCTTATTCCTGATGTAACTCGAAATAATTCGAGATTCTTTCCTACCTTTGCTCCCCCCGAATGTAACTCGGGGTTTCTTCTTTTAAGCAATGTAATAATAGGATAGATTTTATTTCCTATTATGTCGAAGACCGACGGACATCAAGACAATAGCTGAAATGATCGGTTCAAGGTGTGAACCGATCGGTTGACATTCCAGACGGTCGGTTCAAGGAGTGAACCGATCGGTTGATGACCGATCGAGGAGCGAGACGACCGAGTGGCAGACATGACGAGATGCACGACGTCCAGGCGAACTAATTGGTTGGAGGAGCCAACTGATCGGCTGGTGGCACCCAGACGACTGGCTGGAGAGTACAGATCATTCATGTGATGAGTTGATCAACTCAGATGGCAAGGCACAGATGTTCATCTTGTACATGTTGCATGTGATGTTGATCTAGATGACCGTGATTCCTCTTGGCTCGAGGAATCACATTAGGATGGCCATAATCATTGCTTTTTATCGTTTGTGCATGTTTTCTGTGGGATATAGCATGTATATGATACATACTATGTATTGTGGTGATTGGATATGTATATGTATATAAAAACCAAATCCCTCATTAAAATATTAAGTTTTAGATGCCTTCCAAATGCGACACACGTGAAAAGCTTGATCGACCAAGTGTGGGCACGCCCTAGCGTGGTGCACCATCTATCTCGTGGAAGTGTGAAGGATGAATGTGTGGGTCTGCCCTAGCAGGGTGCATATTCATCGTGTTTTCTTTGGGTCGGACTTAACAAGGTGATCTAGATGGGATCTAGTACCTTGAGGCATGGAGATGATCATTGCAAAGAGTTGTATATGACATCTTATCAAGAGTTGCATATGATGCAATTGGCAAGAATTGCCTACCTGAGAGATCTAAGTTGTGGGCGATCAGCCCTAGCTGACTCATGACTTAGAGGATTTCAGGATCTTGCCCACTAGAAGGTTGTACGCTGCAATCTTCCGAATTGATGGTGAGGGATATCAATTTGAACTAAAATAGTGGGAGCGATAATTAATTAAAGGCCTAATTATATCATCAATTTTTAAATCAATCAAATAAGTTAGAGTTTTGGACTAAAATTGCATATATTTCCTTTTGTTAAAATAAATGGTTAATAAACAATAATCACTTTATTTGCGATCGGTCTTTGAGACCAACAAATTAAATGGGAATAATTCCATGACTGGTTAGGATGATGAGAAGTGTTCTCAAAGAGAGAAAGCTCTAAGTTCTAAATTATACCCGAACCAGATAAACTCAATTCCACCACATCAATGGCTGAAAGTATGCTTATGGAAGCATACCGAGGATGAAATTGATGAGGAGTGCTTGATGTTGTTGACCTAGGTGTCGCACATTGCCCATATTTTGATAATGACTTAACCATTCCATTCATATGTATCTAACAAATCTATTTGAGATTGTTTCAGACATTAGGTACAAGAAAAGAATCACATTCAACTCAAAAGCTACTCATCCAGCACATGCAAAACATGTGACTTTTAACCGTTTTGTGAAATAGCCCTTATTGGCTTAGAACAATTGATGTAATCACTTATACTCATGTTTTGCATTGTAACTAAGATGGATAAAATTATTGGGACTCAAAAATCCATCATTTGTACAGTTTTACGAAAATTCAAAAATACCCATAATAGGGATTTTGTCGGCCGAATTCCAAACTCGGCCGATCCATATATTCTGGAATTTTTGTTGCAATCGGCCGAGTTACAAACTCAGCCGATTCCTGTTCGGTCGAGTTTCTAAGCTAGGAAACTCGGCCAATCCACTGATCGGTCCAAGTTGAAAGTCGACCGATCGACCGAGTTTCTCCAAAGGAACTCGGCCGACAGTCTAGCTTTCAGCCTTGTCTTTTAGTGGTTCGGCCGAGTTGCCTTTATTGAAACTCGGTCGATCAGACTGTACTGGAATGCAGAAAAAACAATTCCAACCGTTGGAGGAGTAGGTGGAACTCAAAATAGATCCGTTGCAAGTTGTAAAACGGCTATTTTGTGCCCCTTATCTCTCCCAACCTCAAAGGGACACCCTCAACTATAAATAGGACCTCTTGGACTTCATTCCAAGGTTGCTCATTCACATATGCTTGGTCCTAGCCTTAGTTGAGTGTTTTCTAATCCTTTGAGCCCCTTTCTCTCTCTACTTTCGAAGCAAAATCGTGAGTATGAGTGAGTTAGGTCCCCATGTATGAGAGCTATCATTTGTAATGTTGTAAAGCTCTCCTTTCCTTTTCCCCCATCTCCATTCCCTATGAAGATTGCTTGAAGATTCTTCTCCGAGTGAAAGAGAAGAAGATTGCTGTTCTTCCCCGAGTGAAGGAGAAGAAGGCTAGCTGCTCCAGGCCTCCGAGTGAAGGAGGAAGGTGCTAAAGCTCTCAAAGAGAAGGAGAGGTGCAAGGCAAAGCTCAAGCAAGATGGGTAATTCCTGCAAGGCCGAAGACTAGAGCAAGAGTGGGTAAGTCCTTTGAAGAAGGCTGAAGACTACTTGCTTGGTGGGTAAGTCCTTGGTGAGGTAGAAGATCTTGGCTTGATTTATAAGTCCTTGGATGGTTGGTTGTTGTATCTTGTAATCTTATTGTGTGATATATATAAGAGAACCAAGTTACAAATCCTAGAGTCTAACCAACTCTAGGTAGTGGACTGACATTGCTCCTAAGTTTAGGACATGGAACCACTCTAAACCACCTGTCCAAGTGCATGCTATTCCTTGTCTCTTATCCTTGCTTTGTATGCTAGTTTAGGACATCAAATTGCTGCTTTGGTTTAAGTTCTGCACTTAATATAATTTGGTGGTCTAATCAATTTTGTGAAGTTTGTGAAGCTCTATTCAACCCCCCCCTTCTAGAGCCCATTGATCCAACAAGTGGTATCAGAGCAGGTCTTCTCCAAGCTACTTCAACAAGTAGGAGAAGATGGGCGATTCGGCTCTTGGGTCACTCAATCTTGAAGGAAGCTTCTCCATGAGACCCCCGGTCTTCGACGACACAAACTTCCTATATTGGAAGAGAAGGATGCAATTCTACATCCAAGGGGTGAGCTACGAGATGTGGAAGATAGTCCATCTCAAGTATGAAGAGCCAAAGGGGAACATCACCACATGGACGGAAGATGAGATGAAGCGTGCTCAACTAAATGCTAAAGCCGTGAGCATCATCTACGCCACCCTTACACCATCGGAGTTCAACCGCATCTCTTCTTGGGACACGGCGCATGAGATTTGGCACAAGTTGTGTGTCACCTATGAAGGGACGGAGCAAGTCAAGGAGGCCAAAGTCTATATGCTTGGTGGCCTACTTGAGAACTTCAAGATGGGGAAGAATGAAAGAGTTGCGGACATGTACACAAGGTTAAATGTCATCTTGAACAGCCTTGCAGCCCTTGGGAGTGTCATGGATAGAGGTACAATCAATGCCAAGATCTTGAGATCTCTTCCAAAGAGATGGGAGCCAAAGGTCACTTCAATTGAAGAAGTCTACAAGCTGAGCGAGTTGTCAACCGAGGAGCTGGTTGGTAACCTCCAAGCACATGAACCTAGGCTCGACAAGCAAGAGGAAGAGGAGAAAAGAGAAGAGAAGGAATCAAAGAAGATGAAGGACACAACCTTCAAAGCCCAAGTTGAAGAAATGGTCCGACAACAACAACTTGCCATGAAGTCTCACTGCCCTTCCTCAAGTGAAGATGAAGGTGCAAATGATCATGAAGCCAACTACTCAACAGGAAGACACTTCAAGAGCAAGCCCTCCTCCTCAACTCCTAGGTGCTACGAGTGTGGTCAAAAAGGCCACTACAAGAGTGACTGCCCAAAGGCCAAGAAGGGCTATCATAAGAGCAGCCACAAGAAGGATGACAAATACAAAAGAGAAGCCAAGTACAAGAAGAAGGACAAGAAGGAGAGACGATCCAAATATGCAGCTCATGCGGCATGGGAGGAGTCTTCTACTTCAAGTTCCTCAAGCTCCGAGGATGGAGAATGTCATCTTGCCCTCATGGCATCTACTAGTGAAGAAGTAATTGAGGTAAGTGAGGTAAGCAAGGTAAGTGATGAAAATTTACTTGAGTTATCTAAGGAAACTCTCATTGAAATGCTTAATGAATGTCAATCATCTTTTGCTAAATGTAAAGCTAAAAGGAAAAGATTAGGAAAGATAGTTGATGATATTTATGCCAAGATTGATATTCTTGATAAAAATGAGAAATTACATCTTGATAGCATAGATTCCTTGCAAGGGCAATTTCTTGACCTTGAAATTCAATATAATGGAGTAGAGGTTGAGAATGGTACTTATCTTAAAACTATTGAAAATCTTAAGATAGAGAACCAAAATTGCCTAGATGAGCTAGATGTTCTAAAAACTGAAAATGTTGAACTTAAGCTTATTGATGATGCTAGGAGAGATGAAGTCTACTCTTATCAAAGAGAAATTGTTGTTCTTAAATCTGAAAATGCTAAATTGCTTGCTCAAACAAATGATTTATCTTCTAGACCTATCTTGCCTAGAAATGAAGTTGCTAACTTAACTCTAGAAAAAGACTCTCTTCTTACTAAAGCCCTCTGCCTTGAGGCCGACCTTTTGCATACTAGAGAAGATCTTGCTAGTTTATCTACTACCGTTATAAATCTTAGTGATGATAATGCTAAATTAAGATCTACTTTGCAAAGGTTTCTTTCGGGTAAGAAATCCCTAAATGATGTTCTAGAGCACTCTACCAAACAAGTTGGTACTAGTGGTCTAGGATATAATGAGACTACTCCAAAAGGTAAGAAGAAGAAGAATGGTAAGAAAAAGAGTGTGGAACCTCCAATTTTCAATGGAGAGTCTTCCGACTCTAAAAACCCCATGGTATGTATTCATTGCAAATGTGATGATCATTATTCTACCTATTGTCCTTACAAGCCCAAGGGGACCAACCCAAAGATGAAATGGGTCCCCAAGCTAACCCCGAACCCCAAAGTTTGAGTTGGGTTCCGACATCCTCTTTTCTTGCAGGTTAAAAAGAAATGGATTGTTGATAGTGGCTGCTCTAAGCATATGACTGGAGAAATCATCCATTTCAACAAGTTTGTGAAAAAGAAAGGAGGATCGGTAACCTTTGGGGACAACAAGAAGGGTAAGGTTATAGGTGAGGGTGATGTAGGCAATGAATTGTGCATTAAAAATGTATTGCTTGTTGATGGCCTACATCACAATTTAATTAGTGTTAGCCAATTATGTGATAATGGTTATCTTGTGCTATTTACTTCTTTAGAATGCTTGCTTCTAGATTCCCTGTCCTACAATGTTATATATAAGGGAACTAGAAATGGTAATCTCTATGTGATTGTTCTCGATTCTCTCAAGCCCATACTAAATAGATGCTTAGTTGTGGATAAAAACGATCTTTTTCTTTGGCATCGTCGTTTGGGTCATGTGAACTTGCATCAAATGAAGAAACTGAACAAAAACGACTTGGTTCGAGGACTTCCTAAATTGGATTTTGAAAAGGATGAGGAATGTCAACCTTGTACACAAGGGAAACAAACCAAATCCTCCTTCAAATCCAAAGGAGTCATGAGTACCAAGAGAGTTCTTGAGCTTCTTCATATTGATCTTTTCGGACCAATGAGAACACAAACGCTTCGTGGCTCCAAGTATTGTCTTGTTATTGTTGATGATTTTTCTAGATATACTTGGACTTTCTTTCTCGTTTCTAAAAGTGATACACTTGATGTTTTCTCGAGCTTTTGTAAACGAGTTGAAAACGAAGCTTCTTGCCATGTTGTTTCTATCCATAATGATCATGGGGGAGAGTTTGAAAATGATCTTTTTGAACGTTTTTGTGAAAAATCGGGTTATTCGCACAATTTCTCTTCTCCTCGCACACCTCAACAAAATGGAGTTGTTGAGAGGAAGAATAGATCGCTACAAGAGATGGCTAGGACCATGCTTCTTGAGTATGATACTCCTAAGAAGTTTTGGGCTGAAGCCGTTAGCACGTCATGTTTTGTGCAAAACCGAGTTTTCACACATCCGACTTTTAAGAAAACCCCCCATGAACTGTGGCGTGATAGGAAGCCGTCTATTGATTTCTTTCATGTTTTTGGATGTCCTTGTTTTGTTTTAAACACCAAGGATTCTCTCGACAAGTTTGATCCGAAATCATACAAGGCTTTCTTCATAGGCTATAGCACTACTAGCAGGGCATTTAGAGTATTTAACATTGAACTATCTAAAATTGAAGAATCTATAAATGTTAAATTTATTGAAACTAACCCTGTTAGTAGCAAGCATATTGGTGATGATGATGTTGCAGATGAAATCATTCCTATCTTAAAAGAGCTCAACAGCAAAGACAAAGGTAAGCAGGTTGAAGAAGAAGAAAAAGAAGAAGAAAAGAAGGATCCCACTCCCCGCTTTGCAAAGAATCACCCCAAGGAGTTGATCATTGGCAATCCGTTTGAGAGAGTGAGGATACGAGCTACTCACAACAAAGAACAAGAAGATAGTGCCTTCATCTCCCAACTAGAGCCAAAGAACATCAAAGAGGCCCTTGGTGATGATGAGTGGATCCTTGCCATGCAAGAAGAGCTTGAGCAATTTGAGAAGAACCGTGTGTGGACCTTAGTGCCAAGACCAAATGATAGAAAGATCATTGGCACCAAATGGGTCTACCGCAACAAGCTTGATGAGCAAGGAAAAGTGGTAAGGAACAAAGCAAGGTTAGTAGCACAAGGTTACAATCAACAAGAAGGTATTGATTTTGATGAAACCTATGCTCCTGTTGCTAGATTAGAATCTATCCGTATGCTACTTGCTTTTGCTAGTTATAAAAATTTCTTGCTTTATCAAATGGATGTTAAAAGTGCGTTTTTAAATGGAACAATCGAGGAGGAAGTATATGTTGCTCAACCTCCAGGCTTTGAAAATGATAAGTTACCCAATCATGTATATTTCTTGCAAAAAGCTCTCTACGGACTCAAACAAGCACCTCGAGCTTGGTATGAGAAACTAAAGAACTTTTTGTTAGATAACGGGTATATCATGGGCAAAGTTGATTGTACTTTATTTCTAAAACACACTTCTACCCATTTTCTCATAATTCAAATATATGTTGATGATATTATATTTGGCGGAACTGACCTTGATCTTTGCAAGGAGTTTAGCTCTCTTATGCAGAGTGAATTTGAAATGAGCATGATGGGTGAGCTGACCTTCTTCCTCGGCTTTCAAATCAAACAAACAAAGGAAGGAAACTTCATCAACCAAGGCAAATACACAACTGAACTACTCAAACGCTTTGGGATGGAGAACATGAAGCCGATGGATACACCCATGTCAAACACCACAAAACTCGACAAGGATGAAGAAGGTGAAAAGGTTGATGAGAAGCTCTATAGAGGTATGATTGGAAGTTTACTTTATTTAACTGCCTCTAGACCTGATATAATGTTTAGTGTTGGCTTGTGTGCTCGCTTTCAATCAAGCCCTAGGAAATCACATCTTATTGCTGTCAAGAGGATTTTGAGATACTTAGCCAAAACTCCAAATTTTGGACTATGGTACCCTAAGTCAAGGGACTTTACCCTTGTGGCATATAGTGATGCTGACTACGCAGGTTGCTTGATTGATAGAAAGTGCACAAGTGGCACTTGCTTCCTCTTGGGACCATGCTTGGTGTCTTGGTTCTCCAAGAAACAGAGCACAGTGGCATTATCAACTACCGAAGCTGAGTACATTGCAGCCGGAAGTTGTTGTGCCCAGGTCCTATGGATGAAGCAAATGCTCCAAGACTTCAACATTCATTTTGATGCTTCTCCTATTTACTGTGATAATACTAGTGCAATCAACCTTTCTTACAATCCGATATTGCATAGTAGAGCTAAACACATAGAAGTTCGCCATCATTTTCTCCGTGACCACATCGTCAAAAAGGATAATTATATCACACATGTGGATACAGAAAATTAGTTGGCCGATATTTTCACTAAACCACTTGCTAGAGAACAATTTAATTTTATTAGATCAAAATTGCTCATAATTTCTCTTGATGATATTGAATTTCTCTCTAATTAGTTGGTTACATCTTATATGTGTTGCTCTTGCTTTAAATGCTTTGATTGCTCAAGATGCTTGTTTTAGCTAAAATTTCTTCTAGTTCTGTCTCTTTTTCAGGCTTTTTCTCGCAAATCGGGTTTTAATCGACAAATAGTACCCTATGATGATGGGAATGTGCCTACATATCCTTAATATACAAACTAGACCAAAAAGAATTTTCGCATTAGGTCATTTGAGATTAGGGCTAGATTTTCAGCTTTTCCTTCTTCAGGGTTTTGGTCGGCTGAGTTTCAAACTCGACCGATCGGTCGGGCTTCAGGGTGCCTGTGCGCTTGATCGGCCGAGTTTCCATTTCCCAAACTCGACCGATCGGTGGCAGACTAGTTTTATATATATAGGAATCGGCCGACTTTATCCCTCTCAACTAGAGAAAAGTCGACCGAACCCTAGCTCTAGCACCCGCCCCTCTCTAACCCTGGCCCTTTCTCACCTCGTTCCAGCTGTTTCTACCTCCGATCGACCTTGCTTCTTCGTTCTTGCTGTTCTCGGGGCTACGTCTGCCTAGTTTCTCCACGAGCTCGGCTCTCTTTCCTCCATCTCGTCTCCATGAGGTCCCAACGACGGAAGAGAGCTGTCCCTTCCCCTGCTCAGGCGACCCCTCTTGCTCCAAGGTATATTGTGTTCGAAAATCTCTCTTTTGTTGATCAAGCTGCTGTTACTAGATATCAAGAGCTCCTCCCTCGCACTCCTTTTCCTTTTCGAGCTCTCCATCAACCTAACAGCTTTCACCCTGACCTTTATGAAGCTTGTCAAATCCTTCGAACTCATCACCTTGATCCGTTTTGCATAGAAGATGCTCGCTTCCACAATTTGAAATCTAGTTCCAAAGCTGTCCGAGAGTTCTATGCCAATCTGCGTTGGAACTATGACACTTTGGTCCCATCTGTGGACACTTCTATTGTGTTGACGTCCATGATTGCCGGTCAACCTTTCCATATCACTGAGCATTCTTTCAATCTTTATCTTCATGGTAATGTCGGTACGGCATCATGGATCGCTGACTATCCTCAATATCTTGATCTTCTCTACCCTGATGACGTGTATAAGGCAATTGAGGTTGACTTGACTGATATCCATAAATTTCTCAAGCGACCCAACTTTCCCTACATAAAAAGGGGTACTCTGCCTTCCTCTGCTCTTTCTGCTCCTCGCCGCGTCCTGGCCTTTATCTTGAGCTGCAATGTCCATCCTAAGAAAAATCAGACGGACATTGCTGAGAATACGGCTGTTATGATGTATCTTTTGCTGAAGCATCAAGGAGTCAAATGGGCACGTTATATCCTCCATCACATGACATGCTTTGACTCTGGAAAGAACACAAAGGGCACTCATCTTCCCTATCCTGCCCTCATTTGTGGTCTTTTCCAACATGCCACTGGTAAATCCCTTTTTGTCGATCTCCTCTACCGACCTGATCGCAAAGGTGTTTATATCAGTGAGACCACTCTCCTGAAGAGTGTTCCTACCCCCAGTGCATCATCTTCCTCTCAGGCACCTCCACCATCCTCAGCTGCACCTCCACCATCCTCAACTGCACCTCCACCATCCTCAGCTGCACCTCCACCATCCTCAGCTGCACCTCCACCATCCTCAGCCGCACCCCCTCCACCTGAGCCTTCCTTTCAGCCTCCTCCTCAGCCTGCCTTTGCTGACTTTCATGTTTCAAATGAGGCCCTTATGGGGTATCTCATGCACCAGCAAGAGTACAACATGCAGGTCCAGCAACACCTTCATCAGGACCTTTGCCATATCATGTCCTCCATGCATATATCTTGCCCTCAGCCTTATCCCACCTACCAGCCATATCCCGGTGGTGACTACGCTTCTTATGCGTATAGTCAGTTTTACCCTGCTCCACCCTTTTCTGCTTCCACTGAGCCCTCTGCAGGTGGACACCTTTCCCCGGTTCTGGCACTTCCTGGTGGTCGTCTGTCTAAGATTCTGGACCAGTATACCTCTTATGCTCCTCCCATTGAGGTTTCCTATGAGTTACATGCTCTAGGCATGTCTTGGTCCGAGCAGAGTGCTAGGTGGCCCGGGCGAGCTTCTGGTCCTCCAGATGAGGATATGCCTGACCAGGAGGATGTTGAGACTGATGCTGATGAAGACAATGAGGCTACTGTGACTGATGCTGATGACGAGGATGATGACAACGATGTTGATCATGATGACGAGGCTACACAGGTTGTTGCTCCTCCTTCTGATGACGCAGATGAGGACTACCGGCCAGATGAGGATATCGATGCTGTTGTTGATGACATAGACATAGAGTAGTTAGCTTAGTGGGCTAATGTATCTAGTTTTAGTCTTAGATGACCATGTTGTATCTCTTTGGACTATGTTTGCATTATATACATTAGGCACATCATCTGAGTTGTACTATTTCTACTCTATGCTTTCCGTGTAGTCTTGTTTTATGTTTTATGGGAACACTTTGTTTGGTATATCTTTCAATGTTTTCCATATTTTGATTATGACATGCTTTAGTTGTTTATCTTGGTTTTCCTCTGTCTCTGTGAGCTTACTGTGATTGATTGAGTGTTTTTGTTTTTCTTTGGAGAAGACCTTGCTTTTATGCTCTTCTACCCCCCTGCCTTTTTGAGATGACAAAGGGGGAGAAAAAGCTCAATCATATTGAATTTATTGCTTGTATGGTTCTTTTCTTGTCTATTAACTGAAATGCATCTAGACTTGCTTAGAATCATATAGTATACATATGTGCTTTGGTTGCTTTTTTTTAAACTAACCATGCATGCATGAGTAAGCATGAATTGAGGGGGAGCACTACAAATTGATCATCTTTGCATCCCCTTGCAATTCCCTAAGAAAAGGTATAATTTTCACATTCTTTTCAATATGTTGAGGAATGGTTTGTCATTGTCAAAAAGGGGGAGAATGTTGACCTAGGTGTCGCACATTGCCCATATTTTGATAATGACTTAACCATTCCATTCATATGTATCTAACAAATCTATTTGAGATTGTTTCAGACATTAGGTACTAGAAAAGAATCACATTCAACTCAAAAGCTACTCATCCAGCACATGCAAAACATGTGACTTTTAACCGTTTTGTGAAATAGCCCTTATTGGCATAGAACAATTGATGTAATCACTTATACTCATGTTTTGCATTGTAACTAAGATGGATAAAATTATTGGGACTCAAAAATCCATCATTTGTACAGTTTTACGAAAATTCCAAAATACCCATAACAGGGATTTTGTCGTCCGAATTCCAAACTCGGCCGATCCATATATTCTGGAATTTTTGTTGCAATCGGCCGAGTTACAAACTCAGCCGATTCCTGTTCGGTCGAGTTTCTAAGCTAGGAAACTCGACCGATCCACTGATCGGTCCAAGTTGAAAGTCGACCGATCGGCCGAGTTTCTCCAAAGGAACTCGGCCGACAGTCTAGCTTTCAGCCTTGTCTTTTAGTGGTTCGGCCGAGTTGCCTTTATTGAAACTCGGCCGATCAGACTGTATTGGAATGTAGAAAAAGCAATTCCAACCGTTGGAGGAGTAGGTGGAACTCAAAATAGATCTGTTGCAAGTTGTAAAACGGCTATTTTGTGCCCCTTATCTCTCCCAACCTCAAAAGGACACCCTCAACTATAAATAGGACCTCTTGGACTTCATTCCAAGGTTTCTCATTCACATATGCTTGGTCCTAGCCTTAGTTGAGTGTTTTCTAATCCTTTGAGCCCCTTTCTCTCTCTACTTTCAAAGCAAAATCGTGAGTATGAGTGAGTTAGGTCCCCATGTATGAGAGCTATCATTTGTAATGTTGAAAAGCTCTCCTTTCCTTTTCCCCCATCTCCATTCCCTATGAAGATTGCTTGAAGATTCTTCTCCAAGTGAAAGAGAAGAAGATTGTTGTTCTTCCCCGAGTGAAGGAGAAGAAGGCTAGCTGCTCCAGGCCTCCAAGTGAAGGAGGAAGGTGCTAAAGCTCTCAAAGAGAAGGAGAGGTGCAAGGCAAAGCTCAAGCAAGATGGGTAATTCCTGCAAGGCCGAAGACTAGAGCAAGAGTGGGTAAGTCCTTTGAAGAAGGCTGAAGACTACTTGCTTGGTGGGTAAGTCCTTGGTGAGGTAGAAGATCTTGGCTTGATTTATAATTCCTTGGATGGTTGGTTGTTGTAGCTTGTAATCTTATTGTGTGATATATATAAGAGAACCAAGTTACAAATCCTAGAGTCTAACCAACTCTAGGTAGTGGACTGACATTGCTCCTAAGTTTAGGACATGGAACCACTCTAAACCACCTGTCCAAGTGCATGCTATTCCTTGTCTGTTATCCTTGCTTTGTATGCTAGTTTAGGACATCAAATTGCTGCTTTGGTTTAAGTTCTGCACTTAATATAATTTGGTGGTCTAATCAATTTTGTGAAGTTTGTGAAGCTCTATTCAACCCCCCCCTTCTAGAGCCCATTGATCCAACAGATGTTGTGTTCTCTGAAGTATGAGTTGCAGAGACAACATGAGACATATGATGTCTCAAGGACACTGTCCTAGTATGTCATGACAGATGGAGATCCAGTAAGGTATTTATGCACTCAATATGATTGGGTATGTGAAAACCTGACTAAGAAGGATTCCCTCTGAGCCAAGAGTTGGCTATTGGTATGATACTGCAAATGTTGTTGAATCATACAATTCATGATAAGCTACAACATGAACAACTTTGACAAGCGTTGACAGAGTTGTTGGACATGTTGAGGACAGTAGAGGCAAAGATGAAGAAAGACAAACCATAATCTTTGATGTGACCAAAGAAAAGGTAAGTCTTAAGGGTAAGGGCAAGGGTAAAGCTAAGAAGTGTTCTGATGCTAGCCAGCAACCCAAGCCGTCTTCAGCCTCAAAGGCACATGGGAAAGGGTGTATGAGGGAAGTACCCTCCATATCTGGAAGAACAAAATAAGATGAAGGAGGGGATATAGATCTCCACCTAAGGTATCATGAAATGAACCACTTCTTTATCTGAGGTATATGATACCAAGATATGGATCTATCATATATGATATGCAAGATCCACAAAGAAGTGATGGCCTTTATCAAAGGACCAAGAAAGAAGTACCCATCATTGGAGCAAGTGTTGCTGCCATAGATAGGAGTATCTTTCAGTTTATTTCAGCCTAAAGGGCACGAAATATAGTTGAGAACTGCTATTTCATATATTGCCAATAGATAGAAACACTTTATTTTTGCATATTGTATGACAATGATGGCAATTAATAAAGTTGATGTTTCAATCTTAAAGATATGATCTTTGTGGAAATGCCTTGTTTATCTTGTGATACATGGTATGCATAAGATAAAATGATACCTAAAGTTATTGATAACTCAAACAATCAAATTAGCATCAATCATTAGAAATTCATTTCTAGTTTCCATATGATGGATAAATCTAGACTCTTTTGGTTAGAGAACCAGTAAGAGACATGAATCTCTTGTACATGATTAATCAATCTTCACTAATGGTAGTGGGAGAATGATTGTCCTATTAGGTATAATACATGTGATGTATTTACATACCTATTGGAACAAATGCTAATACTTCAAACGGTGTTTAGAGAAATACCAATATGAATATCTTGAAGTGTTTAAGATTATCATAGATGAAGTGCAAATTTGGCAAAGTGTTAATTCTTGATGAGATCAATGAATGAATTACTTGGACCAAATGTTTGAGATCCTTATGAGTGATTATGATAGTGTATCATAGTGAACTCATGATTAAGGCATGGTGATGTCTAAATCAAGAAGGAATCATACTATAAGGAGTTAGAGAATGATTATCAAATAACTGAATTCTTCTTATTAAAAGAATACCCCACACTAATAAAAGAAATTAAGAATCACAAGGGTTGTGAGTTCTTATATCCTTAATAGATACACCTCAATTATCTATGTCATAAGTTGTTCATGTGATGAGTCAACTATCTAGATAAATATGAGGAACCAAATTTTGAGTTATGGTTTATGACCATTACATCCTAAATGACATCCATGTCAACCATAAGGTATGACCTTGATGGTAGCACTCATTGGATGAAATCCATAAGTGCAAATGAGTCTTAAGTGTTAAGACACATGGATAACATTTTGAGAAGGATGATGCTTGTTGATTACAACTTAATGACTGAGACATTTGGCATATGGATACTAAAACCACATTCCTATGAGGAATAAAACAAGGATGTGTACGTGACACAACCTATAAGGTATATGAATCCACTAATGCAAAATGAAGTCTATAAGTTACAATGGACTAATCAATGTGATTGATTGAGTACAAGCAACTCATAATTGGACCTTTACTTTGATAATATAGTCAAAGGGTTTGACTGATATGTCAAAGATAAAGAAGGGATCTGTGATTTAGTGGGAGCGTGTTCACATTCCACATGTTGATGTGAAATGGAAATGTTCTAGAATGGAAATCCAAAAGTGGAAATTATCTTTAAGGAATATAGAGATGTTTCCTATGTGATAGGAATAGAGATCTATAGAGATAGTTCTCGAAAACCTCTTGACCTGGAAAGAGAAAGCATACATTGTCAATCTGTACTGAAGGGTTCAGTATGCACAAATTCAGTGGGAGAAAACCTATCCATGTTACATGGAGTTAGTATCCCAAGGCCAAGTGTCCAATTCTTATGAAGAATGGGAACACTAAGAATAGATATGGATCTATCATGTATGTAATCATCCCATTATCTTGCATGTATCGACATGGCAAGAACAAAATGCATTCATCATCCTGTATGTAGGACATGGCAATATGTTGTGCTCATCATGATAGCTCGTATGTGAGACATGACGAGTGGATGTCTGTCTACTTCCAGTAAGGGTTACTGGAATACCATGAGAACTTGATAAGTACTTGTGAAGTACTAATTCTATGGTGATAAGGAAGAGTTCGATGTAAAGAGTTACATTGATGCGAACTTCCGAAAGGACAGAAAATTAATCGCAAAATATACATAGGATGTATAAAAGTGAAAGTTTGTTGATAATTGGAAGTGTTCCAATAAAACCATTTAAAAGGAAATGCCAAGTGTCTATGTGTTAGAGAACAACAGTAGATACTATATGGATCTGGAAGTTCATGAGATGAACTTATAGATATTCCGCTCATTGATGACAATTCTGGAATCCTAGATCATGCAATGTGGCTAAAGGTTAGCAAAGGAATACTAGATCGCATATTACGGCAACTCCATCTCATATGTGTGACATATAGCGAAGAGATGAGAGACATGCAATTTATACTGACTTTGGCAAGGTGTTGCCATTACTCACTATGTTCGCACTAGAGCACAGTAACATGTGGGACATTTTGAAGATCACTATGAATATGATTCAATGGTGATTGGCTCGCTGTGAAAGTGGGAGTCTGTTGGTATGTATGCCCTGAGAGCCAATCATGGGATGATTGGTGGGATACATTAAGATTGATTTGATAAACAACAAAGGCAAGCTTCCAATTCTTTCTGGTTCAGTCATATGAGATAGTGATAGAACAGATTGAATGTCTAGAGAATGACAGTACTCAATGATGTATGCCTTCAGGTTCATGACCTGAACGATGAGATCATACGAATGCTAAGAGTTTGTACATTCTTGTTATGTCCCTAGTCGGATGTCATTGTGGAAGGTAGATAGACAGCAATGACACATGAGACTAGATTGTGGTGTTGGTTGATGACAGAATCTCATTAGTCATGATATAGAGACATCAAACCAAACACATAGGTACTTGTTAGAGAACAAGTGTACCGGACAGACCCACCGTGAGTTTTACACATGGAACCATGACATGGTAGTCACATTCAGTACTCACAGTGATGGTGGTGAGTGTGATTCTTAAACCTAAAATCACTGCACTCAACACATGTCGTTGGGCACACTTTGACATCATCAAACACAGTCCTGAAACATGGGTTGTTATAAAGATGATGATTGGGTGGCTTTGACATATGGGGCTTTTGAGGGGTGAGTGATAGATATGGGATTTGTCCCTCCTGAGGGAGTTTGATGTCCATGGCCACTTGATGAGTAGGATTGAGAAAGGCGTGCACGCATGTGTGAGTCAGTATATGAAACTGATGTCATACATATCTTTTCCAGTCTACTCTGAGATCAAGAAAGTGAATGAATGTTGACAGGATGACTGTTCCATGCCTCGAGTTCATTCGGGATATCAGTGACAAAGGAATTATACATTCACTGTAACACCATTCACGGATTGTAGGATGAAAGTTGTTCTCCAACTTTCTACTTTCACTTGGGTAGCACCGATGTGTGACTAGGCACCGCTCTTTGCTTGTGAAGTCATAAGTGTTATGGACTTTCACTACCAACGTGAAATGGACATGCAGGTTCACACACATAGGATTTGACCTGGAACAGGAGTTTTGTCCACAAGCAACGTTTAGATTGATTACTAAAGGAGTTTAGTAGTTCAATTAAACACTCAATTGATTGATAGCTCAAAATCATAGTGTTCAAGGTGTTGGACAGATTGATTGGAGTATCGGATTGATTGAAATCGTAGTTGATAGGTGAAACGAGCGGTTCAAGTGCTGAACTGATCGGTTCAACTGGTGCAACCGAGCAAGTTGGGAAAGTCAGGTCGGTGATAATTTTCCTTGCGTTTCACTTGCCCAATTTGATTGGAACAAGGATTGGTATTCGATACCAATTAGAAACAAAAGAAGGAAAGTCAATCGGGAACTGATCAGGACCACGAACCGACCGGTTCAGAAGTGAACCGATCGGCTCATGGGTCCCAACCGATCGGTTGAGGTGTCAACCGACTGGTTCAGGTCCCCAACCGACCGGTTCACTTGTGAACCGATCGGTTCAGGTTGCGAGTTGGTTGCTTTTGTGGAAAATCTCAAACCCTTCTACTCTTGCTTTTAGTCCCGCATTTCCTAGGATGGAGAACCTTGTCCCATGACCCTCCTATATATATAGGGGTATTGGGGGCTTCTCAAAGAACAACTCAGTGCAACCAGTTGCTCTGCAAAGTTGTCGTTCTCTCTGGTTTTGGTAACTGAGAGAGAGCCCGAGCAAGTGCTTCCCGCAAAAGGGAGGTGCAGCAAGGGAAGGACAACTGCAGTTGCAACTGGAGGTAGGAGAGTGTGTTGGCGACTAGTACGCCAATAGGAGGGTGCGACTCCTTCCACTTCATTGTGGGACAAGGAGTGTGGAGTTCCAGGTGGTCCGTGTGGACTACTACAGAGGCGGGAGGTCACTGCCGCTTAGGAGGACAACTGTCATCTGACAGTCTGGTTCGAGTAGGAGTTGTCAGTCCCGGTGCGACCAGGAGCTGCACAAACACCGTCGAAGACCGGATTTGAAGACCGCTCAAGGCGCGAGGTATTGTCGCTGAGCAAGCCTCGGGACAAGGTATGATTCCACAAACCATCCTTTCCTATTATATAGACGTTGACACGTTTCCTTGTTCCGGGTTTGGGGGAGAAATTTTTTCTTTCCGCTGCCTTCTCTGTCTCCCCTAAAACCCAACACTTATGCCCTGAGGAGAAAAGGTATACCACTCATACTCCAACTGACCATTACGAAATCGCAATCGGTACCATACATAGGTCATCAGAAGAGCCAGATTTCTATGACCTCATCTTCTTTAGTCAGTGTGAGGATCATCATGCAGGACATCTGGTGTCTCTGCCATAATAGCTATCTAGGGTATTCTGGCACTTTGCTATTAGAGTTACAGTGGCATGTTGTACTCTCTTTGCAATCAAGGGATTTCTTGTTTATCTCTCATCGATTGGACATTAACAACATCATCGGGAGATTAGTGATACTTCATCTCGCCGTATACATATAATGAAGGATTGAGATATTTGATGTTTATCTCACTTCAATTCCTCCATTAAGATGTAAGGATATTCACATCCATAACCCCCACATACTCAAAAGTATGCTTTCCAGGAGTTCCCTCAGGAAAACATGTTTCACCATCATTTAACTTCTGACAATGATGGATCTATGGTTAGGGCTCTACATGATTTCATTATACTTGATTATTTAAGGTCATTATGGCATTCTTTAAGCATCAGGCATGTTTTCAAACATAAACCAATAAGACAATTGCTATAAAGAAAGAGTACTAATTGTATCAAGTTCATATCACATACTGTTAACATTGGGATGTCAATCTCTAACCATCTCATCATTATGATTAAGGAATATGGGTGTTCAAACCCTTAGATCATCAAAACACTTGTTACGAAGTAAAATATTGCCATCAAGTCATTTACCAACATGAACATGATTGTGGCAATGTAGATATTTCTCACGGATCATACAGTCTATCAATTTCATTTGTTACCTCTTACTAGGCAACATAGCATATCATTACTTTCAAAGCTTATAAAGTGCTTTCAATGAATATGGCATCATAACCCTTACCTGTCTATGCTCACTTCTTTATAAAGACCTGCATGACTAACACAATTGATAACATGCACATTATATCTATATCAACACAATACAAATTATTTCCAAATCAAGTATAGAACACCACGGCCGTGCTATCTTGCACGGTTGTGCTACAGAAGATTACCACGATCATTTTACATCACCACTGCTGGTTTCTAGGGTTAGGGTTTCCTATTAAATTCAATTAGGGTTATCCAACCCCTTTATCTTAAAAAGGCATAGTGCTTCCTCATTTCATAATTCAATCATAGAGTTTCATGCTTAAAAGCATAACCCAGAATTAGGGTTTACTGTTCACATCATCACATTTCCCTAGATTAGGGTTTACTATTCACATTACATCACATTACCCTAGATTAGGGTTTACTATTTATATTTATTAAGATTACTTCCATTAATGCCCTCAAATCAGGGTTAAGATTCATTAACCAACATAATTAGGGTTTTCATGATCTCACTAAGAAGAATCATACCCTAATTAGATATATTCAAACATATTGGAAGTTTATTACTTGATTATCATTCATATAAGAAGTCTTCTCTCTTCTCTCTCCTCTCTCTATCAGACGATGTTTGCATCACCCTTAATTAGGCTAAGTCAATTCAACATTGACATCATGGGTTATGTCATTATTATTGTGATCATTAAAGCTCACTTGTTCAAAGAGTATTAGTCATTCTATCCCATTAAGGGTACTTTTGTAAAGATCACCACTAATTATAACATGCATTAATCAACTAATTACTTGGTCCCTTAATCACTTTAGGTATCTATGAGGTTTAGGTTAATCAACCACTAAACCATCTTGACCACTAAGGCATCAAACGATCTTGACCTTTTTAGACCTCAAACGGTCTTGCACACTAAACCCCCAAACGGTTTTGGACAGACCTTGAAACCATTTGGTGTTGAAGACCGTTTGGTCTTGTTGACTTTTGAAATCGTTTGGTAAAGTGCACACTCAAGACCATTTGCCCAAGATGGGGTGAAGACCGTTTGCTCATCTTTGACTTTAAAACCGCATGGACATAACCAACATTGAAACCGCATGAGATCAAAGGTTTTGGGATTGTTTGGTCCCAAACGGTCTTGAGACCGTTTGGTCCAAACCACCACAAAACCGCAAGGACCAAAAAGTGTCTCAACCACTTCAATTTAGTTAGGATTTCCAATGTTGAACCCCTCAATCGATCATATACTTGTTAGTCACTCATCAATTGAGTATATTAGGCCAACCCTCAACTGATTTAACACTCAATTGACCCTCAATTGATCATCAATTAGGGATTGGATCAATTGAATTAGGGTTTGGAATCGATTACCCCTCAACATGTTTCAACATGAGTCTAATTGAGTTGAAAGCATTGAACCATCATTCAATTTGATCATGACCTGACCCCAAACGGTCTTGGGATCATTTGGAGGACCTCCAAACGGTCTTGAGACTGTTTTCTCAAGTCAACATCAAAAACCAACTCAACTAATTAAGGGTTGGCTCATTGGATTGATCACTAGAATTGCCTTTAAATCTTTAACCACTTAACCATAGTCAACCCTAGACCTCCAAACGGTCTTGGGTGACCCCCAAATGGTCTTGGGATCGTTTGGATATCCTCCAAACGGTCTTGAGACCATTTTCCCATTATTTGATCAAAAACCAAGTCATTCAATTCAGGTTTGAACCCTAGGTTTGGTCACCAAAATAGCAATCGATTATTCATCAACTTGATATCATTGGATCCTCAATTGGTCAACCCTACTTAACCCTAGACCTCCAAATGGTCTTGGGTAATCACCAAACGGTCTTGAGACCGTTTGGGTGGACCCCAAATGGTTTTGAAACCGTTTGGGCCACTCAACCCAAACTTCAACATAATACTATTATTGAAAATAATAATTGACCTGATTTAGGGTTTTGATGATTGATGAGCCTTTAATTGGTGAACCAATTGGAATTAATTGATGATTTTTGGTAGGTAATTAGTCTACATTATTCTCAACATTCCACCAAATGGTCAACACCTAGTCAATGCCTCCAAACGGTCTTGGACCGTTTGCTTTCATGCGTTCTTGTGAAACTGTTTGCATTCAAACAGTTTGAAACTGTTTACTCCAAACGGACTGGAAAACCATTTGCTAAAGGTTGGGAAACCGTTTTCTAAAGTCAAAACTTAGATAAACATAAGAATTAATGTCATCATCTTCTACCTATGTTCTACCAAGAATAGGGACTGTTCTTCACGGAAGGGATAGCAAGAACACACAAAGGTGTCTAAAGAAGAAGATTTAAGCAACGATTATAGGAAAGAAAGATGCATTAACAAAGCTTTAAGGGTTAGAGTTATAAAACCCACCTCTAGGACTGATAAAAAGCTCCAATATTTTTAGCTTTAATGGTGTATGAAGCTCCAGTGGTTGTCTAGGCTTCGTTCTTCAAGTTTTGGATGGACAAGATGGCTAGAAAGAAGAATCGTGTGAAGAATACCAATAAACCAACCTTGTTTTATCGTTTCCACCATGAATTCGAGGTAGATGATGATCAAAGATTACCAAACTAGCTTGGTCATCCTTCCTCTGGTCCAGAGATCTTCCTTGGTCGGCCAAAGCAAGAAGATAAGAAAAAGAACTAAGGGAAACGATCCCTTGCTTTGTAGATAAGGATTCCTTTATATATTTATGGGATTTTCAAGGAAAAAGGAAAAAGAGAATGATTTCCTTTTATCTCTCAAGTATATCCACTAAGTCCTCCTCCACTTCTTGGCTATGTAGCCACCTTATAAAACCTTGCAATACTCGTCAATTATCCAAGGTTTAAGGAAAAGAACTAACACCTTTTAAGAGAGGTATATTAATATCCACCCTTATTGGATATTGCTAAATATATCATTAGTGTGAGTAATTTCCACTCCTACCATGATCTTTCAAATGAGGTGCCCCTCTCATTTTATTTGCTCTACTTGATGCCAAGAAATATGAGAGATCCTCAAGAGGATATATATATTACATGTTGGACCCTAGGTTTTGGGTAAATTGCACTTTACACCAAAACTAGGTTTTAAAGCACAAGGATTTCTCTACAAGCTATATCTTGGTGCTCAAGCTTGTGGAATCCATATCACCACATCATATTCATTCTTATGATGTCTCAACATCTGAGGAACATCTTATCATGTGCAATTTGAAAGTTAACCCCTCTACTTGGTTAATTTGCACTTTAGTCCAAAATTAACAAAACAATGTTGCGACATTATTCAAAAAGGACTAAAATAGAAATATAGGTTCCTCAAAAGCCTTAATTACATTTCACAAGATAAACACAAGCATCTAATCACTTAATTAAGAAAAACAACTAGGGTTAGTACATAACCCAGGTCAGGGATGTTACAAATTATCCACCCCTTACCTAGGGTTAGTACATAACTCAGCGACATCCTTCTTCAAACCAGGCCACCAATACATATCTTTCAAGTTATGATACATCTTGGTGCTTCCTGGATGCATAACATACATTGAAGAATGAGCTTCTTCCAGGACTAACTTCCTTAAGTTATCAACATTAGGTACTATCATTCTACCATGATAGCAGGCTACCTGATCATCTGAATCATGGAAACCATCTCGTTTCTCGCTACCATACTCCGATCTAATCAGTTGAACTGTAGCATCAACTTGTTGTGCCTCCTTAATCTGCTGTCTCAGAGTAGGTTTTATGTGCATCGCAGCTAACAACCCTGATAACATCGATACTTTTAACTGTACATTGTCTTGCCTTAAAGAGATAAGCATATCCCTCCTAGAGAACACTAGAGAATTTAGCTGTGCTTTATCTAGGGCTGGTGTTGCTGATTTCCTACTCAAAGCATCAGCAACTACATTGGTCTTCCCTGGATGGTAATCAATTGTACAATCAAAGTCCTTGATTAACTCCATCCAGCGGCGTTGCCTCATGTTAAGCTCATGCTGAGAGAAGATGTACTTTAGGTTCTTATGGTCTGTGAAAATATGGAATGTTTCTCCATAAAGATAATGTCTCCAGATTTTCAAGGCATGAACCACAGCAGCTAGTTCTAGATCGTGTATTGGATAATTCTCCTCGTGTTTCTTAAGCTTTCGAGAAGCAAAAGAAATCACTTGTTTATCTTGCATCAACACACATCCTAGTCCATTCTTAGAGGCATCACATAAAACTATATATCCTTTCCCTTGTTCAGGTAACACAAGCACAAGTGCACTTGTCAACCTCTCCTTCAACAGCTAAAAAGATTGTTAACACTTGTCACTCCAGGCAAAAGGAACATCCTTCCTGGTCAACTTAGTCAAGGGTAAATCTATGGAACTAAAGTTCTTAATGAACCTCCTTTAATAGCCTGCCAACCCTAAGAAACTTAGAATCTCCGTTGGCGTCTTAGGTTGTTCCCATTGCAGGACAGATTCTACCTTTTTAGGGTCAACACGAATACATGTCGCAGATATTACGTGTCCAAGAAAAGAAACTTCTGGTAACCAGAACTCACACTTGCTAAACTTAGCATATAACTTATGCTCTCTTAGCAAAGTTAGAGTTTGACGAAGATGATGTTCATGCTGATGGGCATCTCTACTGTAGATTAGAATTTCATCTATGAAGACGACAACACACTGATCGAGAAAAGGTCAGAAGATTCTATTCATGAGTTCCATAAATGCAGCTGGTGCATTAGTTAGTCCGAACGACATAACTGTGAACTCATAGTGACCATACCTTATCCTAAAGGCAGACATTGGTATGTCACCATCCCTAATACGCAGTTGGTGATATCCTGATCTCAAATCTATCTTTGAGAAGATGGTTGCACCACATAACTATCCAAAGAGATCATCAATCCTTGGCAGAGGATACTTATTCTTTATTGTTACTTTATTTAACTGTCTGTAATCAATGCACAACCGCATTGATCCATCTTTCTTTTTAACAAAGAGGACTGGAGCACCCCAGGGTGAAGTGCTCGGTTCGATGAAACCCTTCTCAAGCAACTCTTGTAGTTGTTTCTTGAGTTCTGCCATCTCAGCAGGCGCCATCCTATATGGTGTTTGTGTTATAGGTTGCGTATCTGGGATTAGATTAATCTCAAAATCTATTTCTCGGGGCAGAGGTATGCCTGGAAGTTCTTCAGGAAATACATCTTCAAATTCCCTGACTACAGGAACTTCAGCAGGATTAGAACTCCCCATAGTGGTATCTACCACATTGGCCAAGAATGCATAACATCCTTGCCTCATCAGCTTCTCAGCTATCATAGCTGACACAAGACAGGTTGGTAGAATCTTTCTTTCTCCTTGAAAGATCCATGTGTCAGTATCATCAGTGAACACGACCTTCTTGGACTCACAATCCAAGACAACCTTATACCTTTCTAAGGTATCCATCCCAAGGATTGCATCGAATCCATACATCTCAAGTGGTATAAGATCCACTTGAATGCGATGTTCAGAAAAGAAGAGGAGGCAGGGAGAACATACCTCCTATAACACAACAAATCCCATTAAAGGAGTTTCTAACAACAAACTATCTGATATATGACTTATAGTTATGTTGCAGTCAAGAATCACTCTTCGAGTGATAAAGGAATGTGTATCACCTAGATCAATTAAAACAGATACGACGCAAAATGTAGACATATCAGAATTAAACAACTCCATCTGACCTGCCACAACCCGAGGGTTGATCACTGCATCAGGTGGATTCATCGCGTAAAATCTTGTTGTTTCCTGTGGTTGATTCGGTGCTCGATGACTAGGTGTCGATGATCCAGCTTGGGATGCTTGTCCACGTCCTCTAGTGTTACTTGGAAATGGTCGCCTTTGAGATCCTTGCTGACTCTGCCTTTGAGGTTGAGTTACACTCACTTCTCTGGCTCTGCAATCTTTCATCAGATGTCCCATCTTTCCACATATATAACAACTTCTGTTTAGTTGTTGTGGTCTGGGTGGTCCTGTTACCGACATAGATGCTGAATTGCGAGCTCCTTCTAGTGGTAGGCTTCATCCTCTACCCCTATTCGACGTCCACTGCATCTGGGTACTGAATCTAGGTGATGGTGTAGGCATAGAAAACCTAGGTTTCTTGAAATCTTTGGATGAGGATCCTTGGAACTGGGGATACATCCTCTTGTTCTTGGTCTGTCTCTTTTCTGATACAGACCTCTCTACCCTTCTAACAGACTCGACAAAGGTAGCAAACCTTTCCCTGTTCTCTAGAGAAGGTATAGGGGTGGTCAACTCAGTGTTTAACCCTTTCTCAAAACACCTAATCCTTTCTTCATCTATGGTTGCCATGTGCGGACAGAACCGCAAAAGCTCCATGAACTTAGCCTCGTACTCACTAATGTTCATAGGTCCCTGTCTTAACCTCTCAAATTGTGAGATTTTATTGTCCAGAAACGTCTTAGGGAAGTATCTGTTGATAAATTTCTGTCAAAAAACTTCCCATTCGATCTCAACACCTGGCCTTTTTCCTTCCTCCATGGTCCACCAGTGACCAGCACTCCCCTTAAGAAGGTACACAACATGTCTAACCTTCTCAGCTTCTGGGATGTTCAAGATCCTAAAGGCCTTCTCTAACTCTGTTAGCCACATGTCAGCATCTACTGGGTCAGCTGTCCCAGCATATTCTGTGGCTCCAACCCGTCATCGTCGTTCAAACGTCTTGCCGACTCCATGTCCTTCAGGGTGGGTAGGTGCCCTAGGTGCAGGTATGGCATTCTATCAGTCATGTGTGTCATGGCAGTCATAAACTACCCAAACATGGCTTGGACGGCTGGGTTCCCCATGTCATTTGGATTGAACTGGGGTGGTTCAGGCACATGTTCTTCTCTTTCTTGGTTTCTTGCACCTTCTCTGGGTGTAGCGACACTACTCTCTGCAATTTGTTCCTCGTGTGACCCAGACATCTTTAGTTTTATCTTCTCCTCCTATACGAGCAGAAGACATTATCAGATATACTGGAAGACATGAGAACATACTCAACAACCTAAGTGCTATGTCTCTGTAGACTCAGCGAACCTAGAGCTCTGATATCACTAGTTGTGGGACACGTCTCAGAGAAAATGTTATTAACGATGAGGAAGCGATTAATTAGCAACAGAATTACTGAAAATCACTAAAAATTAAAACTTTTGATAAAGATATCTACAAATTGTGAAGCTCTTTCATAAAGAAACAAGATAAGTTATTTACAAGCTGATACATCATTACATCTCTGTAAAATCTCATTTCGAGAGTCACAACATCAACTGCCCTGTTAAACTGTACATGAGCAGTATACAAAATCTCGAGGCTTTACGCCAAAATCTCAGATCTATATTAAACCATCTACTGACTCCTAGGACCTGAGAGTATAGAGACGATACATAGGACTTTCTATCTACAAGAGTCGACAGACAGTGTCTCCACCTGAGGATCACTATTGTCCCTGATGTTGCTGCTGCTACTATTCCTACTCACCCACTGGAGGGTTCCTTCGTTCTCGGCGTCTACCTAAAAAGTTGAATCCCACGGGGGTGAGACAATTGAAGAATTGTCCCAGCGAGAGTTATAACTCTTTGCCAGAAGCATTGTTATTGCAATTAGGGGGATAACATTGAGCAGTAGAACTATAAATATTCAACAGCAAGTAAAACATTGAATAGGCTAAGTAGGGCAGCATTCTTTAAGCAATCATTTCAATTATAACTTGATTGAGTAACAAGTCATATATCAATAAGGAATATGAAGAACATGTGTATTACTGGTCCAATTAGGACTAGATAAACAATGCATCATCAATCATTATTTCTCAAAGTTCAACTTAAGCAATTATGCTACGCGGCTGATTACAATTGACAAACATACTTATGCCCTGAGGAGATGAGGTATACCGCTCATACTCCAACTGACCATTACGAAATCACAATCGGTACCATACATAGGTCATCAGAAGAGCCTGATTTCTATGACCTCATCTTCCTCAGTCAGTGTGAGGATCGTCATGTAGGACATCTTGTGTCTCTGCCATAATAGCTATCCAAGGTTTCTGGCACTTCGCTATTAGAGTTACAGTGGCATGCTGTACTCTCTTCGCAATTGAGGGATTTCTTGTTTATCTCACATCAATTCAGCGTTAACAACATCATCGGGAGATTAGTGATACATAATCCCAGTGTATACATATAATGAAGGATTGAGAGATTTTATGTTTATCTCACTTCAATTCCTCCATTAGGACATAAGGATATTCACGTCAATAACCCCCACATACTCAAAAGTATGCTTTCCAGGAGTTCCCTTAAGAAAACTTGTTTCACCATCATATAACTTCTGACGACGATGGATCTATGGTCAAGGCTCTACATGATGTCATTATACTTGATTATTTAAGTTCATTATGGCATTCTTTAAGCATCAGACATGTTTTCAAACATAAACCAATAAGACAATTGCTATAAAGAAAGAGTACTAATTGTATCAAGTTCATATCACATATTGTTAAGATTGGGATGTCAATCTCTAACCATCTCATCATTATGATTCAGAAATATGGGTGTTCAAACCCTTAGATCATCAAAACACTTGTTACGAAGTAACATATTGCCATCAAGTCATTTAACAACATGAACATGATTGCAGCAATGTAGATATTTCTCATGGCTCATACAATCTATCAATTTCATTTGTTACCTCTTACTAGGCAACATAGCATATCATTACTTTCAAAGCTTATAAAGTGCTTTCAATGAATATGGCATCATAACCCTTACCTAGCTATGCTCACTTCTTTATCAAGACTTGCATGATTAACACAATTGATAACATGCACATTATATCTATATCAGCACAATACAAATTATTTCCAAGTCAAGCATAGAACACCACGGCTGTGCTATCTTGCACGGTCGTGCTATAGAAGATTACCACGACCGTTTTACATCACCACGGTTGGTTTATAGGGTTAGGGTTTCCTATTCAATTCAATTAGGATTATCCAACCCCTTTAGCTTAAAAAGGCATAGTGCTTCCTCATTTCATAATTCAATCATAGAGTTTCATGCTTAAAAGCATAACCCAGAATTAGGGTTTACTGTTCACATCATCACATTTCCCTATATTAGGGTTTACTATTCACATTACATCACATTACCCTAGATTAGTGTTTACTATTTACATTTATTAAGATTACTTCCATTAATGCCCTCAAATTAAGGTTAAGATTCATTAACCAACATAATTAGGGTTTTCATGATCTCACTAAGAAGAATCATACCCTAATTAGATATATTCAAACATATTGGAAGCTTATTACTTGATTATCATTCATATAAGAAGTCTTCTCTCTCCTCTCTCTATCAGACGATGTTTGCATCACCCTTGATTAGGCTAAGTCAATTCAACATTGACATCATGGGTTATGTCATTACTATTGTGATCATTAAGGCTCACTTGTTCAAAGAGTATTAGTCATTCTATCCCATCAAGGGTACTTTTATAAAGATCACCACTAATTATAACATGCATTAATCAACTAATTACTTGGTCCCTTAATCACTTTAGGTATCTATGAGGTTTAGGTTAATCAACCACTAAACCATCTTGACCACTAAGGCATCAAACGATCTTGACCATTTTAGACCTCAAACGG
Organism: Alisma plantago-aquatica; assembly: GCA_963693085.1. Classification (NCBI taxonomy): domain Eukaryota; kingdom Viridiplantae; phylum Streptophyta; class Magnoliopsida; order Alismatales; family Alismataceae; genus Alisma; species Alisma plantago-aquatica. The sequence continues at coordinate 205,138,287 of OY856410.1, read as the reverse complement.
TCGTGCACACTAAACCCCCAAACTATCTTGGATAGACCTTGAAACCGTTTGGTGTTGAAGACCGTTTGGTCTTGTTGACTTTTGAAATCGTTTGGTAAAGTGCACACTCAAGACCATTTGCCCAAGATGGGGTGAAGACCGTTTGGTCATCTTTGACTTTGAAACCGCATGGACATAACCAGCCTTGAAACCGCATGAGATCAAACGGTTTGGGATCGTTTGGTCCCAAACGGTCTGGGGATCGTTTGGTCCCAAACGGTCTTGAGACCGTTTGGACCAAACCACCTCAAAACTGTAAGGACCAAAACGTGTCTCAACCACTTCAATTGAGTTAGGATTTCCAATGTTGAACCCCTCAATCGATCATATACTTATTAGTCACTCATCAATTGAGTTTATTAGGCCAACCCTCAACTGATTTGACACTCAATTGACCCTCAATTGATTATCAATTAGGGCTTGGATCAATTGAATTAGGGTTTGGAATCGATTACCCCTCAACATGTTTCAACATGAGTCTAATTGAGTTGAAAGCATTGGAACCATCATTCAATTTGATCATGACCTGACCCCAAATGGTCTTGGGATCGTTTGGAGGACCTCAAAATGGTCTTGAGACCGTTTTCTCAAGTTAACATCAAAAACCAACTCAACTAATTAAGGTTTGGCTCATTGGATTGATCACTAGGTCAACATTCGATTGCACTTCAGCTAATTGCCTTTAAATCTTTAACCACTTAACCATAGTCAACCCTGGACCTCCAAACGGTCTTGGGTGACCCCCAAACGGTCTTGGGATCGTTTGGATATCCTACAAACGGTCTTGAGACCGTTTTCCCATTATTTTATCAAAAACCAAGTCATTCAATTAAGGTTTGAACCCTAGGTTTGGTCACCAAAACATCAATTGATTATTGATCAACTTGATATCATTGGATCCTCAATTGTTCAACACTACTTAACCCTAGACCTCCAAATGGTCTTGGGTGATCACCAAACGGTCTTGAGACTGTTTTTGTGGTCCCCAAATGGTTTTGAAACCGTTTGGGCCTCTCAACCCAAACTTCAACATAATACTATTATTGAAAACAACAATTGATCCAATTTAGGGTTTTGATGATTGATGAGCCTTTAATTGGTGAACCAATTGGAATTAATTGATGATTTTTGGTAGGTAATTAGTATAAATTATTCTGAACATTCCTACAAATGGTCAATGCCTGGTCAACGCCTCCAAACGGTCTTGGACCGTCTGCTTTCATGCATTCTAGTGAAACTGTTTGCATTCAAATGGTTTGAAATCGTTTACTCCAAACGGTTTGGCAAACCGTTTGTTAAAGGTTGGGAGACTGTTTGCTAAAGTAAAAACTTAGATAAACATAATAATTAACGTCATCATCTTCTACCTCTATTAAACCAAGAATAGGGACTGTTCTTCATGGAAGGGATAGCCAGAACACACAAAGGTGTCTAAAGAAGAAGATTTAAGCAACGATTATAGGAAAGAAAGATGCATTAACAAATCTTTAAGGGTTAGAGTTATAAAACCCGCCTCTAGGACTGATCCAAAGCTCCAAGCTTCGTATCTTTAATGGTGGATGAAGCTCCAGTGGTTGTCCAGGCTTCATTCTTCAAGTTTTGGATGGAGAAGATGGCTAGAAAGAAGAATCGTGTGAAGAAAACCAATAAACCAACCTTGTTTTATGGTTTCCACCATGAATTCGAGGTAGATGATGATCAAAGCTTACCAAAATAGCTTGGTCGTCCTTCCTCTGGTTCAAAGCTCTTCCTTGGTCGGCCAAAGCAAGAAGATAATAAAAAGAACTAAGGGAAACGATCCCTTTCTTTGTAGATAAGGATTCCTTTATATATTTATGGGATTTTCAAGGAAAAAGGAAAAAGAGAATTGTTTCCTTTTATCTCTCAAGTATATCCACCAAGTCCTCCTCCACTTATTGGCTACATGGACACATTCTAAAACCTTGCAATACTCCTCAATTATCCAAGGTTTAAGGAAAAGAACTAACACCTTTTAAGAGAGGTATATTAATATCCACCCTTATTGGATATTGCTAAATATATCATTAGTGTGAGTAGTTTCCACTCCTACCATGATCTTTCAAATGAGGTGCCCCTCTCATTTTATTTTCTCTACTTGATGCCAAGAAACATGAGAGATCCTCAAGAGGATATATATCTTACATGTTGGACCCTAGGTTTTGGTTAAATTGCACTTTACACCAAAACTAGGTTTTAAAGCACAAGGATTTCTCTACAAGCTATATCTTGGTGCTCAAGCTTGTGGAATCCATATCACCACATCATACTCATTCTTCTGATGTCTCAACATCTGAGGAACATATTATCATGTGCAATTTGAAATTTAACCCCTCTACTTGGTTAATTTGCAATTTAGTCCAAAATTAACAAAACAATGTTGCAACATTATTCAAAAAGGACTGGAATAGAAATATAGGTTCCTCAAAAGCCTTAATTACATTTCACAAGATAAACACAAGCATCTAATCACTTAATTAATCAAAACACCTAGGTTTAGTACATAACCCAGGTCAGGGATGTTACAATTAGCTTCTTGGTCATTAGATTGTGTAACAAATGACAGAGAAGATCAAGGTAATCTAGCAATAGTTGAAAGAAGCACAGGACAAATAGAACTTGTATGCATATAACCATCAAAGACCCTTGGTGTTACAAGTTGGAGACAAGGTATATTTGAACATATCTCCTTGGAAAGGTGTCTTGAGGTTTGGGAAGAAGGGTAAGTTGGCTACCAGGTTTATGGGACCTTACCCAGTGGTGGAACATGTTGGGAAGGTGACCTACAAGTTGGAGTTTCCACCTAAGCTACATAGAATGCATCTTGTGTTTCATGTAAGTATGTTGAGAAAGTGCCATCTGGATATAGAATTGATGCAGCAGGATGTGGAGGTGGAGCTTGATGAGGACATGACCTATGTGGAAGCTCTAGTGTTGATCCTTGATCTAAGAGTGAAGAAGCTAAAGAGGAAAGAGGTTGTGCGTGTGAAGGTTCTTTGACATCATCGAGGTGCTAAGGAAGCCACATGGGAGCTTGAGGAAGAGATGAGGAGGAAGTAACCCTCTCTTTTCTCTTAGGATTTTGGGGGCGAAATTTCTATTAGGGGTTTATGGCTTTTAAGGACCCTGACCCACATTTTGGGATAACCCTATTTATTTGCCTAAGTATGTTGCTTAGTACCTTGCTCTAATCATCTAAGATGTAATTAGGGCATGTTGGAATGTTAAAGTTCTTGTTTGAGCTTGTTTAGTTGATGTTTGTGTTTTGTGGTGAGGTTTCAGTGCAATATGCAAAATCACCTAGAGTAGGGGTTGATATGCAAGTTTGCCACCTCTTGAGTGTTCCTTCTCTCTCTTGACACCATCTGGAGGAGAGAGAGATTGGCACCTTGTTTGGGTCTTGGATGAGTGGTGACATCCTTGGTGATGTTTTGGACACATGTTTAAGGTGTGCCTTACACCTAGATGTGTTGTCTCGGGCTAGAGAGCCCTATAGGGGTTGTGTATCAGTATGTGGGTGTGTAGGGTTGCACTCTATCAGTTTGTGAGTGTGTAGGGTTGCACCCTATCAGTTTGTGAGTGTGTAGGGTTTCACCCTATCAGTTTGTGAGTGTGTAGGGTTGCACCCTATCGATTTGTTGATGTGTATAGATGTGGTATCAGGCTGACCTTGGTGGGAGACCAAGTGGGTGAGACATTGCCTAGACCTTATCATCATGTCTTGCATAATGTTGTGAATGTGGCTCTTTCTCGTGGACAAGTGGCACCTAAGATCCTAAGGTGATGACACCTCATCCATGATCCCTCTCCCATCCCTCTTGTATATATACTCCTTTCTTTCCATGCAAGAGGATCCTTTTGGCCATCTTTTCTTTCCCTCTTCCTTGGTGGATGACCATGAGAAGTTTAAGGATCTAGAGGATCTCTCTTGGAGCTTGGTGGACAAGTTCCAAGTTGTGGTGTCCCATGATCATCCTTCATCTTCTACCTTGGTAAGATATGTTTCCTAGCTCTCCTTTCTTATTCTTCTCATCCATGGATCTTGGATGCCTTCTTTCCACCGTGAACCATCCTAACCTTGATATCATCTTCTTCCTTGGAGGTGTGGTGGTGACCGAGTTTTGTGGATTATCTTCTATCTTGAGCTCGTGAGCTTGGAGCTTGACCTTGGAGCTTGAATCTTAGTGGTGATCTGTGAGGTGGGTTATACAACTCTTAACCTCCTTTGTTATTTTCACTCTTCATATGCTCATGTTTTCTCTTTATCTTGGGATCATTCATCTCTTGTATGCTAGTAGTTGTTAATAGCTTTAGAACTATTTTGATGGTGGAATCTCGTTGGTTTGCTCTTCATGTCTTACACCTTCTTGCTATGAGTAGTAGATGGATTAGTGGCCAATATTTCTAAGGTTTAAGACAATAATTTCACACACATACATGCATCATAATGAGGGTAGGCCATCATGGCTTGTAGTGCAACAACCTGATACCCTATGTGTCTAGTCATCATGACTTGGACATGCCCAAGTTTTCATACCTTGGATAACCCTAGGTTGACATGCCTTGTGGATGTTTGGTGCGACATGCGTGGAGAAGGGTTAGCTCGTCATGAAGGAATTAGTTCATTATGCCCTAGTACACCTAAACTGACATGTGTGATGGCTGAACGGATATGTGTTGCAGTGTGTTAGTCGTCATGCTTTTGATGTACATAAACTATTATGCCCTAGAAGTGTTATCCCATCATGGCTAAGAGAGTGCTTGTGGAGCTGGTCTATTTTGAGGGCTATCCATGATGCCCTGGTTGAGTGGAGGATGAAACACCTTAGAGTTTATGCTACCAGATACACCCTAACTCATGATGCCTAGATAATCCCTAACCCTTACGACCATCACACTCTGTTGCTGCCCAATCCACCTGGGCATTGCCAGCCATAGCTTGGGCATTCTTGTGTCTGTCACACCTTTAAGGTGTTGACCGTCACACTCCCCTATGGTGTTAAATAAATACATGTCTTGTGAGGTTAGCCCAACACCTTGAAGTGATCAACTGATACATCAACCTGATCTAACTATATACCATTTGTATGTTGCCCAACATGGCTTGGTTTCCTGTCACACCCTTATGTGGTGTTGGCTGATATGCTATGTGGTGGTGTTTCCCATCATACCTTAAATGGTTCTGATAGCCACACTCTCTAGAAGTGGTAAACAAATACATTGTTGGTATGTACGCCCAGAGAGCCAATCATATGATTATTGTGATGGCATAACATGTAAATGATTTGATTAATAATAAAGGCAAGCTTCCAATTCATATGTTTCCCTCAGTTATGAGATAATGATGATGCATAGTGAATGCCAAGAGAATTATATTGTTCAATGACGTATGTTGTCAAGTTAATATCCTTGTGGATGAGATCATACAGATGTTAAGAGTATGTATACATATTCTCATTACGTCCATGATTGGTTGTTATTGTGGAAGGTTGATAGACAAAAATAACACAAAAGATCAGAGTCTGAGATGGTTGATGACTAAATCCCATTAGTCATGATATGGAAATATCAAACCAAGCAAACAGACACATGTTAGAGAACAGTGTATCAGACAGACCCACCATGAGACTGACACATGGAAGTCATAGTCAACTCTCACAGTGATGGTGGTGGTTGTGGTTCTTAGACCTGAAATCACTGCACTCATCACATGTCGTTGGGTACATTTTGACATCATCAAACACAGTCTTGAAACATGGGTTGTTATAACGGTGATGATTGGGTGACTTTGACACATGGGATTGATTGTGAGTGATAGATATGGGTTTAGTCCCTTCTATATGGAGTATGATATCCTAGACCTCTTCATTAGTGAGACTGAGAAAAGTATGGCCATACACATGTAAGTTAATATGTTGACATCACATATATCTCATGTAGTTTGCTTTGGTTCAAGAAACAAGATTGAATGATAATGAAGATGACTACTACATGCCTCTAGTTCAATTTGGATATCAGTGACAAAGGAACTATACAAACAGTGTAACATGATACATAGATTGTAGGTTGAAGTTTCTCCCCAACTTTCCATTCACTTAGGTAGAAATGATGTGTGACTATGCACCACTCTTTGCTTGTGATGTCATATGCTAGTTATTGACATTCACTACCCTCATGATATGGGACCTATTGGGTCACACACATAGGTACTCATCTATAAGAGGAGTTTGATCTTGAATGATAATTGAATTTATTACTAAAGCATTTAGGTATCTCAATTCACACAACAGATCAGCTGACTAGTCTGCCAAATGATCGGTTCAAGTGTTGAGACTGTTGTTTGGAGTGTCAGGCTGATTGTATTGAACATTGGTTGGAATTCTACCTGGCCTGGGCTGCAAGATGCCTGTCTCACTTGTGCAAAATGGCCGTCTGGCTTGGTATGAGATTCCCATCTTAGTTGCACCAAATGGCTATTTGGTTTGGTGCGAGACACCTATCTCACTTGCACCAAATGCCCATTTTAGAGGTACGTCAAGTTGAACGCTAATTGGAATTAAATTGCCAACATATGTGCAAAACTGGAAGATGCAAAACGGCCATTTTTCTTAGCAAAATGACAATCTCAAGTGAAAGATGATCGTTTTGTCACACGCAGGCTATAATATTTCTAGAAAAGTTGGGAAAATTCAAGATCTACTTGTCCTTTCCTCTCTCATTTTAGTCTCGCATTAGATGGGGACTAGGAACCCTGACCCTAACCCCTCCTATATAAAGAGGGGACTCTTGGCTATCCCTCCTATATAAGAATTACTTTCTATGACAAGTGTTGTCCTCTCTGGTTGTGGTAACCACAAGAGTCCAGGCAAGTCCTACCCAACTAGGGAGGGATAGCCACGGGAGAGAAACAACTAAGGATCATTATTGTGGGAGTGTATGTTGGTGACTAGTACACCAATGGGAGGGACAACTCCTTCATGTCCATTCATTTAGGATGATAGGAGTTCTAGTTGGTCCATGTGGACTACTCTAGAGGCAGGAGTCCTTTGGCTGCTTCTAGAAGGGCAACGTCAACTCATAGTCTGTGGCTAGATCTGAGGAGTCGATGTAGTAGTTGTTTGAGTCTGATGTCTGTGGAGGAGCAGTCAGATGAGACCGAGTGTGATCAAGATCACACAGACACCATCCAAGATAGAATGCACATCTACATCAATGAGGATTATCGTTGGACTTTCTCCAGGACCAGGTATATCTTCATGAAACCATCCTTTCCATTGCATAATTATTGACATGATCGACTAGTTAACGGGAAATATGTCAGTAAAATTTTTGTTTACACTACCTTTCTGATGTCATATTTTCCTACAGTGGTATCAGAGCCGCGTCAAATAATTATATTTCAGGATAATCGATATGATTAGATTTGGATTTTACCATGTTTATTTATTTCATATGATGTGAATATTTAAATTGGTTCATGTGCACATCTGTCTAAATCACCACATAAGAACCTAAATGAATATATATATATATGATATGATATATATGCAATTTACATGCATCGCCATAAATCAGTTATGATGGTAGATGTTAAGCATGGTTATGGCCAAAACCACTAATCTGTGTGTGCATGATTGTGTCTTTTGTTCGTGTTGTTAATTGGTCTGTGTACCGAGCCTTTCTCTCCTTTCCACATGTAAAATAATGCTCTTCTTCCTATTTCCCCTCAAATGTAACTCAAGGTTTTCCCATATACAATATAATAAGAAATAAGATAGTTTTAAGTTATGTTTCGATGTGATATGATGATCTACACAAAGGTGAAACGATCGGTTCGTGAGATGACCCGATCGACTGGAGGACCGAGGAGGCCAGACGACAGAAGGATGAACTGATCGACTGGTGACCCAACCGACCAACTGGAGGTGTCCAGATGCTTCTTGGACCTGAGAACCAGATGATTGTTTTAGAAGAGCCCAACTGGGCAACCAGGAGGTGAGTCGACCAGTTTAAGAATTGAACCGGTCAACTCGGGTTGGTTTGGGCATAGATCTTCACCAATAATAGGTTGCATATGATGTGGACTATAGGTGGTAGTAATTCCTTGTGGCTCCAAGGAATTACATTAGTATGGATATAACCATCACTTGTGTGTTTTGTTTATTGCATGTTCTCATTTGTGGTTATAGCATCTATATGATACGTACTATACATGTGGTGATTGGATAGAATATATGTATTTATACAAACAAATTCCCTCAACTTAAATGTTAAGTCTAAGATGCCTTCCATTAGCAATACACATGAAAATCTTGATCGACCAAGAGTAGATTTGCACAAACCATGGTGCACTGTCTATCGCGTGGAAGTATGATGGTAGATATGTAGATTTGCACAAACCATGGTGCATATCTCTCGTATTAGCTATTGGGTCAGGCTTAACTGGTGACTTGGAGATCCCAAGCCTAGAGGCATGCAGATGATCATGGTAAAGAGTTGCACATATCATTTATCCAAGAGTTGCAATTGATGCAATAGGCATGATGGCCTACTTACATAATCAGGTTGTAGGTGATCGACAAAAGCTAACTCATGACTTGATGAAATATGGATCTTGGCCCACTAGAATATTGTGCTCTGCAATATTTCAAATTGATATTGAGGGCTATCAATTTGAATAAAATCGTGAGAGTGATGACAATTAAAGACCTAATTAATATCATACAAATTATCAAATCAAACCAAATCAAAAATTATTTCAAAAGGTTGCAATATTTCTTTGTAGAATCAAATGTCAAACACAAACACGTTCAAACTGTGATCAGTCCTTAACAAGGACACAATGGGTTGCATGAACTATGAGTTGCATGAACAACATGAATACATGGCCATTCTCGAGATGGTAACACATCTTAAGAATCATGTAAAGAAAAGAAGGTATAATGTCTTCAAAGTTCTAGGTGAGTGCAAACTGACAAAGGGAGGTCAACTAGAACCCCATGTGCTCAATGTGATTGGACATGTGGAATGACTGGGATTTCTCTTAGGTCAAGAGTTGACCATAAATAAGATTATGCAAGTGTTGCATGAATCATATAGTCAGTTTATCAAATGTTTGGCATGTTGATGCCAAATCAAGGAAGAATAAGGACAAATCTGTGATGGTGATCAGCGGAAGTGAGTCCTAGGGCAAAAGCAAGGCCAAGAAGTATTCTGAGGCTAAGATGAAGCCCAAAGACTTCCGCACTCAATATATGGAGAAGGGTAAGTGTAAAAGGAATCTATCCTTTTCACTTAAAGGATAAAGAAAATAAAGTGCCACCATTGTCACTTGTTTGGACATTGGAAAAGAATTATCCTCTTCATATAGGATCTCGGGAAGAAGATAGAAATAGAGATCTCTACTTCAGGACTTGAGAAGAGGTAAGCTAGAACTATATGCAGCATGGGTTGATACCACTATAGTTAAAGGTTGTCATTCATGGGGCACATAATAAAATTAGTGAATTGTGATTATGTACTTGCCAAACATCATAGGTTTTGTATGACAAGAACGTTATGATCTTTTGTGGCAATGCCCTATGTATCATAAACTATACTTGATAGTTATAAAGACAAATGTGTACGACACATATATAAATGACTTGATAACTCAAACAATGAATACCTATAGCACTATCATCTACAATGCATAAATGAGAAATGCATATCTAGAATCCATATGATGCTTATCTAGAGTCTTTTGGTTATTGAACCAATGGAGACATGCATGTCTTATTTGTTGTGCAAAATGACAAAAGCAACTTCACTAGATATATTGGGAGATCAACTATTCCATTAGGACTAGTACATACTAATGTACATAGACCTCTTTTGAATGAATGCTAAAGGTAGTTACAAGTACCTCATCATATTTACTAATGCGATCAATAGATATTAAAATTTGTATTTAATGAAATACAAGTTTGGATCTCTTGAAGTGTTTAAGGAGATCATAAATGAAGTACATAACTGAATTGGTAAAAGTATTAAGATACATTGATATGATCAATGTTGAAATATGTAAACCAAGAGTTTGAGGACCTTCTGAAAGATCATGATAGTATATCATAATGAACTCCACCTGAAACATATTTATGTGTCATAAAGAATGTATCTCACCATGTTAAGTCATGGTGAGATTATCAATGAAATCTAGCTAATCTTAGAATTTTTTTTGGGAACATACTTAAATACTAAACAATGTACCGTCTAAAATGGTTCATAATATACCATATGAGATATGGCATGGGAAGTTTCCCGATGAGTCTTTGGTAGTGATTGGGGTTGAAAGCTTGTATAAGAAAATAGTTTCTTAAAATTCTTTATCAACAAATCACATGAATGTTATATTATTCAATACTACCTATATTCTAGCCCTACAACAAAGTGTTTGTTGCTAGGATGGCTACATTCCTAAAGGTAACTTAGTTCTAAATGAATCGGTGGGAGTAAAAGTAGAACTCAAAATGTTAGAGACAAACAAGAAACATTGAACCTAAAGAGGTACAACAAGGAATAAGGAGAATCACAAACTGTTGTGGAATCTTAAGTTCCTATGTAAACACAAAACTCATAGTTTTAGTAGAACGCCTTGAGTTTGAGAGATTATGATATCTTATAACTCAATAAGGTGGTAAGTTGATCATAGCGATGAGTCAACTGCCTACCAAGAAACTATTGAGGGATCAAAATCTGAGAAATGGCTTGATGCCATAAGAACAATGATGGACTCCATGTAAATCAACAAGGTATGACCTTGGTGGATCCACCTGAAGTGGTAAAACCCATAGGGTGAATTTGGGTTTTTGTAAAAAGACCAACATGGAAGGGTAGATTGTTTGCAAAGAGTTTCGAACTAGTTCAAATTGTTGAACATGATGAAGCCTTTCACTCATTACCATGGTCAAATCCATATGGATCATGCTTGTTGTTGCAGCTTATTATGACTATGAGATTTGGCATATGGATGTTAGAACTACATTCCTTAATTGGAATAATTAAGAGGATGTGTACGTGAAACAACCTAAAGGTTTTATAAATCCATTTATGCAAATAAACTCTATAAGCTACAAAGGTCAATCTGAGGATTGAAGCAAGCATCTCAGAGTTGGAATCTTCGATTTGATAAGACAATCAAAGGGTTTGACTTGAGTCAAAATGAAGATGGAATCTATGATTCAAAATATTTAGTGGGAGGATTTTGATATTATACATAATGATGTGGAATAACGTTCTTATCTTATAATTGATAAAATCTGGCAAGAAAAAAATACCATCTATATGAAGGTTTTAGGCAAAGAATCCTATGTGATAGAGATCGAGGTCTATAGAGATAGATCTGGAAAGTTTCTTGGCCAAAGTAAAAGCACATCCATTGGTAAGATGTTGAAGGGTTCAACATGTAAGACTCAATGAGAGAAAACTTTTCAATGTTCCATGGAGTTAGTCTCTCAGGATCCTAGTGTCCCAATTCTTATGAAGAATAGGAACACATGGATAGATGTCATATGCATTTGTATTTGCTTCTTTTTTTAAAGGTAAAAGGTGCAATTAAGGTAATAAAAGCCATAAGGCATCTACAACAGTAACCAAGAACAATATAGGTGATTGGAGCCGACGAGAATTTAGAGAACTAAGTCTGGAAAGATAATTGTGCTTCTGCTCAGGATCCTAGTAATAAGTGCGCACTAGGATTTTTGACGGACTCCATCATTAGACTTGGTCATGGAAATCTCAAAGAAGACCATGTTCCCTGCCACCCTTCCCATATCAGCAAACAACACCGCAACAGCCATCCAACTCCCCTTAGAAGAAAACCAGCATCTAAAGCACCTGACTAAAATTTGAGCAGAGGGGAACCTCAACACTGACTGTAGAAAGGGGGGAAACCCCAACAAATGAACCAGGAAAATGAGGTCATTGGTGGTCCCCTTTTACAAGACCACACACCTAGCTGAAGCTGAGGGCTCACAACATGAACCCAGGCAGTGCAATAGTGAAAGCAGAGGATAAAATAAAAGATAAAAAGGAAAAAGGGAAGGAGAGTTGTCGTCGCTTCGAGCCCCAAGCACCAGGACGACCTTAGGTGGAGACCGCTGAAGCTAGGACCGACTTAACAGGGGCAAACACAACGGCCACTATGGGTGGGGAAACCACCACGAGGCCTCAACGCTGAGCACCCTAGCTTTGCCTCCGCCCGCACAGGAGCACGCCCAATCACACCAAAGAAACGCAGCCAATCATACCTCTACAGAGATGGAGAGGGAATGGCGAGAGGTGAAATGAGAGAGGGCCCAGGGGGAGAAAGGGAGAAGATCGGCCACCACCCCTCTCCCCCAAGCCAGGCGAGTTCACGTGGACCCTAGTCATCTGGACGGTCGTGAGAAGAGAGTTGGCCCTCAAAGCATTAATTGCTTCTATCTTGATTGCAATGTAATGTACTTATCCCATTATCTTGTATGTATTAGACATGATGAGAAGATATCCAATGATCTCATATGTATTGGAAATGATGAGAGGATATCCAGTTATCTCTTATGTATATGACATGATGATAAGACACATATATACCTACCTAGCAATCTTGTATGTATTGGGCGTGATGAGGGTGTATATGTTAGATACCAGTGAGAGTCACTGAAGTACCATAAAGAACATCCTTAAGTGCTTGTGAAGTACTAATATGATCGGTTCCTTGGTGATGGTAATAAGGAAGAGTTGGTGCTTCCGAACTGACAAAATAATTGCAATCTAAATTTATGTTTGATATTAAATGAGAACTGTAGGATAGAAAGGGTTTTGAGCTAATGACATTTGTTCTAATCTAAAAAGGAAGCCGAGTATCTCTATGTTATGGAAATAGTAGAGAATATTGTAGGAATAAATAATTTCATATAGGTGAACTTAGGTGATATTCGAAACCATTGATGACACAATAGAAATATTGATGACAAAAATGGAGCTACTGGTTAGGTTGGGAATCTCAGATAGCATACTATGGCACTTCCATCTCATATGAGTAATCGTATAGTGAAGAGATGTGAAAATTGCAAAATACCGACATAAAGTAAATGTTGCTAAACTCACTATAAAAGCACTTATGCAGCAAAAGCATGACGGTCATGTTAGGTCACTCGGGATGAGATCCATGGGTGATTGGCTCTAAGTGCAAGTGGGATTCTATTGGTATGTATGTCAAGAGAGACAATCATATGATGATTGTGATGGAATAACATGTAAATGATTTGGTTAATAATAAAGGCAAGCTTCCAATTCATCTATTTCACTCAGTTATGAACAAATGAGGAAACATAGTGAATGTCTAGAGAATTATATTACTCAATGACATATGTTGTCAATTTACTATCCTTGTAGATGAGATCATATGGATGTTAAGAGTATATATACATATTATCATTATGTCCATGATCGGTTGTTATTGTGGAAGGTTTATAGACAACAATAACACATAATATTAGAGTGTGAGTTGGTTGATGACTAAATTTCATTACTCATGATATGGAAATATCAAACCAAGCACATAGATACATGTTAGAGAAAGTGTATCGGACAGACCCACCATGAGACTAGCACATGGAAGCTATCTTCATGGAAGTCATAGTCAGCTCTCATAGTTATGGTGGTGGTTGTGGTTCATAGACCTAAAATCATTGCACTCATCACATGTCATTGGGTACACTTTGACATCATCAAACACAGTCCTGAAACATGGGTTGTAATAACGGTGATGATTGGGTGACTTTGGCACATGGGGATTGACTATGAGTGATAGATATAGGATTTGTTCCTCCTATATGGAGTATGATATCCTAGGCCTCTTGATTAGCGAGACTGAGGAAAGTATGTCCATACACATGTGACTCAATATATTGAGCTCACATATATCTCATGTAGTTTTCTTTGGTTTAAGAAACAAGATTGAATAATAATAAGGATTACTGCTCCATGCCTCTAGTTCAATATGGATATCAGTGATAAAGGAACTATACAAACATTATAACACCATACATAGATTTTAGGTTGATGTTTCTCCCCAACTTTCCATTCACTTGGGTAGCAATGATGTGCGACTAGGAACCACTCTTTCTTTATGATGTCATAAGCTAGTTATGGACATTCACTACCAACATGATATGGGACCTATAGGGTCACACACATAGAAAATCACCTAGAAGAGGAGTTCGATATTAAATGATAATTGAATTGATTACTAAAGTGTTTAGGTATTTCAATTCACGCAATAGATCAGCTGACTAGACTGCCATAAGATATGTTCAAGTGTTGAGACTACTATTTGAGTGTCAGGATAATTATATTGTACATTGGTTGGAATTCTACCTGACCTGGGCTACGAGACACCCATCTCACTTGTGAAAAATGGTCATCTGGATTGATGCGAGATGTCCATCTTAGTTACACCAAACGGTCATTTGGTTTGGTGTGAGATGCCCGTCTTAGTTGCACCAAATGCCCATTTCGGGGGTACGTCAAGTTGAATACTAATTGGAATTGAATTGCCAACATTTGTGCAGATCTGGAAGGGGTGAAATGACCATCTCACGTGTGAGATGATTGTCTCACTGGGCGAGATGACCATTTCTTCATAGGCAGGTTTTGAAACTTCTAGAAAAGTTGCAAAAATTCAAGATCTACTTTTTCTTTCCACTCTCGCTTTAGTCTCACATTGGATGGGGACTGAGAACCATGACTATGACATCCAACTAAAAAAAACATAATTTACTTTAGCAGAAGCGATCAATTGCAGCGGATTGCTAAAAATCACTAAAAATTAAAACTATTTACAAAGAGATCCATACATTAGAAAACTTTTTCAAAAAGAACCAAAGTAATTTAATTACATTCAGGTTCACAAGTACATGTTTTGTACCATTCCTTATCTAGGATCACATACATCAACTGCCATGTTAAAACTATACATAGGAAGTATAAAAACATTGAGGCATCAAGCCAAAATTCTCAAATCGGTTCATTAAACTAACTACTGACTCCGAGGACCTGAGAGTACAGAGACGACACATAGGACTCTATATACAAACATGATAGCCAGTGTCTCAACCTGGATGTCACTGTTGTCCCTGTTGTTGCTGTTGCTGTTCTTCACCCGCTATAGGGTTTCTGCGTCTTCTTCTGCGTTTACCTAAAAAGTTGGATCCCACATGGGTGAGACAACTAAAATTGTCCCAGTAAGAGATATAACTCTCGGCCAGAAATATTATTATTGCAATTAATGAAATATAACTGAGAAGAAGAATCATAAGTATTTAACAGCAAATAAATCAATTGTCTAAATAGATTAGAGCATTATTCTATATCCAAGTCATTTCATCTATATTTTGAGAAAGCAACATGTTATTCATCTCATAAGTAATTGAAGAACATATATAACATTTAAGTTATTAAGATATGCTAAGTGAGGTATCATCAACCATGATTCTCATATTTCAACCTTAAGAAAATATGTTACATGACTGATTACATTTTACAATCATACTTAAGCCCTGAGGAGATGAGGTATACCGCTCATACTCCAATTGACCATTGTGAAATTGACATCGGAACCATACATAGGTCAATAGAAGAGCTGGATTTCCATGACCTCATCTTGCTCAGTCAGTGTGAGGACCAAATGCAGGACATCATGTGTCTCTACTAAATTGCTTTCCTGGGTATACTGGCAACTTCACTATTAGAGTTACAGTGGCATGTTGTACTCTCTTTGCAATCGAGAGATATTATGTTTATCTCACATTGATTTGGTATTAACATTATCGGGAGATTCGTGATACATCCATCCCGACATTGGGATATTAGTGATACATCCATCCCATCATATATATAATGAAGGATTGAGAGATTTAATGTTTACCTCACATCAATTCCTCCATTAGGGCGTAAGGATATTTGTGCCCATAACCCCCACATACTCAATAGTATGCCCTCCATGAGTTCCCATAGGAAAACATGTTTCACCATCACCAAACTACTGACGATGATGGATCTATGGTCAGGGCTCTACATGATAAGATTTCACTTTATTAGTTAAGTACATTACTATATTCTTTTAGCATCAATCATGTTTTCAAATGTAATTCATTTTAACAAATGCTACAAAGAATAAGTACTACTTCTATCAAGTCCTTTTTAAAGCTTTATAAGACATTAGGATCTCAATCCCTTGTCACATCAGAGTATTCTCATCCCTTAACATCTCATCATCATGATTATGGAATATGGGTATTCAAACCCTCAATTCATCAAAACACTTGTTACTACTTATCAGGTAACTTAATAACTTAAGGTCATCTAACCAAGGTAAACATTATACTTGCAATACAGGTATCTCATATGGCTCTTAAAGCCCATTAATCTCTTGTTACCTCTTACTAGGCAACACATCATATTATGGCTCACAAGGCCCATAAAGAAATTCCAATAATAAAACATCATAGATCATACCTGGTTATGTCCAACATTTCATGATACTTGCATGATTAGTGCACATGATAACAATTATATAAAATACATATCAGCACTATGCATTATAAGAGTAGCATCACTATTTCCTTATTAGAGTTAAGATTTCCCAATTCATGTAAATTAGGAATACTCATCTCATTACCCAAATTAGGGTTATGGTTTATCATCATATTGCCCAACATTAGGGTTTTATACATTATAACCCAAGATTTGGGGCTTCACATACCTTTACCCTATATCAGGGTTAATATTTCATATCAAGGTTTCACATGTCATTACATTCGAGTTTCACTTGACATTACCCTTAATTAGGGTTTCATATCACATCATTGCATTAAGGTATCATATGACATCACCTTTGATTAAGATTTCACATGACATCTCTATATTAAGATTTCATATGACATTACCCTTGATTAGGGTTTTACATAACATCTCTGTATTAGGGTTTCATTTAATATCACCCTTGATTAGGGTTTCTCATCACATCTTTGTATTAGAGTTTCATTTGACATCACCCTTGATTAGGGTTTCACATGACATCACCCTCAATTAGGGTTTGTCATGATATCACCCTCAATTAGGGTTTCATATGACATCACCCTCAATTAGGGTTACACCAAGCATTGCCCTAAATTGGGGTTGGGGTTCATCAACCTTCTCAATTAGGGTTTCATGATCTCTCTATCAAGGATCATACCCTAATTACATATTTTATTCATGTTGTGAGTATTGAGATTTAACCATTACATGATTATTATACATGTATGGACCCTCTCTCTCTTTCATCCTCTTTAGGATAATACTTACTTCAAACTTGATTAGATTAGGTCAACTCAACTTGAATGAAAGGTTTACATAGTGTATTAAGTCATTACTTCCATAAAAATCAAATGTTAACCATTCAAAAGGTATTAATCACTTAAGTACCTTGAAAGTACAACCATTGTAATTACCTTTGATAGACATCATCAAAAATCATGTAGTTTATTGTACTGGTATGTCTTGAATCAATTAGACCTTCAAACAGTCTTGAAATACCTTGACCTCCATTCGATCTTGAGGTGCTTGACCTCCATTCGGTCTTACCTTACTTCCTCAATCGGTTTTCAAACCGTTTGATCAATTTATTATTGAAACTGAATGAACCCTAAACAGTTTGTGAACAATTGACCTTCAAACAGTCTGAGGTCCAAACCATCATGAAACCAATTGGATCAACTAGGGTCTCCTCCATTCAATTGATTGGCTTTAGGGTTTTCTCTATTCAATCGATCATCAACTTATCCATTGAAAGTTATTCAATTACAGCCCATGGATCTTCAACCATCCATCATAGCCTTTGAACTCCAAATGGTCTTGAGACCATTTGCCTCCAAACGGTCTTGAGACCATTTGGATCATCAACCAAGTAATCGATCCAATTCAATTAGAAATCCTTCAACCAATTCGATTAGGGTTTATAATCCATTGATCATTCTTCTAGAATTAATTATAATCAAATCAATTTGAGGTACTTAATGTTCATCAATCACATCAACAATTAACCCCATATGGTTTTGAAGTCCAATTTATCCATTCAATCTTGAAATCCATTACCCATTCGGTTTTGGACTCAATTACCCATTCGATCTTGTTGTTAATTACCCATTCGGTCCTGTACTTAATTACCCATTTGGTTTGGAGTAGATTATCCATTCGGTCTTGATTTAAACTATCCATTCGTTCTTGGATACAACTATCCATTTGGTCTTGATTTCAATTGCCCATTCAGTTTTGAAACCGAATCAACTCAATTGGTTTTGAAACCAAATGAACTCAATCGGTTTTGAAACCGAATGAACTCAATCAGTTTTGAAAACGGATTGCCCCTTACTTTTGTTGAGGTGTGTTCTTAAGATGACATCATCATATTCAAGCTTCAAACCTTCGAAATCAGTTGCAATTCTTATGGTGATTTCAATAACTAATCAAAAGGAAATCGAGAAAGTAAAAAGGTTCAACATATAATGAACAATTTGCAAGCAATAATGACATTTAAGGGTTCAATTTATATAACCCTCATTCAAAATTGAATCCAAGCTTCAAGATCCACGTATCCAATGGTGAATGAAGCTTTCACAACCCCCCAAGGCTCATCCTCAAGCTTTTAAGTGAAAAGGAATGGCTAGGATTGAAGATTGAATGAAGAAGAAGAAATCAAGCATTGATTTTCGATTTCCACCATGAAACCAATGTTGAAGATGACTATGGAGCTTACCTACAGGTTGGGGCACGTCCTCCTATTGCTCCTAAGCTCCTTTGTGTTCAACCAAAGCAAGGCAACAAAAAGGGATCGAAAAAGCCTTTCATTTGGGTTGGAAATGGGATGTATATAAGGAATTTCAATGAGAGAGAAAGTCTTATAATAATCCTTTAATTTCCAAAATTGGTGCCACATACTCTCCTCTATACCTTGAACACAAAGCCATCTCCCCCACCTTACAATTCCTCTTCATTATCCATCAATTAAAAGAAAGAAAATTAAGCACCTTAACCATTATAATAATAATATCCAAAATTGAGTGGATATTACTTTTCCTTTAACAAATGTGAGTCGGCTCTCCACTCACTTTAGATATTTCGTGGCCTTTGCAAGGCAAAAGGACGTTCACACTTATGAAAATTCAACCATCTCAATTTTGGTTGAAGGGCACATCAATTAATATATTTATTTTTGCATTAAATTGAATTAGGGTTTCAATTATGCTTAAATCTTGATTATTTTAATATCAAGATTCTCTCTCCTCCAAAGTGATTCAAATGAGATGCCCCCCTCATTTTCTTTTATTTACATTATGCCAAGAAACATGAGGGACTCTCTAGAGGTGGTATTTTGCATATTGAACCCTAGGTTTTGGGTAAATTGCACATTAAACCAAAACTAGGTTTTAATGCACAAACATTGCTCAACAAGCTCTTTCTTGATATTCAGGCTATCACAAGCCATACCTTTGAATCATTATCATTCTCATAATGCTTCAAAATCTGAGGAACATTTTATCATGTAACATTTGCAAGTTAACCCCTCAACCTGGGTAATTTGCACTTTAGTCCAAAACAAGCAAAACAATATTTCAACATTATTCAAAAAGGACTAAAATTGAAACATAAGTTCCTCTTGATCCTTAATTACTTTTCAAAAGATAAGATCAAGCATATAATCAAATTTATTAAGCAAAACATCTAGGGTTAAAGCATAACCCAGGTTAGGGATGTTACAAATTATCCAACCCTAACAGGGATTTCGTCCCTCAAATCAACAAGAGAAAAGAGAAGGGTACTTCCTCCTCATCTGTTCCTCTAGCTCCCACGTATATTCTTCAATGCCAAGATGATGCCAGAGAACTTTCACAAGACATATGTCTTTCTTCTTCAGCTTTTTAATTCTCATATCAAGGATCATCGCAGGTCCTTCAACATATGATATATCATAATTTAATTCTACCTCCACAGGTTGCGAAACTAACTATGTGTCAGGATGACACTTTCTTAGCATGGAGATATGGAACACTGGATGCAACTTGTGCAACTCATATGGAAACTCCAAATTATAGGCTACCTTTCCAATCCGTTCAATGATTGGATAGGGCCCCATAAATCTAGGAGCTAACTTTCCTTTCTTTCCAAATCTAAGAACACATTTCCAGGTGAGACCTTGAGATATACTCTGTCTCCAACTTGGAATTCTAAAGGTCTTTTCCATTTGTCAGTGTACGACTTCTATCTATCATGTGCAGTCATTAACTGTTGTTGTATTACTTTAATCTTCTCAGTTGTCTGCTACACAAGCTCAGGACCCAAAAGTTGATATTCTCCTGTTTCATACCAACATAAAAGAGATCTACAACATATACCATATAATGCGTCATATGGTGCCATATCAATACTGTGTTGATAGCTATTATTGTAAGCAAATTCTATCAAGCTCAGGTGTAAATCCCAACTCCGTACAAACTGAAGGACACATGCCCTAAGAAAATCCTCCAAAGTTTGTATGGTCCTCTCAGACTGTCCATCTGTCTGTGGGTGAAAGGCAGTACTAAACCTTAATTGCATACCTAGACCTGTCAAATGGGTGGGTGGGTTGGGTTTGGGTTGGATCATTGCGGGTCAAAAAGACGCAACTCTAAATGGGTTGAGGAAAGACAAACCCAAACCCGACCCAATGGTTTGTGGGTCGACCCGCGGGTGCCCATGAAAAACAAAACAAAAACTAGTCCACTGATCTTTTTATTTATATGAATGGAAAAACATTCAAACCAAGATTAATTCTTAGCGGCTGCTAGTTTATAGCAACATCCAACTGCATATAGTATTAGAGTAAAGAACGATTCCATATTTAACACTCAGCAACAAACTAATAACAATAGCTAAAAATGGTCATATCATTCATTC
The DNA here is from genome assembly GCA_963693085.1 of Alisma plantago-aquatica. Lineage (NCBI taxonomy): Eukaryota > Viridiplantae > Streptophyta > Magnoliopsida > Alismatales > Alismataceae > Alisma > Alisma plantago-aquatica. The sequence continues at coordinate 205,117,233 of OY856410.1, read as the reverse complement.
ATACATTGTAGAATCCCTACTATAAACATTGTTTAAGAAGAAAAATATTTTAAATTGAGGAAGTTATTGTGACAAGGAAGATGAACAAAAAGGGAACTGATTTTTACAATTTTGTGAATAGACAACAACAAAAAAAAACAACCACAACCTCTATGTTATTTTCATCTACTTAGTCAAGACATTATACCCATAGACATCAGCAAACATCCACCCTCCATGTCATTTTCATCTATGAAATGATGACTGCATCTTTTTTGTAAATCACTAGATCTCCATGTTCCTAATATTCTTTTAAATTAACTACCAGCAACTACGTTTTCTCATCTACATGATCTAGAAAAGTGAGCATTGTGCATATAGTTATCATAAAATAACATAATGCAGAAAAGATAACTCTTACAAACTATGGCATGGGCTGCTCACTATTACATTTTTCTAATATAGATCCAACTCTTTTGTAGTTTTGTTGCTTCAAATTGTATTTATTTATATAAGTACCTAATTAAGCTGGTCACCCGCGGGTGCACGTGGGTCGCCCATGAAACCCACCAGATAAATGGGTGGGTTTGGGTTTGGGTGTTTTTCAGCGGGTGGAAATTTTGGTGACCCAAACCCAACTTAAACGGGTCGACCCGTGGGTTTTGATCCAGTTTTATAGGTCTATGCGTACCCAAAGCTTTATGTAGTCGTTCCCAAAAATGACTCGTGAACTGGGGACCTCTATCAGAAACAATAGTAACGGGGACCACGTGCAATCACACTATCTCATCTACATATATCTGTGCAAGCTTCTCATCAGTGTAGGTTGTTTTGACAGGAAGGAAATGTGTTGTTTTAGTCAACCTATCAATTATCACCCATATGGAATCATGACCTTTGGTTGTTCTAGGCAAACCAACCACAAAGTCCATGGTCACATGATCCCATTTCCACTGTAGTATAGGCAAAGGTTGCATTGTTCCTGCGGGCTTCTGATGTTTAGCTTTAACCTGCTGACACACCGAACACCACATAAGAAACTCAGCTACATCCTTCTTCAATACGGGCCACCAATACATATCTTTCAGGTTATGATACATTTTGGTGCTCCCTGGATGCATTGCATACATCGAAGAATGAGCTTCCTCCAAAACTAACTTCCTCAAGTCATTGGCATCAGGTACCACCATCCTACCATGGTAACAGACTACCTGATCCTCTGACTCATGAAAGCCATCCCATTTCTCACTACCATACTCTGACCTGATCTGCTAAACCACAGTATCAGTTTGCTTTGCTTCTTTAATCTCCTGTCTCAGAGTAGGTTTTATTTGCATCTCAGCTAACAGCCTGGCTAACAACGATACTTTAAGATGTATATTGTTTTGCCTCAAGGAGATAAGCATATCTCTTTTAAAGCACACTAAGTAGTTCAACTGTGCTTTATCTAAGGGTGGTGATGATGATTTCCTACTTAGTGCATCAACCACTACATTAGCCTTCCCTGGATGACAATCAATTGTACAATCGTAGTCCTTGATTAACTCCATCCAGCGGCGTTGCCTCATGTTCAACTCATGTTGTGAGAAGATATATTTTAAATTCTTATGGTCTGTGAAAATTTGGAATGTCTCTCCATAAAGATAATGCCTCCAGATCTTCAAAGCATGGACCACAGCAGCTAGCTCTAGATCATGTGTTGGATAATTCTCCTCGTGTTTCTTAAGTTGTCGAGAGGCAAAAGAAATCACTTGATTATCCTGCATCAACACACATCCTAGTCCATTCTTAGATGCATCACAGAAAACTATGTACCCCTTCCCTTGCTCAGGTAGCACCAGCACAGGTGCACTTGTTAACCTTTCTTTCAACAGCTAGAAAGAATGTTGACATTTGTCATTCCAGACAAAAGGAAACTCCTTCCTGGTCAACTTGGTTAGGGGTAAAGATATAGAACTGAAGTTCTTAATGAACCTCCTGTAATATCCGACCAGTCCTAGGAAACTGCGTATCTCAGTTGGTGTCTTTGACTGTTCCCATTGCAGGACAGATTCTACCTTCTTAGGATCAACACGGATACCTGAGGTAGATATTACATGTCCTAGAAAACAAAGTTCTGGTAACTAGAACTCGCATTTGCTAAACTTAGCATACAACTTATGCTCTCTTAGCAAAGTTAAAGCTTGACGGAGGTGTTGTTCATGATGTTGAGCATCTCTACTATATATCAAGATATCATCGATGAATACTACTATGAATATATCAAGAAAAGGTCGAAAGATTCTATTCACGAGTTCCATGAATGCAGCAGGTGCATTAGTTAGTCCAAACGACATAACTATGAACTCATAGTGACCATACCTTGTTCTAAAGGCAGACTTAGGTATGTCACTCTCCTTGATACACAACTGATGGTATCCCGACCTCAGATCTATCTTAGAGAAGATAGTTGCACCTCACAACTGATCAAACAGGTCATCTATCCTCAGCAGAGGATACTTATTCTTTATGGTTACTTTATTTAGCTGTCTGTAATCAATGCATAATTGCATCAATCCGTCCTTCTTCTTAACAAAGAGAACCGGAGCACCCCATGGTGAAGTACTCGGTCAGATAAAACCTTTTTCAAGCAACTCATGTAGTTATTTCTTGAGCTCTGCCATCTCAGCAGGTGCCATTCTATATGGTTTTTGTGCTATTGGTTGTGTGCCCGTGACTAAATTAATTTCAAAATCAATCTCTCGGGGTGGAGGTACACCTGGAAGCTCCTCAGGTAATACATCTTCAAATTTCCTAACTATCAGAACTTCAGAAAGATTAGGGCTCTCCATCGTGGTGTCTACCACATGAGCCAAGAATGCAAAGCATCCTTGTCTCATCAGCTTCTCAGCTACCATAGATGACACAAGATAGGTTGGAAGAATCTTTCTATCTCTCTGAAAGATCCATGTGTCACCATCATCTGTGAACACAACTTGCTTGGATTCACAATCCAAGACAACCTTATACCTTTCTAGGGTGTCCATTCCAAGAATTATATCAAACCCATGCATCTCAAGTGGTATAAGATTCACCTGAATGCAATGTTCAGAAAAGGAAAGAGTGCAGGGAGAACACACCTCCCGCAACATTACAGATTCCAACAAAGGGGTTTCTAAGAACAAACTTTCTGTTCTATGACTAACAATCATGTTGCAGTCATGGATCACTCTTCGAGTGATAAAGGAATGCGTAGCACCTAGATCAATTAAAATAGATATGAAGTAGGATGTAGACATATCAGAATAAAATAGTTCCATCTGACCTATCACAACCCTGGGTTGACTACTGCTTCAAGTTGATTCATTGCATAGAATCTCATCATTACTTGTTGTTGACCCTGTGCTCGGTGGTTAGGTGCCAATGATCTATCTTGGGATGCTTGTCCACGTCCTCTAGCGCCACTCGGAAACTATCTCCTCTGAGAGCCTTGCTGACTCTGCCTCTGAGGTTGAGTCACATTTGCTTCTCTGGCTCGACAATCTTTCATCAAATGCCCCATCTTTCCACATATAAAACAACCTTTGTTCCCCGACTGTGGCCTGGGTGGTCTTGTTACTGATATTGATGATGAGCTGTGGGCTCCTTCTGGTGGTAAACTACGACCTCTACCCCTATTCGACGTCCATTGCATCTGGGTATTGAACATTGGTGGTGTTATTGGTGCAGAAAACCTCAGTTTCTTAAAACTTTTGGACCCTTGTCCTTGAAACTGAGTATACCCCTTCTTACTCTTGGTCTGACACTTCTCAACCACATACCTCTCTATCCGTCTGACGGACCCCACAAAGGTGGCAAACCTCTCCCTGTTCTCTAAGGCAGACACAGGAGTGGTCAAATCAGCGTTCAACCCCTTCTCAAAATGTCGAATTCTCTCTTCATCAGTAGCTGCCATATGCGGATAGAACTGCAAAAGCTCCATGAACTTAGCTTCATACTCGCTAATGTTCATTGATCCTTGTCTTAACCTCTCAAACTGAGAGATTTTCTCATCTAGAAATGTCTTAGGAAAGTATCTATTGATGAATTCTCGTCTAAATACTTCCCATTCAATCTCAACACCTGGCCTCTTGCCCTCTTCTATGGTCCACCAGTGGCCAACACTCCCCTTAAGAAGGTACACTGCATGTCTAACCTTCTCAACTTCTGGGATATTAAGGATTCTAAAGGCCTTTTCTAGCTCAGTCAGCCACATGTCCGCATCTGTTGGGTCAGCTGTTCCAGCATATTCTGTGGCTCCAACCCGGCGAAGTCATTCAAAAGTCTTGTCAGTGCCTTGTCCTTCATAGTGAGCTGGTGCCCTAGGTGTCGGTGGTGGCATCCTATCCGCCATGTGCATCATTGTTTCCATGAACTGCCCAAACCGATCATGGAAGGATGGATTCTCCAGTACTGTCTGGTTAAGTTGGGGGTGTTCAGGTTCTGGTTCCTCCCTAGCTTGGTCCCTTGCACCTCTTCCTAGTGCAGCAACGCTGCTTTCAGTAGCATATTCTTCATGTGATCCTGACATCTTTAAGTTCTTCTTCTCCTCCTATATGAGCAGAAGACACTATCAGACAATTGGAAGACACTAGAATAGACTCAACAACCTTAATCCTATGTCTCTGTAGACTCAATGAACCTAGAGCTCTGATACCAATTAATTTGTGGCATCCAACTCACAAAAACATAATTTACTTAAGCAGAAGCGATCAATTGCAACGGATTACTAAAAATCACTAAAAATTAAAACTTTTTACAAAGAGATCGATACATTAGAAAACTCTTTCAAAAAGAACCAAAGTAATTTAATTACATTTAGGTTCACAAGTACATCTTTTGTACCATTCCTTCTCGAGGATCACATACATCAACTTCCATGTTAAAACTTTACATAGGCAGTATAAAAACATTGAGGCATCAAGCCAAAATTCTCAGATCAGTTCATTAAACTAACTACTGACTCCGATGACCTGAGAGTACAGAGACGGCACATAGGACTCTATATACAAACATGACAACTAGTGTCTCCACCTAGATGTCACTGTTGTCCATGCTGCTACTACTGTTGTTCTTCACCCACTGTAGGGTTTCTTCTTCTTCTTCTGCATTTACCTAAAAAGTTGGATCCCATGGGGGTAAGACAATTGAAATTGTCCCAGTGAGAGATATAACTCTCTGCCAAAAATATTATTATTGCAATTAATGAAATATAACTGAGCAACAGGTAAATCAATTATCTAAACAGATTAGAGCATTATTCTATATCCAAGTCATTTCAGCTATATTTTGATAAAGCAGCATGTTATTCATCTCATAAGTAATTGAAGAACATATATAACATTTAATTTATTAAGATATGCTAAGTGAGGTATCATCAACCAGTGATTCTCATATTTCAACCTTAAGCAAATACGCCACGCGACTGATTACATTTTACAATCATACTTAAGCCCTGAGGAGATGAGGTATACCACTCATACTCCAACCAACCATTGCGAAATCTAAATTGGTATCATACATAGGTCAATAGAAGGGCCGGATTTCCATGACCTCATCTTCCTCAGTCAGTGTGAGGACCAAATTCAGGACATCATGTGTCTCTGCTAAATAGCTTTCCTGGGTATACTGGCAACTTCACTATTAGAGTTACAGTGGCATGTTGTACTCTCTTCGCAATCGAGAGATATTATGTTTATCTCACATCGATCTGGTATTAATATTATCAGGAGATTCGTGATACATCCATCCCGACATTGGGAGATTAGTGATACATCCATCCTATCATATATATAATGAAGGATTGAGAGATTTAATGTTTACCTCACATCAATTACTCCATTAGGGCGTAAGGATATTCGCGCCCATAACCCCCACATACTCAATAATATGCTCTCCAGGAGTTCCCATAGGAAAACCTATTTCACCATCACCAAACTACTGACGATGATGGATCTATGGTCAGGGCTCTACATGATAAGATTTCACTTGATTAGTTAAGTACATTACTATATTCTTTTAGCATCAATCATGTTTTCAAATGTAATTCATTATAACAAATGCTACAAAGAATAAGTACTACTTCTATCAAGTCCTTTTTAAACCTTTATAAGACATTAGGATCTCAATCCCTTGTCACATCAGAGTATTCTCATCCATTAACATCTCATCATCATGATTATGGAATATGGGTATTCAAACCCTCAATTCATCAAAACACTTGTTACCACTTATTAGGTAACTTAATGCCTTCAGGTCATCTGACCAAGATAAACATTATACTTGCAATACAAGTATCTCATATGGCTCTTAAAGCCCATTAATCTCTTGTTACCTCTTACTAGGCAACACAACATATTATGGCTCACAAGGACCATAAAGCAATTCCAATAATAAAACATCATAGCTCAAACCTGGCTATGTCCAACATTTCATGATACCTGTATGATTAGTGCACATGATAACAATTATATCAAATACATATCAGCACTATGCTTTATAAGAGTAGCATCACTATTTCCTTATTAGAGTTAAGATTTCCCAATTCATGTCAATTAGTAATACTCATCTCATTACCCAAATTAGGGTTATGGTTTATCATCATATTTCCCAATATTAGGGTTTTATACATTATAACCCATGATTTGGGGCTTCACATACCTTTACCCTATATCAGGGTTAGGATTTCATATCAAGGTTTCACATGTCATTACATTAGGGTTTCAATTGACATTACCCCTAATTAGGGTTTCATATCACATCATTGCATTAAGGTATCATATGACATCACCTTTGATTAAGATTTCACATGACATCTCTATATTAAGATTTCTTATGACATTACCTTGATTAGGGTTTTACATAACATCTATGTATTAGGGTTTCATTTAATATCACCCTTGATTAGGGTTTCTCATCACATCTTTGTATTAGAGTTTCATTTGACATCACCCTTGATTAGGGTTTCACATGACATCACCCTCAATTAGGGTTTCTCATGATATCACCCTCAATTAGGGTTTCATATGACATCACCCTCAATTAGGGTTACACCAAGCATTGCCCTAAATTAGGGTTGGGGTTCATCAACCTTCTCAATTAGGGTTTCATGATCTCTCTATCAAGGATCATACCCTAATTACATATTTTATTCATGTTGTGAGTATTGAGATTTAACCATTACATGATTATTATACATGTATGGACCCTCTCTCTCTTTCATCCTCTTTAGGATAATACCTACTTCAAACTTGATTAGATTAGGTAAACTAAACTTGAATGAAAGGTTTACATAGTGTTTTAAGTCATTACTTCCATAAAAATCAAAGGTTAACCATTCAAAAGGTATTAATCACTTAAGTACCTTTAAAGTACAACCATTGTAATTTCCTTTGATAGACATCATCAAAAATCATGTAGTTGATTGTACTAGTATGTCTTGAATCAATTAGACCTTCAAACGGTCTTGAAATACCTTGACCTCCATTCTATCTTGAGGTGCTTGACCTCCATTCAATCTTACCATACTTCTTCAATCGGTTTTCAAACTGTTTGATCAATTTATTATTGAAACCGAATGAACCCTAAACGGTTTGTGAACAATTGACCTTCAAATGGTCTGAGGTCTGTTTGGTCCCAAGCAGTCTCAAGACTGTTTGGACTCAAACAGTCTCAAGACCGTTTGGTCAAAACCATCATGAAACCGATTGGATCAACTAGGGTCTTCTCCATTCAATTGATTGGCTTTAGGGTTTGCTCTATTGAATCGATCATCAATGGATCCATTGAAAGTTATTCAATTACAGCCCTTGGATCTTCAACCATCCATCACAGCCTTTGGACTCCAAATGGTCTTCAGACTGTTTGGATCATCAACCAAGTAATCGATCCAATTCAATTAGAAATCCTTCAACCGATTCGATTAGGGTTTATAATCCATTGATCACTGTTCTAGAATTAATTATAATCAAATAAATTTGAGATATTTAATGTTCATCAATCACATCAAAAATTAACCCCATATGGTTTTGAAGTCCAATTTATCCATTTGATCTTGAACTCCCTTACCCATTCGGTTTTGGAATCAATTATCCATTCGATCTTGTTGTTAATTACACATTCGGTCATGTACTTAATTACCCATTTGGTTTGGAGTAGATTATCCATTCGATATTGATTTGAACTATCCATTCGTTCTTGGATACAACTATCCATTCGGTCTTGATTTCAATTGCCCATTTAGTTTTGAAATAGAATCAACTCATTCGGTTTTGTCTTTATTTCAATTGCCCATTCGGTTTTGAAACCGAATCAACTTAATCAGTTTTGAAACTGAATGAACTCAATCGGTTTTGAAAATCGATTGCCCCTTCCTTTTGTTGAGGTGTGTGCTTAAGATGACATCATCATCTTCAAGCTTCAAACCTTCGAAATTAGTTGCAATTCTTATGGGGATTTCAATAACTAATCAAAAGGAAATCGAGAAAGTAAAAAGGTTCAACATATAATGAACAATTTGCAAGCAATACTGACATTTAAGGGTTCAAGTTATATAACCTACCTTCAAAATTGAATCCAAGCTTCAAGATCCACGTCTCCAATGGTGAATGAACCTTTCACAACCTCCCAAGGCTCGTCCTCAAGCTTTTGAGTGAAAAGGAATGGCTAGGATTGAAGATTGAATGAAGAAAAGAAGAAATCAAGCATTGATTTTCGATTTCCACCATGAAACCAAGGTTGAAGATGACTATGGAGCTTACCTACAGGTTGGGTCACGTCCTCCTTTTTCTCCTAAGCTCCTTTGTGTTCAACCAAAGCAAGGCAAGAAAAAGGGATCGAAAAAGCCTTTCAGTTGGGTTGGAAATGGGATGTTTATAAGGAAATTCAATGAGAGAGAAAGTCTTATAATAATCCTTTAACTTCCAAAATTGGTGCCACATATCCTCGTCCATCCCTTGCACATGAATCCATATCCCCCAACTTGAAATTTCTCTTCATTATCCATGAATTAAAAGAAAGCAAATTAAGCACCTTAACCATTATAATAATAATATCCAAAATTGAGTGGATATTACTTTTCCTTTAACTAATGTGAGTGGGCTCTCCACTCACTTTAGATATTTCGTGGCCTTTGCAAGGCACAAGGACGTTCACACTTATGCAAATTCAAGAATCTCAATTTTGGTTGAAGGGCACATCAATTAATATATTTATTTTTGCATTAAATTTAATTAGGGTTTCAATTATGCTTAAATCTTGATTATTTTAATATCAAGATTCTCTCTCCTCCAAAGTGATTCAAATGAGACGCCCCTCTCATTTTCTTTTCTCTACATGATTCCAAGAAACATGAGGGACTCTCTAGAGGTGGTATTTTGCATATTGAACCCTAGGTTTTGGGTAAATTGCACATTACACCAAAACTAGGTTTTAATGCACAAACATTGCTCAACAAGATCTTTCTTGGTATTCAGGCTATCACAAGCCATACATTTGCATCATTATCATTCTCATGATGCTTCAACATATGAGGAACATTTTATCATGTAACATTTGAAAGTTAACCCCTCAACTTGGGTAATTTGCACTTTAGTCCAAAATAAGAAAAACAATATTTCAACATTATTCAAAAAGGACTAAAATTGAGACATAAGTTCCTCTTGAGCCTTAATTACTTTTCAAAAGATAAGAGCAAGCATATAATCAACTTTATTAAGCAAAACATCTAGGGTTAAAGCATAACCCATGTTAGGGATGTTACAATGACCCTAACCCCTTTTATACATAGTGGGGTACTGGGGATTCCCAAAACACAACTACTACACATACAATTGAGAATCAGTTTCTCTGACAAGTGTTGTACTCTCTGGTTGTGGCAACCACGAGAGCTCAGGATAGTCATACACGACTAGGGAGGGATAGCCACAGGAGAGAAACAATTGAGGATCATTATTGTGGGAGAGTATGTTGGTGACTAGTACGCCAATGGGAGAGACAACTACTTCCAATCCATTCTTATAGGAAAATAGGAGTTCTAGTTGGTCCGTATGGACTACTATAGAGGCAGGAGTCCTTTGGCTGTTGCTAAGAGGGCAACGTCAACTCGCAGTCTATGGCGAGATCTGAGGAGCCACTACAGTAGTTGTCTAAGTTTCATGTTCGTTGAGGAGCAGTTAGATGAGTCTGAGTGTGACCAGGAGCTGCACAGACACCGTCCAAGACAGCGTGCACATCTACATCAATGAGGATTGTCACTAGAATTTCTCTAAGACCAGATATATTTTCATAAAATCTTCCTTCCCATTGTATTGTGATTGACGTGATCTGATGTTAATGGGAAATATGTCAGTAACATTTTTGTTTTCGCTGCCTATCTAATGTCATATTTCCCTACATACATCTCTTACTAAGGTTATCTCTTATGTGTTGCCCAGTGGTACTTGACATGTTGTGAGGTTGGAAAGTTGACACCTTATGGCAAGTGCTAATCGATATGCTACATGTTAGCTCCAACTGATACCTTGTAATGGTGACTATGTTACATCATGTGGATGATAGGGTTACACGTTATGATTTGATACCCTATGGGATGGTTGTGAAATAATAATGAGTGTTGTTTTCTATAATATACACCCCATGACATACCTTGTAATGATGATGGGAGTGATGATCTAAGGGTGGTTTTTCATCCAACCTTGTAAACCCTAGTTGATTAAATAGAAACTATAACCCTAATGATGTAATCTGAATGGCATGAATCTTATGAGATGATAATCATAATGATGTATTGTTCTTCTTGCTACATGTTTCTAACCATGCATATGACATCAGTTGATACTCATAGCCAAGTATGAGCTATGTTGCTTATGATATGTTTGAATGGGCCTTGTGAGGCATAAAGTGTTGTTGACATCCTTGAAATAGGTGGTAAATGGTCTTATGACCTAATGATGGATTATTGCTTTGTATGGGATGATAATTTCCTCAGTGATGAGAGGAGGGGTTGTTACCCCAAGATATGTGATCCTTGTGATGAGAATTATGGTGAATGACAAGTATCAAGTGATAATGTGATGAGATCACACCTAAAGTGCTCAAATATGTTCTGGTGATGTGTTATGCTCTTATTTACGTAGAATTTTTCTAGAGGTTGTATGATATAACTTCATTGATGCTAAACGATACCTAATGACTTAACTAATCAGTGGAACCTAATCATGTAGCTTGACATGTGCCATAGATCCATTCAGTGTCAGCATTTGTTGAATGGTGAAACGATTTTTATTTAGAGCACATATTCTTGAATATGGGGGGTACAAGTCGAGTAATTCCTTGTATCCTTAACTACAAGATGCGTGAGATGACCATGTGTGAGTCGATCTCATTGTGATATGTGGATGGCCATGCGTGAGCCACTCCTTTTTGTTAGAGCAGCCATGTGTTAGCCTATTCTTCTAGTGTCGTACTTGTACCAAGGTGGGCTATTTATGATTATACATGTGGATGGCCATGCATGAGCCAATCCCTGAGTTTGACTTTATGTCATTGTTGCATTTGACTGATATGTCTCTGCAATATTTTCTCTTGGGTTGACCAAGAGGCGTGGGGAAGTTGTGGATTCTGACTCTTCCATAGACCTTGTATGGCTCCGATTTTGACTTAGCAGTGGTCAGATGGATTTGGGTGGTATGAATCAAATCCTCGGGGAATAATAAAATATGTAATTAGCCGTGTAGTATACTTGTATAGGATCAAATATAGAAAAATTGGATGAGGACTTGCATAATCTTTATATAATATTATTGACAAAAATTATAGATGTTCTTAATATTTCTTTTAAATTGTTAAGATTCTTCATAATACAACAGTAATTATTCATGTTGTTAATAATGATTACCTTATTCTTATAGTTGTAACTTTACTGCTACTTTAATTATCTTATCTGTGATAATAGTAGAGTTTTTGGAGAGTTATATCACCCGCCGAGATTTAGAATCACCCCATGAGTTTCCCACACCCTTTTAGGTGGACGTGCATGAGGAGGAAGAGGTCATGCAGTAGTGGTCGAGTAGTAGCCAGAAGAGCAGTAGCTGACAAGGTTGGAAGTGCTACTGGATTTCTTCTTTTGATAGAGTCCTACAGTCATCCCTAAACACTCAGGTCCTTGGGGAGGTTTTGGAGATGTTTTGTGGGTGTGCCTTTGATATGCGTTTGGCTTGTGTGCCCTATTGTATACAACTATAGTGAATATATGTATTTATATTCTGGGATAGGTACCCTAGTAACAGGTTGATGGCACACACAGTAAGTGCTTTGAGGCATGAAAGGACTCTTATGTAGAGGATCTTGCTATTTGGCAGTTTTATGAAAACGGTTTTAATTTTTAGTGTTTTTTAGTAATCTGGTTGATTAATATTCTTCTGTGGTTTTGTTTTGGGTAATCTCACTTTTGTGTGGCACAAGATGTCACAGGCTACTTTTCCTCCATTTTATTCTCTATGGTTTTGAACTTATTCTTGTAAGAAGACATGTGATTGGAGCAAGATCTAACAATCACTCATTCATTCACATACAAATTTTAGTACCACTGTATGGGTCCTTGTGGATTGCTATGATAGCATATCCACAAGTTTAATGATTCAAATATGCTAATCATTTTGAATTATAACTATTGGTGAATATTGTAGATGAACTATATAGCATATTTAAGGGAACTTTTGATGAAAATACTTGATCTTTGGATATTTTTGTATCCTGGTCAAACTATAAGTTTAAAAAACTTTTTGCTTGGTTATACTATCAGTTTGACCAATAGAAGTACTATCAAATCAGAATAATTCAAACTTCATGATGATCATTGCAAGAATGTATGTCACATGAGAATTTTAATTATAAAGCATCACACAAAGTGAATATAAGTCATAAAAAATAGAGAGTATGTGTTGACTTTGAGTATTCACGGTTCAATCCCATGTTTTGATCATGACCAAACTATTCCATTTATTTGTGTATAATGATCACTTTTGATGGATTCCAAAAATGGTAGACAAAATTTAAATGCTTAAACTTGCATATCCTTAATTCATATTTCAGATCTAAATAGGCACAAATATTAAGGTGTTTGAGGATATATATATACATATATACTAAATAACTTTAAGAGAATGTGAGTCTTATAACTAATATCATAGTTGTTATACCAATGATTTGAATGAACATTGACACACTCTTATATATTTATAAATGGACCAAAAGACAGTGTGGTTAGTTGATTTTTCTTTATGGAAATTCAACCAACCTTACTTTGAATTTATTTATAGATACTTAGCATTGGCCACATTTCCCCTAAGTAAAATCATTTGACAATAAAACTCAAAAGGACCAGTACATGTTGTTGATTGAGATTTTAAAAGAGAAAATCAATGGATTGGCCTACCAAGGTACCATGGCTAGACACTAGTTTAGATTATTGTCTCCTTGCCTACAAAATTAATCTATCTAAACTTGATTTTAAAAAAGATATCTTCATGGTGCATACTCTTGTGGTGATTCATACAAGGTGGTTATCAAGGATTGGGAACTGTAGAGTTTGACCTATCTAAGTATTGTAGCTATGCATTTTATGATCAGAATCACCTTAAGCACTTTTTGTTTGTGTTTTACTCAATCTCTCCCTCTCTTTCTTTAATTGTTTTTTATAGTTTTATTTGATATAATTTGAAGTTCTCATAAACTTGTTCTAAATTTTAAATATCTAGAATCACCCCTTCTTCATGAACATTTAGATCCCACAATATGCATCAAGTAGGAAAGGAAGATTTTTGGATCTGAACAAGATTCTTAGGACAAAGATTCATGTAACAACATTTGTTAGTATAAGTCATATATTTGATATTACTTTTTACTTGGGATTAACCCCATTTTCTCTATAGTTTTTTTTATTATGTAGATACACTTGAGTGAGGACCCATTTACCTACTAAGTGTACCCAAGTATCCCCAAATTCCTATATACAGGAGACCCATAATATCATTGTTGACTACTAAATATATGGTTATTTCATCCTACATGGTATTAAAAGCACGTTCCTAACCCTAATCCCTTCTACCCTTTTTTGTATTTCATTTTCTCTTCTTTCCATTACTAGAAGTTGTCGACCTTTGGAACAACAACAAGAAGCCCCTTCCCCCACCTACCAAAAGTTCAAAAATGGAAGTTGTGCCTCTCTAGAGTTGAATGGGATAAAAATCAACCCATAAGAATTATCAAAGTGGATGGTTTGAATCTCTTGCACTGTCGAAACATTGTTGTACGCTGCACTACTAGGACCAGCTCACCGAACGCCTTGATCCACAGGGCCCCACCAAGGCGGGTTGGTGAGATGTGTCATAGATATTCTCTCTTTTTGTGTCGTTGTTGTTGTTGTTTACTCAAGTTGTTCTCCTTGGTCACCTCTACTTCTCGATAATGATATCAAATGGATGAGGCACTCGACAACCTCTAATTTTTCCCCATTAGAAAAATAAAGGTTTTATAAAGGTTAGTAATATGTCCCTATATTTTCAAAATAATTTCTAGAACCTTCGAAAAATAATAAAAAATAAGAAAAAATCCAAATAAAATATCAAAATTTTGTCAAAAAAATAAAGATATCAAATCTTGTCTAGAAAGTAGAAGTTTCCATATTTTCTAGGAGAAATAATTTTTTGGTTATTTTGAGGATCAGACTTTGATTTTTCACGGTCCTGGATCATGATCTAAAATCAAACCAATATGAAACATCACCTATACATCTTTTTAAAGTCATTGACTTAGATCTAGAACTAGGTAAATTTTACAACTCTATTTTGACATCCTTTTAGGTCCAGACTATGACATAAAGTTGGGCCAATTGTACTCACCCTCCCTGTAGTTTCACTATCTAGGATCATGACCTAAAACTCAATCAATCTGAAACCTTGATTTTTATGTTGGTCCTCGACGAATATGATTTTCATCTTGAAATCTTCAAGGTCTATGACAAACATTGTAAGGACTAGGATCCCAGAGGGGAACCACTCCCTACTAGATATAAAAAGGCAACATCCCTTAAACCAAACATCAGATTAAATTTTTCATGAAAGGGATAATGACCAATTCATTCAACATGTATGTATCATAACACAATAAGTAGCAGTGGAAGATAACTTTATCTAACTATTACAAAGCTTGGCATCATTATACATCACTACACCACATAAGGGTGAGTCAAAAAGGAAAAATATATTAATCAAACTAGGATCATTCGAGGGTCATATAACCACTTCTTTCAAGTCTTCCAAAATCTCAGCTACAAAGGTTGCTGTCCAAGTACACCTTTCTTATCCTCTCCTTGGTTAAAACCTGGGGATGCAAGTATACCCCACAAAAAGAAAAGAAAAGAGGATACATAAGCAAAAAATGGTATGTGCATATTAAAAAGGAAATTGAGAAATATAAAAAACAAAGGATATCAAGAATAAAGGCTTCCCATGCAAGACAGAAGTACTACCTAAAAGGGCATAAAAGAAAGAACATTAATACCAAGATAAATAAGAACAAAAGATAAGTTCAAAGCATCCATGCGTTTCACCTGTGAAAACACTAGAATAATATATCATGTAGGTAGAAAATACACATCTACCAAAAATGTAGAGTGAGCAGGGTCTTGTATACATCTTCTCTATAATAGGATGGTGGCAGGGTTTGTCAACATCTGTCGAGCATGAATTTTCACATATACCATAATTTATAAATATGCAGCAATTTTCACATCTACATTCATATGTGGGAATTTTCACATCCACATAAAAGCGCATTCAAAATTATACTAGTAGTCACCACATGATGCATATCAAAAGATAAGTAAGAATAAAAGAATAATGTACCATAAAAGTAACATCTACTACCATGGTGGGAAAAGAAGCAACATCCACTATAAAGTGGGCACATATCATCAAATAAGTCCAACATGCACAAAGCATATGAAAAAAGAGTCCAAGAGAATATCCATGATCATAAGGTAAATAACAAATAAGGTAGTTCACATGAACTATGATTTTCAAAAGAAAAGACATTGTGTATATGCTAATGTCCACATGACCAAGAGAAAGAAGAAAATAGGTCATTGTTCAATGTAGAATAATAGGAGATGCAAATATACCTCACATTAGAGTTTAAATTGTCCAAAGTCAATCCTAGATCCAAGTTTAGGTATCCAAAGCACCTATGATGCATATATGTGGAATCAAGGTTAAGTTTCCACTAATTTTTCAAAACCCTAAAAATTGTCTGTTTATTATTAGTAAATTAGGTTATCAAAACCATGCCATGTTTTAGGTTATACTTTTTTCAGTTCAAAACATATTTTATTATATTAATCTGACATACATATATTTAGTTATGGATTTTATAAATTATTATCTATTTAAGTTAATTCATTGAAATCACATATTTTCAAGATTAGATTTGAGAAATAAAATCGGTACCATTAGATAGCCCTTATTTTTCTAAATCCATCGACTATTTATTTGTAATGTTTGGCCCAACTGATAATTAGTTATGCATTTTAGAAATTTGACCAATAAAATAATTACAAACATCCTCATCAGCAAATAAAGCCTGATCAGTAGTTAACTTTGCTGAGTTGGCCCAATAAACAAAGGAAAACTCAGCCAGGTGGATAACCAGTGAGACCCGCACTCAAGGAAAGCAAAACAAGTGTGAAATGACTTATTTTTCCTTAGGCAAGAAAACAAAGAGAGCAGAAATGTGAGGGACCAAAGAGTACTTTCACGAAGGGGATTCTCCACTCCCCAGCTGCGAGCCATGGTTGCTCAAAGAAGCTCAGCCACGACTTGGAGAATTGGGGGAATCCAATTTTCTCAACCAAATGCAAAAGTAGAAAAATCGAAAGGAAGAGGGGGAAGAATCAGAACTACCTCAACAGTTTGATTACTCGCAGAGACCTCTGATTACCCAAGAATTACACTATGAATATAGGGGAAGAAACCCACTTTCGAAAGTCAAATAAACCATGAACAAATCAATTGGAGGTGTAGAATGACTACACAAAGAACCATGAACACCCGCATACCTTTATTTATAGGCAAAGGTCAAAGAAGAAGCGTAAGCTTGGGAGCTGAGATATAGTGGCTCAAGGATTTGGGGTTTTCATGAATAAGGAAACACAAAGTCCGAGTTAGGGATTTATGGATGCGGAAACTCCTCGTGAATCCAACGCACCAAATATTTCCAAAAATGGACGATAATTGAAGGAGGAATCGCGGGGAAACTGAACACTGTAGTTGGTGCTACTTTTCACGCTCGAGGACCTCTCTGACTCGAGGTAGGAGATGGATCGAGAGCCCTTGGATGAAAATTTTGTTGTTATAGTATGCTCAGAGAGACAATCATATGATGATTGCAATGAGGCATGTGATACTTGATTTGATAATAATAATAAAGGCAATTTCCGTCTATATGTTTTAACTATTTTTGAGATAATAGTATAACATGTTAGATGTCTAGAGAGTGACAATGCTCAATGTCGTGTGTCTTCAAATACATGACTTGAACAATGAGATCATACGGTTGTTCAGAGCACGTACATTCTCATTATTGTCCCTAATCATTTGTTATTGTGGAAATAACCATAGACATCAATAACACAAAAGACTAGAGTGTGTGTTGGTTAATGACAAAATCTCATTAGTCATGATATACGATATCAAACCAAGCACATAGATGCATTCTAGAGAATAGTGTATCAGACAGACCGACCATAAGAGTGATGCATGAAAACACACGTGGTTAGTCAAGATCATCTCTTATTGTATTGGTGGTGACTGTGGTTCTTAGACATGAAATCACTGCACTCATCACATGTCGTTGGGTACACTTTGACTGTTGGGTTTTAGGGGAGGTAGAGAAGGCAGTGGAAACAAAAAATTTCCTCCCCAAACCCAGAACGAGGAAACACATCAACGTCTATACAATAGGAAAGGATGGTTTGTGGAATCATACCTTGTCCTGAGGCTTGCTCAGAGACAATACCTCGCGGCTTGCGCGGTCTTCACCTCCGGCCTTGGATGGTGTCTGTGCAGCTCCTGGTCACACTGGGACTAATGACTCCTGGTCTCACCGGGACTATCGGGATTGACAGCTATCCTCCGAGCGGCAGAAATCTCCCGCCTCTGAAGTAGTCCACACGGACCACCTGGAACTCCAATCTCCTTGTCTCACAAGGAATTGGAAGGAGTCGCACCCTCCTATCAGTGTACTAGTCACTGACACACTCTCCTGCCACCAGTCGCTTTCTGCATTTGTCTTTCCCTTGTTGTGCCTCCCTTATCGGGTAGCACTTGCTCGGGCTCTCTCGGTTACCAAAACTAGAGAGAACGACAACTTTACAGAGCAATTGGTTGCACTGAGTTGTTCTTTGAGAATCCCCCAATACCCCTATATATAGGAGGGTCATGGGACATGGTGCTCTATCCCAGGAAATGTGGGACTAAAGCAGGAGTAGAAGGGTTCGAGATTTTCCACAAAAACAACCAACTGTGCAACCCGAACCAATCGTTTCATTTCTGAAATGGTCGGTTGGGGACCTGAGCCGGTCGGTTGACACCTCAACCGATCGGTTGGGACCCATGAAACGGTCGGTTCACTTCTGAACCGGTCGGTTCGTGGTCCTGGTCAGTTCCCGGTTGACTTTTCCTCTTTTGTTTCTAATTGGTACCTAATACCAATCCTTGTTCCAATCAAATTGGGCAAGTGAAACGAAAAGAAATTTCTCACCAATCCTACTTTCCCAACTTGCTCGGTTGGACCAGTTGAACCGATCATTTCAACACTTGAAGCGATTCTTTCACCTTGTCCATTAGCCGATCGACTCACCATCTGAGCCGATCGGTTCACCAAGCTCAGCCGATCGGTTCATCACTTGATCCGATCGGTTGGGAGTGCAGATTGTGCAGAAACAGTCAATTGCAGTTTCAATCAATCTGATACTCTAATCAATCAGTCCAACACCTTGAACATTATGACATTGAGCTATCAATTAATTGAGTGTTTAATCAAACTACTAAACTCCTTTAGTAATCAATCAAAACATTGTTTGTGGACAAAACTCCTCTTCCAGGTTAAATCCTATGTGTGTGACCCTACAGGTCCATTTCACGTTGGCAGTGAAAGTCCATAACTCTTATGACTTCACAACCAAAGAGCGGTACCTAGTAACACATCAGTGCTACCCAAGTGAAATAGAAAGTTGGAGAACAACTTTCAATCCTACAATCCGTGAATGGTGTTACAGTGAATGTATAATTCCTTTGTCACTGATATCCTGAATGAACTCGAGGCATGGAACAGTCATCCTGTCAATGTTCATTCACTTTCTTGATCTCAGAGTAGGTTGGAAGAGATATGTATGACATCAATATCACATACTGATTCACACTTGCGTGCACGCCTTTCTCAATCCTACTCATCAAGTAGCCATGGATATCAAACTCCCTCAGGAGGGACAAATCCCATATCTATCACTCACCCCTCAAAAGCCCCATGTGTCAAAGCCACCCAATCATCACCTTTATAACAACCCATGTTTCAGGATTGCGTTTGATGATGTCAAAGTGTGCCCAACGACATGTGTTGAGTGTAGTGATTTCAGGTCAAAGAATCACACTCACCACCATCACTGTGAGTACTGACTGTGACTACCATGTCATGGTTCCATGTGTCAAACTCCCGGTGGGTCTGTCTGGTACACTTGTTCTCTAACAAGTACCTATGTGTTTGGTTTGATATCTCTATATCATGACTAATGAGATTCTGTCATCAACCAACACCACAATCTAGTCTTGTGTGTCATTGTTGTCTATCTACCTTCCACAATGACATCCGACTAGGGACATAATGAGAATGTACAAACTCTTAACATCTGTATGATCTCATCGTTCAGATCTTGAACCTGAAGGCATACGTCATTGAGTACTGTCATTATCTAGACATTCAATCTGTTCTATCACTATCTCATATGACTGAACCAGAAAGAATTGGAAGCTTGCCTTTGATGTTTATCAAATCAATCTTAATGTATCCCACCAATCATCCCATGATTGGCTCTCAGGGCATACATACCAACATTGACATCATCAAACGCAGTCCTGAAACATGGGTTGTTATAACGGTGAAGATTGGGTTTATTTGACACATGGGGACTTGACTGTGAGTGATAGATATGGAATTTGTTCCTCCTAAGGGAATGTGATATTCTGGCCACTTGAGGAGTGAGACTAAGAAATGCATGGCCATGTACATGTAAGTCAATATATGATATTGAGCTTACATATATCTCAGACAGTCTACTCTGAATCAAAAAATGTGGATTGAATGTTTGTAGAGGATGACAAGTCCATGCCTACCAATAACATATTGTAGGTTGAAAGTTGTTCCCCAACTTTCCTTTTCACTTGGGTAGCACTGATGTGCAACTAGGCACCACTCTTTGCTTGTGATGTCATAAGTTAGTTATGGACATTCACTTCCAACATGAAATGGAACCTATAAGGTCACACATATAGGATTAACTTGGAAGAGGATTTTATCCATTAATGATGTTTATATTGATTAATAAAGTGTTTAGGTACTCAATTAAACATTCAATCAATAGACTTGACTCGGAATCATCAAGTTCAAGTGTTGAACCAACTGATTAGAGTGTCAGATTGATTGAGAACTGCATTGACTGAGTTCTACACAACTTGGACCACCAACTGACTGGTTTATTGGGTGAACTAATCGACTAATGGTCACTGAGAAGAACGGTTCACTCTAGTGAATCGATCAGTTCACATGGACCATATGGGCAAGTGTTGGGTTTCCTGGTTCATGAGAAAAGATCCTTGTTTCACTTGTTCAATTAGATTAGGACAAGAATTAATCTTTGCATTAATTAGAAACAAATAAGAAAAGTCAATTGTGGGAAAGTCTAAAAGTGAAATGACCACTTCACTGGGTGAATCAATCGGATAACCTACCCAAACAACTGGTTCAATTATGAACCGATCGGCTCACCTACCCAAATGACCAGTTCAATTATGAAATAATTGGTTTGCCTGCCACAGTGCAATCAGTTCATGGAAGATTTGAACCCTTCTACTCCCACACGGACTGGGAACCCTGACCCTACCTTCTACTATGAATAGAGGGGTACATGGGGCTTCGTAGAACACACAAGTCAGAACATCAGTTGCTCTACAAAGTTGTTTTCCTCTTTGATTGAGGTAACCGAGAGAGCCTAAGCAAGTTCTACCCATCCAGGGAAGAATATCGAGGGAAAGACAACTGCAGAAAAGCTACTGGTGGTGGGAGAGTGTGTTAGTGACTAGTATACCAATAGAAGGGGACAACTCCTTCTAGTCTGTCCATCAGGATGACTAGAGTTCCCAGTAGTCCATGTGGACTATCTTTAGAGGCGAGAGATTTCTACCGCTCAGGAGGACGACTGTCAACTGCAGTCTAGGTCAAGACCAGGAGTTGAACAGACGTCGTTAGAGACTAGGTGGTTGAAGGCCACACTAGCTGTGATGTATTGTCACTAAGAAAGCCTCAAGACTAGGTATATCTCGCTAAATCATCTTTCCTATTGCATAGTTGTTGATGCGATCTGCTGGTTATGGGTTTGTGGTTAGATAAAAAAAATTCCACTGCCTATTTTGTCCCACAAAACCCAACAAATTGGATGGTTGAAGATCTCCGCACATCAAAGGAAATCCAGATCAAAGCATGACAGGAAAACTTTAGGAAAAAGTGTGTGACAAAATAATCGCAAAACCTTATTAGAAATGGAAATCAAATAAAGTGATAATAGAAATTATGTAGATTTTCTCTCTCCTGCAAAGAGGGTGCAAACAAACTCTTATTTGAATGAAATTTTGCACAAAGGCCACATTTAGCAAGTAGATTCCAAATATACAATTAGATTTTCCTTATGAAGACTTTTGATATGTTAAATAAATCATATACTATTCTCTCTTTCCTCATCCATTAATGACTTTAAGATTCTCTAAATTTTATTAAACTTCACCCATAAGTCATATTTAATGTGTTGGATATGAATTTGCCATTAATTTTACATGTTAGAGTTGTTTGTATAATTATTTAATATTTTGAAGGTTCTACACCTTCTTTCTCCTAATTTCACCTTTTAATCAAACATCTTCCAAATTGGATGAAAATTCTCCCAAATACTATATTTATTATGTAGATTGTGAATCCAAGATTCTTTTCCTCTTTTGGAGTCATTTATTATTTTATTTGATATTTTGGGGAAACTTCATATCTTCTCTATCCAAAATAAATTAAATTAATTAATATTATGTGAATAATGTGAAACTTGACTCCCAAGGCAATTGGGACCCAAGGAACACAATTCTTAACTTAGATTCCACTTTTGGGATTCCTTTTAATGAATTATGTCATAATTAATATTTGTGGCCACTAATATCACATTATTACTTAGGTTATCATATTATTTCACTATTATCATTATTGCTCATCCATAACTTAATATTATCACGAAAAGAATTATGTGTGATTATTTGCAAAAAAATTATATTATCTTATGTGACATATTTATATGTTTATTATTGGCTCAAGACTAATGTGAGAACATTTTGTTACATTAGGGTGATATATGCATACATTAGCTCATTAGGGTTATACAAAATATTTTTAGGTCTAACCTCAAACTTATTTGGCTAAGTCCAAAAGATGAAAGTTCTAGGCTAGGGTTTGAGTTCTAGTATGTTACAAACATAATCTTAAAATTTCCAAATCCAAACCATTTTCATTTTCCAAAATCTTTGAGACCACAAGCCCTATAATCAACAAGCACTTTCTCCCTTTGTCATGTAACAGTCTTTGAGTTTCCAAAATCATGACTTGGAACTCAAAATTTAAAATTTAAAATTCCCATATCTTTTTATCCCTACATCAGGTGGGATTTGTTACTAACTACATGCGATCAAATCAAGTGATAAATAGAAATTCAAGATAGTTACGCTTTGACAATCTAGGAAAACATATGACAAACTAGTGGAGGAACACGTCCCAGATGCCCCTTATCATAGGATGATCATCTAGTGTATGATCTCAACTTATTTTGACACTCTTCTCATGAATTCTTCGTACAAATATCACATATTCTTTAGGGAGAAAGTGATTGGCCAGCACATTCACTAGACATTAAGGTCGCCTTATAAATGGACAATTGTCTAACACCTAATCTTCAATCTTGTGTGAACAAACCCCTATTCTAGATAAAAAAAACTCATCATATTTTACCTTTTTTGGGTCATGATCCAAACCCTAGTTTGGTCCACTCTAAAAAATGCCAAAATAAATAATATAAAAATCAAAACTAAAAACTAGGAAGAAGAAGAGAGACGATGGTTTTTTTCCAAGTTATTTTTAAGAAGTTGCCATGACTTTCAGTAATCACAAACTCTCAATTAAAATCATCTCTAACAAACTTATATCATATCAAATTTCACCTACTCTATGTAAGGTATGAGTTTCTTAGAGAACTAGACATATAAATATCTAAAAAATTAGATATATACAAAGTTAAGAATTGGATGATGATAACAAGATCTCATCTCAAATGAATTTTGGGCAGTTTATGATGGTACGGGAATGAATGATGGTTCCAACAAAGGTAAATGCCTCATATGAGGACTAACCTTTCTTTGGATCTTATTTTTTTTATGAATGACTCTTTTACTAATCCATCCTTAGACGAAAAAAAACATCACCAATGATTTTCACCCTCCATAAAGTTTAGAAGAAACGTCTTTGATGAATCTCAACTTTTTGGCCTATCATGAAAAAGAATGAGTATCAGACTTGGCTAAATGCAGTAGTTCTCACTCTTATTTCAAACTTTGTCTAGAGAGGTAAAACTATTGACATCTCATTTTTTATCACTCAGTAAAAATCCATGCTTAATATAAATTCTCAGGATAATGATGGAGTCCAGTCCACATTTTTTCACTTTCTCCATTTTCCATCTTTTTCCATATTTTTCCTCCTATCGAGTGCATTCACATTATCTAATTTTACCTAGTTTGGGGCTTCTTGGGTAGAAAATACACTTGCCCAAAATCAAGTATAATTTGTCCATCCATTCTACTTTTTATAAGTTATGTCATAAATTTTCCAGTTGAATTATCTTAAATAAAATGTTCCTTTTCTCCATTCTTTGATGTGAAGAGATAATCTTGAATTCTCCTTCCTATATTTTTTGACTCACTTTTATTTGGAATCCAAAATTTACCTAATTTTAGTTGACTATTCGTAAAATATCTAGAAATTAGGAGACATGCTACATCTTGCCCAGGCCATCTGGTGGATCAGAGAAATTAGCTAGTGACATGTGGTGGATTTCCTTGATCTAAGCACCAAATAAATGTGGTGCATTGCTATGATGAGCAAGTTGTTCTAAGAGATTCTTTCTAGAACCACAAACTCTAACATTTATCTATAGATCTCCCCCATATCCACTGTATTTTGGGCCCCTATAACTCTCTTCAAACTAGAGAGTGACTATCTCCCCCGTTTCATTTCACTACTCATGATCAGAGGATCCTTCCTCTAACACCACATACTTTTGAACATTGTTAGACTACAAAAGCTATAATTAGGTTGTGCTCCTAACTACAACTTTAACTGCATATAAATGTTCATATCTACTTAACAACACATGTAATGTACTAGCATGTCTCACTTATCATATCATAAGAAATATTACATATTGCTCTTAAATATATATTTTCTCATCATCCTCTAATCTTCCAACACAATAGTCCTAATCACCTGTGAAGGATCTCCTTCATGGGATATCTTGAGGCAATTAAATCCCCAACTTATCTAAATATTAGGACCTCTAGGGATATTAGGAAAGGATGGGGATATCTCCAAACCCAAAGGACAACCAACAATAGAAAAGGGATTTTTCATCACTTTCATTATTTTTCTTTTGATCAATCTGAAACTGCTGCCTTTTAGAAATTTTTAGAAATAGTTCTATACCAATTTACTAGAAGAGATGGTGGTGTCAATCCTTCCTCACTTGTAACAAGATCATTGGATCAAAATTTTTAATTATATTCTTTTTTTATCTATCCAACTTGAACGTCATGTTGACTTTCCACAATGGATTCCTAATGCTCTATTATGTTTTTTCCTGGCTTTCTATATTAAATGTGGTGGTGACTCCAATCATATGTTTTATTGTTTTTTCCATGCAACTATCTAATCAAACTGTACTATCAAAGATATGTGTTGGAAATATATTGTTTTTGTAGTGTGTGACAGTTAGAGGCATCAATGTTATTTGTTTAGGAATTCTTTTTAGGGTTTTCTCATTGTGTGACCATGCTAAGATTTGGGTGCCACAATAATGTAGTATGGATATGGTTTTACTAAAAACTAGTGGTTCAAAATCACACTACAATATTACTATATCAATTAATGTGTGTATATGTTTATAATATTGTAATCACATGCACAATTTAGGTTGTTCATCAATATTGATGCAAATTGATGTAGGTTCTTTATTTAGTTTAATTTGAAATATTAATTCATATATTCTTATTATAATAGTAATTTGAATTTTGACTTTGTCACAATGTGATGCTCATACCATAACTTTTTGTGAAGTGGCTATCCATTGTTTTTCATGATGTGGGCTTTGCTTTCAATATTGTAAATCATTGTGAATACGGTGTACACTTTTTATTTTGGTGAGGTTGTGATTTTTAAACAACCACACTATTGATTCCATCCATATCTATGATCATGTTTCATAAGAAAAGGACTCATTCTAACCACATGCCTATCTCATCTAGGCAAAAAGCTGAACGATGTGCTAGAACCTCCATCAACCATGGATAAAATGAAAAAATTTCAATTGAGATGCATCTTTTGTATCACATGACTATTCAAACAAGGAAAATAGTACAATATATCCAAATGCAAATAAATATCTGACTATCATGAGTATGACCAATCAATTGCCCAAAAACTCTAGTGTACCTATTACAAATACATCCTCATTGGTATGCATGTCCACCTAACCAGAGTTAAAGTAAATATGGTAAGAGTTTTGAATATGGAAATGTATTATAATTAATTATATATCGTGTACTAATTTTCTATCGAACACATTGAAATACTTAAACCTCATAGGGATATCTGTTGGAAATTTCTCATAGTTCATTATTATCTCGTATGTAGGTGTCAATGTGATCCTCTCCCAACGTCATATCCAACAATATCAAACGTCCTTCTATCTTCCTATATGATTTTTCCATCAAGTATCACTGACAAGCTTGTAGTACATATGGACAAGGTCGGGCCACACTTTGACAACCTACCACTCTTCACAATATTTTCAAGTATATAAATATATCTTACATGAACAAGATCCCATGTGCAATCTAGAATGAGGAAGGTGCCTAAAGGTACAACATATACAAAATTGCACATTGGCTATGCCCTACAACACACCTTCTCTGTAAGAAATAGAAAAAAATCCCCCAACCATGCCAATTTTATGTGCCTTATATCCATGTCAACGGCATAAGTACCTAAGAGATGAAAGAACATGGCCTTCCAAGTAAGAAATTGGCTCACCCCATATCCTATGAAGGATCCACCAACAACACCATCCTCGTATATTCTTGACCCAAGTAGAAATGTTACACCATGTACAATGATTGTCATCTCAACACTAGGAAAATAAAAGGTGTTATGCTCCCATTCCAACATGTGACTACTAGAGTGATAAGCTTATGATTTAGTTTACAATGATTGAGTTTATGAACAAGGACAAAATCCATGACAATTACTTTCTATCAAACACCTGGGTTAGTGATTTTCTTCATTCTAGAATCTCTCGTGCTATCTGAGAGTCTACGCGTATTATTTATATGTTTCATGATAGTAGACATACTAAGTTAAAAGTAAGAGAAACCAGAAGGTGATTAAAAAACTTTATCAGCATGCAAGAAAATTTACAAACCAATGAATTCAAAAGCCAAGCACTAGTATTTCAATTTTTGAATAATCTTAGTACACATTGATAACAATTACAATGCAACCATTATATAGATTTTATGAAATTATAGGTTTTCACGTAACTCACATAGCCATGTTTTTGTGACTAGGTTTTGACAAACTAGGTTTTCACATAAACATTGATAGTTGTTACAACTATTGACATTTTCAAATACTATCTAATAAAGAATGAGAAATAACATAAGATCCGTTATTAACATGAATTGGCGAGAAACACCTAATATAAGAAAATACACAAGAGAGGGTTGGTTGTCCGAAATAAGAATTATTATAAGAATAAGAATGCTAGAACAACATGATTAGAGACACACGACATCATTAAAAAAGATAAAAATTACTCAAGACTAGGGGTGAAGTAGTTAGTACTTAGACAACTAGTGATTTGAGAGAAGAAGGTTAATTAGAATTCAACTAGGTTGATTGATGAGGAAGTTAAGAACTAGGGTCTACTTGTATCCATTTGCTTCTTAAATTTGCCCAAATTGTTGGAGCATATAGGCTGCAACCAACATTAAAAAAAAACATTTTTTGTACGTGAATTTCTCTCTTTTCAGGAATAGTCATTATGGCCTAAACATAACCAAAAGTTGGGCATATCTAGTGCTACTTCAGTAGAATACACCCTTCAGTGGGATGATTAGCCGTAAATGGCTTGAATCATCCAAATTTTGAGCACACTCACTCTAAAAAGTGAATTTGCCAAAAAAGTTAGACACATACTCATAAAAGATATGCTATACAGAGAATATTTTGAAAGTAACAATTTTAAGAAAAATGTGCTACTTTTAATTGTGCTCCTTCCATTTTTATCCTGGAATAACAGCGTCATGGTTTAAATGAAACAAGAGACATATTAAGAGATGGGGTTGAGCATAATTTTGGATAATCGATTATCTAAATGGTTAATTAGTTATGGTTAATTTTGTTTGGGCAATTTGACCAGTTCAATCAATTTGCTTAATAAATCTTAGTTAATAGACTAAATGGCTAATCGGTCACTTTAAATATGTTTTGTTTGATTAATTGAATTATTATGTCTAGTCACGAATTATCTATAAAAAATATCCTACATCTATACATACCTGAATAGTCTTATTTTGATTTAAAAAAAGACCTCCTCGTTTCTTATCTAATCAATTTTTAATCGAAGTTTGCATGTTTATGTGAATATCCACTACTTCCATGTTACCATATTGATCATAATTTAATGTATACTTCGAACTAGTATCGATATACAATTACACCCAAAAAAATACTGATATACAAGTGTTATTTGAAAAATTGGTTAACTTACCGGAATAAATTGGTACAATAACAAACTAACCAAGCCTATTTTGTCCACATTAACCGTTAATATTGAAAATCACAATTTAGCTAATTAATCAAATGGTAATTAACATTTAATTGTTTAACTGAAAGGTTAATCGATCGTTCACCCCTTTTTAGACACTCCTAATTTTGGAGAAAGGAACACATTTGATCGGCTGTTTTGGAATTTATCCACAATGGAATTTATATGTGACTCATTGCCGCAACATCAAGCGAGAGAATGGCTTATACCTTTGTATAAAAAAATTTGTTTCTGCTGATTTGGTTAACTTGACACCAACCAACTATTCCGGATTGATAAAGGGGTCCAAAGGCAATTGCGACCTCGAACCCATCGTATATTTTCCAAGCAAAAATGAGACGCTACCAAGTCTGATGTGATCCATCCGGAATCTCACCCACTAGCTCCCAGTACGAGATTTTTTTTTCGAAAAGCAAGCCCTCACCCAATGGACGAGCACAGCAGCCCGGGTAGGGTATGCAAATGTGTCCGATTGGTATATGATTTTAAACGGAAATCCCATTGACTATATACAGTGGCGGAGCTAAAACTTAACGAAGGGGTAGGCACCTTATAGCTGCAGCTAAGTAGGTAGGGCACACCGTAAGGTAACACATACTTTTTTCCCAAAATCTGTAGCAAATGCAACTCAATCGCTGTACATTTTGGCAAGTACCGGTGGGGCACGTGCCCACCTGTGCCTCCATGTGGCTACGCCACTGACTATATAGACCGTTGTGTGTGGGACCAGGACGGTTAGGGTGTAAATGGGTTCGGTAAACCCTTCAACGGTTTATATTTTGGAAAATGATACACAGCCCGAAACGGGACCAGTTTTGAACCCTAGTGATTTATTATACAGGTGTAGATGTGTTGTTGCTGGTTGACAACAAGACAAATTTGATGTTGGCTGACGACAGGAGAGATCTGTTGTTGGCTGAAGACAGGACATGTTGCTGGCTGGAAAGAGAGAGAGTGAGAAAGAAGACTAGAAAGAGGGAGTCGTTGTAAGGAGAGAGAAAAATAAAAAAAGATACTAATAACTTTAATGAAATAAACTTATAAAACTTACAACCATATATCAGCTCAACTCTTCAGAAATACTCTGATTGAAGTAGGTTTATCTGATTTGGGTTTCTCTAGTAAAAAATGTACATACAAGCACAACCTACTGCAAGGTCGATTAAACAAAGCTATGGCCAATGAGGCTCTAATTTGGAAGTACCCAGAGCTGAATGTTACCCATCTACCCTCGATATACTCAGACCATAGTCCACTCCTTGTTTGACCCACAAGGAAGAAGCCATGTCTGTATATATTTGTATCTAAGGCCAGCTAGAACAATGATGAAAACTTCACATGAATGCTTAAGAGTAACTAGAAAAAAATGTGAATTTCAATATGGCTATGTGCCAGGCACAAAAGTAGTAGTTGGGACAATGAGACACAAAGGAAACAACATAGGAATAAGGACATACTCCTTAGATATATCCATTCACTTCAAACCAACCTTACAAAACATTACAATGAAATTACATATAAGCTAATCATTATATGCAAGAAGAACTTGCTATAATTATGAAAAGGGAAGAGGATGATTGGAAGAAAAAAGGCCAAGCCATGTGAGCTGGTTGAAGGAGGGGGATAATAACACACAATTTTATCATGGCTACGTTAATCAAAGTAGAAGGTTTAATACTATCTCTATGTTGAATGAATCAGAGTGAGGGGATTTTAAATGAGGATGCTCTTATTTCAAGATCCTTCTAACTTCTCCTGGTGAGGTACACCCAAATTCTATTGTGGCTATTCTTAGAAACTTTAGGGAACTATATAATGTGAAAAGGTGAGTATTGACAAGGAGCATATGATGGATAAAATTCAACATATAATCAACACCATGGACCCTGCAAAGCCACAGAACCATATGACATCAATGCCTTATTCCTAAAAAGAAATTTGGATATTGTCAATAGCTCAATGAAGAATATAGTTACTCATGAGTTAGTTTGTAAGGACCATCTATGCAATTCTACTATCATCCTGATACCAAAGTGCCATAAACCTGAGCATTATAGCTAGTTTAAACCCATATACTTCAATAATATTGAGCTCAAGATAATCTCTAGGGTCATTTTCGAACGACTCAAACATTGGATAGCTAAATGGATTTCACCGACACAAAGTAGCTTTGTGCCAGTAGACGAATCACTGACAACCTTGCCCTGGTCCATGCTATGATCCATAGTATGAAAAGAAGTAAAGGAACACAGACTATGACTATCAAAATCGACCTTACCAAAGCTTATGACATGATGGTGTAAAACTTCATTGAAGACACATTAATCCAAACATATTTACCATGTAACTTTCAACAATATTAATGAACTCTATAACAAGAGGATATTCCTCTATCAGCTGGAATGAAAGAGTGTATATAGAATTCAAGGGTACTAGATGCTTGAGACAATGAGACCCCTTGTATTCCTATGTACTCTTTATGTGTATAGAAAGACTGAGACAAATGATCGAAGATAGGGTGCAATGAAAGAGCTAGATTCTAATTCATTTGAAAGGAAGCAAATTGAAAATATTGCATCTATATTTTGCAGACAACATTATCCTATTCTCTAAGGCCAACAAGACAAATATACAAATCCTATTCTCTAAGGCCAACAAGACAAATATACAAATGATCATATCCTGCCTCAAAGAATTCAAAAAGTCCTCATGACAAGTAGTGTCAATTTAGAAAACTCAAATTTTCTTCACCATGAGTGTACTCCAAGCTATGAAAAATGGAATTTGTGAGGTGAACAACTTTCTCAAGACTAGTGATCTAGTTAAATATCTTGGAGTCCCCATCATCCATTTCATATTGGACCACAAGACATACACTAAGGTTTTGGAAAAAGTTACAAACAAAAGTAATTCTTGGTCAACCAGATGTCGTTCTCATGCACGTACAATTTGTCTCACCAAAGCAACACTCATGACCATTCCTACGTATGTGATGTAGACATCCAATTTTCCCCTGTGTCTTTGTGACAAAGTGGATAACACTATTCAAAAGTTTATATGAGGTGGAAGCAAGAAACAACATGATTTATCTCTGGTTGCTTGGGATCAAAGTCACTAGAAAGAAAATACATGGGGGTCTTGGCATCAAATCGATGTAGGACTAGAATCACACCTTACTCCTTAAAAATACTTAAGAGGTTTGCAAAGGAAGGAAGACTAATTGGTGTGAAGCAATGAAGAAGGGAAAATAGGAAGATGAATTGGTGTGAAGCAATGAAGAAGGGGCATCATAGAAAGGAAAACCTAGTGTGCATACCTCATGACTGTGTAAAGTCATGATTCTTGGGAGAATATTCATTACTATTTATTCCTACCTAGTACCCATTATTGGTCTTAATATCAACATCTGGGAGTATGTCTGGTTCTCATATGGAACCATACTCAAGACTATCCTATGAAACCCATCCCAGAGGAGCTCGCCGATCTAATGGTCAACAACCTAATAAATTTAAAGGGTGAGTGGGATAGTTGATTCATTAAGGACTAGTTTCCTAAGGAAGTGGAGAAATTAGTTTTGAAAATATGTATACTCGTGGATGGGGAAATCGAGGGTGTTAAGTCTAGAGACACACATCTAGTGGAGCATACTTTGTGAAATCAGCTTATATTATCTTGAGAGCCAAGAAAGAATGTAGGAAAGATAAGAATGGAGTTCTATATAGAGTGCTAGGGTCGTATGTAAGATAAAAACATTCATGTGGCTTGTATGTCACAATGTCATTCTAACTAATCATAAGAGAATGTGGAGGAATATGACTACTGATATCCTATGTAGTATATGTAGAGAGGATAAAGAAACTCTATTACATGCCTTGCGAGACTGCAAGCATGTGCAAGGAATATGACCCACAATCCTACCCAGTGTGGATATGACTTGTTTTATGCATGTGATAAACCTATATTGCTAGTTAAGGTACACTCTTCAAACTAACAAGTATCAAGCTACACCTTTCCTCATAACATGCTGGTATGCATGGAAGTGTAGAAACCTATGGGCTTTTGAGAAGGAAAGCGAGACCCTGATGTATCAAATAAACTTCATCAAAAAGGAAGTCCATTTCACCAGGATGACATGGAGTGAGAACATCACCCAAGATAAACCATCACAAACCTCAAAGTGGAGGAAACCTCTTGAGGACTACATAAAAATCAACATAGACGCTACTTGAAATTGGAAGAAGGGTGCTACGGTGGTGGTGGCCTGAGATAACACAGGAAAGGGGCAAGGGGAGTGGGTAAGATCATTTTAGTTGATAATGCACATGAAGCATAACTTAATGTTGTTGACATGGCACTCTTCATTTCCATTGAATGCAAACATCATAAGGTCAAAATTACTACTGATAGTCAAATTGCAACAAAAGTTATCTTGAAGAGGCATTGGATGAACCCCATGCATGCTAGCTGGATCGTAGGTATCCAAAAGAAACTCAAGGAGAATTGGACGGTTGTATATGAGAAAAGAGATTCAAACCCTATGGAAGATTGGTTTTCTAAGCATCACCTCAAAAACAACAAAGGAGCCTATGTCTACACAAGTCCCACTAGGGAGATGGAGACTCACCTCTATTTTTACATGTGCAATGGTATTAGTACTATCATGTTTACTTCACCGCAAAACCTTGTCCTTTTGTACTCCTTCATGAATTTGCTTGCAAGAGGAGGGAGAGATAAATAAAAAAGCCTCCTGACTTTGCTAACAAAAAAGCCTTCATAGTGACTATGGGATTTAAAATTGACTAGTCTTTGGTTTTATTAGGTATGTCTCAAACCACCCAGGGTCTAATCTAAAAATACTAGTCATGTAGTATATGTGTTTAGTATTTGCTCAAAAAATTCAGTTTGTAATGGTGTATTGTGAACTTATACTTGCAAAATATTTAGTTATCATTTTGAAGTTGCTTCACTTCATAACTTGTTAAGATTATTACTACCATTCACTTTCTGTATCTAGTATCATGTTATCTTATTATCCTATAAGTATGAAGTGTTATTAGTCATTATATCATATCATTGGGACAAAAGTCTCACCTCATGGTATCTACAATTTGTAGGTGACTATTAAGCATTAACTTGGATTTGGTGGTCAGGAGCCTTTTCCCAAAGGGCAATAGTTGCTTGTAGGCATGGTAGTGATATTTTGGAGTTATGTCTTGGAGTTGTCCATGTACTCTCCTTTTCGGGTAGGGTGGATTTGAACATAGTGTATCAATCCATAGTGTTTTATTGTGTTGGCCTTGTATAGATGCATATTATATAACTATGATGATCATGTATCTTTGGTATACATGTAGTGACATTGATCACAAAACATGTTCTAAAGCTAACATGTCAATAATGAAAGAAGGTTGGGAACTTTTGTAAATATTTATTATACCCTTTCATAATATGTTGGTTGATGTAGTCGATAAGTGTTTTTGTGTTTTCTTTATGTAATCTCAATGTGGCTTGTTGGGACGTCACAAATTCAACAAAGAAAAGTATCACAATAAAAGATTGTCATATCAATATTATACTAGGAAACCACTACAATTGTTGTCACTTAACAAGATACGGGCCAAGGACTCAGGTCATGACATATACCTCAAGTTGTCCTTTTATAACCACCACTACGTACTAGTGACATTGATCATTGTGTTGACAACTTCTATATTAAAAGTTGAACACAAATTGGCATGGGTTTTTGAGAAAAGAAATCTATAATTAAGTTTTGTTTTTTATGTAAAATTTTGATATCTCCCTACTACGTCCTATTCCATTATAATAAAAAATATACATATCCGTGCACTCACTTTATATCATTCATTAAAATAATTCAATTGGGTTACTAACGTTTTGTACCATACCTGATTGGACTGTTGCAACTTACGTCATACCGGTTTGTAACGTGGAGCATTTTCTAAGAACGTTACTCGCCCAAAACCACATATATATCTCAAATAATTACTCTCATCATAACAAAATTTTACATAAAAATCAAAACTTAATTAGATTTTTTTCTCAAAAAACCATGCCAATTTGTGTTCAACTTTGAAAAAAAAACTAATTTTCAGAATTACATGGTAACTTTGTCAAAAATCTCTCCCTTCAATTGGAGGGTTAGATAGAGTTCTGATTGATGAAATGAACCAAATAACATCAAAGTAAGAGCAAATTATCTATAACGACAACATACAAGGAGCTTATAACGATGGTGTGGTTATGGAAAGTGAAAACTCATGTGAACATGTTATTAATATTTTGAATGAGTTACCTAAAGCGGGTCATGGTGGCAGGGACAAGATTTTGTTCAAGAACAGAGAAGTTTTCAAGATTAAACATGGGTGGGAGATCATGAGAAGAAAAAGAAATAAAGTAAGCTGGTCCAGGTGGGTATGGGATAGCAAAGTGCCCAGAATTTGGGCGTGTTATTTGTGGAAGTTTTTTCTAAATCGTCTGCCTAGCAATGAGTTTCTGAGAAGGGTGGGATATCAATTTGCTTCTCGGTGTTCTTTGTGCATGAAGGATGAAGAGAGCTTAAACCATTTGTTTTTCCGTTGTCCTTTCAGTGATGAAGTATGGGGTTTGTACAGAAAGGAGTATGGGGTGGCTTCAGTTAGTTTGATAGATTTAACTAATCTTCAGAATGTTAAAAAATTGACAGCAATTGCTGTTTTATATCATTTGTGGATAGAAAGGAATGGAAGAATATTTGAAGGTAGATGTT
Source organism: Alisma plantago-aquatica (assembly GCA_963693085.1). NCBI lineage: Eukaryota > Viridiplantae > Streptophyta > Magnoliopsida > Alismatales > Alismataceae > Alisma > Alisma plantago-aquatica. The sequence continues at coordinate 205,081,957 of OY856410.1, read as the reverse complement.
GCAGTGTTGACAGTCTGTGGAGGAAAGTTTGCAGAGATACAAAAAGCCTTCTTTAGGGAGGGAGGGTTTTTGTTTGTTAATTTTCAGCAGGGTCCTCTTCTTTGTTGCTGCTATGTACTGATTGCCATTTCTATGATATTGCTGTATGGGAGAGCTACATCCTTGATGTTTGTGGTTCAGGTTCGTGCAAATCCTGCAGGTCAGATGAGAAGAATGATATGGGGTGATGCTTCTTTCTGGGAGATGACATAGATTGGTTCAGTTTGTTAGAGGGGAGTTGCTGCAGTGTTGCCATTCTGTGGTGATGTTTCGTTGCTGCAGAGTTACTAAAGCCTTCTTTAGATGGTTTATTCTCAGTTGGAGCAGACGGTTTTGATAAGGTTTCTTTTTTTAGTCCAATGTACAGATAGCATAGTTTTTTTTGTTGGTTTTTTTGTGTTGTTTGCTCGTTTGTGGGCAGTTTCTTTTTCTTAGTCCTTGGGCACTTTGCCCAGGGCCTGGTCTGCATAGTTTGTGGTTGGTTCTAATAGAAAGTAACATGCCGGGTTCATCAAAAAAAAAACTCATTTGAAAACCGGATATGCTAGAATGCTTTTGGAACATGATGTTGACATGTTATAATTTGAAAAGAAGATCTTCCCTTATTTTCAAGGGGTTGTTTCTATAAGGAGGAAGATGGGAATATACATGTGTTTGTTCAAAAGTGAATCTGTGCATTGGATTTGGAATGGAACATTAATCACATTGAGCTTCTACCATAAATCAAGGAAGAGATTCTGAATTTTCAACATGATAGCAAACTATTTATTTTATACGAGTTTGTTGCTTCAGAATCAAAGGAGAACTCAGATCATTGGAGATAAAAAAAATTACAACAAGAGTCGTTTGGGTTACACAATTGATCAAGAGTCGAATTTATCTGTATAGATCATCTCGGTTGTTTCCTTTATTTTTCAATAATATATTTTTCTTCATATAGTAACAGATGATTTTAAATTAGCTACTTGTAAAAAAACTTGGGCTCTCTCTCTCTCTCTCTCTCTCTCTCTCTCTCTCTCTCTCTCTCTCTCTCTCTCTCTCTCTCTCTCTCTCTCTACTTTCGATATAGTGGAACCACACATGCTCATAAAAGTCTCGTTTTGCAGTTTCACTACAGCGCTCCATTGTACACCAAGTGTTATCCTTATACAATAATAGTGATACGGCTAGAAGTATAGCAACGATTTACGTTATAGAATGAAGATGACGAATTCATTATCTTACTTGATTCATAGTTCTTAGCATTCGATAGATTTGATGTTTCAGTGAAAGGTTGGGATACATTTGAACGCCAAGCTCTATATGCGACATCTACACATGCGTCATCTAAGTTGCCATGTTACCATCGAGGACCTAGTTGGGCGTTGTGCCAACAAGTTGGGACTCCTTTAGTGGCACTTTACCACCTCACTAACACCACACAAACGCCGCCTAATACAAATCTCAACAGATTGGGACATATTGGTTTACAATGGAATCATGTTGGATCCTATGAAATAATTTCCCTTTTATTTTAAAATCTGAAAGTCAATCGAATCAGGTTGGATCCCACTACTTTCCCAATCATTTCTCCCCCATTGCTTTCTTCCCACATCATCTCATCCTCCTAACAAATATCAATATCTATCACTTACCAATCATACAATGTCCTATACACCGTGCACACAAGCAAACCGTGCTGCTCAGAGTTCCACATCGTGGTAAGCAGTGGTTTTCACTTTTCACAATGACGGTGCCGCATTATTTTCAACCAGAATCTCTCTTTACGGAGGTGGGGGAGGTCTCAGTTAGGAGGTATGACTCGTGGGCCACTGTTTTTTGAATTCTAAATCTCTACAGAAGGAACAGTAGCATCGCCGTTCAGGTACTGCACCTTGGGCCATTCAGCCAGCCTTTCATTCCCTGTCCTTTTCTGTGCTTTTATGAGAAACCTAATCCAGACCGCAAAACCATCACCACTCCGTGGCCATGGTAGTAGTATCAGTAGTATGAGTTCGGATGTCTACTTCAAAATTGGGTTAAATTTTGGGCAGGCTCACGCTCAGTGATGTGTGCTCAAAACCAGCCCCCAAATTAACTCTGAAACTGCTTCCACGTGGCAGATGGTGATTAAGTATTTTTTTTTGAAATTATGCAATATGTAAAAAAAATTATTTTGTTTATAACTTTTGAACCGTAATAAATTTTTTAATAAAAAAAAAGTATTGGATTCGTTACAAAAAATTCAATCCAACAAGAATAATGTTGACATATTTTTAAGAAAAAAATAAAAAAATGATTGGTTAATTGACACCCAAAGATAGTTCATTGACGCTTAAAAATAGTTCATTGACACCCGAAATATAAAAATGACGCCCAAGTAAATATTGTACGTGCTAAATCACATCTAATGGTGCCCTCAAGTACGCGACTGGTTCTGGGGTTTACCCTTGGCTGGGTGGTGTCCAATAGTGGCTGATCCCGGGAGGGGTTCCTCATTATTAAAAAATGATTCATTGACACCCAAAAATATAAAGATGATACCCAAATAAGGTATTGATAATTAAAAACAACGTAACGACGCTCAAATAGGTTTGTTTGATACTCAAGAATTTTAGCAATTTTTGGACGCTATTTAGCTATTTTTGAACGCTATTTAGCCATTTATGGGTGCCATAACGTCCAAAAATGACTATTGACACCAAAAAATAGTTAATTGACACCCAAATCAGTTCTTTGACACTCAGGATTATAAAGATGACGTCTAAATAAGGTATTGACAACTAAAACAATATAACGACGCCCAAAATAAGTCTGTTTGACACCCAAGAACAACTTAATGGCGTCCAAATATGATTGTATGCGTTAAATAGGGTATAAGGTTACTTCACACCCAATAACAACTTAATGGTGCCCAAAAATAGCTAATTGACACCCAAAAATGGTTAATTGATGCCCGAAATGGTTCATTGACACCCAGAAGTATACTCATAAATGGCTATTGACACCCAAAAATAGTTAATTGACACCTAGAAATATAAAGATGACACCCAAATAAAGTAATGACAACCAAAACAACATAACGACACCCAAATAGGTTTGTTTGACACCAAAGAACAACTTAATGGTGCTCAAATATGGTTTTACGCGTTAAATAGGGTATAAGGATACTTCACACCTAATAACAACTTAATGGCACCCGAAAATGGCTAATTGACACCCAAAGATGGTTAATTGACAACCAAAAGTATAAAGATGACGTCCAAATAAGGTATTCATAACAAAAAATAACGTAACGCTGCCCAAATAAGTTTGCTTGACACCCAAGAATTTTAGTCATTTTTAGGTGCTATTTAGCCATTTTTGGGAGCTATTTAGTCGTTTTAGACGTTTTCAACTATTTGTATATCAACATTATTCTTGTTTGAATATATTTTTATCACAAATTTAATGATTTTTATTTCGTTCAAAAATTCATCACGGTTTATAAATATAAATACAATAATTTCTCTCTCATCACATCACCCATTCATATCATTTTTATATTTTTTTCGTTAAAAATGTATCAATATTAGTCTTGTTGGAATGTATTTTTCATAACGAATCCAATGACTTTTTTTCGTAAATTTTTTTATAATGGTTCAAAAATTATGAGCAAAACAAATTTATTTATCAATTACACAACCTCCACCTACCCATCAAATTAAAACCCGCCACGTCATACAAACTTCTTCCCCAACAAAACCACCTAGCCACCCAGCCGACCGCGCTTAGCACCCGCGCATAAGAGGTGCTGGGGAGACTGTGGCATCGGGGAATAAGGATCCTGTAGTAAATTACCAAGAGAGATCTGTCTCAAAAGAGTTTGGGTGAGGGAGGATAACAGTTACCTCTGCGTTGCTCTCCCACATGCAATTGGCTACTACTGGCCTGCCTCCCCGTGATTCGTCTATGTGGTAAGATAGTTAGATGCTTAGATGGGCGCCATGATTTACAGTAAAGTTGGCAACTTGCTGTCTTCTCTGTTTAGAAGGATCAGACAAACTTATCACACTTGGTTGTTCTCCTTTACTTTGTTTTCTTCCTTCCCTCTCTTTTATACCCGAGAAAAACTGTTTTCGTTTACATGACCCAAGAGTTAGTACTTTTACATGGTCAATGCCCAACGGATATAGTTCTAATGTAAGTGTTAAACAACATCGAGTTCACCTAGTCATTCTTTCGACTCCTCTTTTCCTCCCGAAAAAGCCTGTTTTCTTTGACGTGGCTAAAAAGGTTCAGTACTTTTAAACACTTAACGTACAACTGATACAGCTTTTAAATACATGTTGAACAACATCAAATACAAACAAAACTAGATGTTTCACATAGATTTGACCTTGCATTTCTAAGAGGTATACATACGAACGTGACTAAAGGGTAAAACCCCAGTTTATGCTACAAAACTCAAAAGATAAAAGTAATTATTTATGCTCTTAATATTATTGAAGTTAGAACATGTCAATGTAATTCAATATTTAATTTCCACTGAGCATGATCAAATAGACAGTCTTTCATGAAACAGACATATGACTCTATCTTCGGCTGACTAGCCCAATTTGGCCAGATTTAACTCGATACATGCATGCTCCTTTTGAATGAGATGTAAGCATGGTTGTATCATTTCCATCATTCTGATTGTGAATGTAGTACATCAAATATTATTTTTCCATGACATTACATATTTAAGATGATACCCAAAATGACTTACAACAATGAATTGTTATGATGAAGTCGTATTAGTGGCTTAGTGAACTTTAGTGAAACCTTCCCATTATGGTCCTGGTCTAGAAATGAAAGACAAGTTGAATAGGGGGTTAAGTTTTCCAAGTTATGGCAAGTGGGATTGAGGATGAGGGTCCCTAGATAGGATTAGTGGGACTTAACTTTATTGAGGTTCCCTTGCTATGACTGCTACAACTAGAGCTACCACTAAGGTTTTTTTTTTTTTTTGCAAGAGACCGCTGAGGTTCTCTAGTTATGAACTATTGGGAATTGGATTTATTTATTTTTCTTGATGACGAGACATAATGAATGCAATTTAGTCATATATGGAAACTTTTAGGGAAAGAAAATCTACTTTTTAGTGGATTGGAGGGCTCAATGAGCAAGACTATAGCTTACATCACAATATTGAAATATCTTCAGTGAATCAATACAAATAAGTGGATTCAGTTGGGGATAATATAATGAAGGAAAGTGTGAAAATGAATGCAAAGTGAGAAGATAGACCTCTCTTTCTATTACTATATGAGATCATGTAGACATTATCTTGAGGAAAATATAAATGAAAGAAGTTAAAAAAAGTTTATTAGGAAGAGAGAAACTATGTATGTCCATGTAGCTCCTTTTATTTCCATTCCAAAGTTGTTTGCTTCTTTGTCACGTGATGTACCAACAAGATCCACTTTTAATACACATGACTCAATGTGTGTGCTATCTATAATATGGATTCGGAAAAAATATGTTACCCAATAATTACATCACAAATGTGTAGCATATTATTTCTTCAAGGAATGAGGCTAACAACCCACATGAAATATATATCTCATTAGTCTTTATTTTTTGTGATTTTTTTACTTGTACTTGTTTGTGTATATACAAGATTTTCATTTGGGATGTGAACATGTATTTGCGACAAACATTAGATAGAATACCTATTTTCTGTTCCGTAGATTTTATATATGGAATTTGAATCATGTAAGAGATATGTAATTGAATTAATTAAGGGCTTACTTGGTCTCTACAATGATTGGAGATCTATCATTAAATAGAATTTATTCATAGATATTGTGATTTACCCATTATTATTTATAGGGTTATGATTAAATTATCTCTAGTCTATCGTCGATGAGAAGAAGTCAGGGTGTAAACAGTGTGGGTACGGTGTGGGTCTGGCCATACCCATATCTATACCCATCTAATTTAGCGGGTCCGGTTCTGGTTCTAGACCCGCATAATACAAAACCTAGACCCGCACCATACCCGTACCCTCAATAATAGCAGGTATGCGGGTAAGCGGTTCTAAAAACCATCATATTGTTTATGTAAGAGAAATGACTTTGTTCTATATATTTTAATACAACATATTGTTATTATATAGTATATTAACATACAATAGTTATATTAGATAATGCTATATTTTATACATTATTAACTGAGTTAATTTTTTTACATATTTGTAGTTATCATCATAACGTTAACTTATGTAGAAAGTAATGTAAATGAGTAGACATTTGGATTTTAAGTTTACATATGATGTTCATTATTTTAACTAGAATAGTTAATTCTTAACTATATGACTAGTCTCAACCTTATTGTGGTTAGAGTAAAATATAATCTCAAAAATTATATTATTTAGACTAGTAAAGTATGATATATAGCATATTATTTACATAGTTACTTATGTATAGTGGGTATATGGGTCTAGCGGGTCTGGATCCAAGCATACCCATTATTGGACCCGCTTATCTGTGGGTCCAAGGGTATATGGCTCCAAGGGTAAGCGGGTATAAAAAATTAGACTCGTGATGGGTTTTTTATGGGTCTAGATTTGCGGGTCCACTGGTTTACCCATACCCATTTACAACCTTAAGAAGAAGATATGATATTACACTAGTGTCTGAATGTTGTGACTAAGATGCACAAGAAGGTTTCTCTAAAGAGGAGCCATTATGTCCTTCTTCTGTGATAGTGAGTTTCACCATGAAAACAAAAAAAAACATCGAAACCATAGGCCAACATATTGATAGTCAAAGACTTTGAGAATTTTGTTAAGGAAGCTGAGTAATCTTAGGTACTAGACCCTAGGACTAAAGGACATTGATGTCTTATCAGGAATTGATGTCACTACATTTTGGTTATATGTTGTTCCTTGCATGATGTGAATTATTTATTTAACTATTGCACTCTTTTACCATTCTAACTAGTTAAAAATCTATTTTGGTTGGCCCAATATGGTAGGCAAATGAGTTAAATTTGTGACAAAATATCCATTAAAAGACTAATGAATCAAATCAAGATATCCAAACAAAATTTAAAATCAAAATAGATTTGATGATGAACTATGGGTGTAACAATAGTCACCAAAATTTTGTTGTAAGGAACTAAAGCTCACATAGAAGTGAGAGCACGCAGAGATGATTCAATACAATACTTAGCACATCCAACTTACAAAGGAGAATTCTGATTAGATATGTGATCAATTAATGATATATGATTGTGATCAATTAATGATATATGATTGCACAATCACCATGATTGATAATAAATGAATTAACTAATCGACAATGATCTTAGTTTCTCTTAGTTACATGGATTAATCTTGCAATTGAAACAATGGTTTTCCACAATGGGATGGTTGTTGATTTGAACAAACATCCAATCAATGAATATTATGCCACTAACTATATTTTTTGGACATTATCACTAGTTACCCTAACCCATGACATTTTCATAACTTGGTTCCAATAGGCCAAATAGCTACCCCATTCAAACCATGACACCTACAATCGATGCATTGCACCCCAAACTTACACCCATTTTTTAATCCCGTAATCAGACCCAAGCTTGCCTGTTAGCTTAGCCTCAGTGAGATTTTGTAGAGATTGGGGTTGAGTTGGGCACCTATCAAGGCCCCACCCCCACTTTGATATTTTTGAACCATAGAACCTTGCTATGTATGTTAAGATGCCTTCTTTCTCACCATATGTGAAATCAATTGATTCAATGGTGGGAACAAGTGTATGTTTTGATGATATAATTATTAATATATTTAGAAATTTGATGATATATATGTCAAATCAACTACTTGTGCTATGAAATCCTTGTTATTATATGCAACATTAAGGGAACCTAATTTGTTATATTTATGAAGAACTACCCTATAACATTGAAAGGTTGTAACACATTTGCACATCTCACTTGGATATCACATTAACACATGGACACTTTAAGCTGCCTTGTTATCATTCAAGACTGTATTGGGAACTTCACTAACTTGTTGAACTGCATTGGTTTCACTTTACAACATAGAGTTACATTACATAAATGTTCTTGGTGTAATGACCCCGCCTACCGGTAACCCCCAATTAAGGGAGACCAAGAGGTCAGAACCGTTATCCCAATTTCCGGATCAAAGGTTCGACAAATAATCAATAATAATTATGAATTTCTACCAAGACTATACTGAAAGGATGTAATAAAATATAACTTTTCATACCTTTTTAAAACATGGGATTACTAAACTTTTATCCATCATTGAAACTATTCTAGCTAATCCTCGTTGAACTTTAATTCGTGGATTCACAATATGCCAATTTACTATTTGTCCTTTTGCGATTATTGTACCTAAATCGCCGACAAACAAAATGTCAGTCAGTATAACGGATTATACTGGTATGTGGGGGAATACAAAAATTGTGCAACTAGGGTAACAACGTAATCAAGAAATTATCATTTAACAACCAAGATTACGTCTTAAGCAATACTACTCAATCCTTACCTATCCCCTATCTTTGTGTTGTCCCTACATCGAACTTGGATACTACCTCTCTCATATGGTAGATCCTTACCCCCATGGCCCTACCTCATAGGTAGCCAATACTTAGGGTTGCGGAGTCACATGGCCCTACCCAAAGGTAGTCCAATCCCTGACTCATGGTGACTTGATGGACCTACCCCATTGGTAGCCATATACAAAGTCACCCAATGACCTAATGGACCTACCCCATAGGTAGCCATGTACTAGGTCAATCTATCAATCAACATAGGGGACTAGGATCTGAGCTAGTAGGCATGTATCTTAGGTGATAGTCATATCCACATTATAGTTTGCATGAATTAAATTCATCCAACAATTTAATTCAAGTCACCGATGAAAACTTCGGAAATCCTTGGAAAACTAATTTGGGATATTCATAAGCATAACCACATACCTGTTAGGCTGATTTGAGCGCACAAATAATCCAACTAAGCAAGAAATCCAGTAAACAAGCAAGCATACAAGATGATCCTGAAATATACATCCAATTTTCCTATCATTGATCAAGCCATCTAGGTCTATTAAACCTAGCTCGCTTCCTAGGGTTTCTAGTCCACTTTTAGGGTTTCTATTACAATTAGAGTTTTAGCCTCCATATTTATTACTTCTAATGCTCTTTAGTCCACAAACCCTAATTTCAACATCATAAGCAAAATTAAAAGTCCATTAAGTCTATTATGCCTCTTTTACATTAAAACTACCATTTTTATCCTTTAAAGTCATGACACGATCATTAGGCCCAATTACCATCTTTGGTTTCTTCTGAATTAACAACTCATAATTCATTATGGTCTAATTCACATATGAACTCCATTTATCATATTAATATCACATAATTCCACTAGAAAACCCTAATTACCAAATTAAGGGTATTTATCCACAATTTGGAACCTTTAATACTCAAAATAGCTTAGAACCATTAAATCCCAGCTTTATACACGAATTTGAACAATTAAAACCATTAAGAATCATAATCACTAACATTAGGGTTTTAAGGCCCATTAAAGCTCATTTATGTACATGGAACCCTAAATTAATCAAATTATGCATAAAGTTCATCTTTTAGATCTAATGCATCTTTTTACAATCAACATGTTAATATCAACTTTAATCATCTGTATAACCCTTCTCGATACATTAATCATCTTAAATTAGGGTTTCTTAATCATTAATGCACTAAAGTTGATAACTTCAACTACTTTTCAAATTACAAGAGAAATCAGGCTTCAAATACATTTTTATTGCATTCGTCACATTTTTCTGAGCAAAATACATATATTATTTGCTACCATCAGAGTTGTGAGTAATTAGTTATGAAAATTGTAAGTTTTACTTACTTGGACCAATGGGATGCTGACACGTCAGCAATCCCATGCATTGTGCAAGTCGGCCAATTTGGAAACATAACCGAGTTACTCTTATACCCCCACGTGGCCGCTTGGTTTTTCAAAACCCGGAGGGGTAAAACCATCCAAGGCCACCTCTGGTCATTTTCCTCATGGCGAACCCTAGCTTCCGCCGACTGCAGCTGTTCGTGGGGTCACCTCCCTCCACTTCCAGGCCCAGAGCTCACTGGAACCCATCTCCCTATCTCTGCCACTCCCCACCACATCTAGCAAGGTCTCCAGCCATGAGCGAAATGACTGAGGACAGGAGCATCGGGTCTGTGAACCTCAACTCTCTACAGACGAGTTACAAGTGACCAGGGCGACAGTTCCTCATGAAGTGGCAACGTAGTCATGCGGATTTGAAGGGGGCAGTGTTTGGACTTCCTTCAAGCTCCTTCTGTGGCTCTAGGGTTTGCATTACCCCCTTGGTTAGGGTTTGAGGGGGTGCATGTTGGATAAGAGTAGGAGACAAGGCAAACTCGAGGCTATGGGTCCGTCCCTTATATAGGGATATATAGAAATGCCCTAGCTCACCTATCCATGAGGAAAACAAGTCCCTCATCAACCATGGCCATCATACTTTCCTTGGTTGAGATATAACTTCTCTCTTTTAATTATTAAAAGATGTCCTTTTCTATTAATGATCCCTAGTTATTAAGGAATCTGAATTTTACCTCTTTTATGTTCCTTGTGCTTGGCTTTTAATCAATTGGCACAAATTTATACTTTCTTTTAGCAAACAAAACCTCTTTTTGATAATATGAAAACCCCATTAATTATGTATCACATTATCCTCTTATTTTGTATTATTTGTATTTTCTCTTTCTTTTTCTCCTTTGGGGCTCCTTGGACTCCAAGAAACTCTAATATTTCAAAATCCTTTTTAGTGGATACTTATTATCCTTCTAGATGCATCTATATCCATTATTTCTCATTATCTTACTTATTTCTTTATTAAAATATATCTTTTCAAGGATTTCTCTTTATCTCTCTTTTTATTTTCCTTATTGGAATTCCTTCTAACATTAGAAACCTTATGGATACGAAAATCCACCAAAGATGACTCAATCATACATCTTTCCCCTTATTTCCCATATTTTATCATTGTCTCCAATTTCCTTCTTAATAAAGAATATTTAATTGATCTTTTCTTATCTTGTTGCATTATCTTTGAAACTTTGGACTCCTTGGAACCCAAGAGGCACGAAATCCACCTTTGGATAATATCCCCTTGCCTTCTAAAGGTTTCTACATCTTTCTTTTCTCCATTTCTTATTTACTCATTTAATAATGGAGTTTCCTTTGTCTTTTCCTTGTTATTGGGCCCAATAGCCAATAAATCCCACAAAACAACCAACAAGGCTATTTTAAATGAAATTCATTCATTTCAAATCAAATCACACCATTATTTATAACTATTAAGAGAAATTGCATTTCTCATCAAAAGAACCAAAAATTGGGGTTGTAACATCCTTCCCCTCTTATTGGAATTTTGCCCTCAAAATTCCACCAAACAAACAAATAATTCAGGATAAAACTTTTCCATGTCCATCATTGGCCCCTATGTGGCTTTACCCTATCCATGTTGCTTCCAAATCACCGTTATCATCACATATTCTTTTCTCTGAGTTCTTTCACCTTGGTATCTAGAATCCTCACAGGTGACTTAGGACATTTCAGCCTCCCTTAGGGATCACTAGGTTCATTGCTCAGCACATGGCTCAGGTACCTCACATAGTACTCTAAATTAGACACATGGAACTCATCAAACATCACAATTATCTTGAGGGGTAAGTCTATACACAAGCATCTCCACCAACCCATCTCAAATGGACCCATGTATCAGGGACTCATCTGTCTCATCTATAGCTCAGAGGGGTCGGATTTTTATATCACATATTCCCCCACAGTGAACTACATGCCAATCTGCTTTGCATCATCTCATGACTCATGTCGCTCCTGGGCTCTCTTTTAGCCATCGCACGATCAAAGGGACTTCATCTACACACACTATGGTCCTTTTCTGACCTTTGCGAGGTCCCTTCACCAACATCATCTTAATGAAGTGGTGAACGACACAACCTCCCTTACAGTGCTTTTTTACATCCCGATACTAGCTATGGTGGTTATCATCACATCTTACAGAGGACTGAACTGTCTCCATGTATCACCCTGAACGAGCACACATGCTCTCATCAGACCCTCTAGTCTGGATCATACTAACCCTTAGTTAAGGGTGATAAACTGTACTAATATCGAGTTCTTCATGTACCTACTCCCACCGCATGGAAGTGAATCTTTAGGTTATACTCAAGAACTTTTGAACTCGCATCACAGTGCAGTTGAACCATCTCCCTCTCATATGTAGTTCAACTGGATCCATCCCTTGACAATATTCTTTCTTTCTCATGTTATCTAGGTAAGGCGATCTACCATAACCCATATTGCATCTTGACCTTCCTTGGTCTAGGGGAGACTTACCACAACATCCATAGTGATGAACTCGTGTTCCCTCTCGGGGACTCTTCATCCTCTATACCAACTCAAAGGGTTACTAGTGTTCATCCTTCACCTCCTGGCTTGCATGGCGACAAGCCATGTGCAACTTCATCTTAAGCATCCAAAGTACTACTGTCACTTACTATCTTCGTAGTAACACGGTGTATGGTGATCTTAAAATCATGATATCATGTATGCCACCATTCCTCAAGATTGATTCCTCAGAAGCCCTAAAGCACTCTAATCGGGGTTTCATCACCTTCTTTTCCAGAGAAGTGCATCTGAGGTTCTACAACCATCCTTTCATCACAACAAGGCCTAGGCTGGCTAACCAAGTAAACACTAACTCAATCAACATATCTCATTACATCCAAGTGTTAGCCAAACATATCTCACAACTTAGGGTTCACCTAACCACCTCTCCTAGCCTTTAGCTAAACTAGGAAACTACATCTCAACCAGAGCATCCATTACCACCTCACATCCTCATGTATAAGGTAATGTTGAAGACATACACCTCCATGTACTCCACTTATTATCTCATCTCAAACTCTAAGTCTATCTTCATTAAGAAAACTCTGAGCTCATCCTCTTAGTTTTCCAACTCAACCTTGTATAGCTCGCAAATTCCACATAGCTCATGATAAAAACATCCTCATAAGATGACTACCTTAGTGCTCTTAGCATTTGTAAATCATCCACTAATCATACACTCCACAAGGGTATGTTATCACCTCTGTCATCATACCTCATGGAAACGTTCTAACTCACATCATCTTTATCCTTGGTGTATGGCATGCATACTATCCTATCTCTCACTCCCATAACAAGAGGAAATAAGCATTTGGCTGCAGTCTAAATACAGAGTTCTTCCCATTCCAAGAGTAGAGATGGTACATCCCACCTTGCCAGTACACCTTCAAATCTAAGTTGAAACGTGCAAAATATGTCTCTACATCACGATCATCTCAATATCAAAGTTACTTCCATGGAAAACTGATCTCAAATCTACTTGGGTCCACACACAATCCTTGGTCATCTCCTCTAGGTCTGTAGGGTGCCGACACTTTTGGGGTCATCCCTCTTTCCTTATGCATCCAGAGAGTGCCCTCCTCATCTGCCCTTTGGGTCCCATGAGTTCATGAAGGTGATCAATCTCCTAACACATGGCCCTCAGACAATGATAGTTGTTACCTCCCGACCCTATGGTCATGTGCAACTAGGGAATTAGGCAACTCCTACTTCCATCGGTCTTATCCCTACCTGACCCTAGGATAGACTTAGGATTCTAACATAGTACATGTTTGTAACATCCCTGACCTGGGTTATGCTTTAACCGTAGGTGTTTTGTTTAAGAAATATAATTATATGCTTGATATTATCTTTTGAAAAGTAATTAAGGCTCAAGAGGAACTTATATTTCAATTTTAGTCCATTTTGAATAATGTTGAAAGTAATGTTTTACCTGTTTTGGACTAAAGTGCAAATTACCCAAGTTGAGGGGTTAAATTTCAAATTGTGCATGATAATATGTTCCTCATGTTTAGAAGCATCATGAGAATGAATATGATGCAGAGGTATGGCTACCCCAAGCCTGAGTACGAAGAAAGAGCTGATAAAGCAATGTTTGTGTATTAAAACCTAGTTTTGGTGTAATGTGCAATTTACCCAAAACCCAGGGTTCAATATGAAAATTACCACTTCAAAAAGGTACCTAATATTTCTTGGAATCATGTAGAGCAAAGAAAATGAGAGGGGCATCTCATTTGTATCACTTTTGAAGGAGAGAGAATCTTGATATTAAAATAATCAAGATTTAAGCATAATTGAAACCTTAATTCAATTTAATGCAAAAATAAATAAAATAATTGAAGGGCCTTCAACCAAAAACGAGATGGTTGGATTTGCTCAAGTTTGAACGTCCTTGTTCCTTGCAAAGGCAAAGGAAATATCTACGTGAGTGGAGAACCCACTCACATTAAGAAAATAAAAAGAAATATCCACTAACTTATGGATAATAATATTATAAAGGTTTAGGTGCTTAATTTCTTTTCCCTTAATTCATGGATAATGGAAGGGAATTCGGAGGTGAGGAATATATCTTTACATGCAAGGAATTGAGGAGGAAGAGGTGGCACCAAATTTGGAATTAAAGGATTTTTATAAGGCATTTTCTCTCTCATTGATTTTCTTATAAAAACACCTTTTACAACTCAAACCAAAGGCTTTTTTGAATCCACTTCTTATCTTTGCTTGCAAAAATGACCAAGGGAGATAGGAGCAGCAGGAGGATGACCCCAACCTGTTGGTAAGCTTCTTGACCTTCATTCATCTTGATTTCATGGTGGAAATCACAAATCAATGCATGATTTCTTCTTATCTCGATCCCATCTTCAATTCTAACCATTCCTTTTCACTCAAAGCTTGAGGAACGAACCTTGTGGTGTGAAAAAGCTTCTTCCACCATTTTTGACGTGAATGTCCAAGCTTTGAAGCTCAATTGGAGGCGGATTATATAACTTGAACCCCTATTCATTATTATTGAATTCAATTCCTCAATCAATTGTGTTCATTTGCTCTTCTTACAATTCCTTTGATTAGTTGATGCAACTATCATGATAATGGTAGTAGTTTTCGATGGACTAAGGCTTTATGATGATGACATAATCTTAGGCACATATTCCAACAAGTTTCTTTAGCAAACAGTTTTAAGACCTTGGTCCAAACGGTTTCACCAAACCGTTTGGAAACCAAATGGTTTGCAAACCATTTGGAGGTTGGGATCCCAAACCGTTTGGAAGGGTTGACCATTTGGATGGGTTTACCGTTTGAGGTTAGGAACCTAGTACATGTTGGATGATGATCTAATGGATCCAATTGATTGATTCAATATATGGACTATCCTCCAATTAGAAACCCCAATCGAGTTAAGTGCTGAAATTTCAATTGGTTGATTTAAAACTTTGGGTTGATTAACCCAAATGGTCTCAAGACCGTTTGGAGATCACCCAAATGGTCTCAATACCGTTTGGAGGTCAACAAAGACCGTTTGTAGGTCTAGGGTTGAGTATGGTTGAGTATTTGAATATCCATAGATATCAAATTGAAATGCAATCAATAGCTAATTTGATGATCAATTCAATGATGCAAACCCTAATTGAATGCCACAAATTTTAATGATGGATGGGGAAAATGGTCTCAAGACCATTTGGAGGTCATCCAAACGACCTCAAGACCATTTGAGGTCAGGTCATATCATAATTTGATGATGATTCATTGATTTCAATTGAATTAGTTCTACAATGTTAACCATTGAAGGTTCCACGATTTCAAAACCCTAATTGATGGTTTCTTGATTATAAATCCTAGTTCAATTGGGTTCAAAACCCTAATTTGATGGTCCAATTGAAGGATGATTCAATAGTTAAATTGAGGAATGAATCAAGGATTCAATTGATAGTCTGTTCCTTGATGGAAACCTTGAATTGATTAAGTGTTGAAAGACCTTTTTGGTCCATTCGGTTTTGAGAAGGTTTGGACCAAACGGTCTCAAGACCGTTTGGGTCCAAAAGGTCTCAAGACCGTTTGGGTCCAAACGTTCTCAAGACCGTTTGGGTCCAAACGGTCTCAAGACCTTTTGGGTCCAAACGATCTCAAACAGTTTGGAGACCCAAGTCTATTCGGTTTCAACACATTCCTTGCTTAAACGGTTTTAAGGGCAATTTTCCCAAACGGTTTCAAACTGTTTGAATTCTGAGAGACCAAGACCGTTGAGGGTCTATGTAATGAAAAACATTTGAGGTTCAACATGGTAAATCCATTTGGATATCTAATGTAACTGAAGACTCAGTTGGTTGATCCACTTGGACACCTAATGTAATTAAATATTTAATTGGTCAATTCATTTGGATACCTCATGTAATTGAAGGTTCAATTGATCAAATCTTTTAGACACCTAATGTATTTAGATGATTGATACCCTTAGTGGGATTAATCATTGATGCATAATGATGCAATAATTCAATACATCATGCTAATCCTAAATGTATGTTTTTGAATAAAGAGTAGGCTCAATCTAATCAAGAATTGAGTAGTGGACATCCTTAATAGGATGAGAGAGAGAGATTCATACATGTAAGATAATCATGTAGCAATCAAGTCGAACACATTTAAAATAAGTGTGGTATACAATTAGGGTATGATCCTAGATAAAGAGATCATAAAACCCTAATTGAGTTGATTGATGAACTCAAACCCTAATTCAGGGCAATTCTGAGTGAAACCCAAATCTAGGGTAATAGTGAAACCCTAATTGAGGGTAAAGACATGAGTAATCCTACGTTAGGGTTATGAAATGTAAAATCCTAATTTATATGAATAGTAATCCTTAATTATGGGTAATTGAATATGAAACCCTAATTGGGATGAATAGTAAACCCTAATTGTGGGTTATTGAATATAAACCCTAATCTGGGGTGATGTGATGTGAATAGTAAACTCTAATTTCTAAATGGAGTGAAGGTGTGGGAAACCCTAATTCTGGGTTATACTATATAGCATGAAACCCTAATCTTGGACAATGAAATGATGAATCATTGGTCCTAATTGAACAAAGGGGATGTGTAACCCTGATTGAAATGAAATGGGAAACCCTAACCTTAGTGAGGGAATAGTGATGTTACCCTTGAATAGCTTGGAACTAAAATATGATTGATATATTTGTTATAATGTGTGCTAACCGTATAGGTATCATGAGATGATGAACATAGCCAGGTATGAGCTATGATGTTTTATTTATTAAAATTGTTATTGGGCCTTATGTGCCATAATATACCTTGTTGCCTAGTAAGAGGTAATAAGAGAATTAATGGGCCTTAAGTGCCATGAGAGATGCTTGTGTAAGCAGTATCATGTTTACCTTGGTCAGATGACCTGAAGGTGATAATTAGTTGAAAAAGTGGTAACAATGCTCAGTGATGAGCTAAGGGTTTGAATACCCAGAACCATATGATTATGGCATTGAGTTTGTGAAGGGATGAGTATTACCAGTATTGAAATAAGGGACTGAGATCCCAATGTCTTATATAGACTGAGAAGTAGCTGATGAAAACAATACATGTTTCTTTATATCATTTGTCCTAATAAGTTATGTTTGAAAACTTGACTGATGTTAAAAGAATATGATAATGTACTTAATTAATCAAGTGAAATCCTTTTATGTAGTGCTCTGACCATAGATCCATCATCGTTAGTAGCTGGTGATGGTGAAACATGTTTTCCTATGGGATCTCCTGGAGTTCGCATATTTTTGAATATGTGGGGGTCAATGGGCGAAAATATCCGTACGTCCTAATGGGGGAATTGATGGAAGGTAAACATTAAACCTCCCAATCCTTCATTATATGTTTCGGGATGGATGTATCACAAATCTCCCGATGTTGTTAGTGCCGGATCGATGGAGGTAAACACAAAATCTCTCAATTGCAAAGAGAGTACAACTGCCATTGTAACTCTATAGCAAAGATGCCACTATACCCTGGCAAGCTATGTAACAAAGACACTAGATGTCCTGCATGTGATCTCGCACTGACCGAGATGTGGGAAGTCATAGAAGCCGGCTCTTCCATTGACTTTGTATGGTACCGATTTCGACTTCACAATGGTCGGTTGGAGTATGAGCGATATATCTCATCTCCTCAGAGCTTAAGTATGTTTGTAAAATGTAAGCAACCATGTAGTATATTTGCATAAGATTGAAATAGGAGAACCACTGGTTGATGTTATCTTGCTTATCATGTCCTTGATACATAAATGTTACTTATGTTCTTTAATTCCATATTGAATAAGAGACATGTTGCCTTGTCAAGTTATAGTTGAAATACTTGAATAGGATTGTTGCTCTAATCTACATAGATATTAATTTATCTGCTATTGAAATATATGATTCCATTGTTCAGTTTATTTTTATTAAATTGCAATAATAATGTTTTCGGCGGAGAGTTATATCTCTTGTTGGGGAAATTTACAAATTGTCTCACCCCCGTGGGATCCAACGTTTTTAGGTAGACGCAGACAAAGAGGCAGAAACTCTATAGCAGGGGAAGAACTACAACATCAACAACAGGGACAATAGTGATATCCCAGGTGGGGATACTGGCTGTCAAGCTTTGTATATAAAGTCCTATGTGTCATCTCTATACTCTCAGGTCCTAGGAGTCAGTCGATAGTGTTTTTATAATTAATCTGAGATTTTGGTTTGAATACCTTGAGGATTTTGTTACTTGTGCTTTTCAGCAAAATAATGATGTATATATATTCCTCGAGAAGAGATAGTACAACGAATGTACTTTGTGAATCAGTATGTAAATATAATACTGTGGTTCTTATTTAAAGAGTTTTCCTAAGAATGGATCTCTTTGTAAATGGTTTTAATTTTTAGTGATTTTCAGTAATCCGCTGTTAGTAATCGCTTTCGCATTAGTTAATCTTGTTTTATTGGTTAATCATGTTTTTGTGAGTTAGATTCCACAATGTTCAACTTAGAACCTTACCCACATATCCATCATCTCTCTCTACATTCAAGGGCTGACTTTCATCCTTTCATAAGGGTCATGGCGACCTGCCTACCTTGGTCAGGCCCCATACCGGTTACCTCCATGGTAACACATCCACACTTAGAGATGATTATCTATGGGTCTATAGGTTCACTATTATACTATGTACTCTCCACTTAGCTTCTCAAGATCATATGAGACCCCTTAGGGTTTGCTCAAACCCAACAAAAGCTGATATACACCCTACAAAAGGGTCCCTCTTCCATGATGGGAGGAAACTACATCTTGATAACAATGGTCCCAACGTCCTTATGTCCAGGGTTTGCATCAACATGAGCATGCTTAGTCCTATCAAGCTACTAAGGCATGCAACTAACAAGCAAACCACCTTCTAAACCATGCTAGGTCTCCATGGTAGGTCCTACTTTCTATTCCTTCATATTGCACCATCATCATACCTGCCCATGTCACCAACTTATAGGTGAGGGATTCATCAAACATACACCTTAACCACAGGGTTTCCTTTTTCCTCCAAACATGAGGGGTGCCAAGCTCAAATCTATGGAAACTCAAATCTCATCATGAGCATCAGGTACACCCAACACTACTACTTCCCCTCGTAGGTCTAGGAACCCTAAGTTTACCTTTCTGATGTCCAACTGCATTCTCAACCCTGTACCAAGCATGTAGAAGGTACAACATGCATTTCCTTTTATCATTCCACTTGAATAACACCTTAGAGTGGAGTCCTCTTCAAGGACAACCAACTAGGTATATGGCCTCCCAGCTTTTTACTAAACCTCTTCATGGTCTAAGGAACTCTTCTTCCTAACCCTAAAAGGGTAAACACCTATACCATAGGCACATAGGTACCAGCAGCCTCATCCTCCCTCTAGGGTTTGGTTCCTCTAAAGGCAACCAAGATACCATCAGCCTCCAGGGATCATGCTTGAGGCAACCACAACCATCTTCTTAGGTCGCATCATCTTCAACTTCTCAGGGTTCCTCCTAACCCAGAGTCTAAACTTCCAACCTTCCCACTCGAGTCTTGCTCTCTCTCTCTAGAGCTAACCCTACAAACAACCTTACTACTAGAGGTCCTCTCTCTAAGGTGGATCAAGCACACAAGCATACACCTACATAAGAGAAACCTATGTTCGCCCAATATTATCCAAAACTCTTCATGCTTATCTCATAAGCTATCCAACATACTCTCCTGGCCAGAGTTTTAGCCTACTGTCAGCCCTATTGATGTACTTTGGGTGCAACTTTTCCATGCTCATATAAGCTCATAGGGTTTCTATATGGTTATCACTAACCTCATCAATGAATGAGTTATCCTTCACCCTAACATGCATGACCCTTCCTAGGGTTGGGTCACCAAAGGTACTAGGTCAACCAACCTCACATGGCTCATATTGTCATGGGTATCCAAACTAAAAGCATGTCCACTCACACACATGGTCTACCATGACATCTAGCTCATCGTGTCATCTCTCTCTCTTTAACCTTCACTTAGGGTTAGGGTTAGCATCATCCTTAGAGGATGTGTCGGGTCTCTACTTATAATGGAGGTCTCTACCTCCATGACTAAATCTCTCTACTTATCCTCCTAATAAGAAGGTCTTGCCTCAAGTCTCTCCTGAGGGCATGACAACATATGTTACACGACCTAAGCATGCAACTATTCTTTAGTTTACACTTAAACTATTAAGCTTATGTCCATGACATCTTATTTACATGCTTTTCATTAATTTGGTATCAGAGCACTGGTTCCTCATTTAATCCTTAATAGTTATTAAATTTTACAAGCTCTCATAGGATCTTGAGAAGCTAAGTGAAAAGTTCGTAGTATGAGAATGAACCTGTAGACCCATAGATAACCATATCTAAGTGAACGTGGATGTGTTACCATGGAGGTAACCAATATGGGGCATGTCCAAGGTAGGCAGGTCACCATGACCCCTATGAAAGGATGAAAGTCAACCCTTGAATGCAGAGAGAGATGATGGAGACTTGGGTAGGGTTCTAAGTTGGACATGTACTATGTTAGAATCCTAAGTCTATCCTAGGGTCAGGTAGGGATAAGACCGATGGAAGTAGGAGTTGCCTAATTCCCTAGTTGCACATGACCATAGGGTCAGGAGGTAACTACTATCATTGTATGAAGGCCATGGGTTAGGAGATTGATCACCTTTATGAACTCATGGGACCCAAAGGGCAGATGAGGAGGGCACTCTGTGGATGCATAAGGGAAGAGGGATGACCCCAAAAGTGTCAGCACCCTATAGACCTAGAGGAGATGACCAAGGATTGTGTGTAGACCCAAGTATATTCAAGATCAGTTTTCCATGGAAGTAACTTTGATATCGAGATGATCGTGATGTAGAGACATATGTTGCATGTTTCAACTTAGATTTGAAGGTGTGCTGGCAAGGTGGGATGTACTATCTCTACTCTTGGAATGGGAAGAACTATGTATTTGGACTGCAACCAAATGCTTATTTCCTCTTGTTATGGGAGTGAGAGATAGGACAGTACGCATGCCATACACCAAGGATAAAGTTGGTGTGAGTTGGAACGTTGCTATGAGGTATGAGGACAGAGATGATAATGCACCATTGTGGAGTGAACAATGCATGCATGGTTTACAAACATCAAGAGAACTAAGGTAGTCACCTTGTGAGGATGTCTTTTTTAACATGAGCTATGTGGAATAAATGAGATATACCAGGTTGAGTTCGATAACCAAGAAGATGATCTCTAAGTTTTCTTGTTCAAGATAGACCTAAAGTCTGAGATGAGATGATAAGTGGAGTACATGGAGGTGTATGTCTTCAGCATTACCTTACACATAAGGATGTGAGGCGGTAATGGATGCTCTTGTTGAGATGCAGTTGTCTAGTTTAACTAGTGGACATGCTCGAAGATGTTGTTAGGTTAGCCCTAAGTTTGAAAAAGGAGATATGTTTGGCTAACACTCAGATGTAACGAGATCTATTGATCAAGTTAGTGGTTGCTCAATTAGCCAGCCTAGGCCTTGATGCAATAAAAGGATGGTTGTAGAACCTCAGATGCGCTTCTATGGGAAAGAAGGTGATGAAACCCCAACTACAGTGGTTTAGGGTTTCCGAGGAATCAATCTTGAGGAATCATGACATACAGGAGATTAAGATTTAAGATCACCATACACCGTGGTACTATGAAGGTAGTAAGTGACAATAGTACTTTGAATTCTTAAGATGAAGTTGCACGTGGCTTGTCGCCATGCAAGCCAGGAGGTGAAGGACGAACACTAGTAACCCAGTGTATTGATATAAAGGATAAAGAGTCCCCGAGAGGGAATGGGAGTCCATCACTATGGATGTTGTGGTAAGTCTCCCCTATACCAATGAAGGTTAAGATGCAATATGGGTTATGTTAGATCGCCTTACCTAGATGACATAATCTAAGAGGAAGAGAGAATGTTGTCGGGAGACAAATCTGGTTGAACTACATGTAACAGAGATGGTTCAAATATACCATGATATGAGTTTAAAGGTTCTTGAGTATGACCTAAAGGTTTACTTCCATGCAGTGGAAGTAGGTACATGAAGAACTCAATGTTGGTACAACTTATCACCCCTAACTGATGGTTAGCATGATCCAGACTAGAGGGTTTGATGAGAGTGTGTGTGCTTGTTCGGGGTGATATATGGGGATAGTTCTCTTCCTATGAAAGTTGTGATGATAGCCACCATACCCAGGTTCGGGATATAAGAAGCTCTGTAAGGGAGGTTGTGTTGGTCACCGCTTCATTAATATGATGGTAGTGAAGGGACCTCATGAAGGTTAAAAAAGGGCCACAGTGTGTGCAGATGAAGTCGCTTTAATCGTGCAATGGCTAAAAGTGAGCCCAGGGGCGACATGAATCGTGAGCTGATGCAAAGTAGACTGACATGTAGTGCACTGAGGGAGAACCTATGATGTGAAAAATCCGACCCCTCTAAGTTATAACTAAGAGAGCTAAGTCTCGGCTGCATGGGTCCATTTGAGATGGATTGGTGGAGAAGGTTATGTTTGACCTTACCCCTCAAGATAAAGTAATGTGTGATGAGTTCCATGTGTCCAATTTAAAGTGCTATGTGAGGTATCCGGGCCATGTGCTGAGCAATGAACCTAGTGAGCCCCAAGGGAGGCTGAAATGACCTGAGTCACCTATGATGTTATAGAGGCCAAGGTGAAAGAACTCAGAGAAAAGAATATGTGATGGAAAAGGTTCTTTGGAAGCTCCATGGATAGGGTAAAGCCACATAGGGGTCAATGATGGACATGGAAAAGTCTTATCCTGAATTGTGTGTTTGCTTCATGAAATTTTGAGGACAAAATTCTTATAAGAGGGGAAGGATGTTACAACCCCAATTTTGTATGTGTTTTCATAATTGAAATATAATGATTTTGTGAATTTGGACTTAATTGAAAAGGTTGTACGCTTTTCTTCAAAGAAGGGATTTCTTTGCAAATCTCCCTTACATTAGGAATTTCGTGGTTCCTATTATTATATTAATCCCATAATGCGTATAAAAGAGAAGAAAAGAAGAAAAGTCCAAGTAATGGAAAAAGATACATGATAATGGATATTAAGCAAAGTATTTATGAGAAATACTTGGAAATATCTAGAAAGTGACATTAATGGTCACAATTGAGTAAAATTCATTTACACATGATTTCTAATAAAAGTAATATGAAAAGAGGAAAAAGGAGATGAAAGATAATGAGAAATCCTTTCAAAATAATATCTTAATAAATAAATAAGTAAGATAATAAAAATGAAGAATGTAGATGCATCTAGAAGGATAATAAGTATCCTTAAAAAGGAATTTTGAAATATTAGAGTTTCTTGGGGTCCAAGGAGCCCCAATGGAGAAAAAGAAAGAGAAAATACAAATAATACAAAATAAGAGGATAATGTGATACATAATTAATGAATTTTGTGGTATTGTTAAAAAGAGGTATTTTCTACTAAAAGAAAGTATAATTTCGTGCCAATGGATTAAAAGTCAAGCATAAAGAAAATAAGAGAGATGATTTTTGAATTCCTAAATATCCAAAGAATATAGTTGATTAAGAAGATAATTAGGAGAGAGAAGATTGCTTCTCAATGAAGGAATAGGTTTCCTTTTTGGAGATGGACTTGTTTCCTCATGGATGAACGTCTTAGGGCATTGATACCCTCCCCTATATAAGGGTTGGACCCTTAGCCTCAAGCCTAAGAGGATCTTATGCTTTCTTCTTCTTTGTTTTCATTCAAACCCTAACCAAGATGGTATAGTTCTATCCCTGGAGCAACGAGGGGTTGTATGTGGTCTTGTTGGAGGCAGGAAGCTTCCACGACAACCCTAGATGGATCGGCTACCTTACCCACGCTCTTGTCTTTGAGCAGCTCCTACCGGAGGTCTGCAAACCTATTGTGAGCGCGGCAGCGGTCGTGGGCTGGTCTCGCTTGGGAACGACAAACTTAGACATGACCTGGAGGTGCCCCATGTGCAGCAAGGTGCAGCAGAGCTAGGGCTACAACTATCGGCGGTCCTCGAGGTCCCAGGAAGGAGGGGCAGATTGCGGGAAGGCAGCAGTCGGCGGTCAGGTCGGGCGCCGAAGGTTGAAGACAACCTAGGAGTCGTTGGATGCTTTTACCCCTCCGGGATGTGAAGAGCCAACCAATTATGCAAGGGTAAACTCATAATTGTGTTATGTTTATAAGCGGTTGTGTTGCATGGGAAAGAGATGATGTGGCGGCCAGCTATTGGTCCAGGTAAGTTTATATTGCAAAATTCGTATCTTTTTATTGGTAGATCAGATGGATGCATATAAAATATGAATCTTGCTCAGAAAAATGTGAGGAATCCATTAAAAATAGATTTAGAAGCTAATTTCTCTTGCAATTAGAAAAGTAGTAGAAGTTATCAAATTTAATGCATTAATGATTAATAAACCCTAATTTGAGATGATTAATGTATTGAGAAGAGTTATGTGGATGAATAAAGTTGATATTAACCTATTTATTATAAAAAGACACATCAATATGTAAAAGGATGAACTTTATATGTAACTAGATTAATTTAGAGTTCGATGTACATGTATGAGCTTTAATGGGCCTTGAAACCCTAATGTTAGTAATTATGACTCTTAATGGCTTTAATTGTTCAAATTCATGAATAAAGCTGAGATATGACAGTTCTAAGCTATTTCAAGTATAAAAGTTCCTAATTGTGGATAAATACCTTTAATATGATAATTAGGATTTTCTAGTGGATAAATGTGGAATTAGTGATAGATAGAGTTCATATGTGATATAGACTATATGAAAGATAAGTTGCTAATTTGAAAGAAGCCAAAAAAATGATAATTGGCCTTAATGATCGTATCATGACTTAAAAGGATAAAAATGGTAGTTTTAATGTACAAGAGGCATAATAGACTTAATGGACATTTAATGGTGCCTGTAATCTGAAATTAGGGTTTATGTTGTTAAAAGGTAACTTTAATATCTTTCATGAGGAGTAGATGAGATAATTAGGGTTTGTGAGTAATTGTATAAAATTAGGGTTTAAAATAGTAAAAATGAAGTGAAACCCTAAATGCAATGGAAACCCTAAAAGTGGACTAGAAACCCTAGGAAGTGAGCTAGGTTTAATAGACCTTGATGGCCTGATCAATGATAGGAAATTGGATGCATATTTTAGGATCATCTTGTTTGCTTGCTTGTTTACTGGATTTCTTGCTTAGTTGGATTATTTCTACACTCAAGTCATCCTGACAGGTATGTGGTTATGCTTATGAATATCCCAAAATAGTTTTCCAAGGATTTCTGAAGTTTTCATCAGTGACTTGAATTAAACTGTTGGATGAATTTAATTCATGCAAACTATAATGTGGATATGACTATCACCTAAGTTACATGCCTACTAGCTCAAATCCTAGTCCCCTCTGTAGCTTGGTAGATTGACCTAGTACATGGCTACCTATGGGGTAGGTCCATCAGGTCATTGGGTGACTTAGTACATGGCTACCAATG
Source organism: Alisma plantago-aquatica (assembly GCA_963693085.1). Taxonomy (NCBI): domain Eukaryota; kingdom Viridiplantae; phylum Streptophyta; class Magnoliopsida; order Alismatales; family Alismataceae; genus Alisma; species Alisma plantago-aquatica. The sequence goes on along the minus strand of OY856410.1, from coordinate 205,055,863 downwards.
GGGTAGGTCCATCAAGTCACCATGAGTCAGGGATTGGACTACCTTTGGGTAGGGCCATGCGACTCCACAACCCTAAGTATTGGCTACCTGTGAGGTAGGGCCATGGGGGTAAGGATCTACCATATGAGAGAGGTAGTATCCAAGTCCGCTGCAGGGACAACACAGAGATAGGGGATAGGTAAGGATTGAGTAGTATTTCTTAAGACGTAATCTTGGTTGTTAAATGATAATTGCTGGATTATGTTGTTACCCTAGTTTCACAATTTTTGTTTCCCCCACATACCGACATATTCATTTATGCTGACCAACGTTTTGTTTATCATCATTTTAGATACAAATTGAAAAGGACAAATAGTAAAATGATAAATTGTGAAATTAAGAAATAAAGTGCAAGGAGGATTAGTTAGAATAGAGTCCAGATGTGGATATAAGTTAGATATCCAAGTTTTTGAAAAAGGTATATAAATTTTTATTTTATACCAGCTTTCAGTATAGTTTGGTAGAATTTTATAAATATTACTGATTATTTGTCGAACCTTTGATCCTATTAATTGAGATAACGGCTTTGACCTCTCGGTATCCCTTAATTGGGGGTTATTGGGAGGCGGGGTCGTTACAAACTCAGTGCTCTAATACCATTTGTAACACCCGGGCCCACTACCCAAGGCTCTAGTAGAGTTTTAGGAATGATGACTGTCCCCACAGACCACCACTAACCCTAACTGCGTGCTTTTTCCTCACTCACGTGCATGCCATGAACAACTTCCCGATAGGTCACCCATCCCAGTACTACTCCAAGTTGAGCATGCTTAACTATGGAGTTCTTTGGTGATGGGCACCCAGAAAAGGAGGTGCACCTTGGTGATATGGGTAGTCCAATCAATCCTTTTAAGATCATGTTATCCAAAGCCTCTAATCCTAGGATGTTACAATCTCCCCCACTTAGACTCTTGACGTCCTCGACAAGGCTCAACTATAAGGCCTCATAATCTCTTCCCCATTTCAGTGTAGACCCACAATGGCCCATGGACACCTAGCTCCCAATTACAGAATATCATCGCAAGGGTGGCTACATCAACCATAGACATCCCTTTCCTACATGCCTGGACCGCACGGCTCAAGACTGGCATGCCATGTCCATGTGGGCCCCATCTACTAGAGGGGAATTGGCTCTGATACCAAATATAACGACCTCACCTCCCGGTAACCCCCAATTATGGGAGACCAAGAGGTCAGAGCCGTTATCCCAATTTCTAGATCAAAGGTTCGACAAATAATCAATAATAATTATGAAATTCTACCAAGACTATACTGAAAGGCTGTAATAAAATATAACTTTGCATATTAAAACTTGGGATTACTAAACTTTTATCCACCACTGAAACTATTCTAGCTAATCCTCCTTGAACTTAAATTTGTGGATTCACAATATGCCAATTTATTATTTGTCCTTTTGGGATTTTTGTACCTAAATCACCAACAAACAAAATGTCGGTCAGTATAACGAATTATACCGGTATGTGGGGGAATACAAAAATTGTGCAACTAGGGTAACAACGTAATCAAGCAATTATCATTTAACAACTAAGATTACGTCTTAAGCAATACTACTCAATCCTTACCTATCCCATATCTCTGTGTTGTCCCTACAGTGGACTTGGATACTACCTCTCTAATATGGTAGATCCTTACTCCCATGGCCCTACCTCACAGGTAGCCAATACTTAGGGTTGTGGAGTCGCATGGCCCTACCCAAAGGTAGTCCAATCCCTGACTCATGGTGACTTGATGGACCTACCCCATTGGTAGCCATGTACTAAGTCGCCCAATAACCTGATGGACCTACCCTATAGGTAGCCATGTACTAGGTCAATCTATCAAGCTACAGAGGGGACTAGGATATGAGCTAGTAGGCATGTATCTTATGTGATAGTCATATCCACATTATAGTTTGCATGAATTAAATTCATCCAACAGTTTAATTCAAGTCATCGATGAAAACTTCAGAAATCCTTAGAAAACTAATTCAGGATATTCATAAGCATAACCACATACCTGTCAGGCTGACTTGAGTGTACAAATAATCGAACTAAGCAAGAAATCCAGTAAACAAGCAAGCACACATGATGATCCTGAAATATACATCCAATTTTTCTATCATTGATCAGGCCATCAAGGTCTTTTAAACCTAGCTTGCTTCCTAGGGTTTCTAGTCCACTTTTAGGGTTTCTATTGCAATTAGAGTTTAGCCTCCATATTTATTACTTTGAATGCTCTTTAGTCTACAAACCCTAATTTCAACATCATAGGCACAATTAAAAGTCCATTAAGTCTATTATGCCTCTTTTACATTAAAACTACCATTTTTATCCTTTTAAGTCATGACATGATCATTAGGCCCAATTATCATCTTTAGTTTCTTCTGAATTAACAACTCATAATTCATTATGGTTTAATTCACATATGAACTCCATTTATCATATTAATATAACATTATTCCACTAGAAAACCCTAATTACCAAATTAAGGGTATTTATCCACAATTAGGAACCTTTATACTCAAAATAGCTTAGAACCATCAAATCCCATCTTTATACATGAATTTGAACAATTAAAGCCATTAAGAATCATAATCACTAACATTAGGGTTTCAAGGCCCATTAAAGCTCATTTATGTACATGGAACCCTAAATTAATCAAATTACACATAAAGTTCATTCTTTTAGATCTAATGTGTCTTTTTACAATCAACATGTTAATATCAACTTTAATCATCCGTATAACCCTTCTCGATACATTAATCATCTTAAATTAGGGGTTCTTAATTATTAATGCACTAAAGTTGATAACTTCAACTGCTTTTCAAATTGTAAGAGGAATCAAGCTTCAATTACATTTTTATGCATTCCTCACATTTTTTTGAGAAAAATACATAAATTATTTGCTACCATCGGAGTTATGAGTAATTAGTTATGAAAATTGCAAGTTTTACTTACTTAGATCAATGGGATGTTGACACGTCAACAATCCCATGCATCGCGCAAGTCAGACGATTTGGAAACATAACCGAGTTACTCTTATACCCCCACACAGCCTCTAGGATTTTCAAAACCCAGAGGGGCAAAACCGTCCAAAGCCACCTCTGGTCGTCTTCCTCCTGGCGAACCCTAGCTATCGCCGACTGTAGTTGTTCATGGGGTCACCTCCCTCCACTTCCAGGCTCGGAGCTCGCCGAAACCCATCTCCCTATCTCCTCCGCTCCCCGCCGTATCCAGCAAGGTCTCCAGCCATGAACGAAATGAATGGGGATAGGAGCATCAGGTCTGCGAACCTCAGCTCTCTACAAACGAGTTGCAGGTGACCAGGGCAAGGGTTCCTCATGAATTGGCAACGTAGTCACATAGATTTGAAGGGGGGTGTCTGGACTTCAAGCTCCTTTTGTGGCTCCAGGGGTTGCATTACCCCCTTGGTTAGGGTTTGAGCGGGTGCATGGTTGGAGAAGTGCGGGAGACAAGGCAAACTCGAGGCTATGGGTCCATCCCTTATATAGGGATAGATAGAAATGCCCTAGCTCGCCTATCCACGAGGAAAACAAGTCCCTCATCAACCATGGCCATCATACTTTCCTTGGTTGAGATATAACTTCTCTCTTTTAATTATTAAAAGATGTCCTTTACTATTCATGATCCTTGGTTATTAAGGAATCCGAATTTTACCTCTTTTATGTTCCTTGTGCTTGGCTTTTAATCCATTGGCACAAATTTACACTTTCTTTTAGCAAACAATACCTCTTTTTGATAATATCAAAAACCCATTAATTATGTATCACATTATCCTCTTATTTTGTATTATTTGTATTTTCTCTTTCTTTTTCTCCTTTGGGGCTCCTTGGACCCCAAGAAACTCTAATATTTCGAAATCCTTTTTAGTGGATACTTATTATCCTTCTAGATGCATCTATATCCATTATTTCTCATTATCTTACTTATTCCTTTATTCAAATATCTCTTTTCGAGGATTTTTCTTTATCTCTCTTTTTATTTTCCTTATTGGAATTCCTTCTAACATTAGAAACCTTATGGATATGAAAATCCACCAAAGATGACTCAATCATACCTCTTTCCACTTATTTTCCATATTTTATCATTGTCCTTAATTTCCTTCTTAATAAAGAAATATTTAATTGATCTTTTCTTTTCTTGTTGCATTATCTTTGCAACTTTAGACTCCTCAGATCCCAAGGAACCCAAGAGGCACAAAATCCACTTTTGGATAATATCCCCTTGCCTTCTAGAGGTTTCTACATCTTTCTTTTCTCCATTTCTTATTTACTCATTTAATAATGGAGTTTCCTTTGTCTTTTCTTTATTATTGGGCCCAATAGCCAATAAAGCCCACAAAACAACCAACAAGGCTATTGTAAATGAAATTCATTCATTTCAAATCAAATCACACCATTATTTATAACTATTAAGAGAAATTGCATTTCTCATCAAAAGAACCCAAAATTGGGGTTGTAACACTTGGTGTGTTGGATCATGTTAGTAGTGTAAAAGAATTAGTTTCGAACAGATTATAAGTTGATCAGGCATATGAGATTCATGTAACATTGTTGGGTACATAATTGACTCAGATCTAGATTTCATTAAAATACTTAGATTAATCCCATAATTTACAACCCAGAAAGAAATCCAGATTATACAACTCATCATACTTTCTTACATAATTAATGAATCGATGTTAAAATGAAAGAATAGCATTCTTTTTATGTTATTTGAAAATATATTTTGATGAACTTCAAGTGTTAAATAATTTTTCATCAACCAAATATCTTGTTCTGATTAATGATGTTGCATGTGTCTACAGTTCCACTACTACTGTGAGTCTATGATGCAGGACATTTCGTTGTAGTTAAATGATCTCCTCCTCCCTTTTGATGTCTTACATATTTTGAACCCACGACCTATAACTAAAAATATATCTTATCAATTGAGGCAACTGTCAAGTATAAAGTGTTATAGCTAAAGACATTTATTGATTATAACTATTTACCAAGACTCAAACTGTCTAATTTATCAATCACAAACCAATTCAGTTTCACATTGCAAATTCTACATGTTTTCCAACTTTTCCTTTACCATTGCTTGCTCTCCAAACCATATCGTCTTCCTAGCACATCTAAACATCCATCACTTACCCATCATACCATGTCCCCTACGGCAAGCTCGCTAACAAACTACGCTGCCTAAAGGCCAAAGTTCCACATCGCGGTTAACAGCCATTTTCACCACGACAGTGGTGGTGTGCCATTGTTTTCAGTCAGAAATGTCTCTTTACATAGGCGTAGGAGGTCTGAGGTAGGAGGTACAACTCGTCGTGGGCCACTCTGTTCTTCGAGATCTAAAACTGTGCAGCGGGAACAGTAGCATCACTGTTCAGGTACCTATACCATGGACCAGCCGGCAGCCGGGTCACCCACTGGCCTAACCGAATTCATTCGGTTCCCTGTCTTTTCTGTGCTTCTATGAGTAACCTAATCCAGACCGCAAAAACCTCAGCGGGACTCAGCTGTCACCCTAGCATCAGTTTGTATGCCGTTTTTGAAATCGTTGAGGACGCAGTAGGGAATGGGGATTGCGTCGTACATCAGCTAGAGAGAGCTGTCTCCCAGTAGTAGAGATTGTGCGAAGGAAGATGACTGTTACCTCTCCCTACTTGCACTTGGCTACGGCCCCTCTGAGATGAATGAGTAGTGGCCTGCCTCCCGTGACCACTTTCGGTGGTTAGATACTCAAGACCAGCGCTCAACGAAACCAATCTAGCTGACTGCAAATGTGGCGCGAAAAGATCCAGTCTAACATGGTTTTTGTCGGCACATGCTGAACACAATCACAGTCATAAAAATGGTATTTTCAAGACATATATATATATATATATATATATATATAGTCAGGCTAGGATACACTCAAGTGTCCAGATCACGCTGTACACCTCAATGGTGTTTGCCTATCTAGGCCATGTATATATATATATATATATATATATATATATATATATATATATATATATATATATATATATATATATATATATATATATATATATATAGGCTAGGATACACTCGAGTGTCCAGATCACGCCGTACACCTCAATGATGTTTGCCTATCTAGGCCATGTTTTTTCCAAAATCTAGTCCATTGATCTTCATGGTTACAATAATAATATGCCACATACAAAATTTGAACTCATTTGGATGAGTGTAAGTCACTCATCCAAGGACAACAAAACCGACGCACAAAACAAATTTGAAATGCATGATTTTTTCCTCCTTTAGATGCATGACTTGTAAGTGTCCAAATGAGCTAAAATTTATTATATAATATATTCTTAAGATAATTAAGAAGATCAACGGTTTAGATTTTTCAAAAAGTTATTGCATCTTCAAAACTGACTGAGGTGTACGGTGCATCCGGTACACTCGAGTGTACACTAATATGACTCTCTCTCTCTCTATATATATATATATATATTCTATATATATATATATATATATATATATAGGGTATATCTTCGCTACCCGTGCCTCTGTTTTGTAATAGGAATGCATGCAATTGTAATGAGACGATCCAAATTGTAATAGACAGACTCATTTTGTAAATACAACGTGATGTTTGTATTCTCCGTCTGGAAACAATAAAATATATATTTATGACTGTAACAACGTTGTAATACAAAACGAGTCTTTGTATTACAATTTTGGTCGTCTCATTACAATTTGGACCGTCTCATTACAAATGCCTTCCTGTTACAAAATAGATGCACAAGTAGTGAATCTTAGTTACCCGCACGGGTAGCAAAGATATATATATATATATATATATATATATATATATATATATATATATATATAGTCAGGATATAATACACTTGGGTGTATAGATTACGCCGTACACCTCAATGGTGTTTGCCTATCTAGACCTTGTCTTTCCAAAATCCAATCTATTGATCTTCATGGTTACATAAATAATAGGCCACATACAAAATTTGAGCTCATTTGGATGAGTGTAAGTCACTCTTCCAAGGACAACAAAATTGACGCACAAAACTTATTTGAAATGCATGATTCTTGCCTCCTTTAGATGCACGACCTATAAGTATCGAAACACGCTAAAATATATTATATAATATGTTCTTAAGATATTTAAGAAGATCAACGGTTTAGAATTTTCAAAAAGTTACCGCATCTTGAAAAATGACTGAGGTGTACGGTGCCTCCGGTACACTCGAGTGTATACTAGCCTGACTCTCTTTCTCTCTCTATCTCTCTCTCTCTCTCTCTATATATATATATATATATATAGTCAGACTAGAATACACTCGAGTGTATTCGGGGCAGAATACACTCAAGTAGTTTTTCATGATGCGATATTTTTTTTTTCAAAAATCTAATCCGTTGATCTTTTAAACATGTTGTGAATAGCTCATACACAAAATTTGAGCACATTTGGACATTTACAATTCATGTTATAAATACCGCAAAAATTATACATTTTAAATTAGTTTCGCGTGTCGATTTTGTTGCCCTTAGATGAGTGACTTACACTCATTCAAATGGACTCAAAATTTATATGTAGCCTAGTTATAGTATGACGGTGAATATCAATGGTTTATATTTTATAAAAAATAGTCTTGATATAAAAACACACGAGTATATTCGTGCGATATGTACACTCGAGTGTATTCTAGCCTGACTATATATATATATGTATATATATGTATATGTATATATATGTATATATATGTATGTATATATATATATGTATATATATGTGTATATATATATATATATATATATATATATATTCTCATGTTGATAGACAAGGAAGTAGTTGTAGCTTAGTGTTAAAACTATTCAATCCTCAAATGAGGAGTCTTGGGTTCGAACCTACTGTAAACATAGGAACAAAAATGGTGAGAGAAGGAACAACGAGAATAAGGAACACACATAGGGAGAAAAAGGATAGTGAGAAGAAAAGGAAAATGTAGGAGAGGAAAGAAACACGAATGAGGAGAAAAAAGAACAACAGACAGACAGAAAAGGAACACGAATGGGGAGAAAAGGATCACAGAGGGGGAGGAAAGGAACACGGATGGAGAGAAAAGAAACACTGGGAGGGAGGAAAGGAACACTCATGGGGAGAAAAAGAACAACAGAGGGGGAGGAATGGAACACGAATGGGGAGAAAAAGAACAATGAAGGGGGAGGAAAGGAGGAAAGGAACACAAATGGGGAGAAAAGGATCACGGAGGGGGAGGAAAGGAACATGAATGAGGAGAAAGGGAACATTGAGAAGGAAAGGAACACAAATAGAGAATAAAGGAACAAGAATGGGGAGGAAAAGAACACAGAGGAGGAGGAAAGGAACAAAGAAGGGAGGGATATTCCAATACTTGAATTATGAGAGAACATAGATAAAAAATTCTAATTAGAGTTCCAAAAATACCCCTACGTGATCTGAACCATAAAAGGAAAAAGTGGCAAAAGAGGTGGAGAAAAGGAACATATATGGGGAGAGAAGGAAAAAAATGATGAGAGAAGGGACAACGAGAAATAAGGAACACAAATAGGGAGAAAAAGAACAGTGAGAAGGAAAGGAACACGAATGGAGAGAACAGGAACACCGGGGGAGGAAAGTAACATGAATGGAGAGAAAAAGAACAACGGATAAGGAGGAAAGGAACACGAATGGGGAGAAAAGGATCACAGAGGGGGAGGAAAGGAACATGAATGGAGAGAAAAGGAATGTGGGGAAAGGGGGAGGAACACGAATGGGGAGAAAAAGAACAACAGAGGGGGAGGAAAGGAACACAAATGGGGATAAAAAGATCATAGAGGGAGAGGAAAGGAATACAAATGGGGAGTAAAGGAACATCGAGAAGGAAAGGAACATAAATAGACAAAAAAGGAATGCGAATTGGGATAAAAGGAACACAGAGGGAGAGGAAAGGAACAAAGAAGGGAGGGGCATTTCAGTACTTGAATTCTAAGAGAGCATAGATAAACAAAAGTTCAATTAGAGTTCCAAAAATACCCCTACATGATCTAAGCCATAGAAGCAAAAAATGCCAAAAGATTTCGTATGTATGGTCTAGATCACTGTCAGGATGTCTTGAGGAAAGGGGGTGTCAATACTAGAACTGGGCTGAGATATGGCACCTCGACATCCACTTTCTGCATATCTATCCACGCTCTGCTTGTCCTGAGGATACATGGCCGAATGGAAAACTAACCTTTTCTCCTCATTTCTTCTACTTCACCTAGGATCCTAGCATTCATTTGGCACATGATTTTGCCGTTTGGATTGAGTTAGTTAGGGGGTTTGGATTAACCAGTATGGATTGAACTCAATTTATATAAGGCGACCTAGTGTGATTCCAATCTAATTATTTAATGGTCAAAATTGCATGATTCAGTCTTAGTATAGTATGATTCTAACTTCATTTAGTTAAGCTAGTAGTTAGAATGATCAGGTGTCTTAGTACAGTCTGATTCCATGTTAACTTTGTATCGCTAGCGATCAAAATTGTAGGGTTCAATATAATTGTGATCTGATTCAATTTGGATAGAAGCCTAACATGGTTCATTCTGACTCTGTACAATTTTTTCCCCTTTGGTCAGATGGTACGAACTATCACAATGAAACATCATAAAAGATGTCTTGTACTTAGTTAGGTGCACAATAAAAAATGAAACCATGTTTGTGACAATGAAAAGATATATAAGTTATACCAAAGGTAATTTAATATGATCATGTTACAATGACATGCTTCATAGTCACTTATCATGTGTCATATAGTATTAATTTTCCTTCAAATATAACCACATATGCATCATCATTTCTACCTCATGATCAATTTCAAGTAAGTTTATCTCACTTGTACATAATTTGGTATTGGTATACTCCCTAATATTTTTGACTAATATTTTGATCATCCCTTTTCATATTGATCTTAAATTTTTTACACTTTAGCTACTCCCTATTTTGACCTCATGGTCAATTGTGAAGGAAAAAGGACCCTCCTACACCAAGTTACAGGATTTAAAAGACCTTACACTCTAATATATCCTATTCATCCTTTAATCCTTTTTGGATGATGGGCATGGCCCATTTGTGTGGGTTGATTGTTGCAGCATTGATTCGGGTCCCAAACCCTGGCCCATGCATACACACATGGCTCTCCTCACCAGCCCAACCACCATTGGATGGAAATCCAACAAGGAACATGTCATCTTCAACCTTGGCCAAAATAGAAAAGCTAGGTAGCAGCTTTGAAAACCCTAAACCCTATCCGAGACACCATCTCACTCCCTCTTCCCCTAATTTTAATCCTAATCACTTCAAAACTCATTTCTGATCCAATTAGACTCATGGTTTACTATTAATTGACATTTTATGAGAAGATACTAAGCTTCCCACCACAATGACTAAATTACAATTCTCACAAACCTTAAACCTAACTCCTAGCCCTATATAAATCCATCAATGTGTTCCTTGCCTTCACACAATCCTGAGCGACACTCTCTAGAACCCCCTCCCTCTCTGATCCTCCTTTCCCTCTTTTCTTCAGCCAAAATGCCGCCACAACATCACCGCCCGGTACATGCCATCTTGTAATCAAAGGGACACATGTCATCCCTTGATCTTGATCAAGGGTCAAAACTAATTCTAGTATAAAGGCCACACCTCTACTTTCTCTCCTCCTCCTCTTGCACATATTTCTAGGAAGCTAGTTCCCTCTCAATCATGAGATTCCCACGACAGTCACAGGTTGAACAACTATCTGATGACTGTCATTTTCCCTCCTATTTCATTTCCCAATAATTTACTCTCCCCTCTATCCAAAAGTCCAATTAATTGTTCATACTTGCAAGAATGGTGAATTTTGATTCCCTTGGCCAAAAAATAGATCCAATACCCTATTTTATAAAAAACCCAATTAATCATTTAAAAATGGTTTAAAGATCTAATTTTACATGCTTTTCCTCTGATACCCAGATGACTCAATCTTTTGAATATTGAATTTACCTAATAATGCAATCATGATGATTAACCTATAGAACCCTAAATCTTTAACTCTAATGTTCAACTTTGAGATTCTAAACCATATTGACATGAAACGTATAATGATTGAACAAAACCTAATTCTTGTTGACGATTTCACTGTTAATCTTAAGAATATGCTCTATGTAGCCAAAAATAATAATGAATCTTGATGGTAGGTGTTAAATCCTAATTATTTTATATACTTTTTAATTAGGGTATCAAATCTTATGACCCCCTCGAAATTTGTGAATACCTAGATGTTTACCCTTGTTATTCACATATAAAAGTATTAGGTATTAAGTGCACATTATGGATTAGGTGTTGACCATCACTTATACTTACAATGATGATTGTTGACAAATGATATTGATATTAAAAACTTGATAAATTGGATATCAATTATTGATGGAGTGAAGAACAATAATGAGGCTTAAGAAATACTAATATAGACCTAGTGACCCCTAAATATTGATGACCAGACTATTAGTGCATGTATATCCCTTTATGACTAGATTCGACTCCGATCTACTTTTGACTCCCAAAAATCTCATGACTCTAAAATTTGGTGAAGCCACACTTTTTATCCTCCTTGACATACATATGGTAGTGCTTTATTGTGGCATGCATTATTTCCTTTTTCTTAGCATATAATAGTGACTGTTCCAACTAAGTGACTACTTATGATACAATATTCTAATTTTCAACTATAAGTATGTTTTGAAAATTTTAAACATTAAATATAAAAAATCCATTATAGATTGACATCACTTTGACATGCAAATAGACCCTCAACTTTGGGTGTATCCAACATTCAATGAATAGGTATAAACAAGCCCTCGCCTTTGGGTGTTAAAAGGGCCTAATGTACATAACCACAAATAGATCCACACCTACATGTGTAGTAAATGGATTTAATGTGGAGATAAACTGACCCTGGCCTTTGGTTGCAGATAGGGTTTAATACCTATATCTCAAACCTAGGTGGTAAAGGACATTAATGGACACATGAATTCTATAATGGTAAATGAGATAAAATATATGGTATTTTGGTGAAATAATTTTGATTTAAACATTTGTTCTCGTTAATTTTATAAATGCCAAAGTCTATTTTATTATGCAATTTCTTTTGTTCTACCAACAACGTACCCATGCATTTGTACTGACCACATATCATGAATTTTCCCTATTAGGCAAACATATTTCAAAAAGATGACTAAGATCTTCTTCCATTCTTGACAAATCTAATGAAAAGGACTAGTTCACAAAATCATGAATGCAGTTGGTTTGTTCTTATAAACCTTTCATGTTCTAAGATATTATTTCTTATTGATATGATAATGTCTTTGTTACAACCCCAATTTTTGGGTTCAATTGGTGAGAAATGTAATTTCTCATATTAAGGATAATTGAACAAATAATGATATAATTTGTTTTTAAGACATGGATTTCGTTTACAATAGCTTTGATGATTATTTTGTGGGCTTTATTGGCTATTGGGCCCAAATAATAAGAAAATTCAATTAGTGAATGAATAATTGAATATTCGAGAAAAGAATAAGATGGAAGCCTTTAGAAGGCAAATCCAAAGAAGGATTTCGTGCCTCTTGGGTTCCTTGGGTTCCAAGGAGTCCAAAGTTGCAAAGAAAAGGCAATAAGAATAGAAAATTTAATTAAGTATTTCTTTAGTAAGAAAGAAATTGAAAATAATGTTAAAATGTGGAAAATAAGTGGAAAGAGGCATAAATGAGATTTCTTGGTGAAATTTCGTATCCATGAGGTTGCTAATATTAAAAGGAATGCCAATGAGGAAAATAAAAGAGAAATAAAAAGAAATCCTCAAAAAGAGATATTTGAATGAGAAATAAACAAGATAATGTGAAATAATGCATATAGATGCATCTAGAAGGATAATAGTTATCCTTGAAAAGGGAATTTCGAAATAATGAAATGTCTTGGGATCCAAGGAGTCCCGATAAAGAGGAAAGAAAGAGAAAATACTAAAAAGGCAAAATAAGAGGATAATGTGTTGCATTATTAATGAATTATGAGGTATTGTTAAAAAGAAAGTAAATTCGATTAAAGGAAATAGAATTTCGTGCCTAAGGATTGAAAAGCAAGAAATAAAGAGAGTAATGGCAAGGATTTGTGAATTCCTATTTATAAAAATAATTGAGGAAATCCAAAGAACAAAGAGAGAGAGAAGGATTGCTTCTCCTTGAAGGAAAATTAATCCTTTTTAGAAAGGGACTCTTAGAGTCGTGTATAAGACCTCATATGGCTTCGTTTCTCTTCCCTATATAAGGGGATAGAGCCCCTGGCTAGGGCCCGAGGAAGTTCCACACATAAATCCCTCCCTTTCTTCTTCTTCTTCTCCTTCATCTTCTCTGTAACCCTAACTAAGGGTGCTAGTGTGACCCTGGAGCAACGAAGATCTGAGGATGGGGGTAGAGAGGAAGCACGACGCTCCCACGACCCCAAAAAGGATTCTGACCCCCACAACGACGCCGCTCTGACCCCTGCACGACGGCACAAGAGGGCTGCAGGTCGGCCACACCTTGCAGGTCTAGCTGCGCCACCCCCGCAGTGGTTTGAGTGCGTTTCTGAGCACGGTAGGGGGTGGCGGACATGGGGGGAACCGAAGGAAGAGGTCGTCGGGGTCAGGGGATGGGAGCCGGAGCCACGACGGACCCTGAACATGCTGCAGTCGGCGCCCATGGCTTGCGTCGGAGGTTGAAGACAACCTGGGTGGCGTTGGACAGTTATACCCCCCGGGGGTATGAAGCGCTGGACTTTTATGCAAGGGCATATGCGTAATGCAATTATGTTTCCAAAATGGCGGGTTGCATGTAATGGGGAACACGTGGCGCTTGCTGAGTGGTCCAAATAGGTAAATCTTGCAAAAATCGTATCTTGCTATTCGTAACTCCGATCAAGACAAATTATATATGTATTTTGATTAGAAAAATGCAAGGAACCCATTAAAAATAGTGTTATATCCTGAATCTGATTATAGTTCGAAATGTAGTGTAAATCATCATCTTTAATGAATTAAAGATTAAGAAACCCTATTTTGAAATGAATAAAGTGTTTAATAGGGTTTAATGGATCATTAGGGTTGATGTTAATCTGTTAAAGGTAAAAAGGTACATTATGTTCAAAATAGAAGAACTTTTAACATTATTAGTCTAATTTAGAGTTTATGTGCTTAAATATGCATGAAATTTGAAAAAGGACATAAAGTTATCATCTTTAATGTTTTAATTAAGGAAAAACCCTTAGATTTGATGATAGATGGATTTAATGTTGTTCAATGGATAATTCAAGCTGATATTATCATGTTGTTAATAAAAGTGAAAATAAGATCTGAAAAGATGATCTTTTTATATAATTGGCTTAATTTAGGGTTTAGTGCATGATTATGCATTAATGAGCTTGAAAACCCTAATTTAGATGAATATGTCTTTTAATTGGTTTAATTGTTCAAATCCATGGATAAATAGGGATGTGATGATCCTAAGTCAATTTGGGTATAAAAGACTATTAAAATGGATAGTTGAGCAATTAAGGTTCATATAAATGGAAAAGGATATTTTAGGGTTTGTTAACCTAAAAGGGATAAAGTTTGATAAATTGATGTAAGAAACCCTAATGAATATTAATGAAACCTTAATGCGGATTAGAAACCCTAGAAAGTGAATCCAAGTCGATAAAGTAGATTCTTGATAAAGTGTGTAATAAGTAGAGTACATATTCTTTTCAGGAAAGATTGAATTACTTGCTTGGATCTGTTGATTGGCTTGATTGTATATACATGAAGTAAATGTTGAATAATCTGCATGACTCATCGAATCAGGTATGTGGTTACGCTTATGAACAATCTCTCTTGTTTCACGGCGATTCCCGAAGTTTTAATCGGTTGCTTGAAAATAACTGTTGGATGTTTATTTATTTCATGCAACTATAAAGTGACTATGATTATCACTATAAATGTGCATATATAACTGACTAGATCTAGGTCCACCTCTATTGCTTTGAAAAGGCTAAGAAAAAAAGGGTAACCCTAGAGCAAGTTCTAGGTTACTGAGAGTTAGAAACTGGGCTACCTATGTGTAGTGCCACGAGACTCATTAGTCTGCCATGAGTTAAGGAGTGGGCTACTTACGAGTAGTGCCATGTGACTCAACCCTAGAAATTGGTTCACTTATAGGTGGATCATGAGGGGTTTAATGGGGACAACATAGAGGATAGGGTACTCTTGGATCACGGAGTTATATCTAAAATGTAATCTTGGTTGTTAAATAATTAATTGAATGATTACATTGTTAACATATTTACATGATTATTGTTTCCCCCACATACCAGCTTCGGCTGACCGACGTTTTACTTGTCGGCGTTTTAGGTACAAGTCAAAAGGACAAACAGTAAATCATCATATTGGGAAATGCATGAAGTAAAATACCAGGAGGATTAGTTAGAGTAGAATCCTGAAGTGGATAGAAGTTTAGAGATCCAAGTTTTCAAAAAGGTATGCAAAAATTTATTTTCTTACAACTTTCAGTATAGTATGTTAAAATTTGATAATTATTCACGGTTAATTTCCGAACCTTTGATCTGGAAGATATGGGTGCGGCTTCGACCTCTCGGTCTCCCTTAATTGGGGGTTATCAGGAGGTGGGGTCGTAACAGTCTTATTTCCTTCATATCGCCCAGGAATAGACACTTCAATTCATCTACCATTGCCTAGATAGTGGGATTGGGATTGGGGTAAGAACAAGGTGGAGACGATGAGGTCGGTCCATGGATTTTCTTCCCTTTTGCCATATTTAGCTCAAAGGGTTCAAAGGAGATAGTGCATCAAGATATTCACAATGGCCAACTTGATCCTCTTTCGTGATAGTTGGTACTAGAGCATACACACTCCCATATACATTAAGTAAATAATTTCTCCAATCACTTGAACCTAGGAAATCCTAAAGGTCCACAATGGTGAAAATTGAGGTGTCTAGGCTCTAGGTTCTGGCTTGTAATCACCTCTTATCAATCCCGCAGTGGTGGCTGAGGTTCCCCACTCTACCTGTCTTCATTCAATAAGTTGGACCAATAGGTTCTCCTTCAAAACCCTAGAGAATCCTCCCTCAAATCGTTTTTTATCTAAGGAAAACAAAAACCACCCATTACACTAAAGTTGGGTGAGTACTCATCTCTTCTCTCCTACTAGGTAACTTGATTTAATATATACTCTCCCTATTTTTATATAGAATTGGGAACAACTAAACTATGAAACAAAATTGTAAAATATCATAACATGATCAGATAAATTCTTGACTCAACCCATATGATAAGAAGGACTCATACTAGGATTTACCTTGCAGATGACTCCACAAACCCACAATCAAGGAGCAAGACCTTTTGGAACCAAAAAGGATGGGAAGGAGAAGATTGACAAAAAGAAAAAGGAAGAATAGAAGAAAATATAAACTAAAAAGAAGAATAAGGAAGCTAAAAAAAAAGGAAGATAAACAAGAACATAAAAAGGAGAAGTAAAAGGAGAAAGAAGATGATAATAAAAAGAAGTTGCAAAAGACAATGAAGAAGAAGTAGATAGGGGAAGGAACCCAAAATTGCTAGGCCTAAAGAAGAGATTATGATGAAAATGAACCAAGAAAAATGTAGTTAAGGATGATGTTTGGGAGGAACAAAACAAAGAACTTATGGATGATATAAAAAATTTGGCAAAACACACAACATCCTTTTCACCTAGTGGAATTCACATCAATGACCCAGATCTTGTCAACATCAATTATTTTCTTAAGGTTGAATCTAGAATCTACTATGATGAGGACAAGGTTGATGTGTTATAAAAAGTATATGCATGTATAGTTTCCATGGAAAATACTTTCAAAGTGTTGGGATGTCCTAAAATAATAAAATGACATTTGCCACCTAGCAATTTAAGGGTGTAGAAAAATATAGAGGGAAAATTACACCAAATCATATCAAATTATTCCTTTCATCTGGGAAACCATCAAGCCTACCTTTGTAGTCCATTTCATGCATAGAAATGAATAGAAGGAAACAAAGAAATAGTTTCTAGCTTGGACTCAAGGTGACTCCTTGGTGTCTTAATATAGTCAACAATTTTCCTTTTGGAGTGTCATGCCAATAAAATGGCTTGGGAATTAATATTTATTGTTATGTCAAGGCATTCTGTGTGGTTTTGGAAATTTTGGTTGCCTCTTCCATATATACCACTTTGACCATGATCTGAAGATGGAAAGAACCCTGGGATGTGGACAAAGGAATAATCATATCTTGACATATTTGGGACTAACCAATGGTGTGATGGGCAATCCTAAGAAAAGGAAGGACTTAGATACGACAAGTATTCTAGAACCCCCCATCTTAGAACTACCATAATGGACCTAATGAGAAAAACAACATAGGGACAATACCAAATAGGTGCCTCAACTGTGGAGTCAGACTCCTTGGACCATGTTGGCATCATAATTCACTCTATTTTTTTCTACAAGAAGGAAGAACAGTTCAAGAATCAATCCCCCGATCAACCTTGTACATGGGTTTCTAATGTCAATCATGTCAAACAAGAATGAAACAAAGAAAACTAAAAATGGTTTACACAACTCCTTTAACTTTTGCAACAAACCTTGTAATCACCATATCTTTCAAAGTGGAAATTTGATGCTCTATTGTGTTGGGTCTGCCACTTTATAGATTTATCTATGACTTAAAACCTTTTATGAATATGGATTTGAGAATTTTTATCTTTGTTGGAGCAGTCTAATCATCTCTATTTTTAACTTGAATACTCAACCTTGTGACTAGTTAGGTTTGTGACATAAAAGATGAGATCAGGGTTATTTGGAAAATATTGAATTTTGGTACAAATTCCACTTAGGGGGAAAGGATGTGACAATATGTGTTTTGGCACATCTATGATACAATTACACATTAACCCTACTTACCTTGTGTTGTCTCACTCCTAATATTTTCCATGATACCATGACAGTAATGATGGTCACTATAGTGTAAATCCACTTTTTGAATGTTTTGTATGTACATATTTACATGAATATATGGATCACATATACTTTGTAGTCTTTGTACTAATATGTTGATCATCCTTTCTCATATTGATGTTAACCTTTTCACACTTTAGCTACTCCCTATTTTTCGCTCGAGGTCCAATTATGAAGGAAAAGGGACCCTCTTACACCAGGTTATGACCTTGCACTGTAATATATCCTATTTTATCCTTTCCCCCTTCTTTGGCTTGCCAGGAATGGCCTATTTGTATGGATGGATCGCAAAATTGTTGAGACAGGTCTTAGACCCTGGCCCATGCGTGCACATGCATGGTTCTTCCACCAGTCTAGTCATCATTGGATGGCAACCCAATGAGTCACAATTCATCTTCAACCTTGGCTTAAAAAGGAAAGCAAGGGAGAAACTCCTAAAGCCCTAAACCCAATATGATACTACTTCTCACCACCTCTTTCCCTGATTTCTATCCTAATCACTTCAAAACTCATTTCCAATTAGACCCATGATTTATTACTAATTGACATGTTAGGAGAAGCTTTTAAGCTTCCAACTTCCATGGCTAAAGCCCAATTCTTGCAATCCCTACACATAAACTATCTCCCTATATAAGCCCACAAATGTGTTCCTTGCCTTCACACAAACCTGAGAGACACTCTCCCAATTCCCTACCTCTCTAATCCTATGTCACCTCTTTTCTTCAACAAATGTGCTTCCGCTAGGTTCACCTCCTATTCATGCGATTTTTTGTGTAGAGGGGCACAACATTAGCCCTTAGTCTCAGTCAAGGGTCAAAGATAACCCCAATGAGATGTTGTGCCTCCATTTCTCTCCTCATTTGCTTGCACACATGCCTAGAAGGCTAACACCCTCTCATCTTTGAGATTCCCACATTAGTCAAAGCTTGACCAACTATCCTATGACGACCCCTTTTCATCTTATTTCATTTCTCGATAATTTCTTGAGCTTGCAAAATTGTAACTTTTGATTTCCTTAGACTAAAAATATGGTATAGTAGTCCTTGTATCTCACAAAAACCCATTTAATCATTTAAAAATGGTTTCAAACGTAATTATACATTCTTTTACTTCAATATCCATAAGACTCAGTTTTATGAACATCTAATTTATCTAATGACCAAATCTTGATGATTAACATCTGGAACCCTATATCTTCACTCTGATGGTTATATTTTGAGACTCTAAACTACAATCTGATCAATTGTATAGTGATGAAACAAATACCTAATTTTTGTCAACTATTTAACTCTTACTCTTAATAATATATTATATGTACCCAAAAATGATGATGGATCTTGATGGTGAACATTATACCCTAAATTTGTGATATTTTGTTTATGAGGGTATCAAATCCTATGATTTCCCCCTCCAAATTTGTGAATACCTAGATCCTGACCCTTGGACTTCACCTTTGATGAGGATTTAGGGATTACGTGGAAATTATGATTTAGGTGTGGAAAATCCCTCAATATCGATAATAATGATGTTGGAAAATGTTATTGGCATGTAAGATGTGAAAAAATGGAATATTGGTTATTCATGTAGTGAAGAATAATAATGAGGCTCAAGAAACCCTAATCTGGTCCTTGTGACCCCTACATATTGATGACTAGACTATTCTTGCTTGAAAACCCATTTTATGCCACTATTTGACTTTTATGTACTTTTGAATCCCAAAGTGCTCATCACTATAAACTCTAGTGAAGGCACACTTATAATCCTCCTTGACATACATATGACAGTGCATGTTTGTATGGCATGGGTCATTTCCTTTTTCTTGGCATATAATAGTATATGTTTGAAATAAGTGACTATCTATGTTACAATGTTTTGATTTTCCACTGAGTATTTTCGAAAATCTTAAAGATAAAATAAATAAAAAATCCATTACACATTGACATCAAACTTTGATATGCAAACATACTGTCACCTTCAGATGTTGCTAGGGTTTAATGCATATATACAAATAATCCCTCACCTATGGGTGTTGAAAGGTCCTAATGAACATCAACACAAACAAATCCACACCTACAAGTGTAAAAAATGGATGTAATGTGGAGGTAAATTGACCCTCACCTCTAGGTGTAGACATGGTTTAACACCTATATCCTCAAACCTTGGTGGTAGAGGACAATAATGTCCATATGAATTGTATAATAGAAAATGAGATAATATATATGTTATTTTTTGAAATAATTTGTTAAAAGTTTTATTCTTATATATTTTTGTAAATTCCAAGTGCCTATTTTATTTGAAATTTCATTTGTTTTACTGACAGTGTACCTATGCATTTGTAATGATAATGTGTCATGAATTATCCCTATTAGGCAAACATGTTTCAAAAAGATGAATAAGATCTGTTTTAGCTCTTGACTATTCTAATGATAAGGACAAGTTCACAAAATCATCAATTGTGGGGCTTTTGTGGGGTGCATTTTCCCCAGTGTTGTCTCTATTTTCTCCTTGTCTACCTGGGGAGAGGAGCGACAACATTGGGAAGCTAGCCTTAGGGCATGATTGACTGACACTGATCTCGAAAGCCGATAAGGATCGAGAGTTGTTGATCTGAAATTATAAAGTTGGTTTCATCGGCTAAACCCCATCCATCTTTTGTTTATAGGTCTGCGGGCGCCGCAGCCCCTCTGAGGCGGGGATCACCACCACTATTTGGTGTCGGGAACCTTGGAGACATACACATATCCACGCCTAGCTTCTGACATTCGCCAGTTGTTTGACCTCTCCTGGCTGGGTCCCTAGTTGCACATGTCGAGACGACTACCATTTTCCTCAAGGCTGTTGCGCCCGGGTGCTCGCCGCTAAGGGTGTACCACTACCGCTAAGAGGACATTAACTAGGGATAATTTGGGATACTGATTCGATTGGCTGACGAACGAGATGGAGATTGGGGAATCATGATCTGCATGCTCATGGGGCAGTGCAAATAATGGATTTGTTCACCTGTCTGTCTCTCTTGCACTGTTTCTGAGCATCGCACCTCCGAGGCAGGGAAGAGGGTGCAAGTTGGACTTCTTTAATGGCTGAATCTCCCACAGAGACAATGACACATGATTCCCATCTTGTCGCTTCACAAGTAAAAAGCCGTGAGGTTGTTCCTGTGGTTCCTTGCCATGCGGGGCGTACTTCCTGCATGGTTGGACCTGTTGCACAAGTCTCATGTCCTTTTAGGAGCCTCCATACATTCTGCGACAAACCATTAACAGTTAACAATTTTTCCAATCATCTTTGGGTTGTTTATTTATCTTCACTGAATCGTGTTGATGGAATCTATAAGGCGTTGGAGTATGCTGATGTTTGGAAAGGCTTGGTGTTTGCTCTTCATTCTTCCAAGCATTGGATGTGTGGTGTATGCCTTGGTTCCCTACCGTGGTCCAAAGCATGTCCTCATCAAGCTTCTGATGTCTCTGATGCTACTACCATTCTACCTCGATAGCCTGGTGAGGCATCACTTGATGTGATAGTTGGTTTGCCTGCTCCCATCAAGTCTGGCTTTTCGGATTCCATTCCTTGCACCCTGTCAGCTCGTCAACGTATTGAGACACCACTTTTGCCTGTTAAATGACTATATCTCAACACATTTATTCTAGATTCTGTCTCCCGCAAGGGTGTTGCTATAGTAAAGAGCATCCCTCTTCTTTTTCATTTGCCCTTTGCCGAAACTCTTCGTGCTTGCTTACTCCATGTGGCTTCTTTCCCATGCACTATTGATGCATGGATTCATCTTTTGTTGCTTCCAACATGTGTTTTGTATCGCTTCTCTCCTAATTCTGCTCAAGAATGGTCTTCTAAAAAATGTAGCTCTCTACAAAACTTATGATCCTTAAGGCTTTGGAGACTTAGAATTCAGGACCTCATGGCATTTAATTTTCCTGGCTCAGATTTTGGCTCATTGTCATCCCCTCAGGTTAGAACATTCTTCCTCAACTTGTATTTCATGTGCCAAGTCTAAGATCAAAGATGGTCAATTTTCTACTTCCATCCATGTTCTACCCTCTAGTGGTGTTGGCCCCACAAATGCTACTACTCGTTTAGATCTTAAAGCTAAACACCCTCAACCTCCACTACCGTTGGTACAACCTCAGTCTGAAATTTCTAGCTCTCCATTTGTTGCTTCTTACTCTATGGTTGAAGAATCCATTTTATCATTCAAGAAAGGGACCGCTTGCGCACGTGATGGCCTACAAGCACAAAATCTCATAGATTCTATGCGTGGGGCTGCCGCTGTAGTGAAAGATGATTTTTTGAATGAAATTTCAACTGTGGTGAATCTTTGGCTCACTAGTCATTGTCCAGATTCCCTAGCTCCCTACATTGCCTGTACCCCATTGACTCCTCTTCTCAAACCAGACAATGACATTCAGCCTATTGTTGTGGGTACTATTTGGGGATGCCTTGTATCCAAAGTTGCGACAAAGGGTGTAAGTTCTGATGTTGTCCCTTATCTTAAGGATCATCAGTATGGTGTGGGTGTTTTTTGGTGGTGCCGAGGCCCTTCTAAATGTTGTCACTTAGCTTGTCTATGAACAACAACACCGCACTACGGTCAACATGACTCTTGTTGACTTCAACAATGCCTTCAACATGGTTGATAGATCTACCATATTCTGAGAGGTTCATCTTCATTGCCCTTCTATTGCATGATGGGTTGAGTTTTGCTACTTCTGTCCAACTCCTCTCTATATGGATCATGGTGAGCCTCTTTTTTCTTCTGCTGGGGTACAAAAAGGTGACCCATTGGGCCCCCTACTTTTCTCCCTAGGGCTCCACCCTCTTATTTTATTGGTAAAGGATGCATGCCAACTTGACCTCCTTTCTTTCTACCGTGATGATGGTACCCTCATTGGGGACACAAAGGTTGTTTCGAAGGCTCTATCCCTCATTCAGGACTGAGGCCCGATGTGTGGTCTTCATCGCAATACTAAGAAGACGGAGATATTTTGGCCATCTATTGACACTAGACGAGGCTCAGATGTGGGCTAGTTTCCTATTGACATCTCTCGTGCAGAGTGTGGATTGAAGATTCTAGGTGGCCCAATTTCTACAGATGCATCCTTCATGAAGGAACTTCTCCAGAATGTGTGATGAAGACCCTTGATATGATGGATCGCTTGTCCTCACTCCAGGACCCACAATGTGAGCTTCTTCTTAGGTCTTGTTTTGGGATGCCCAAACTGTTGTTTGGTCTTCGTACAACACCTCCTTCTTCTATTACCCCCGTGGTGGACAATTTTTATGATGGTCTTCGTTGTTGCCTTGAGCATACTGTGGTTGGTGATGGCCTAGGTTTTGGTGATTTACAATGGCATCTGGCTACACTTTCTATGCACCTTGGGGGATTGGGGATCAAGTCCTCTCATGACGTTAGTAAATTTGCTTTTGTTGCCTCTTGGATACACACTACAGATCTCCAAGACCATATGTTGCGTGAGGTCAGATGCGTGGCCGCACGGCTCCCCTTTGTCCTAGCACATGCTAGCATATGCAATATGTTGCCATCTTTTTGTTGGTCTACGTTGACATGTATGCCTTCTGCCACCCCAAAGACCCAATCTATCTTGGTAGATGCTTACTACAAAATGGTCCTCCAGAAAATCATGGCAAGAGACCTATCCTTATGGCAGTAGGCTATTCTCACTTGTTTACAAGCCGACCACGCACAAGATTTCTTGCGGGTTGTTCCAATTGATGGCCTTGGTCTGTCTATGTTACCCATTGAGTATCGAGCTATCCTTCGGTATCGGCTTATGATTCCCTTGTACCCAGGTGATGAACGTTGTCTACTTTGCAACATCACATATCTTGATGCCTTTGGTGATCATGCAGTGCACTGCCGCTCACGACCTGGTTATAAGTTTTGTCATGATGTTGTTCGGGATGCTCTCTTCAACATTGTCCCTCGTGCTGGGTTAAAGGTTTTGAAAGAAGCTCCTTTGGCCTTCCTTGGCACTCAATCTGATGGTGTCCATTCGTTGCGACCTGCAAACATTCTTTTATTTGACTGGATGAATGGAAAACATGCCTATGTTGACCTTATAGGAGTTTCTCCCTTGACCGTTATCCTTTCAAAAAACTTTAAAGCAGGGCAAGCATCGTCTGAGGTGGAAGTACAAAAAGTTCATAAACATGGAGCAGCTTGTAAGTCAAATCAACATCATTTTCTACCTTTCGCCTTTGACACCTTTGGGGAGCTTGCCGACGATGCAGTTGCCCTTCTTCGATGTCTTCAACATATTATTAATAGGAATCTTATGATGCCTTCATCTACATGTAATGATTTTATTTTTGGGTCCTTGGGTTTTGCCATCCAAAAAGGATTGACATCCCAGTTTGTTGCTCGCGCTTCTACGAGAGCATTTATGTAAATTGGAATTAACTTGTGGATTTTTTTAGTTATATAATCTAGTTATTATTGTGTTAGTTAATTCTTACAATCTTTTTCTATTCAGATATATCATTTATCATTTTTTATGCAATGTATTATTTCCTTCAGGCCATCCAGTGATGGGAGCTTTAATCCTTCTACCAACGTCTCAGTAGTGAGATCGAGATTGAGATAATAATCATTTTGTGATAGTATTCCTCATCAATCAACCACATTAATTAAAACATATAACTAAAACACAAAATACCTAAGATCTCAAAGTATTATACATAACATGAACTTATTCATGTGAAATTAGTATAAGAAGTCTGCAGTATGTATAAGTCTAGGATTCATCGATTATTGATTTAAACCATATTGGATATTTTATCACAAGCTTAGTGATGTTGTTAGTGGAAGAGAGTAGTGTTTTAATTCTTCTAATTTCTTAACTTCATTATATATAATAGAGTATATGCCCATGTATGCTCTATACTCCATTATAACATCAATGTTCATATCAACAACATCATGAAACTTCATCGCTTGATGCCATATAATATTGCACTCTTCAAAAGTTAGCTTAATCTCTACACATAGAGATTTTTTTGTATCTATTATTTTGATTACCCATTGAAAATATGAACATCTCCCAGTTCTCTATGTGAGTAAATATTGTGGTTTGTTAGTATGATTGTCGATTTTATTACTATATCAACATATGAACAAGTCTTACCGCACAAATATGATACAACTCCCCATGTATATTACTCAACATTCTCAATTGATTAATATCAACATTGTCTGTGTTAACGCTGAGTGTGAAAATTCTTCCATAGTTACATCATGACCATGCGATGTCATCTATAACTATTTATGCTAATATATTAATATATCTTAATTAAAGACTTGAGTAACCTTAAATCAGACAACCCTTACAAGAAGAACTAGTATTAATTATTAATAAGCTATAAAATACAATACATGGATGATTATAAAAATAGGATGCATAAAAAGTATGGTGAAATTATTTCATATTAAATGGGAAGTAAATGATCAATACACAGGAACGATATAATGTTATTTTAGGAACTATTCCATCTTTCCTCTTTGATGGAGTTTGCACCATGACTATGAAAGTTTAGTTTTCTACGTAGGACTTACACCTACTACAAAACTCATCTATATATATAGGAAGCCTTGTAGTGTCTTCTTTTGTAGAAGTAAGGTGATAGGATAACCTTGACCAATTACATCTAATGCTGGTTGAAAATAGTAGTTGGTTGATCATCACCTCCCTCAATGCCTTCAAAGTTGTCATATTGAGCTAGTAATAATGCATCAGTACCCTAGTTGTGTAGGTATTTGGGACAAATAACTTTTCACAAGCATAAAATGATATATGATGGTTGTTTCATTCAAATCTATCATTGCTTGCATGTACTTGGTCCATATACACTCGAATAGTGCAAGGTAGTCCACATTGACATGTTCACATTCCACAAGTCATCACTTGATATAATTAATGTGATGCTAATGTAAAGTACTACTATAGCTATATAGTTCCTAACATACATACACATACATGTATAACAACATAGTACCTGAAATCATCCTCCAAATTAAGTCTTAGAATTAAGCAACATGATATTTTGAGATACATGGGGAAACAAATTATAGTGACCTAGTTTATATCCCACATATCGATGGCTATACCTTCGATTAGCACATCCCCTAAATAGGATCATAGCACACAACACGAGACACTTATTTTGACTATTGTTTATTATCCAGAATAGGATCAACTAGGGTAGGTGGATCATTATATACATCTAGATCTGGGCTTTAAGTGGGATGTGGGTGGATCATAGGGTGTTGTTGTTGTGAAATGGTCATTCTCTTGTTCACTCATTTTGCATTGATGTGCTAAAGATGCAAATGTAGAGAAAATCTGAATGCATGTATACACACTCTGGTTGTTCATTGGATGTCACTATCAATATACTACATATTTTCATCACTGGGTATTCATCAACATTTTTTCTTAAGTGATCATTGTCATTGGCTGCTTCAACTGCATCTCCTAAATATTAGCTTGACCCTTAAACATATTGGAAGACTTAAAGACACTTGATATTAGCTGAGCCATAAGTTAAGACATTTTGTGTCATGGGCTTCTTGTCCATCCAACATCTTTACATTGTCAATTTCAATCTTCTATAAAGAGTCTAACTACTCATTCAAGTCAAGTGTAATTGAACTACATAGTAAGGCACTTCAACATAGGCCCCAAAATTATACTAATTGTAGACCACCTCATTGCGGAAATGTTCTACATAACACTACTCCTTGTGGTAAGCTCCAAAACTTTATGGATACAATCCCATGTAGTTATTTACTAAGCTTCCTGAATTCCTCTTGGATGGCTTTTCTAGCCATCATCTAAGTTTTGTTCTCTCTATGTATTATAATATAGGTCCATCTTGCATTGTATTTCAACATTTTATATGGATTCCTAAAAAACATAAAAACTAATTATTAGACTATAAGAGACTTTAAATTCATTTTTTTCAAGATTACCTATTTACAATAAGATTTTTGATATTTATAAAAAGAAAATATCATAAATAAATCTTAATTAAATTGACATAAGTAAATGATTCTTCTATTGCTGGCATTGGTGTTAACATTTGATGTGGGAACTTATCATACAAAATTCAACCTGGTTTGGAAATCCATTTTTTTACCAAAACAATGTCCAATAGTACCATCCACAATAGGGGGTCTAATAGTAGTGAAGTTAAAGATGGAATTATGAGAAACTATATTTTTAAGATCCTTGATAATTTTATCCAGACAAAGTTAACATTAATATTTAAATCCAAGATTTGATTGGTCTAAATTAATCCATTTGCAATAAAAAAATAAGATGATTAAATAGAAATCTAAATTAATTATAGGAAATATTAGGGTGGAATGAGTTTCAACACCACTATTTGCATTATGTTATTTTGCTCATATCAATCTTGATATAAATATTTATTTGAGGCTAAATGAATTACAATCCTTTCATCTCGAGAAAACTACATGACAAATATCCTTGTAAACTCATTGTTGTGTTACCTAAAGATCATGTATCTATCCCCTGGAAGCCATTCATACAAAGTTCTCACTAGGGAGTTAACTCGACTTAATCAATATTCTAATTTTAGCATTATACATTCTCTTAGCCTAGAATATAATTGACATGCAAAACAAGTTGTCAAATCCTTACAACCTACAATAAATGATTAAATCCAAATTAATGAGTCATAAAGATGTAAACAATAAACATTTTCATGAAATATGAGTACTAGGGCTAATACCAAAAAATAGTGAATGAAATACTCAATCCTCATATCAAGATTAATAAAACCAATTTACAAAGAAGGCAATCATTTTGATGGATATAGGTAGAGGGCATCATGTTGTGTTGTGCGATGGGATGGATCCTCCTTTTTTTGGGTATTGACCCTAACTTATAGGGACAAAGAAGGCATATGGGAAATAGTTCTAGATGTTCGTGGAGACAAATTGTTGATGTATGGAGAGAGTGGCTAGTGCTCAATTGATTTGTGGAGAAGGGAGATGGAAGATGGTTGATTGGCCACCTTTGTTGGTGTTCGATTGATCAATTAAGAAACAGTTGGCATGGTGGAAGAAAGGAAACATAGGGGTGACTTGGACGTACAATCCAAACTATTGTCTTGGTAGTTGGTTGCTAGGTATTTATAGGCATAGAGGGAAGTGTATGGTATTGGAAGTGTGGGTCTAGGGTCATCGAATTGGAAGACTCAATGCAATTAAGGAATGGATCCTACCCTTAATGAATCAATTGAGGGTTGACTCTTATGACCTATAGATAACTCAATCTAGTAGTTGGTCATTAACTATGTTTGATGATATTACCATCTATACCAATTTGTATTCAAGATCAATAATTGGGAGGCGTGTGCCAACGACAATGCTCAATTGGTTGTAGGTCTTTCATGGAGGTCGATCAAGATAGATTTGTTGCATGGTGCTTGATTGCTTTCTATGGTAGATTTTAATTGTTACTCTCACATAATTTTTTGGCATTGTTAGATATTAAATGGGAAGGTGCACGCCGATTGGTAGCACTTGATAGTCTGACACTTTATCGTGGTACCAGGTTGGAAGATAGGTGAAAATAAATTGATCATTGGTGGTGTCTAAGGGTCAATTGATGGATGTCAAGCACTATCATACTCTTGTCACAACATTGGTGGTTGATCGACTGTTGGGGTCAATCGATAGAGGAGTGTTGTTAGATCTTGATTTCTTACACACGAAGCAATAGGTATGGAAGGTGTACAACAACTATGCTATGGTATTGGTCTTACAACTATATAGGCTCCTCTTTCTTCCACAAGAGAGTGTAGAAGCCACATATTTGGATGCATTTAGGTGTATCAATTATTTTCTTGATGAGGCTACAGGGAATCGATTGTTGTCTTGGTTGGTCATTTCTTATTCTACTTCATGGTTGATCACAACCTCACTTGCATCCTTGGTGGTGTTGAGAAGAAATGGTCATGATCATTTGTTGGCCATAGTTCTTATGGTCATTTGGTGTCTTTCTTTGTAGGTATATTGCATCTCTATCAATGGATGTCAGTCAATTTCTTTGCATGATAATATCGTAGTTGAAAAATGGCATCTTCATGTCATTTGGAGTTTAGGCATCCACCAATACCTCATCAAGGAGAGAGCTTGGTTAGAGCCAAACACAAGGTTGAAACTTAATGTTACAACTACTAGATGGGAGCACAGTGAGATGAGAAGATGTAACACATTGGAAGGAGGCATCATACAACACAATGAAGGGGGATTTTTTATGGAGATTCATGGCTCCAAATATTAGTGACTGTAAAAAGGAAGAAACTATGTGGCATGCGTTTATGTGATCAACCTCTATATAGCTCAATGCAGTGATATCGAATTCATGGAGATGAAATATAATCTCATACCAAACCTTAGCAACAAGACCAGGTCCCGCCCTAGAAGATGCAAAGAGCCATGATGGCACTAAGAAGCCTAATTCCCAGTCAAATAGAGATTTACTATGTGGAGAGGGAAGCTAACAAGGTGGCTACAGATCTTGCTATATACGCTTGATCTCTTATTGATGGTTAGCTTTTTTTGGTAGTTTATGGTACATTACTCCACTAATTAAAGAATCTTATTTTCTCAAATGAAATGGGTATAGTTAATTGATAGAGTATAACTTTGAAGTTGGTATACATGTGGCATAGACAGAGGGCGGTCCTTATTCTATGTATTTTGCATATGTAATTGGGTTTTTTTAGCCTAAAAAAGGAACATGGTAAATGACATACCCCATTTATTATTTAGAATAATATTGCATGTGTATGTGGAAGTGTGTGTGAGAGAGAGATATTTAGAAGGGAGAGAACAGTAAGTTTCACTCTATTGCCTTGATTACTCAATTTCCAATTGTCTCAATAGACATCTTAATTTCAACACCTTAATAGATTTCAAATAATTGCTTTGGTTAAATAATGAACTGATTGTTGTATTGTAGTAGATTGTGAATCTAAGGAGTGGACCACTTGCATCCCTTCATTGACTGAATGGCTTATCTTGATGGAAATAATCACTAATGATATCTTCTTAGTTATGTTTGTTAAAAATCCTTTTTGGCATCAATTTAATTTTGCTTTTATTATGTGCCATTCAGTATGTGATTTTTCTTGTTGACTATAATATATTAGGGTACCAAATTTTGTGGTATAAGATCCTAGGTTGACCGGACTTACTAGCTAGGACTTTTGGTCTTGTGTTTTGGTTTATTGTTGTTCATAGATGATCACCACTTATCATGTTGTAGATATACAAAGACCATTTAAAGAACAAGCAAAGAGTTTCTTTATGCCACCAATAGTGGATGGGAATCATGTGGAGGAATTAGAGAGGGTACAATTATCTAGAGTACCCAAGGGGAGGCCTACACATCCTGTGGTATCTCCCTTGAACATGCTGAAACTAGTTGATCTATAGATCTAGAATATGTTTAAGAAAATGATATCCTTGGTTGTTGTAACAACCCCGTCTCCTGGTAACCCCCACTTAAGGGAGATTAAGAGATCAGAGTCGTTAGCCCAATAAACTGGATCAAATGTTCGACAAATAATCAATAATAATTATGAAATTCTACTAACTAAACTGAAATCTAGTATTAAAATAAAACTTTGCATACCTTTTAAAAATTAGGATTTCTAAACTTCTATTCATGAAGATACTAATCTAACTAATCCTCCTGTGCACGTTAATTCTCATTTAATTCCACATATGCCACTTTATTGTTTGTTCTTTTCATTTGTACCTAAAACGCCAACAAATAAAATGTCGATCAGCAAGAAGTTGGTATGTGGGGGAAACAATAATTGTGCAACTATGTTAACGATGTAATCATCCAAATATCATTTAACATCCAAGATTATGTTTTAAGCAATACTACTCAATACTTACCTATCCCCTATCTTTGTGTTGTCCCTGTAGTGGACATGGATACTACCTCTCTCATATGGTAGATCCTTACCCCCATGGCCCTACGACACAGGTAGCCAATACCTAGGGTTATCGAGTCGCATGGCCCTACCCAAAGGTAGCCCAATCTCTGACTCATGATGACTTGATGGTCCTACCCCATTGGTAGCCATGTACTAAGTTGTTCAATGACCTGATGGACCTACCCCATTGGTAGCCATATACTAGGTCAATCTATTAAGCTACAGAGGGGACTAGGATCTGAGCTAGTAGGCACATATCTTATGTGATAGTCATATCCACATTATAATTTGCAAGAATTAAATGCAACCAACAGTTTAATTCAAGTCATCGATAAAACCTCAAAAATCCTCGGGAAACTAATTCGGGATATTCATAGGCGTAACCACATACCTGTTAAGTAGACTTGAATGCAAAAATAACTCAACCAATCAAGAAATCAAGCAAGTACACATAGGTTGATCCTGAAAAGGCATCCAAATCTTCTATCATTAATCATGTCATCATGATCTATTAATCCTAGTTGTTTCCTAGGGTTATTTGTCCTTTTTAGGGTTTTGAGCATAATTAGGGTTCCACTCCATTTTTATTACTTTAAACCCTAATTTTACAAAATCACTTAAAAACCCTAACTATTTCATCTTTATTTTACAAAAGATTCTAAATTCATCTTTTATCAATAGGAAACTCTTATTTCAGATTATAAGTACTTTTTCTTTTCTTTTCTCTAATTTAGGGTTTCTAAACATATTAATCAACCTATCAGGTTAAAAACCCTAAATCTTGCAATTCCATTATCAAAACAGGTTAAAATCCATCTTATTCATTAATCAAGTTAATATTGCTCGAATAACTCATTTGTAAGATTAAATCTATCTTTGATTAACAATTAGGGTTTTCAAATTACAAATTAACACTTTTCCCATCAAAATATGCACTTTTGCAAAATTATATAGATTTAGGTGTCCAAACTATTTTTAATGTATCCCTCATATTTTTATGATCATTTTTCATGTATTAACTTTCCTCATCCGAGTTTTCTAGCTCAAGATATGATTTTATTAAGAAAACCCTTTTATATAGATTTACTTGCTATTTTTAGAATAACCAGGATCGCCCGATCCATGGTCTGTGGGTCCACTGAGGATCCAACGGGTGTGGATGCGTGCACCTTTATTTTCGATCAAAACAAAGGAAAGACCAATCTAACCTCGTCGCGACTAAAGGAGGTGAGGGGAACTTTGGTAAAAGACCATGAGTCTTCTTCTTCTTCTTTGTGCCGAGGTACAACAACCCTGTGGTCAACTCGAGTGTTGACTCTAGGCTCTCGTCCTCCTTTGCCCATGTAGATATGTCTGGGAGCTCCGCCTCCCTTTGTCGAAGTTGATGACGTCTCCAATTTCCCATCTGAGCCTCGCCAAGGTCGCCCCCTACTCGCCGGACTCCGGCGAGGTTTGCTGTGGCGACGAGGGTGGAGGTCAAGATGAAAGAATCAATTGAACGCATGAAAATGTTCCTTGCTTCCTTCCGCAGAGGTCGAGCTAGCGAAAAGAGGTGTTGGTGCCCTCGCGCATCCTCCCCTATATATAGGGTCGAGGTAGGCTTGCGAGATTTGGGTGTTTCCCAAAACAACGACCAATCTTTGTCGAACCAGGGATGATTCCCTGCATTTTCTTCTCCCAAGTCCAAAGGGACTATCAACAGGCTGGCATATCCACTGGATCGCGAGAAATCAGGATGGGAAATTTCCTCTTGTAACCAACAAAGTCCTAGTCTGCGTGGAACTGGACGATAAGCATCTAGCGTTGGATCTTGATCTAACGGATCTCATCGCTCATGTTCATCTAAAGGAAATACATTTTCCTAAAATTCAGAATAATTCCCAAACTTGGAATAACTTGAAAAATTCGTATCTCCCAAATCCGTGCTTCTTTTTAACTCAAATTTTAAGGGAAGGTTTGTCTTGGCATTATATAGCTTTGTACGAAATTTGGGAAACAAATTGAAATGGATGAGAAGGATTCCTTCTGTCCCAAGTTATTCATTAATTTATTCAAAATTAATTGTTATTTCTTTTCCCTTTGCCATTATCTTGTTATTTTGGGTCCCTTGGACCTCAAGGATTCCTAAAGGCATGGATTCCCATATTGGGGAATACCTATCTACCTTTATCTTCTTTTAAATGTCCATTTCTCATATTCTCCTTATCCTTTCATTAACATATCTCTTTTTGCAGATTTCTTTTTATCTCTCTTTTTATTTTCCTCATTGACATCCCTTTTAATAGTAGGAATTCTTTAGATACAAAATCCACCAAGGATAACTCCATTATACCTCTTTCCACTTATTTTCTACATTTTATCATTGTTTTCTATTTCTTTCTCAATAAAGAAATATTTAATTGATCTTTTGTTTTCTTATTGCATTCTCTATGCAACTTTGGACTCTTTGGAACTCAAGGAACCCAAGAGGCACGAAATCCCTCTTTGGATTTGCCTTCTAGAGATTTCCACATCTTTCTTTTCTCAAAACTCGATTATTCATTTATTAATTGATTTTTCCTTGTTATTGGGCCCAATAGCCAATAAAGCCCACAACACAATAATCAAGGCTATTGTAAACGAAATCCATTTATTCAAAACAAATTATATCATTATTTGTTCCAATATCTTTAATATGAGAAAGTACATTTCTCTCCAAATGAACCCAAAAATTGGGGTTGTAACATCCTTCCCCTCTTATAAGAATTTAGTCCTCAAAATTCCATCAAGCAAATAAAAAAACAAGATAAGTCTTTCTTATGTCCATCAGGGCTCCCATGTGGCTTCACCCTTTCCATGGTGCTTCCCAAGAACCTTCATCATCTCATATTCTTTCATCTGAGTCCTTTCTTACCTTGGTATATCGTACCCTCATAGGTGACTCAGGACATTTTAGCCTTTCATAAAGTTGAATAGGTTCATGGCTCAGCTCATGGCTTGGGTACCTCACATAGTGCTCTAGATCGAACTCATGGAACACTTTATACATCATGTTATCATGAGGGGTAAGTCTAAAGACAACCATCTCCACAAATCCAATGCAAAAGGACCCATATATTGGAGACTCAGCTTTCTTAGCCGTAGCTTAGAGGGGTCAGATTTTCACATCACATATTCTCCCACAGTGTACTGCATGTGAGTTTGCTTTGCATTAGCTCGTGACTCATATCGCCCCTGGGCTCCCTCTCAGCCATTGCATGGTCAAAGTGACTTCATCTGCACACATTGTGGTTCTTTTCTGACCTTCGCGAGGCCTCCTTCACCAACATCATCTTAATGAAGTGGTGACCGACACAACCTCCTTCTAGAACTTCTTGCATCCCGATAAAGGCTATGGTGGTTAACATCACATCTTAAGAACTGTCTCTATGTATCACCCTGAATGAGCACACCTTCTCTCATCAGACCCTCTAGTCTGGATCATACTAACTATTAGTTAGGGTGATAAGCAACACTAACATCGAGTTCTCCCTGTATCTACTTCCACCTCATGGAAGTGAATCTTTAGGTCATACTCAAGAACTTTTGAACTCACATCATGATGTAGTTGAACCATCTCTCTCTCTTATAAGTAGTTCAACCCGATCTGTCCTTTGACAGTACTCTTTCTTTCTCATGTCATCTAGGTAAGGAGATCTACCATAACCCATATTGTAACTTGACCCTCATTGGTCTAGGGGAGACTTACCACAACATCCATAGTGATGAACTCCCATTCCCTCTCGTGAACTCTCTTTATCCTTTATATCAAAGCACTGGGTCACTGGTGTTCGTCCTTCACCTCCGGCTTGCATGGCCACATGCCACATGCAACTTCATCTTAAGCACCCAAAGTTCTACTGTCACTTACTATCTTAGTAGGCCCATGGTATGTGATGAACTCAAAATCATGATCTTATGTACGTCATGATTCCTCAAGATTGATTCCTCAAAACCCTAAACCACTCTAATTAGGGTTTCATCACCTTCTTCTCTAGATAAGTGTAACTGAGGTTCTAAAACCACCTTTCTATCACCACAAGCCCTAGGCTGGCTAACCAAGCAACCACAAATCTTGATCAACGGATCTTGTTACATCCAGGTGTTAGCCAAACATATCTCCTTTTTTTCAACTGAGGGTTATCCTACCAACCGCTTCTAGCCTTCATCTAAACTAGGCAGTTGTATCTCATCCAGAGCATCCATTACCACTTCTCATCCTTAGGTATTAGGTAATGTTGAAGACATACACCTCTGTGTATTTCACTATTCGTCTCATCTCAAACTCTATCTTCATCAAGAAACTCTAAACTCATCCTCTTGGTTTTCAAACTCAACCTTGTATAATTCACAGCTCATGTAAAAAAACATCCTCATAAGATAGCTACCTTATTTCTCTTGATGTTTGTAAACCATCTTCATATCATTTACTTCATAAGGGTATGTTATTATCTCTGTCCTCATACCCCATAGCAACGTTCCAACTCACATCATCTTTTATCCTTGGTGTATGGCATGCGTACTATCCTATCTCTCACTCCCATAACAAGAGGAAATAAGCATTTGGCTGCAGTCCAAATACAGAGTTCTTCTTGTTCCCAGAGTAGAGATGGTACATCCCACCTTGCCAATACACCTTTAAATCTAAGTTGAAACGTGCCACATATGTCTCTACCTCACAATCATCTTGATATCAAAGTTACTTCCATGGAAATTGATCTCAAACCTACTTGGTCCAAACACAATCCTTGGTCATCTCCTCTAGGTCTATAGGGTGTCGGCACTTTTGGGGTCATCCCTCTTCCCTTATGCATCCAGAGAGTGCCCTACTCATCTGCCCTTTGGGTCCCATGAGTTCATGAAGGCGATCAGTCTCCTAACCCATGGCCCTCAGATAATGATAGTTGTTATCTCCTGACCCTATGGTCATGTGCAACTAGGGAATTAGGAAACTCCTACTTCCATCGGTCTTATCCCTACCTGACCCTGGGATAGACTTAGGATTCTATTATAGTACATGTCCAACATAGAACCTTACCCAAGCCTTTCATCATCTCTCTCTGCATTCTTGGGTTGTCTTTCATCCTTTCACGGGGATCATGGTGACCTGCCTACCTTGGTCAGGCCCCCATACCAGTTACCTCCATGGTAACACATCCATATGCACTTAGAGATGGTTAACTATGGGTCTACATGTTCATTCTCTTACCATGTACTCTTCTCTTAGCTTCTCAAGATCCTATGAGACCTCTTTAGGTTACCTTAAAACCAACAAAACTGGTATACACCCCTACAAAAGGGTCCCTCTCCCAGGATGGGAGGAATATTCACCTTAATAAAAAAGGTCACAAACATTCTTAGGGTTTATATTCACCTGGGCATGCTTAACCCAATAGC
The DNA here is from genome assembly GCA_963693085.1 of Alisma plantago-aquatica. NCBI lineage: Eukaryota > Viridiplantae > Streptophyta > Magnoliopsida > Alismatales > Alismataceae > Alisma > Alisma plantago-aquatica. The sequence continues at coordinate 205,019,292 of OY856410.1, read as the reverse complement.
TACTAAGGCACAAGAAGACCACCTACTAAACCATGCTAAGTCATACTTGTCCTCATCCTCAACATTAGACCAACTTAGTTGTGAGGGGTTCATCAAACATACCCTTAACTTAAGGGCTTTCCTTTACCTCTATACATGCGGAGTACCATGCTCGAAACTATAGAGACTCAAATCTCATCATGAGCATTAGATACACTACTTACCCTCTTAGGCCTAGGAACCCTAGGTTCTCCTTTGGGTATCCAACTACATGCTCAATCTGTTAACCACGAATCAAGCATGTCCAAGGTATGTCATGTACTCCCATGATCCTTTTATATGAGAAACACCTCAGAGTTGAGTCCTCCTCAAGGACAACTAACTAGGTATAAGGCCTCACAACCTGTTACTAAACCTTTCTAGGTCTAACGAACTCTTGTTCGTATCTCTGAAGGTAAACATATATACCATAGGCACATAGGTACCAGAAGCCTCATCCTCTCTCTAGGGTTTGGTTCCTCTGAAGGCTACCATGATATCATCAGCCTCTAGGGGTCAAGCATAAGGCAACCACTATCATCCACTTTGGTCGCATCACCCTCAACTTCTCACTATTCCACATATCTCGAAGTCTAAGCTTACAACCTTCTTGCTTGGGTCCTGCTCTATCTCTCTCTAGAGCTAACCCCACCCAACAGTCTCACAACCAGAGGTTCTCTCTCCAAGAAGAATCACAAGCATACCCCCATGTGGGTGAAGCCTATTATGTTTTCTCAAGATCATCCATAGCCCTTTATGCTTATCTCATAAGCTATCCATCATACTTTCTTGGCCATGGTTTTAGCCTATTATCAGCACTACTGACGCACTCTGGGTGCATACTAGCCAAGCTCTTATAAGCCTATAGGGTTTATAGGTTCTTCTCTAACCTCATCATTAAAGGAGCTATCCTTCACTCTAGCATGAACGACCCTTTCCAGGGTTAGGTTGTCCAAGGTACTAGGTTATCCAACCTCTCATGGCTCATATGGCATCCAAGGCATGTCCACACACCTGGTCTATCGTGACATCATGCCATCTCTTTCTCTAACCACCACTTAGGGTTAGGGTTAGCATCATCCTCAGAGGATGTGCCATGTCTCTACTTATAATGGAGATCTCTACCTCCATGACCAACTCTCTCTACTCATCCTCCTGACAAGAAGGTCTAGCCTCAGGTCTCTCCTGAAGGCAGTGACAACTCATGTCATACGACCTAAGAATGTATCTATTCTTTAGTTTACGCTTAACCTATTAAGCTTATGTCCATGACATCTTATTTACATGCTTCTTATTAATTTGGTGGAGGATTCCTTAAACCTTATCAACCTTACCCATACCTCAAGAGGGTGAGGAAAAGAGAGAAAACCCTAATCCTTAAGGTCCTTAACAACATTTGAGTTGAGAAGGGATGAACAAGATGAGAGAGTCCTAAAGGTATCTTATTTCGAGTTTTATCCTAAGACATCGGCCAGACAGTCACACAATCTGGGAGTCCTCGTATGTCGACTAGCGGTGCGGAGGAAAATTTTGCCAGACCCCAGACGTGATCCTTTTCTAGACACCTCAGTATTTTGGAAAATCCTCTAATAACTCCCTCAGTTCTATGGAATTTGTAAAATTTAATAATTATTAATGATTATATGAGGAACCTATGCTCTGATACCAATTGTAATGACCCCATCTCCCGGTAACCCCCACTTAAGGGAGACCAAGAGATCAGAGCCGTTAGCCCAATAAACCAGATCAAAGGTTCGACAAATAATCAATAATAATTATGAAATTCTACTAACTAAACTAAAATCTGGTATTGACACGCTTTTTACGTGCGTAGAAACGCAAGTGTACGCGTCAATGTAATATAGGCCTTTGTGAGGCCCGAGTCAAACTCAGGGATACGTGAATTGTCAGAGACTACTACTAACTACTCGCAATCAGCTAGACCGATTAAAGAGTTGGAAGTTGTTGTTAAAATTAAAAGAAAATGAAATAAAACAAAACAAAGCAATCGATTAAATGTTTGGTTTAATCAATTCAAGATGAGATCTTTAGGATTGCGGTTTCACAGCGGGTTTTCATTGTATTAAATTCTATTCAGTCATTCAAATTTATCTCTCTATCCGGGTAGTGGCCTGAAATCAGAATTGTCCACTGTCGTGGTACAATTCACTAACTATGTCTAGGTTGGTTCCACCGTCATTGTAACCTATACCCTAAACTATGTGCATTAAAAACAATCTCTTAGTGTCCACCATTAACCTTACACCACCTTCTTCAAGAGATTTGTCAATTAATGTAAATTTTGTCTCTTTTCAACCATTAATTCTTCTTTCAAAGTAATTAAGGGCATTAGATTATTATTATGGTGATCAAGCATAACAATATAATTGGGAAAACGAAATTATACCACGGATTTAAGAGATAAAATATGAATTACTATGATAAAAGTGTCATATAATGAATTCTTGGGCTACTCCCGGTCCTAAAGACAAAGGGGATTAGCCCCGCATGTTCATCTCAAAGCAAAACGTGGAGTGGAAAAAGGGAAACATGGAGAAAAATGTGATTGAGTGGTGAAACCTCTGAACGGAGAAGATCCAAGCACTCCTTGGTGTAGAATACGCGTTCTCCCGCCTTTCGGTGGTGGAAATCGTCTTCTTCGGCATCCAGAACGACTTGGGCATGCTTCTGGGCTCTGTTCTTCTCTCCACACCTTCTTGGGACGTGTGCAGCGGCTAATGACATCATCCCTTGCTCTTGTCCGCCATCATTAGGTATAATCACCGAGTTAGGTCGCCAAAATATCACAGTCGTCAGATTTGGATCAATCTGAAGCAAACGTGTATCTAACGGTGTCGATACCATCAACGCAGGTCGATGGTATCGACCCTGCATTGTATCGGCTGGATTTCTTTTCTTTTCTTTGTCGCAACTAATGCCACCTCGATACCATCGACGCGGGTCGATGGTATCGACATTCATAGGCATCAGTTTTGTCCTTTTACCATCTCTGTAGCCCCACTAGTCAAAGGTATCGACTTTTGTGTCGATAGTATCGACTCTCTTTTATGAAGCAACCTGATGTTATCTCGATACCATCGACTCTCCTATCGATAGTATCAAGATTTTACTGCTCCTTGCTGCTGCTGCCTGTGGTCCGATCGATGGTATTGACCACTGTCGATGGTATCCATAGCAGCATATACTTGTTTTTCTTAAACTTTCAACATGAAACCAAATAAGCTGAAACAAAACATATTCTTGTGATAAATTATGCTCAAAATACTGAAATAAGGGAGATTTGACATAGAGAATGATCATAGACCAAAGTAAATGAATTATGCAATATTAACCACCAAAATGACTAATAAATGAATAAAACACATATAAAACAAGCCTATAAATGCGACTCAAAATCATCGCTTCAGGTATTAAAATAAAACTTTGCATACATTTTAAAAACTAGGATTTATAAACTTCTATTCATGAAGATACTAATCTAACTAATCCTCCTGTGCACGTTAATTCTCATTTAATTCCACATATGCCACTTTACTATTTGTTCTTTTCATTTGTACCTAAAATGACGACAAACAAAATGTCGGTCAGCAAGAAGCTGGTATGTGGGGGAAACAATAATTTTGCAACTATGTTAACAATGTAATCATCCAAATATCATTTAACATCCAAGATTACGTTTTAAGCAATACTACTCAATCCTTACCTATCCCCTATCTCTGTGATGTCCCTGCAGTGGTCTTCGATACTAACTCTCTCATATGGTAGATCGTTACCCCCATGGACCTACGACACAGGTAGCCAATACATAGGGTTATGGAGTCACATGGCCCTACCCAAAGGTAGCCCAATCTCTGACTCATGATGACTTGATGGTCCTACCCCATTGGTAGCCATGTACTGAGTCGTTCAATGACCTGATGGACCTACCCCATCGATAGACATATACTAGGTCAATCTATTAAGCTACAGAGGGGACTAGGATCTGAGCTAGTAGGCACATATCTTAGGTGATAGTCATATCCACATTATAATTTGCAAGAATTAAATGCAACCAACAGTTTAATTCAATTCATCGATAAAACTTCAAAAATCATCTGGAAACTAATTCAGGATATTCATAGGCGTAACCACATACCTGTTAACCAGACTTGAATGCAGAAATAACTCAACCAATTAAGAAATCAAGCAAGTACACATAGGTTGATCCTGAAAAGGCATCCAATTCTTCTATCATTAATCATGTCATCATGATCTATTAATCTTAGTTGTTTCCTAGGGTTATTTGTCCTTTTGTTTTGAGCATAATTAGGGTTCCACTCCATTTTTATTACTTTAAACCCTAATTTTACAAAATCACTTACAAACCCTAACTATTTCATCTTTCTTTTACAAAAGATTCTAAATTCATCTTTTATCAATAGGAAACTCTAATTTCAGATTATAAGTACTTTTCTTTTCTTTTCTCTAATTTAGGGTTTCTAAACATATTAATCAACATATCAGGTTAAAAACCCTAAACCTTGCAATTCCATTATCAAAATAGGTTAAAATCAATCTTATTCATTAATCAAGATAATAATGCTCGAATAACTCATTTGCAAGATTAAATCTATCTTTGATTAACAATTAGGGTTTTCTAATTACAAATTAACACTTTTTCCATCAAAATATGTACTTTTGCAAAAATATAGAGATTCAAGTGTCCAAACTATTTTAATTGTATCCCTCATATTTTTCTGATCATTTTTCATGTATTAACTTTCCTCATCTGAGTTTTCTAACTCAAGATATGATTTTATTAAGAAAACCCTTTTATATAGATTTACTTGCTATTTTTAGAATAACGAGGATCGATCGATCCATGGACCGCAGTCCACTGAGGATCCAACAGCCGTGGATGCGCACACCTTTGTTTGTGATCAAAATAAAAGAAAGACAAATCTAACCTCATCGCGACTAAAGGAGGCGAGTGGCACTTTGGTAAAAGACCACGCGTCTTCTTCTTCTTCCTCGCACCGAGGTACAGCAACCCCATGGTCAACTTGAGCGTTGACTCTGGGCTCTCGTCCTCCTTTGCCCACGCAGATATGTCAGGGAGCTCTACCTCCCTTCGTCGAAGTCGATGACATCTCCAATTGCCCGTCCGAGCCTCGCCAAGGTCGCCCCCTACTTGCCAGACTCCGGTGAGGTTTGTTGTGGCGATGAGGGTGGAGGAAAAGATGAAAGAATCAATTGAATGCACGAAAATGTTCCTTGCTTCCTTCCGCAGAGGTTGGGCTAGCGAAAAGAGGTGCTGGTGCCCTCACACATCCTCCCTTATATATAGGGTTGAGGTAGGCTTTTGAGATTTTGGTGTTTCCTATAACAACGACCAATCTTAGTCGAACCAGGGATGATTCCCTACGTTTTCTTCTCCCAAGTCCAAAGGGACTATCGACAGGTTGGCATATCCTCTGGATCATGAGAAATCAGGATGGGAAATTTCCTCCTGTAACCAGCAAAGTCCTAGTCCGTGTGGAACTGGACGATAAGCGTCTAGAGTTGCATATTGATCCAATGGATCTCATCGCTCGCGTTCATCCAAAGGAAATACATTTTCCTAAAATTCAGAATATTTCCCAAACTTGGAGATAACTTGAAAATTTTGTATCTCCCAAACCCTTGCTCCTTTTTAACTCAAATTTTAAGGGACGGTTTGTCTTGGCATTATATAGATTTGCACGAAATTTGGGAAACAAATTGCAATGGATAAGAAGGCTTCCTTCTCTCCCAAGTTATTCATTAATTTATTCAAAATTAATTGTTATTTCTTTTCCCTTTGCCATTATCTTGTTATTTTGGGTCCCTTAGACCTCAAGGAATCCTAAAGGCACGGATTCCCATATTGGGGAATACCTATCTGCCTTTATCTTCTTTTAAATGTCCATTTCTCATATTCTCCTTATCCTTTCATTAACATATCTCTTTTTGAGGATTTATTTTTATCTCTCTTTTTATTTTCCTCATTGACATCCCTTTTAATATTAGGAATTCTTTGGATACGAAAATCCACCAAGGATAACTCCATTATACCTCTTTCCACTTATTTTCTACATTTTATCATTGTTTTCAATTTCTTTCTCAATAAAGAAATATTTAATTGATCTTTTCTTTTCTTATTGCATTCCCTATGCAACTTTGGACTCCTTGAAACTCAAGGAACCCAAGAGGCACGAAATCCCTCTTTGGATTTGCCTTCTAGAGATTTCCACATCTTTCTTTTCTCAAAACTCGATTATTCATTTATGAATTGAATTTTCCTTGTTATTGGGCCCAATAGCCAATAAAGCCCACAACACAATAATCAAGGCTATTGTAAACGATATCCATTTATTCAAAACAAATTATTTCATTATTTGTTCCAATATCTTTAATATGAGAAATTACATTTCTCTCCAAATGAACCCAAAAATTGGGGTTGTAACAGTTGTGCATCTAGTAGATATTATTCCTCTCCATCACCTTAGGAGCTACCAGCACATTTTATTTATCCATTTGGTATGGGGAAGACTTTTGACACGTTGTAAAGGGTTTGTTCTCCAAATTATGCACATTTAATGAATGTGGATGATGTAGATATTTGGTGGAAAGAGTTGGAGAGTTCTTGATATATCTTAGATCTTCCTAGTGTGGAGATGAACCAGCATGTTATCTACATTCTTAAAGGGAGTACAACCTATATTGAGTATCAAATGAAGAGAACAAATTGGGAGAGAATACCAATTAGGACAATTTTGTTAGAGAGTTTGAGAATAGATGCTATTCTCAACCATGTTTAGGTGAGATGATGCTACACCTATAGAATGTGAGGCAAATAATTATTAAATTACTGAGTAATTAAATTATTTTATGGATCTTTGTAGGTTCTATCCATAGTGGTCACATATAGACAAAGAGATTATTAGAAAGTGTAAGAAAGGGCCAAACTTGAAGATTCAATAGTTGACCTCCACCATTGAGATGATGAAGAATGTACCTACTTTTGGGTCTGTGAGATGGATTGAGAGGGCTACCTAGACATGTAAATGGATATATGAAATCCACACATTCAATCCAGATTTGAGTTCAAAATTTTGAAAAATTAATCTGACATCAACATAATCTAAATTAGATTTAGGATATCAAATTTCATATCCAAAAATTTTGGATAGGATATCAGATATGGCTATATATGCTTTGAAAAAATCCAAATCCGACAAATATATACATATATTATTAAATAAATACTATATATATATAAAATATGTAAATTTAGATATCTTTTCATATTATTCGTAGTTATATTAATATTTTCTATGTATAATATATTTATTAAAAAAATTATAATTTTAGGTTTGGATCGGATATTCATTTGAATTATGATATTATTTGTTCAGATCGGATTTATATATTATTACATAATATCTGTGGGATATCGGATCGAATATCGGATTGAATATATTTATTTGGATTCAGATATCAGATATACAAGTATCCTCTCCATATTTGATATGTTTATAGGTCTAGGGCTACCACAATAAATAATTAAATTAAGCCACATTAGAGAGCAACTCATCCCTACAACAAACATATAGAAATGGTATGATGATATTTTGGGAAACACATTACAAAAATCTAAATATCTGTAGTTACTATATAGGCATACACCTTAAGGATAAAAATACCATATTAGACTAGGATAGGTTGATAGAGAGGTAAACCTCCAACCATGGTGATTAGTCCATGATCTAGTTTAGTAATATGATAACCTAGGTAGCAACATGGTAGGTAGTTTTGACTATCCAACAACCACCATTCTTGACTGTAATGTTTTACTAATATGGTAATTATGGGAGCATGAGGGCCTTCTTCTTGTACTTACAATAGGGAAAATAGGTTAAACATAGGCAACCATCTTGTTTGTCATAGTAATAAGGACAAGGAGAAATAGGGCAAGGAGAAGTATCTCAGGTTAGGTCTTCTAGACCACCCAAACATAGTCAAGAAAGAGTCATCCCTTAACCATTTCCTAGAGTCTATGCTTAGAATCAGATTGAAGGAGTCATCTATCAACAATCACAATGCATTATATGGATCACTTTCATTTTAACTTAACTATGTTGTATATTGTTTCCATTTCATGTAATAGATATAATTCTTTGTTTGTCACCAAAAAAGTGGCCTTTATTTTTGTTTTCCTACTAGGGGATATGAGAGAATGGAATATGATGATTCAAGAGCTGTTAGACAAGGGAACTATATAACTGAGCATCTCATTATGGGTAAACTCTAGCTTTTTGCTTGATAAGAAGGAAGATATGCGGACATATGATATATAACAATAAATTGAACACATCAAAACAAAAATAAGTAATATTTTCCAAGTATAGAAGATCTATACTTCAAGGGAAATAAAATATTTTTAGTGTAAATTACAATTTAGGTTACCATTAATTAAGGATCAATGTTGATGGCATACCTGTGATAGGTGTCAAGATGAGGTATAGACACTATGAGTTTGTTTCTGTTTAGTTTAGCTTGAGTAGAGCACCATAAACTTGTATTTTACTGATCAACAAAGTGTAATAACTCTATCTACAGAGTGATTGTGTTTGTAGATGGAATATCAATAAGATTGACAAATGGATAATAACATGAAAATAATCTTCACCTATCTTGTAATTTTTGAGATAACACCTAGTGAATGCAAAGTTTCATAAGTGCAAGTCTTAGTTAATTCAACTAGTGTTCCTTGGTCATGTCATATTTGGTAAGGGGATTTTGATCACTCAAGTAAAACTCTAAATCAGCATCATAATGGGAAAGAATAAGATACCTACGTAAGTATGCAAATTCCTTGGTTTTGCTGATTACTTTAGATCATTTATCAATAGAAACATCTATATAGATAACTATTTACCAAGATACTATATAATAGAACAAATTTTTTTTGAATCAAAGAATGTAAATGCATTTTATAGTTTTTGAAGGAGAACTTGACAGACAAACTAGAGATCATTTTTTCAGATACATAGAAAGGGTATATAATCTCTAGTGATGCTTCAATGTGCTGGATGTGTTTTGATAAATGACAAGAACATGGTGTCTTGTTCTTATAGACTACTCAAGAAGCATGAAGATAATTACCCAACATATTGTTTGGACTTAGAAACTATGAATTTGTCTATAAAAGTGTAAAGAGACTATTTTAATGGGGAAAAGTCTTATATTTCATGGACTATAAGAGTCTCAATATTATCTTTTATCATAAGGATATAACCACAAGGTAAATAATATGGATATAATTGATCAAATACTACTAGTGTTTGTGGCACCCGACGTGCCACAAACGAGATTACTAAAAATTCAAAGCAGAATAATAACTAAGCAAGTAGATTACCAGAAAACACAAGAAATTAAAACCGCATAGCTCAAAGCACCAAAGCCAAAAACTTATCACATATAAGTCCTCAACATGATATCTGTATCGCATATCACATAATTCATGGTTCTTACATTACTGTGCATCATCATTCCTGTCATCAACCTGTTACGTGAGGTACCTGATGCGATGATTTTGAGTCGCATTTATAGACCTTTTTCATGTGTGTTTTATGCTCTAATTAGTCATTTTTATGGATAATATTGCATAATTCACTCATTTCGGTCTTTGCCATCATTTTATATCAAATCCCCTTAGTTGTATCATTTTGAGCAATATATATCATATTATCATAATTTGTGTGGATTTATTTGGTCTTGTTTTGGAATTTCAGGAAAAACAAGTATCTGCTTCCGTCGATACCATCGACGGAAGTCGATACCATCGACAAGCCATAGGTTGCCAGCCGAAAGGAGCAGCACAGAGTCGATACCATCGACACACAAGTCGATGGCATCGAGATACCTTCAGGTTTCTAGCGAGGAATCCGTCGATACCATCGACCCAAGTCGATGCCATCAACGCATGGAGGCTACAACGTCGCTAAACCACAACAACCGACGCTAAAGAGAGTCGATACCATAGACCCTAGTCGATGGTATCGAGATGGACACAGGCACTCAGACGAAAAGAAAAGAAGGCTGCCGCTAATACGCTGGGTCGATACCATCGACCCGCGTTGATGGTATCGACGCCGGTAGATATGCGTTGGATTCGTTTTGATCTCAATCAGACGGCTGGAGTTATTTGACGACCTAATTAGGGACTTATACCTAATGACGGCCTCCGAGACCAGGGGATCATCTAATTTGTCATTGCACAAGTGCCGAGGAGCGGGAGAGAGGAGAACGGAGGCCAGAAGCTCATCCCTGTCGATCCGGACGCTGCCGAAGACGAATTTCACCACCAAGAGGCGGGAAAGCTCGTGTTCTACGCAAAGGATCCACTGGTTCTTCTCCGTTCAGGGGTTTTCCCACTTAATTCACATTTTTCTTATGAATTCCCCTATTTCTACCATGTATTTGTGCAAGATGAACATGCGAGGCTAAAACCCTCCATCTTTAGGACCGGGAGTAGCCCGGGAATGCATTGTATGACAGTTTTATATTAATAATTCATATCTTCTATCTTAAATCCGTGGTATAGTTTCGTTTTCTCCATATATTGTTATGCTTGATCACCATAATAATAACTTAATGCCCTTAATCACTTCGACAGAAGGATTAACGGTTGAAAAGAGACGAAACTTACATTAATCGATAAATCCCTTGATAAAGGAGGTGTAAAATTAATGGTGGAAACTGAGAGATCGTTCGTAATGCGCTTAGTTTAGGGAAATGATTACTACGACGGTGGAATCAACCTAAACCTAAGTAGTGAATTACACCACGACAGTGGGTAATTCTGTTTTCAGGCCACTACCCGAAAAGAGAGAGAAGATTGAGGAGTTATATGAAACCTAATGCAATGTTGACCGCGGTGAAACCGCAATCCTAAAGATATCCTTTTGAATTGATTAAATTAAACTTTAATCGATTGTTTGCTTTGTTTTATTTTTATTTTCTTTTAATTTCGACAACAAACCCTACTTTGTCATTCGGCCTAGCTGATTGCAATTAGTTAGTAGGAGTCTCCAATAATTCACGTATCCCTGTGTTCGACTCGGGCCTCACAAAGGCCTATATTTCTCGACGCGTACACTTGCGTTTTTAGCACGTAGTAAAATACACGTCAAGTTTTTGGCGCCGTTGCTGGGGATACGGCGAATTGTTGGCACTTCGAGTGCTAAGAGAGGCCACTCTAGGCCACATTTTTTTATTTTTTTTTTATTTTGAAACAACTTTAAATATTCCTAAATTTCTTTATAATTGTATTTACTCGTTCAAGCATAGTACTGAACTCGAATTTTCTCATTTCAGGTACTGTGTATGGTGCATACACGTAGTACAGACTACGACAATCGCACACCCGAGGTTCCACCTCCGGGACCTGAGGACGAGGAGCACTACGAAAAAGAGCACCAAGAGGAAATAAATTCTGAATCTGAGGCAGAAGAAATGGCCGAGCCACAGACCATATGGGAGAAGATCAAAGCCTCTTCTTCATCAGCTTCAAAGGGGCCTATAAAGAAGCAGGCGGTCAACATACCAACATATAAGATCGATCCGGCATTGATCAACTTGGTAAAATCAAATGCATTTCACGGGCTGAAGAATGAGGACCCAGTTGCACACATCAGCAAGTTCGTGGAGAACTGTGACATGGTGAAGATCGACCGATTCCCACAAGATGCTTTGTACCTCAAGCTATTCCCAAGTTCCTTGGCAGGAGCGGCAAGAGAGTGGCTACATAACCTCGATGATGAGTTTGTTGAATCATGGGATCATATGGTGGAGGTTTTCTTCGAGAGGTTTTTCCCTCCTGAGAAGACCAACGACATGATTAGGAAGATTCACAATTTCACCCAACAGGCAGGTGAAACATATTCTGAGACCTGGGAGTGATTTCAGGTCATGTTAAGGAGATGTCCGCATCATGGGTTGGACAAGGAGACACAGGTGAAGATCTTCTATTTTGCTCTCTCCGAGCTTGATAGGAGTAATTTGGACTCAGCCGGTTCAGGATTTTTCCTGAATAACACTGACACGAGATGCTGGGAAATACTGAAGAACATGGCACGAAAGCAATCCTGGGGAGAAAGAGAGAGAGGCCCAGTTGAGCAAGCTAGAGTCGCCAGTGAATCAAAGGCAATAAAAGAGCTTAATGAGAAGATGGATCTTCTCGCAAAGAAGTTACTGCAAAAGGAAGGCAATGAGTCCGAAGATGAGGCTCAAGTCAAGTACATCAGGCAACAACAAGGGTACATGAACAATGACTATTCATGGCGAAAGGACAAAAAGTTCTCATGGAAGGATCCGAACAATTTTCTGCAGGATCCGGATGCCAAGCCTGCACCAACCACAGAGGACAAGAGCACAGAGTTTCTCAATCAGGTCATCAAGCAAAACCAGGAATTAATGAACACATTCGGGCAACAAATCAAGCAATAGGGTGAATATATGAACCAATTTGGGCAGACTTTGCAGAGCCACGGGGCTCAAATGAGGACTATAGAGACCTCCATGGCGCAGATGGCAGCAGAAATTGCAAGTTTGAAGAAGCCAGCACATCCGGGTTTTCCGGGGAACACCAATGTTCCCGGGGGAAACCAGCAGGCCAAGGCCATCTTACTGAGAAGCGGCAAGAAGGTGTTGAATCCAAGGACGGATGACACAAGCACACCACAAGATAAAGTTGAAGATGCAACCACTAAGGAGCAGCCCACACCTGTCACAGGGCGAGCTGAAGACATAGCTGTGGATGGTAATGAAGAACAACCTACTGAGGAGGAACCGCAGAAGTTGACACCCTATGTGCCACCCCATCAAAGGGCACATACCGTTCCGGTCCCCTATCTGAATAGTGCAAAGGCAAGAAAGGTAGATGCACAATTCAAGAAATTTCTGGACAGCTTTAGGAAACTTTCGGTCAATATTCCGTTGTTGGAAGTGATTGAGCAAATCCCGTCATACGGGAAGTTCCTAAAAGATGTCATCACCAAGAAGAGGAAAATACCGGACACGGAGGTCGTGGTGTTGAAGGAGCAAGTGAGTGCTTTCATTATGGGCACTTTACCGCCTAAGAGACAGGATCCCGGATGTTTCAACATTTCTTGTTTTATCGGGAAGTTCAAATTTGGAGAGGCACTATGTGATTCTGGGGCAAGCATCAATTTGATGCCCCTTTCTACATTCAAAAAGCTGGGATTAAAGGAGTCACGGCCGAGCAATATGACTATCCAATTGGCCGATAATTCTGTGGTGAAACCTTATGGAATCTGCAAAGATGTCTTGGTAAAGGTGGACCGATTTGTTTTTCCGGCTGATTTTGTGGTTATGGAAATGCAGGATGAGCATGGCAATGAGCTGCTACTTGGACGTCCTTTCCAAGCTACAGCCGATATGATCTTGGAAATGGGAAGAGGTCGCCTAACCTTGGGCATAGCGGATGATCTCTTTGAGATGGTCATGCCCACTAGCACTGCGTCTACTAAAGCAAAAGCACATTGTAACATGGTTAAGCATGTGGATCACAATATTTCACTCTGCCTTGGAAAACCATTCTTGGACATGGCTCATGTGATGAGCAAGATGGATAATGGAACCTTAGCTGTGGACATCATGGAGCAAACAAAAGTTGTCTCTTTATGCAAAGCTGTTGGATTTCCGAATGACGAGAATGAGGACATTCCACCGTCTTGGGAGCATGATGCGATTACTACTTCAGTTGTTGAGGCATATCCGGAATTGCCGTTGGAGGCGTGTCTGTTGAATGTCACCTATGATTGGATGCGGAGTAAATCACTCAAGGAGTGTGCCAAAATGCTTCAGATGCTCCCATGTTTCTACACGAGGCACTATGAAGATTTAGGTACACTTCCCCCACCACTGCAATCATCTCTCATTTGCCCGCCTGAGTTGGAGTTGAAGCCGCTGCCCCCGCATCTTAAGTACGTCTTTTTAGCTGAGAAGGACAAGTTACCGGTGATTGTATCTGCTTACTTGAGTACGGATGAGGAGGAGCAACTACTGATAGTGCTCAAGAACCACCGAGGAGATTTTGGGTGGTATGTTGGAGACATCAAGGGGATCTCCCCTACACTTTGCCAGCATAAGATTCAGCTCGATGAGGGAGCCAAGCCAGTCATTCAGCCTCAAAGACGTCTAAATCTGAGCATGATGGAGGTTGTGAAGAAGGAAGTCATAAAACTTCTTGCTGTAGGGATCATATATGCCATATCAGACTCGACGTGGGTGAGTCCCACACAGGTAGTCCCTAAGAAGGGGGGAAATACTGTTACTACAAATCTGTTGAATGAACCTGTCACCTCCCGATTGGTAACCGGGTGGCGAGTTTGCATTGACTACCGCCGACTGAATGTCGCCACTCTGAAAGATCATTTTCCTTTGCCATTTATCAATCAAATTTTGGAACGTCTTGCCGGTCGGTCGCATTTTTGTTTTCTGGATGGGTATTCGGGGTATAACCAGATTTCGATTGATCCTTTGGATCAAGAGAAGTCTACGTTCACCTATCCCTATGGGACTTTTGCTTACCGACGTATGCCGTTTGGATTATGTAATGCACCGACGACGTTTCAACGCTGCATGCTCGCCATATTCTCTGACATGGTGGAGCGTTGTCTTGAGGTTTTCATGGACGACTTCTCGGTTTACGGTGCGTCTTTTGATGAGTGTCTATATAATCTGGACAAGGTGCTGCAGCGTTGTGAGGACACACACTTGGTCCTCAATTGGGAGAAATGTCACATGATGGTGATAGAGGGAATAGTGCTAGGACACAAGGTGTCTAGCAAAGGTCTTGAGGTAGACCCAGTGAAAATTGAAGTGATTTCCAAGCTACCCCCACCAAATTCTGTAAAAGGGGTGAGAAGCTTTTTGGGACACGCCGGGTTTTATCGGCGATTCATTAAAGATTTTTCTAAAATTGCAAAACCTTTATCCGAATTGTTGGAGAAAGATGCGGTTTTTGATTTCAACGATAAGTGTCTTCACGCATTCGAAGTTTTGAAAGAAAAATTGATTTCGGCTCCGGTTGTTTAAACGCCGGATTGGACAAAACCATTCGAATTGATGTGTGACGCTTCATATTATGCAGTAGGAGCCGTTTTGGGGCAAAGGGTAGATAATAAGCCCGCTGTGATTTTCTATGCTTCCAAAATGCTTAATGATGCTCAATTGAACTATACAACTACAGAAAAAGAATTACTTGCCGTTGTGTTTGCTTTTGAAAAATTTCGGCAGTATTTAGTGGGATCCAAAGTAGTTGTATGGACCGATCATGCTGCGATAAAATATTTGATGGAGAAAAAGGATGCAAAGCCTAGACTCATTAGGTGGATTTTGCTTTTACAAGAATTTGATATTGAAATCAAGGACAAGTCCGGAATTGAAAATGTGGTGGCTGATCATTTGTCTAGGTTAGACAGGGTAGATGAAAAAGATTTACACATACCCATAACCGAGACGTTTCCCGATGAACAACTTTTAAAAATTAATTCAAAAGAACCGTGGTTTGCTGAAATTGTTAACTATTTGGCTTGCGGGATCATCCCGGAAGACTGGTCTTATCAAGAGAAAAAGAAGTTCTTTCATTCTTTGAGATACTATTTTTGGGATGACCCAATTCTTTTGAAGCAGTGCAGGGATGGTATTCTACGCAGGTGTGTGCCGGAGGTGGAGTACGAGAGTGTTCTCCACCATTGCCATGCGTCGCCTATGGGAGGACACCATGCCAGTTCACGGACAGTAGCCAAAGTGTTGGAAAGCGGCCTTTATTAGCCAACTTTGTTTCGGGATGCCTATGATTTTGTAAGACAATGTGACCCGTGCCAGCAAGCAGGTAACATTTCGAAGAGACAAGAGATGCCCCTGAATGTATTTCAGGAAGTTGAGGTATTTGACTTGTGGGGCATAGACTTCATGGGACCCTTTGTGTCCTCGAATTTAAATTTGTATATCTTGCTAGCTGTTGACTATGTGTCGAAGTGGGTGGAAGCAATCCCCACAAGGACTAATGATTCTAATGTAGTGTGCAGGTTTGTGAAAGAGAATATTTTCTGCAGGTTCGGGATACCCCGAATGATAATAAGTGATGGGGGCACACACTTCCAGAATCAGAAATTTTCGACACTTTTGAAGAAATATGGGGTCAAACACAACATCGGCACCCCATATCATCCACAGACGCAAGGCCAAGTGGAGGTCTCAAATCGGGAAATCAAGAAGATTCTAGAACGGACAGTGGCATCCATAAGGAAAAATTGGAGTGCCTTACTACCGGACGCACTTTGGGCGTATAGAACGGCGTACAAAACACCTATAGGCACCATGCCTTTTAGGTTGGCGTATGGCCGGGCTTGCCACCTTCCGGTGGAGTTAGAGCACAAGGCCCATTGGGCGCTTCGAAGGCTGAATTTGAGTTATGATGAAGCCGGGAGAAAGAGGAGGTTCGAGTTGAATGAACTAGATGAGTTACGCATGACGGCATATGAGAATGCCCGCATATACAAGGAGCGCACAAAACTGATCCACGATCGTCATATTGAGCTGCGCACGTTCAAAAAGGGAGATAGTGTTCTATTGTTTAACTCCCGCCTCAAGTTGCATCCCGGGAAGCTGAAGTCCCGGTGGAGTGGACCATTCGTAGTGGAAGAGGTGAGACCGCATGGTGCGATTCTTGTGCGTGTTGGAGATGCCACGTTCTTGGTGAACGGACAGCGGTTGAAGTTGTATTTTGGTGAAAATTACAAGAGAAAAGTGAATGAGGTCAAACTCATTACACTTGTGGATGAATGAGATGCTGGGAAGACGTCTAGCCTAAGACGTTAAAGAAGGGCACTTGTTGGGAGGCAACCCAACCATTGGTACATTAGGATAGTTTAATTATAGTCATAGATTGCTTTCATTTCGTTTAAATTCTAGTGTAAAGAAGATACCTTGATCCGTTTGTTCAATGTGCAGGCACAGGCAGGGTCGATACCATCGACACACTGGTCGATGGTATCGACATAGGTTCAGGTTGACAGCTGCAAAAATCGCTCTGAGTCGATACTATCGACGGTCCCGTCGATGGTATCGATAGACCTACAGGCAGGTTGCGCAATAATTGTCGATGGTATCGACATGCCAGTCGATACCATCGAGATCTCTGGAGAAGTTCAGAACGATTTGTCTCAGTCAACTTGATACCATCGACGGCCTCGTCGATGGTATCGACATGGTCACAGGTTGAAGTGAAAAAGTGGCGGTGTCGCAATGAAGTCAAGTCGATACCATCGACCCTAGTCGATGGTATCGACATCCATGTCACCGATCCACGCAAAGACATTGACGGCGATCGTGAAGTCCACGTCAGCGATCCGGGTGTTGCGTCGATACTATCGACTTGTGTCGATGGTATCGACAGGTCAGCAATCCGGGTTTCACGATCCAGCAATCGTCAGCCGTCGATACTCACGAGGGAGGCGGATAGCATCGAGATGTGTCGATACCATCGACCCGCGTCGATGGTATCGACGGGTCAATAGTAGCGCCGGCCAAGTCTATATAAGGAGAATTGCAACGTCATTTGACGTCACACCTTCATAGCAAACTTCCTCCTTTGCGCCGAGCACTCCCCCGAGCCCTCCAAGACTGAAGAGAAGCAACATTGAGCAAGGATTTTCACCGAGCGGAGAATCACTTCTCCATCTTCCTCGAGCTCTCTTCTTCTAATCCCATCTTTCTTGCAACAATAGTGCACGCCGCTAGATCATTGTCCTCTCACGCGAATCCTATGGAGATTGCGGAGTTTGTGCCACCCCCTACTGCTTCAGTCTCACGTCCGTGCCTGGTTCACCCATCTGCGGAGGTGAGGAAGGTCTATGAGGAAATCATGAAGCGGAAGATCGAGTCGACCCGGTATGTGGACCGGGGAATGATCCAGGAGCTTGGATTCGAGGCCAACTTGGCCTATGTGCTGAAGGGTCAAGCACGCCACACCAGCAGAAGGCCAGACGAGTTGGAGCGCCATGCGGATGGGCAGATGTTCTTCGGCGAATGGCCCACCTACAAGGAATTGGTGGCGGAGTTTATGGCGTCCCTCGACGTCTGCGTTGTGCCCAACGATGTGGTTGCATCGGACCGTGAGTGGATCAAGGGTCGGGTATCGTTCCGGCTGTTCAACATCAACTACAACATCACTCTTAAGCAGTTCAACAACATCTTTAACTGGAACCACTCCCAACATGATCACCGACGCCCAGATTCCCGCACCGACTACGACAAGATCTTCTCCGAGCTAGTCACAGTGCCGGCGGGAAAGACAGTGAGCTACCACAATGCTGCGGTAGCGGACTTCGAGCATCCCTTCGTCCGGGTCTTACACCGGATGTTGAGCCTTACGTTCTTTGCTCGGAGCGATTTAGCATTGAGCAAGTTTCAGGAGAGCGATATTTTCTTCCTCTACATGCTCCTGAAGCGACAAGAATGCAACTGGTGAAGAGGAGTACAAGGAAGGCTCTGATCCATTTTGGTGGGCTCATCACCAAATTGGCGTTGTACTTGGGGCTGAATTTCCAGTCTATGACTCCGATTTCCACGAGGAGTAAGGTGAACGTGCAACATCTGCACCGTTCAAACCTTATCCTTCTCCGGGATAGGTTGGCGTACGCACACTGCCACGTCAACCACGCTTACCAGGAATGCGCACTGCCGGACGCCGTCTTCAACATCGAGGGCGCACAACACTTCCGGTGGCCGATCATAGCCGTCGAGTTCGATGAAGAAGAAGGCGGCAACGATGGACAAGAAGGCGAGGCTGAGGAGGAAGAGGAGGCTTTCACACCTCTTCGGGCACGGGTAGCACCCCAGAAGCGTCCTAGGATGCATCCGGGTGTGTCTTCATCATCACAGCCTCCGCCTCCATCACCACAGCCCTCGCAGCCAGCCGAGGATGTCTACTCAATGCAAGGCATGTACACGATGCTGTAGGACATACATCAGACACAGCAGCAGCATCTAGAGATGTATACTGGTATTCAGGATACTATGAACCGGTTACTTGACAACCAAAGGGCAATGTTCGAGAATGAACGTCTCCTCCTCGACAACCAACAACAGATACACAATCGGTTGCAACGGATGGAGATGCAACATGAGCCCTTTTACGACCATTACTGGAGTCAGAGCTACTTTGGAGGCTATCCACAGCCTCCGCCGAGGACCCATTACGATCCGAGCTTCCAGGGGGAGTATCCTTCTTGGGATCCTACGGCCCCACAGTACCCACCTCCGCCTCCGCAAGAATGATCAGGGTATCTCTGTTCCACTCTTAAGATTGTTTTTGACTATGAGGCCATAGTCAAATTCAAGCTTAGGGGGGTAGTTGGAACAGCTCTATCTTTTCTTTTATTGTTTTTAGTTTTTAGCAGTGTTATTTGTTTCTTGCATTTTTAGTTTTGGTAGGATCCACGTGCTATCTAGTGTAACTGTGGATGTCGTAAAAGTTTGTCATCTTGCTGTTAATTCATGGGAAATTTAAGGGAAATTTAAAATTTTTTTGTGTCTTTGGAGAGCTTGACTTGGTTGTCCTTGGGGAACTTATCCTACGAAAATGATTGATTATGTCAACTTTAAAACAACATTTCACACCTATACTCCTTTTGACTCATGAAAAGTGGATAGTAACGGTTGTTTGAGCCTAGACTAACCAAATGGTAATGAGACCTTAATTGGATGTAAGAGAGAGAACCCTCCAAACCACTACACAGGTCAGTAAGGAGGGACACATAATATCTTTCTAAGGTTCAATCATTTAATCTTGTGATCATTCCACGTCATTTTTCCATAATCCACCTAAGAATTGGAAATAAAGTGCAGTTTCAATTCCTTCTTGTGTGCATAGCATTTAGATAGGACTTGCATTGATATTTTCCATACGTTTGCATAAAAAAAAATATAGTGATTCATGCACATTACCTTTAGGTGCATGCCATGTAGTTGCACTCATGACTTTCATGCATAAAGTACACCATGTATCTCAAATTTTCCTCAAAAGCGATCTAAACTGTTCCATACCTTCGAAATATTGCAAAGATTTCCAAGCATGAAGTAAATAGCCCAATACACTTAACTCTAAGCAATTATGGATACGTGGGCTAAAGTGAAATTTTTTTTTCTAAAAATCTGAAATAAAGAAAAAAAAAATTAATTAGAAAAGGAAGAAAAAAAAAGAGAATTTAGAAGAAAGTGGAATAAGAGGGAGAAAGGAACATGATATCACTTGCATTACAGGAAAATTGAGTACATGATGTGGCTTAATTAGATTTCCATCTCATTTTGGGGTGGAAGGTTAGTGCACACATCATTTCACCCAATTTTAGGCATTAGGGCATTTCTAATGTGCATTTGCATCATTTAGGACATTTTTGTTTTATGCATGTTGAATTTGTACAATACTTCCAAGTTCTTCCATGAACCACCCATTTCCATCCACCCGTTGCTCGGATTGGTAGGCCACCATGAATTTCTCCTCACTAATGATTATCAGGAGAACTGCTTCCATGTAGATGGTAGTTAGGGCGAGCAATGTAGTGTAGGCGATCACAAGATGCACCAATGCTGAATTGGCGAGTTTTATTATGTTAACTGCCTTATGTGATAGTGTTCATCGGTTTTAAGGATAATTTCTCTTATGGATGATTATTGTCGCCTTTAGGGTAATTACTGTTCTGTGGTTAGAGAAGGCCGGTTTGAGAATGTTCAGTGGGAGTCACATGGGATGTGGGGTTGGTGTGTTGTTTTTCAGTTGACATCTGCAATTCTATTCTAAGGATTAGTTGTTCGAGGGCGAGCAATGTTTAAGCTTAGGGGAGTTTGATGCGATGATTTTGAGTCGCATTTATAGACCTTTTTCATGTGTGTTTTATGCTCTAATTAGTCATTTTTATGGATAATATTGCATAATTCACTCATTTTGGTCTTTGCCATCATTTTATGTCAAATCCCCTTAGTTGTATCATTTTAAGCATTATTTATCATATTATCATAATTTGTGTGGATTTATTTGGTCTTGTTTTGGAATTTCAGGAAAAACAAGTATCTGCTTCCGTCGATACCATCGACGGAATTCGATACCATCGACAAGCCACAGGTTGCCAGCCGAGAGGAGCAGCACAGAGTCGATACCATCGACACACAAGTCGATGGCATCGAGATACCTTCAGGTTGCTGGCGAGGAATCCGTCGATACCATTGACCCAAGTCGATTCCATCGACGCATGGAGGCTACAGCGTCGCTAAACGACAACAACTGACGCTAAAGAGAGTCGATACCATCAACCCTAGTCGATGGTATCGAGATGGACACAGGCACTCAGACGAAAAGAAAAGAAGGTTGCCGCTAATACGCTGGGTCGATACCATCGACCCGCGTCGATGGTATCGACGCCGGCAGATATGCGTTGGATTCGTTTTGATCTCAATCAAACGGCTGGAGTTATTTGACGACCTAATTAGGGTCTTATACCTAATGACGGCCGCTGAGACCAGGGGATCATCTAATTTGTCATTGCATAAGTGCCGAGGAGCGGGAGAGAGGAGAACGGAGGCCAGAACCTCATCCATGTTGATCCGGACACTGCCGAAGACGAATTTCACCACCGAGAGGCGGGAAAGCTCGTGTTCTACGCAAAGGATCTACCGGTTCTTCTCCGTTCAGGGGTTTTCCCACTTAATTCACATTTTTCTTATGAATTCCCCTATTTCTACCATGTATTTGTGCAAGATGAACATGCGAGGCTAAAACCCTCCATCTTTAGGACCGGGAGTAGCCCGGGAATGCATTGTATGACAGTTTTATATTAATAATTCATATCTTCTATCTTAAATTCGTGGTATAGTTTCGTTTTCTCCATATATTGTTATGCTTGATCACCATAATAATAACTTAATTCCCTTAATCACTTCGACAGAAGGATTAACAGTTGAAAAGAGACGAAACTTACATTAATCGATAAATCCCTTGATAAAGGAGGTGTAAAATTAATGGTGGAAACTGAGAGATCGTTCATAATGCGCTTAGTTTAGGGAAATGATTACTACGACGGTGGAATCAACCTAAACCTAAGTAGTGAATTACACCACGACAGTGGGTAATTCTGTTTTCAGGCCACTACCCGGAAAGAGAGAGAAGATTGAGGAGTTATATGAAACCTAATGCAATGTTGACCGCGGTGAAACCGCAATCCTAAAGATATCCTTTTGAATTGATTAAATTAACCTTTAATCGATTGTTTGCTTTGTTTTATTTTTATTTTCTTTTAATTTCGACAACAAACCCTACTTTGTCATTCGGCCTAGCTGATTGCAATTAGTTAGTAGGAGTCTCCAATAATTCACGTATCCCTATGTTCGACTCGGGCCTCACAAAGGCCTATATTTCTCGACGCGTACACTTGCGTTTTTAGCGCATAGTAAAATACACGTCAGTACCTACTCCACATATATACATATACACATGTCTTATCTATACAACCATTGCTCACAGGTGAAAAACCTCGTATTGGTTGCATATCCACAAAACACAATGAGAACACCCCAAAGACCTGAGTGTACAGGGACAACATCTACGACTCTATCACCAAAATACTAGAAGGACATCCAACCTTATCAGCTACTACACTTGCTACTGCTCTTCCTCAGCTGCACGATATCTACCTCTTCATGCACGACCACCTAAAAGAGATGGAAACCCACACAGTGAGACTAAACGTCCCAACGAGAGATATAACTCTCCTCCAACATCTATTAAAGCACAAGTACTTAAGAAGGCAGGTAAAAGGTACATAGCACGTTGAGCATATTCAACAAAATGATAATTATCTAACAATTAAATAGATTAAGCAAACTAAGAAGTTATCAATGAGAAGTAGAACAATTAATATTCTGAGAAGGAATATGAAGAACATGTATAATACTTGACTTCTCTTACCAACTTATAATTTAAGGAATCAGTAAAAAGATAAGCTAAAGGGCTCAATGAATGTTATTCATATTTGACCCTAAGCAAGATACACTACACAATTGTGTTACATATTTTATTATTTTCCTTGAGGATGTGAGTCGTACCACCCAAATCCAACTGACCATTGCTAAGTCAAATTTGGTACCATAAACAATCAATGGAAGAGATGAAATCCACGAACTCCCACACCTCTTGGTCAACACAAGAGAAAAGGGCATAGAGACATATCATTCAACTACAACAATGACATATAGTCAATCTTAGGAATTGGCTCACGCACGACCATACACATATACAATCACACCTATCCCACCTTGGTATAGGTACAATGCTAGAAGAATAGGCTCACGCATGGCTGTTCTGAACAAAGGATTGGATCACTCATGGCCATCCATATCACAAGGTGAGCAACTTACACATCGATGTCTCACACAACCTGTAGTTGTGGATGCAAAGAGATACTTGACTTGCACCCCCGCATATTCAAAAATATGCGCACCGAGTTATACTCATTTCACCAATCCAGGAATTAAAGATGACACTAGAAAGGATCTATGGCACAAGGCATCTACGTGATTAGGGTTCCACTTGATTAATTAAGCCAATTGGATATCTTCTATCATCAATCAAGTTATAATGTACGAGTCCAAAACAAACTCTACAAAGATAAGGGATTAGTGCAACTCCAGAAGATGTAAAACATATAAGGTGTGATCTAGTCACATCATCACCACATGATACTTACAACACTTCCATTCACAAGACCATCACCAAATGTCTCATCACTATCTCATCACTGGAGGATTTCACCTCAAAAGTAGGCATTAAGCCATTACCAAGTCAAAGGACCTAATCTCATATATATGATCTCATCATGTCTCATCAAGGCTCATAGCCAAAACCCTATATCACATAATAATCACCATAGCATATACAAGCCATGAAATTCATTGCTCCTGCTTGGTTATGAGCTTATAAATATGAGAGAGATAAACAAATCAATATGATAAGCATTTCAAGAGAGAGAATCAAACGCATCACATGGTTCAACATTAGCATTTGTGCTCCTTACATGGCCTATTAGGGTTTTATAAATGTCTTCACTCACAAAAGCCTAGGTACATAACCTCCCACTTTCTTGGAGCATATTAGGGTTGTGGAGCATCATTAATTAACCAAGATTAGGTCATTATGTCCACAACACTAGGTATCACTATCATATACATGTGTATGTGTATCATATCATGGTTTCATACATATGTCACAACCACACATCATCCAAGCATCACGACTTCAAGCCATCTAAGGGTCATGACCAACATCCCACCTAGTGTCGCGACCGCAATAGGGCATGGTGTCTCGACCACCATCAAACCAGGTGTTGTGATCATGAAACCCAAATTGTTTTGATCATTAGAAAATAAGGCGTCTCGACCCATCGTTACAACTAAGCGTCAAAACCAAAACCAACATTATGTCTTGACCGCAACAAAATAATGTCTCGACCCCAGGGAAATGTGGTGTCACAAGCACCAACAAAACAACATTGGGACTGCGACAACCTGAGTACAACATGGCATCTTAACCAAAATAAAAGCAAGGGTCCCAACCAACAAAAACCAAGTGAAGGGTGTCAACCGAAACAACCCATATGTATCGATCACTAAGGTCAAGACACCAAAGAAACCCTTACACATCATCAACAAAGATGAACCACGATCAAAACTGAAGATAATCATGGCCAAAATAGGAGGGAAAGATCAAGGAAAACCATCATCATCTAGGAGGAGATCTCCACATAAAACCCTAAGAACATGTGTCTTGAAACCACCATGAATAAACATGATGCAAGAGGCATAAAACCATGTTTAACATATCCAAAACTGAACCTAGACCTCAAGATACATCAAGGTACATGAACCTTAAGGATGAAATCAAATGTTGAGAGAAAAATGTAGGAAGAAAACCACTATCACTCAAGATATAGAGCATGGTATAATTACTAGCATCTTAGAATACGTTTGAGAAAGATGAACAACAACATGCATGTAAAGAAAAGTGCAAGAATAGAGAGGGTAGAGGGTTATATCACCCGCCTATTTTGAAGAGAAACAAACTCCAAAGCACAAGCTCCAAAAAAAAGGAATGAAGCTACAAACAAGATCACCACTTAGACCAAAAGATCACCTCCAAAAAGCAAAACACCTTGGTAAAAAGATAGCTCAATAAAATAGCAAGAAGGACCATAGGCCGAATCAAAGAAGAAAGGAGAAAATAGGAGAAAACTCCCTTCGACTAGTTACCATGGTAAAACCACAGTATAAGGCCTTTGTGAGGAGGGGTTTCTCTCAAGGATACCAATAGAGTAGAACCCTAGTCTACAACCAAGAAAAGAGGAAGAAGAAGATAGGGGTTCCAAAAAAGAACATGATTAAGATGGTAAAACTACTTACCAAGGAAAGTAACCATCGCAAGGACGGAGTTCGAGCTTCAAGGCACCACATGCAAGGTTGAACCACCTCCAAAGCACCAAGAACAACACCTTCTTTGCTCCAACAAGCTCCAAGGAAGAGCACAAGGGAAGGGAGAAGAAGAATGGCTGAAAAAGATCACTTGCATGGAGAGAAAAGGGGTTATATAGCAAAGGAGGAGGGAAGTAGAGTGGGGGAAGATGTGTCAACACCTAAAGACACCCAAGGGACACTTTTCCACCCAAGAAACTAACATGAAACCACTTAAACCTTGCATGCATGAGATTGTGATACAACCTATGTTGGGTCTCGACCACATAGGTCCCCAACACATGGTTTTGGTCGAGACACTCCAAGGGAGGTTGAGACAAGAGCCAAGCATCACCCAGGTCGAGACAAAGAGTCACCATGCACACTAGGTCGAGACACTCCACAAAAGGACAAACTATCTTGACCCGAACACCATGGTAGAGATAAGACACACCCAAGGAAGCTGTCTTGACTGAGACACACTATAAGGCCCCTAAACTTGCTTAGTGAGTTGAACAAGATTAATTATCATAATTGAATTGTTATAACTCTAATATAACCTTGTTATATGCTTTGAAATCATAATACAAGCTTAAGTTTTAAATTTGGTCCAATTTGGACATTATTTGAGCAAGTTATGCAATTTTATGCACATTTTGGACTTTTATGCAATTTACCCAAATGTAGAGGTTTTCGTTGCAATTTATCACTTGAGTTATGTTCCTTGTATATTATATCATCATTCTTGAGCTTTTTGAGCCATGGGGCATCTATTTAAACCTTGGTTTGAAGGTGTTTTCTCCATGGGTATTTTAGGGTTTTCCCCTTCACAGATGAGCTACCTTTAGTAGCTATCAACTAAGGAATTATTTGATTGGCTAGTAAATTCGACAAAGGAAAGATAATAAGGTCTATACACATGATGGGAGAGCTTCTTGTGTGTGTGCTTGTATATTCTTAATAGATTAATGCCATAGACACATGGGAAAGCTACTTTTACACCTCATGCTTGCTTCCATCCTTATCCATGGGGTATATTTACCTCTTCCTTGCCCAAGTTCGAAACTATGCTTGATTTCTCTTTAATTTAACCTGGAGAAACGACTCCCCTCTATTTTGATGCGAAACCAAGTGCTCTAAGGTAGAAGACAACCTCTTTTTGGAGAAGAAGGTCTCCTAGAGCTCCATTTAGCCCTACCTAGGGTTTCCAAGGTCATCTTCTAGGGATTTCAACCAAGGCAAGTTATTTTCTTCCTTCCGTATCCGTTTCTATTGCTCTTATCCTTCCATAGGCCTTCCTCTAGGTTGGAACCTTGATGTTCCATGGTAGAATTTGCTTTAAAGCTATAAAATGCTACCTTTCTTGCTCCTTATGCTTAGGGTTTGCTCATTTGATGAAGACAGGTGCTAGATGGACGAATTCATAGCTTATTCTTGGATTTTCAACCCTAACTTCTCGAGATTTATTCTGTTTGGGGTTTCATCTTCTAATTATAGGCAAGTTTTATAACTTGCTCCACATTTATTGCTTACTATAAGCTTTCTAGATCATGTTCTTGCTTGAAAATGATGTTTCATGCACTAAAAAGCTATGCTTGTCTTGGATTTCGATTTTTATAATGTTACCTATTCTTATTTCAGTTATATATGAACCTGTGATCATTTGTATATTATTCCTAATGTGTAATATGACTTGGATCAGGTTGGTTTGACAACCTATGGTGCTAAGCACCTATCAAACAATGGCCAATTTTAGGATTTTAAGTTGATTTCTTCTATAAACCATGACCCGATGATGGTACCATTGCAACAACCCTATGGTATTGTTTTCATAACAACTGATGGTCATGATCAAGGGTTTCAAATGATGTTGAAAACCTATGGTCACCCCCTTAGGTCAGGTTTTGGACCAATTAGAAGTTTAATGATCAACCATTAAGTACCCTACTGATGTTATCAATCAATGACGACATTAGCTTAATATTTGATGTTGATTAATGAATATAGTGTTGATCTAACAACCTATGGTGATTTAATGGTCACTAATGATGGTGGATCAGGTCTCTAAAACCTATTTTGAGTCAATCATTGCAGTTGTAGCATCAACTAAGCCTTAGACCAATGGTTTGTTGGGTCACTTGATGTAATGGTCGGACCTATACTGTAATTAATAGTTTTAATATATGAACTTGGCCAAATGGTCAAGATATAATGTTTATTCCTCCAATAAAGTGGAATGATGGCTAATGTAATATGTTGGTCTTAATAATGTGATTTATATGGTTTCCTTTATATTATCAACTTAAGGAGCTTACCTGTTGACATTGGATAGCTTATTTTAAATGAACAGTCGATTGTGGGTTTTACCCTACTTTCAATGGAACTGTTTGTGTTGTTAATCAAGGGATGCCTAGGGTTAGAAGTTGACTCATTCTAGAGAACAAATCAAGGACTTCATATATGGCTTATCTAAGGTGTTTACTTATGTAAACAATCAATGACCTACCTTTTAAACATCCAATGGTTCTGGGTGACATTGTGGTATGGTGATACATGTTGAATGATGATGGAACAAATTGAGAGTTACCCTTAACAAGGTATTATTACCTATTCACTCATATGAATAGAAGGGATGATAACCATATTGTGTTGATATGTAACCTTTAAGAGGTATAGCTTGTTATACCTAGCTTTAATATAACTAAACGATGGTAATTGGGTAAGAATAGTCCTTGAATGATTAATACAATCATGGAGTACTCTCTTATTGTTGTTGAAGCCCTAGTATGCTATAACCTGATGGTTACACCTTGATTTATGTGTGGGTTCATACTTGAGAATAGTATGGAATTTGATAATGATGCTTCACCTTATGCATCCATGATCCAATTGGGATGTCATGAGTTAGGGTTTGGGTATAAGTGTTGATTAATAACATTGATATAATTTATTATGTTGAACCTAACTCTAATGCAAATAGATAAATATGAGTATTCATGTTTAACATTCTTCTATGATGGAATGATAGTGGAATAACCTCCTTAATATGATTATAACCTTGATATATTAATTGGGGGTTATCAAAGCCACATGGTTGATACTTTCTTATGCTAAACATGTGCATTATGAATAATATATGAGTTAATCATATCTAGATTCCTTTCGTGTTGATGTAATAAAGGAATGTTCTTAATGTTAATATAACCCTGCTATGATTGTTTATGAATATCTCCTAGCTCATTAATGTGATATTGTGTTGATCAGGTGTATTGTATGTAAGTGATGTTGTTGAGCCTTGTAATAAGGCATGCAAAGATAATGATGATCTTGTAGGGAATAATATGATGGTCTTAATGACCTTTGGGCATGTTGAGCCCTAAATGAGGTGTAATCCTCTTATGTTGATAAGAGTTGATGCCCTGTCATATTGTGAATGTAAGGAGAGTGAAATCACCCCTTTACTAAAATATGGTAAAAAAAACACCATTAGAAAGCAGTGGAATAAAAAATAACTGACTATATTCAATTTCATAAAAGGTTTACAAAAATACATCAAATTCTCCCATTAGGGTTTACATCAAGACACATAATCAAGATCTAGATAGAGGGAAGTCTAGACTACTACAATCTTGTCTCCAAGAAACATCTCCATCAACCGAGTCCAAGCCAAAAGATAAGATCTTCCTTGTCTTATCCATCACATTGCTCAACACCTAGGTGGTTGGGAAAGCACCCAACAAAAGGGGAAAGAAAACAAGGTATGTGTCACAAAACTAATCTGGGATATCAAGATAAGTACAAAAAATAAAAACAGGCTAGGGTTCATCATATGATTCAGATAACAAGAGTATGAGGCTATATTCAAAAGAAACTTGCCATTAACAATTATATCAAAAAGGATTTGCATGTAAGATAATTATGCCTACCTAACTAAGTAGGGTTGAGGCACCTACCAGACCTATAACCTTAGGTGAGGGGAGAATAAGACATTCCCAGTCACCTACGATATTATGGGGAGAATAAGACATTCCCCAGGGAGATTATTTACATGCCCTCTGTGGGTGGTTGTACATAAGTACCGCTACTTTAAATTAAATAGAACATAAATCCACATGCTAGAAAAGTAGTCATGGCAAGAGTAGTCATAATATTCAATAAGCATGGAAGTGGGGTATAAGACCCAAACAAGAAGAAATTATAATCTAATTTGAGGAATGAACAACATTAGGATTCAAGAATAGGATATTTAAGGTTCATTTAAGCCTCATTAGGGAAATATAGGGTTTGTCTGCAATTATCCCAACATAGGGTGTAAGTAATACACATACATAAATAGAGATTGCACATACATAGAACATACCTCTCTTGCTGATATCAATTACGAACTTTCACCCCTTTAATTGAGTCCAAGTTCCATTTTGCCTATTTTCAATGTATTAACATGTATTAGAGTACATAATGCACATTAATATATAGAAACCCTATTTTTAGAGCTTTTTAGCAAAATTAGGATTTAGACACTTAAAACATCACCAATAAACTGATTAGGTTTTCCTGATCAAGAAAACATATATTTATAATCTTGGAGTTATGATGATTAAGATGTAATTTTTTGGATTTTATGCATTAAATTCGTTTTACAAAAATCACCCTTCGTCAAACCATAAAATCAGACCTTTAAAATATTTTTATTAGATAGAGATTAATTTTCCAATTCCAAAACATATTTATTTGTCAAATTTGGATAAACGGTTTAGAAGATATGAATTTTTCAATACTGACTAATAGGAAATTGCCCCATCATCAAACCGATCGAGATAATTAAAGAGGGAGAGGGAGAAAACACCATTTGACCCAAGATCGGGTTTTAAGTTTATTATATAACAAAACTATAGATTCTAGAGTAGATAAAATAGTAAGAAACCAAAACCCTAGATGAACATGGTAAAAAGAGATGGAAATCGTCGATTTTCAACATAAAAGCATGGGTTTTAAGCATGTACTAAGCAATATATGAGAAGGGTGTTAACCAAACTTGCCTCTAGGAAGGTAATAAGGTTCAAACAGAAATTATTCCAATATTAGAAGGTCTGGTTGCTCCAAGCCAAGCTCCTTTCATGAGCAAAGATCACCTTCTCCACTTTAGAGGTGCAAACCCTAGCAAAAGAGCATGGAGATGAGATGTTTTAGGGTTTTAGGTGGAGTTTTACCATGTATGGTCATGTTTCCGACCTATAATAAGTTGTAAGGAAGACTAATAGTATGAAAATAGGGAAGTAAGTGAGGCAACTTACTATTTTTGGTCGAATTCACTGAGGAGGAGCTTTAGAAACCCTAATAGAGCAATTTGGAAGCCGTAGGAGCCTTCTTCACCAAGGTAGGCTCCCTCTATTACCTTGGGACAGAAAATTCATGGCCAAATACAGAAGTAACTATTATATAATCTATAGGAAAGAAAAGGAGAGCAAGATTTTTGGAATTGTGTGTTGGGAAGGGGTATACATGGCTATATATAGAAAGAGGTGAAGCATGAGGAGTCTTAAGGGACTTTCCATGTGTCTTTAGCCTAGGGATTGATGGCCATGCAAGAGGATAGCTCATAGAGGATTCATGCATATCAAAAGTCGGTCCTAAGAGCCCATAGATTATTCTAGGCCATCCCCACCGTTTTTCAAGAAAGAAATAACCTCATTTGTTGATAGCTTTTAAGGATAAGCATCTTTATAAAGAGGGTAATCCCTATAATGCCCTTGGAAAGAAATACCATCAAACCAAGGTGAAACTAGGTTCTCCAATGGTTTAAAATCTCGTTAATGGTAAGGGAATATCTAAGGATTAAAATTCAGTTGATAATTTTCAAAGAAAACCACCCAATTGGGTAAATTGCATTAAAGTCCAGAATGTACCTAAAATTGCATAACTTGCACAAACAACATCCAAATCGAACCAAACTTCATACATAAGTTATATTTGATGTGTAGAATATGAATTTTACATTATTTCGATATTTTGAATTTATAAAATCACATTATTAATTACTTCTGCCTTTTATTGATTTTCTCTCTCCTAAACTTATCCTAATATTTCAAGGTTGTCCAAATTAGATGAAATTTGACATGTAGGCTAATTTTGATATGTAGATTTCTAATTTGAAGTTTTTTTTCTCTTTTGAGACTTCTTTTTATGAGATATGTCATATGGCCCATTAACAACCCATTATCTAAATTGTTCATCCAATTAAGTTTCTTATCTTCATATTACCACTAAAATGAGTTATGTGGCATATTTTATGTTTTCAAATCACATCAAAAAGTTAGATTAAGGTTTAGAGCACTTAATTATGGTAATTAAGCTTTCACTTAGGTATTTGTGCATAAACCCTTCCATTGGTATAATTAGTGAATAAATGTTCACTAAACCACTATAAATTCCATTAATTAAATAGAAATGCCAATAAGGATAGAAATGAAAGGAAAAGATGGGAAAGAGGGTCAAAAGACAAAATTTTAGAATTTGGTATGTTACAACACTCCACCCCTTAAAGAGGATTTCATCCCCGAAATCACAAGAAAGAAGGGAAGGGTGAGTGTGCAACATCTCATCACAAAACTTCAGGTTATTTCTCCAACCTTAACTTCTACCAAACAACTCATCAACATATACTCCACACACATCTTGACATAGGTTTAGGTTCTCAAGGATCACCTAGGTTCCATTATTTAGATATTCTTTTTACGATATTTACCATTATTTTAATTATGGCATGTCATAATCACTTTATTACCAAGGAAGTTATATTTCATTATCATCCATGAAACATCATATATATACATATATATTTCTTATTTGTCTTACTAAGAATTTTAGCAAAATTATGGGTTACTCAATTCCCTCAATATACTTGATCATTATCCTTAATATTTTGAACTTCAACTTCATTATCCTTATACTATCACCACATTAAGTTATAACGAATTATTTTGCGTGAAATATTCAATTTGTCATTAATTCTTCATTCAATCCGAATTATGTCACACCAATTACATATATTTATATTAAATGTTATCTCATTACCACATTATCTTTATTGCTCACATTTATTTCATCATTAATCATTTTATCATATTTATCTATATTATTGATTTCCACATTTATGTGAATCAAATCACTTCATATTCATATTGAAGTCATTCCATGTATTTTAATGATCAAGGTGAGGCATATTACTAATTGATTCACATTAAGTGACTAATCATGTGACATACCATGCATTTCATAGTGATGACCTAATTAATATGTGATTAGATGATTATATATATCATTTATGTGTATCAAAGTATGTTAATTGATTATGACACCTAATGTAATTAATGTATCATGAAAGGCATTAAGGATGTATATGTTAAGGTTAGACGATTACAACTTAGGGTTTATGTTAATATGATCACTATATTTTACTTAGCATGTATTAAGTCTAAGATTAGGTTACAATAATCTTACTTGTCATTTAATTAGAGTTTATTGGTTTATGACATGGGCAACACCATGCATATCCATTAAGATTAATATGTGAGTTACTCATATTATGTGCATTAGGTATTCATTAGGGTTTGAACATATAAATTATTCCTCAGATGATCATTACATGTTCATTACTATATAAATAAGCACTTTTAGGCTATAACTATAACTTGTTTGGACCCCACTAAGGTTTCAAGCACAACAACCTCCTAAGTATGGGGTTAGGGTTTCTAAAGATAGTGTAGATAGATTTTAAGATGTCATAGGGCTCCATCCCCCTAAAAAGGATTTTTTCCTTGAAATCTAACCACCCAATATCATCAAATTAACTATACCCCACCCCTTAAAGAGTTTGCCCTATCAAGCCAAAATACACTCAAGTTAAAGGATGAGTCTAACTAGACCATGTACAAGATCCATCACACTTTCACTGCGCACTCTGATAACTCACTTAACCCCAAACTTCAAACTCTAGGTTCTAGGGATAAAATATCCAAGCATGTGATCCAAGGGACATAAGGAGACTATCTTGGTATCCATCCTCAAACAAGTCATCATATACCTAAAACTTAGGGTTCCCAAAGATATACAACATAGATGTCTAAGGTCACTATTGCCTAAAAGCAAACTATTTCAGACAATCCATTTCAGCTTAGGTGAGGCCGGTATCATATGGATCTGGGAGTCCTCATAAACCAAGCAAGTGGCATAGAGGAAAATATTTCCATCCCCCAGAACCTGATCCTTTCTAGACACCTTTGCTTCAACTTCATGCCCTAATAGTTGCCTAAAGGCAAACCTAAACAACATTAAGTTATGCATATTTTAGTTATGAGTATTTTATGGTTTTATTCATCATGATACTAATATGGAACTATAGGGTCCTAAATCAACCTTTCATCATTCATAGATCAACTGTAGGGCAACCATGTCACCTAAAGGAACTATTGTAAGGCAGGGATTCTAATTAGGGAGACAAAACTGAAATAGTCAGATTCCGACTATCATGGGCTCTGATACCATGATGTAAGGAGAGTGAAATCACCCCTTTACTAAAATATGGTAAACAAAACACCATTAGAAAGTAGCGGAATAAAAAATAACTGACTATATTCAATTTCATAAAAGGTTTACAAAAATACATCAAATTCTCCCATTAGGGTTTACATCAAGACACATAATCATGATCTAGATAGAGGTAAGTCTAGACTACTACAATCTTGTCTCCAAGCAACATCTCCATCAATCAAGTCCAAGCCAAAAGCTAAGATCTTCCTTGTCTTATCCATCACATTGCTCAACACCTAGGTGGTTGGGAAAGCACCCAGCAAAAGGGGAAAGAAAACAAAGTATGTGTCACAAAACTAATCTGGGATATCAAGATAAGTACAACAAATAAAAACAGGCTAGGGTTCATCATATGATTAAGATAACAAGAGTATGAGGCTATATTCAAAAGAAACTTGCCATTAACAATTATATCAAAAAGGATTTGCATGTAAGACAATTATGCCTACCTAACTAAGTAGGGTTGAGGCACCTATCGAACCTCTAACCTTAGGTGAGGGGAGAATAAGACATTCCCAGTCACCTACAATATTATGGGGAGAATAAGACATTCCCCAGGGTGATTATTTACATGCCCTCTGTGGGTGGTTGTACATAAGTACCACTACTTCAAATTAAATAGAACATAAATCCACATGCTATAAAAGTAGTCATGGAAAGAGTAGTCATAATATTCAATAAGCATGGCGGTGGGGTATAAGACTCAAACAAGAAGAAATTATAATCTAATTTGAGGCATGAACAACATTAGGATTCAAGAATAGGATATGTAGGGTTCATTTAAGCCTCATTAGGGAAATATAGAGTTTGGCTGCAATTATCCCAACATAGTGTGTAAGGAATGCACATACATAAATCGGGATTGCACATACATAGCACATACCTCTCTTACTGATATCAATTACTAACTTTCACCAATTTAATTGAGTCCAAGTTCCATTTTGCCTATTTTCAATGTATTAACATGTATTAGAGTACATAGTGCACATTAATATATAGAAACCCTATTTTTAGAGATTTTTAACAAAATTCGGATTTAGACTCTTAAAACATGACCAATAAACTTATTGGGTTTTCCTGATTAAGATATAATTTATATGGATTTTATGCATTAAATTCGTTTTACAAAAATCACCCTTCGTCAAACCATGAAATCAGACCTTGAAAATATTTTTATTAGATAGAGATTAATTTTCCAATTCCAAAACATATTTATTTGTCAAATTTGGATAAGCGGTTTAGAAGATATGAAATTTTCAATACTGACTAATAGGAAATTGCCCCATAATCAAACTGATTGATATAATTAAAGAGGGAGAGGGAGAAAACACCATTTGACCCAAGATCAGGTTTGAAGTCTCTTATATAACCAAACTAGAGATTCTAGAGAAGATAAAATAGTAAGAAACCAAAACCCTAGATGAACATGGTAAAAAGAGATGGAAATCGTCCATTTTCAACATGAAAGCATGAGTTTTAAACATGTACTAAGCAATATATGAGAAGGGTGTTAACCAAAATTGCCTCTAGGAAGGTAATAAGGTTCAAACAGAAATGGTTCCGAGATTAGAAGGTCTGGTTGCTCCAAGCCAAGCTCCTTTCATGAGCAAAGATCACCTTCTCCACTTTAGAGGTGCAAACCCTAGCAAAAGAGCATGGAGATGAGATGTTTTAGGGTTTTAGGTGGAGTTTTACCATGTATGGTCATGTTTCCAACCTAGAAGAAGGTGTAAGGAAGCCTAACAGTATGAAAATAGGGAATGAAGTGAGGAAAGTTACTATTTTTGGTCGAATTCACCAAGGAGGAGCTTTAAAAACCCTAATAGAGCAATTTGGAAGCCCTACGAGCCTTCTTCACCAAGGTAGGCTCCCTCTATTACCTTGGGACAACAACTTGATGCGATGATTTTGAGTCGCATTTATAGACATATTTTACTTGTGTTTTATGCATTTATTGGTCAATTTGGTGGTTAATATTGCATGATTCATTTACTTTGGTCTATGATCCTTCTCTATGTCAAATCTCCCTTATTTTAGTGTTTTGAGCATAAATGAGTACAATAATATGTTTTATTTCGGCTTATGTGGTTTTGTGTTGCAATTCCAGGAAAAACGAATATCTGCTACTGTCGATACCATCGATAGTGGTCGATACCATCGACAAGACCACAGGTTGCCAGCCGCAAGGAGCATCGCAGAGTCGATACTATCGACACAGAAGTCGATGGTATCGAGATACCATCAGGTTGCTGGCGAGAAGACAGTCGATACTATCGACCCTAAAGTCGATACTATCGACACGAGGAGCTTCAACGACAGAAAAGGACAAAAACCGACGCCTAAGAGAGTCGATACCATCGACCCTCGTCGATGTTATCGAGTTAACATCAGTCGCGACAAAGAAAAGAAAAGAAGACCAACCGATACTGTGCAAGGTCGATACTATCGACTCGCGTCGATAGTATCGACACCGTCAGATACAAGTTTGCTTCATATCGATCTAAATCTGACGGCTGTGATAATTTGGTGACCTAACTCGGTGATTATACCTAATGACGGAAGCCAAGAGCAATCTATTACATCATTAGCCGCTGCACATGTCCCGAGAAGGTGTGGAGAGAAGAACGGAGCCCAGAAGCATGCCCCAGTCGTTCCAGACGCCGAAGAAGATGTTTTCCACCACCGAAAGGCCGGAGATCGTGCATTCTATTCCAAGGAGTGCTTGGATCTTCTCCGTTCAGGGGTTTCTTTACTTATTCACGTTTTTCTCCATGTGTCCCCTTTTCTCTACCATGTTTTGCTCTGAGATGAACATGCGGGGCTAATCCCCTTTATCTTTAGGACCGGGAGTAGCTCGGGGAATCATTGTATGACAATTTTATCATGGTAATTCATCATTAATCTCTTAAATCTGTGGTATGGTTTCGTTTTCTCAATTATATTGTTATGCTTGATCACCATAATAATAATCTAATGCCCTTAATTACTTTGAAAGAAGAATTAATGGTTGAAAAGAGACGAAATTCACATTAATTAACAAATCCCTTGAACAAGGTGATGTAAGGTTAATGGTGGATACCCAGAGGTCGATTCTAATGCATCTAGTTTAGGGTATAGGTTACTACGACGATGGAACCGACCTAGACATAGGTAGTGAATTGTACCACGAGAGTGGGTAATTCTGACTACAGGCCACTACTCGGATTGAGAGATGAACCTGAATTATTATATAGAAATTCATAAAATGATAACCCGCGGTGAAACCGCAATCCTAAAGATCTCCACTTGAATTGATTAAACTAATCCTTTAATCAATTTTATTGTTTTGTTTTATTTCATTTTCTTTTAATTTTACAACAACTTCCAACTTTTTAGCCTGACTAGCTGATTGCGAGTAGTTAGTAGTAGTCTCCGATAATTCAGTGTCCCTGAGTTCGACTCGGGCCTCACAAAGGCCTATATTACATTGACGCATACACTTGCGTTTGACGCACGGTAAAATCATGTCAAGTTTTTGGCGCTGTTGCCGGGGACACAACAATTGTCGGCACTACGAGTGCTGCAAGCGGCCACTCTAGGCCATTTTTATTTTTATTATTTTGAAATCATTTCAAAAATTCATAGTCTATCTTTCCAATTTTGTAGTTGTCTAGTACGGTACTGAACTCAAATTTCCACTTTGCAGGTACTGTGCATGGTGCAGACACGTAGCACCGACTACACGCAATAGGCACCAGAGGTTCCACTGCCGGAACCAGACGACGAGGATTATTACAATCAAGACCACTTGGAAGAAACATATTCCAATTCCGAACAGGAAGAAACGGAAGAGGAACAGACGATATGGGAGAAGATCAAGGCGTCTTCCTCATCTGCTTCAAAAGGGCCAATCAAGAAGCAGGCGATCAACATTCCAACGTACAAGATTGATCCTGCATTAATTAATCTGGTCAAGTCAAATGCATTCCATGGGATAAAGAACGAAGACCCAGTCACTCATATAAGCCAATTCGTGGAGAACTGCGACATGATTAAAATTGACAGATTTCCACAGGAGACGCTCTACCTGAAGCTGTTCCCAAGTTCTCTGGCAGGAAACGCACGAGAATGGTTGCACAATCTAGACGATGAGTATGTGGAACCATGGAACTACATGGTGGAGGTATTCTTTGAAAGGTTCTTCCCGCCCGAGAAGACCAATGACATGATCAGGAAAATCCACAATTTCACCCAGAAGGCAGGAGAGACCTACTCTGAGACCTGGGAAAGGTTTCAGATCATGCTTAGGAGGTGCCCGCATCACGGGCTTGATAAGGAGACGTAGGTCAAAATCTTCTATTTTGCTCTCTCCGAGCATGATAGAAGTAACTTAGATTCCGCAAGCTCAGGATTCTTTTTGAACAACACAGATACGAGGTGTTGGGAAATTCTAAAAAACATGGCCAAGAAGCAATCTTGGGGCGACATGGACACCGTAGTGCACGTTCGAGTTGCGGGGGAGTCAAAGGCCATCAAAGAGCTGAATGAGAAGATGGACCTTCTAGCAAAGAAGCTGCTTGCAAAAGAAGATACTGAATCCGAGGATGAAGCCCAAGTCAAATTCATGCGCCAGCAGCAGGGTTACAGAAATAACGATTACTCATGGAGGAAGGACAAGAAATTCTCCTAGAAGGATCTGAATAACTTTTTGCAGGACCCAGATGCAAAACCCCAGCCGGTGGCAGAGGATAAGAGCACGGAGTTGCTCAACCAAGTGATAAAGAAGAACCAAGAACTTATGAACACTTTTGGTCAGCAGATCAAGCAACAGGGGGAATTTATGAATCACTTTGGACAGACATTGTAGAGCCATGGGGCTAAGATGAGGACAATAGAGACGTCGATGGCGCAAATGGTAGCTGAAATAGCCAATCTGAAGAAGCCAACACATCAAGGTTTTCCGAGTAACACAAATGTTCCAGGAGGAAACCAACAGGCGAAGGCAATCTTACTAAGGAGTGGCAAGAAGCTTTTAAACCCCACGACCGATGAACCAAACAAACCCCAATCTGAAACCGAAGGTGAGGCCACTAAGGAAGTGCCAATTTCAGCCACTGAGCCAGTTGAGGAAATAGCAGAGGAGGTCACTGCAGATCCCATTGT
The DNA here is from genome assembly GCA_963693085.1 of Alisma plantago-aquatica. NCBI lineage: Eukaryota > Viridiplantae > Streptophyta > Magnoliopsida > Alismatales > Alismataceae > Alisma > Alisma plantago-aquatica. Next base: position 204,979,935 of record OY856410.1, on the reverse strand, counting down.
TGTTGAGGAGGAGACACAAAAAAGGACACCATAAGTGCCGCCGCATCAAAGGGCACATGTTGTCCCGGTCCCATATCCAAATAGTGTGAAAGCAAAGAAGGTGGATGCCCAATTTAAGAAGTTTTTGGACAGTTTCAGAAAGCTCTCATTCAACATTCCATTATTAGAGGCAATAGAGCAAATTCCCTCTTACGGAAAGTTTTTGAAAGACATCATTACTAAGAAGAGGAAGATCCCTGACACGGAGGTTGTAGTTCTCAAGGAGTAGGTGAGTGCCTTTATCATGGGCACATTACCACCTAAGAGGCAAGATCCGGGCTGCTTCAATATTTCATGTTACATTGGTAAGGTGAAATTCGGAAAAGCACTGTGTGATTCTGGGGCAAGCATAAACTTGATGCCTCTCTCTACATTCAAGAAATTGGGATTAAAAGAATCAAGGCCGAGCAATATGACAATTCAGCTGGCGGATAATTCAGTGGTGAAGCCTTATGGTATTTGTGAAGATGTGTTGGTGAAAGTAGATCGGTTTGTATTTGCAACGGACTTTGTTGTAATGGAGATGCAAGATGAACAAGGCAATGAGTTACTACTTGGACGACCCTTCCAAGCTACAATAGACATGATACTTGAGATGGGGAGAGGTCGTTTGACCTTGGGTATCGCCGATGATCAGTTCGAGATGGTCATGCCTTCCAGCACCACGTCATCTAAACCTAAGGAGCAGTGCCGCATGGCGAAGCATTTTGATCACAATATCTCACTTTGTGTAGGGAAGCCATTTTTAGATATGGCTCATGTAATGACTAAGGTGGAGAAAGGGACATTAGTTGTTGACATCATGGAGCAGACCAAGGTTGTATCCCTTAGCAAAGCTGTAGGTTTTCCTAATGATGAAGAGGAGGACATCCCGCCTCTTACTGAGGATGAGGCAATAGCAAGTTCTGTTTTTGATGCATATCCAAAATTACCATTAGAAGCCTTCTTGGTCAATATAACACATGATTGGATGAGAAGCAAGTCACTACAGGAGTGTGCCTAGATGCTTCAGGTGCTTCCATGTTTTTATGCTAGGTACTATGAAGACCTTGGCGAACTCCCACCACCGCTTCAGTCATCCTTAATCAGCCCGCCAGATTTGGAATTGAAGCCATTGCCACCACACCTGAAGTATGCATTTCTAGCTGAGGAAGAGAAGCTGCTTGTGATTATTTCAGCATATCTGAGTGCCGAGGAGGAAGATCAGCTGTTGATTGTGTTGAAGAACCACCGAGGTGCATTCGGGTGGTCGGTCGCAGACATCAAGGGGATCTCCCCTACATTGTGCCAGCACAAGATTCAGCTCGAGGAGGGAGCCAAGCCGGTGATTCAGCCACAACGTCGATTAAATCCTAGCATGATGGAGGTCATCAAGAAGGAGGTGATCAAGCTCCTTTCTGTAGGGATCATCTATGCTATATCCGACTCGACATGGGTGAGTCCTACACAGGTAGTCCCTAAGAAGGGGGGAATTACTGTTACACATAATCTGTTAAATGAACCTGTCACGACCCGCTTGGTAACCGGGTGGCGTGTATGTATAGACTACCGTCGATTGAATGCTGCTATGCTTAAGGATCATTTCCCTCTTCCATTCATTGATCAAATTTTAGAGCGTTTAGCCGGCCGATTGCATTTTTGTTTTCTTGATGGTTATTCAGGGTACAATCAGATTTCCATTGATCCTAAGGACCAAGAGAAGTCCACCTTCACTTGTCCATACGGAACATTTGCGTACCTCCGTATGCCTTTTGGTCTGTGTAATGCACCGATGACCTTTCAGCGTTGCATGCTTGCCATCTTTTCTGATATGGTTGAACGATGTTTGGAAGTTTTTATGGACGATTTCTCCGTCTATGGTGCGTCCTTTGACGAGTGCTTATATAATTTGGATAAGGTTTTGCAACGTTGTGAGGACACACATTTGGTCCTCAATTGGGAAAAATGCCACATGATGGTAAGCGAAGGGATTGTGCTTGGACATAAAGTGTCTAGCAAAGGGTTGGAGGTATACCCGGTAAAGATCGAAGTTATTTCCAAATTGCCCCCACCGAATTCGGTTAAAGGGGTTCGGAGTTTTCTAGGTCATGCTGGTTTTTATCGCCGCTTTATAAAAGATTTCTCTAAAATCGCCAAACCATTATCTGAGTTGTTGGAAAAGGATGCTGTTTTTGATTTTAATGACAAATGTTTACATGCGTTCAACGTGCTTAAAGAAAAACTGATTTTTGCACTGGTTGTGCAAACACCGGACTGGACTAAGCCATTTGAATTAATGTGTGACGCGTCCGATTTCATAGTTCGGGCTGTTTTTGGACAACGTGTGGACAATAAACCCGCTGTGATTTTCTATGCATCCAAAACCTTATATGACGCTCAACTAAATTACACGACAACTGAAAAAGAACTTCTCGCCGTTGTTTTTGCTTTCGAAAAATTTCGGCAATACCTTGTTTGATCAAAAGTCGTGGTATGGACGGACCACGCCGCCATTAAGTATTTGATGGAGAAAAATGATGCCAAACCTAGATTGATTAGGTGGATCTTGCTTTTACAAGAATTTGATATTGAAATCAAAGATAAGGCGGGCATTGAAAATGTGGTCGTGGACCACTTGTCTAGGTTGGAAAGGGTAGATGAAAAGGATTTGCATATACCCATTACCGAGACATTTCCTGATGAACAACTTTTAAAAGTGAAATCGAAAGACCCTTTGTTTTCTTATATTGTTAACTATCTTGCCTGCAAAATTATCCCGAATGATTGGACATACCAAGAGAAGAAGAAATTTTTCCATTCTATGCGTTATTATTTCTGGGATGACCCTATTCTGTTGAAGTAGTGTAGGGATGGTGTCTTACGCAGGTGTGTACCGGAGGTGGAATACGAAAGTGTTCTTCTTCATTGCCATACACTACCGACGGGTGGCCACCACGCTAGTTCTCGACTGCAGCCAGAGTACTTTAAAGTGGCCTATACTGGCCTACTTTGTTCAAGGATGCGTATGATTTTGTGCGGCAATGTATTCCTGCCAAAGGGCAGGTAACATTTCAAAAAGACAAGAGATGCCCCTCAATGTATTTCAAGAGTTTGAGGTGTTCGACTTGTGGGGTATTGATTTTATGGGACCCTTTGTGTCCTCAAATTCTAACTTGTACATTCTTTTAGCTGTAGATTATGTGTCGAAGTGGGTAGAGGCAATACCCACTAGGACTAATGATGTCGATGTAGTGTGCATGTTCGTTAAAGAATATATTTTCTGCAGGTTTGGTGTACCAAGAATGATCATTAGTGATGCAGGTACGCACTTCCGGAATCAAAAGTTCGCGACACTGTTGAGAAAGTATGGGGTAAAGCACAACATTGGTACCCCGTACCACCCACAAACTCAAGGGCAAGTGGAGGTCTCCAATCGGGAGATTAAGAAGATCTTGGAGTGTACTGTGTCTTCCATGAGAAAGAATTGGAGTACCCTGCTACCGGATGCTTTATGGGCGTACAGGACGGAATTTAAGACACCTATAGGCACTACGCCTTTTAGGTTGGCTTACGGTCGGGCCTACCACTTGCCGGTGGAATTAGAGCATAAAGCGCATTGGGCGCTGAGGAAGCTAAATTTGAGCTATGATGAAGCGGGAAAGAAAAGGTTGCTTGAGCTCAATGAACTTGACGAGCTGCAGATGAATGCATATGAAAGCTCATGGATCTACAAGGAGCGAACAAAGTTGATTCATGATCGCCATATTCAAATGCGCATTTTCAAGAAAGGAGATCGTGTACTCTTGTTCAACTCCAGATTGAAGATGCATCCTGGGAAATTGAATTCCCGATGGAGTAGACCATTCACCGTAGAGGAGGTCAGGCCACATGGTGCAATCATGGTGCGTGATGGCGAGACAACATTCTTGGTCAATGGACAACGATTGAAATTGTACTTCGGTGAAGATTACACAAGGAAAGTGAATGAGGTCAAACTCATTGCACTTTCAGATGCATGAGGATCTTCAAGTCATCTAGCCTAAGACGTTAAATAAGGGCGCTTGTTGGGAGGCAACCCAGCCATCGGTAGCTTAGGTAGTTTCTTTCACATTTGTACTTTGATTTGATTTGATTTCGTTTTTAGTGTAAAAACGATACTGTGATCGTTTGCTTTATGTGCAGGACTGAGGCAGAGTCGATACCATCGACCCTTGTGTCGATGGTATCGAGTTGGGTACAGGTTGGTGGCTGCAAAAATCACTTTGTGTCGATACCATCGATGACCTCGTCGATGGTATGGACACACCAACAGGTTGATCGCAAAGTCGAGGTCGATAGTATCAACATGCATGTTGATAGTATCAACATGCATGTTGATACTATTGAGATATCTGGAGATATTCAGACGCAAAGTGTCTTAGTGATGTTGATACCATCGACAGGCCTGTCGATGGTTTTGACCCAGTTACAGGTAGAAAGCGGCGGCTGGGCCTCGCGAGGGTGTTGCCCTAAACAGAAGCTGATACTATCGACTTGCGTCGATAGTATCGACGCGACATGTCACCAATCCACGAGAGGAAATCTACGACGATCGCTGCATTGAGAAAGTCGATCCGTGGGATGGGTCGATACCATCGACACCTGTCGATAGTATCGACACGCCATCGATCCGGGTCCCCCACATCAAGCCATCGACGACCGTCGATACCAGCAACAGATGGATTGTGCTACAGGAGTCGATACCATCGACTCGCGTCGATGGTATCGACGGGCATACAGCAGCGCCGGCCACAGTTATATAAGGGATGGATTGTCATCATATGACATCACAACTTCAGAGCAGTCCTTCTCCACTTGTGTCGTGCGTCTTTGTGAGCAATCGGAGCCCAGCCACGAGCATACAAGGAGCAAGTTCTTCATCGAGCGGAGATAATCTTCTCTGACCTTCTTTGAGCTCCATCTTCTAATCCTTCTTCTTCTTCAACAATGGTGCACACCGCCGGCACATCTTCTTCACGCGCGACACCGATGGAGATACCGGTGTTTGTTCCTCCACCGACTGCATCCATTCCACATCCGAAGATTTTCCATCCTTCCACGGAAGTCAAGAAGGTCTACGAGGAACTGATGAAGCGCAAAATTGAGCCGACCCGCTACGTCGACCGCAACATGATCCGTAATCTGGGGTTCGAGGCTAATCTGGCCTATGTGCTCAAGGGCCAGGTGAGGCATATGGGCAGGAGACCCAATGAGATGGAACTCCACGCCGATGGCCAGCCATTCTTCAATGAATGGCCGACATACAAGGAGCCGGTGGCAGAATTCATGGCGTCGCTGGATATATGCGTCGTGCCAAATGACATCATCGCCACTGACCGCGAATGGATCAAAGGTCGTGTTTCATTCTGGCTGTACAATAATGATTACACTCTCACCCTCCAGCAGTTCAACTCTGTCTATAACTGGAATCATGGGTGAGAGCAGTACCGGCGGCCAGACAACTGGACTGATTATGATGCTATCTTCGCCGAGCTAGTGAATGTGCCTCCGGGCAAATCTGTGAGCTACCACAATGGGGTGGTAGTGGATTTCGAGCATCCATTCGTGCGGATTCTTCACCGCATGTTGTGCACCACACTCTTTGCTCGTGATGATCTGTCTCTCAGCAAGTTCCAAGAGACATACCTATTTTTCCTGCACAAGCTGCTGAAGCGGCAAGAGTGTAACTGGGGAGCATTTTTCTTACAGCGCGTGTTGGCTGTAAAGAGGAGCACGCAGAAGGCTCCAATTCATTTTGGAGGGCTCATCACACCACTGGCCCACTATCTTGGGTTGAATTTCTCTCAGCTGACTCCTCTCTCCAACAGAAGCAAGGTCAATTTGCAGCACCTTCACCGCTCCAACCTCATCCTACTGCGTGATGGATTGGCGTATGCACACTGCCATGTTAATCACGCTTATCAGGAATGTTCGCTCCCCGACCCTGTCTTCCACATCGAGGGTGCTCATCATTTTCGATTTCCGGTTATCGCCATTGATGATTCAGATGAAGACGGCAGCAACGACGATAATGACAATGATGGTGACGAGGCTAAAGAGGAAGAGGAGGCCTACACTCCTCTTCGTGCATGAGTGGTACCTAGGAAGCGTCCTCACATGCATCGGGGTGCATCTTCATCTTTGCAACCTCCGCCACCACCACCGCCCTTGTAGCAAAGCGAGGATGTCTACTCAATGCAAAGAATGTATGCAATGCTGCAGGATATCCATCAGACGTAGTGGCAGCATACAATGACATACGCCGGTATTCATGATACAACGAACCGGCTGCTTGACAATCAAAGGGCTATTTTTGAAAATGAGTGCCTCCTCCTCGACAACCAACAACATATTCACGACATGTTGCATAGGATGGAGATGCAACAACAACCCTTCTATGATCATTACTGGAGCCAGAACTACTTTGGGGGGTATCCACAACCTCCGCCCATGCCCCAATATGATCCAAGTTTTCAGGGGCAGTACCCATCTTGGGACCCCACGGCCTCACAGTACCCGCCTCCGCTGGAAGAGTGATCGGTATCTCTGTTCCACCCTTTAAGGTTGTTTTTGACTATGAGGCCATAGTTGAATTCAAGCTTAGGGGGGGAGTTGGAACAACCCTATCCTTTAGTTTTCTCAGTTTTTAATTTTATTATTTTGTCTTTTGTCATTTGTTTTATTAGTTCTTAGTTTGTTTGTAGGATCCACATTCTATCTAGTGTAATTGTGGATGTCTTAAGTCATGTGTCATCTCATTTTCTTGTACATGGGAATCAAGGGAAAATTAAAAAAAATTTAGTGTTTGCAAGCTTGTGTTGTTAAACTTTGAGCACATAACTTAAGAAAATGATTGGGTTTGCCAACTTTAAAATAGAAAATCACAACTGTACATTCCTAAGGATTCATGAAAAGCGGACGGAATTGGTTGTTTGAGCCTAAACTGACCAAATGATAATGAGACCTTAATTTGAAGTAAGAGAGAGGAACCTCTTAATTACTACACAGGTCAGTAAGGAGGGACACATAATAATTTACAAAGGTTCAGTCAATTAGTCTTGTGATCTATCCACCTCATTGTTTTTCATAATCCACCATAAGAATTGGAAGTACATTACAGTTTTAATCTTTTTGAATGCATCTCATGTAGATAGGTCTTACATTACACAGTATTTTCACATGTTTTGCATGAAAATAAAAAAATAGAGTAGCTATACATTCACATTATCCTTAGGTGCGTGTCATTTAGCTGCATTTATAATTTTATGCATACAGTACATCATGTATCTTATTTCTTCTGAAACAATAAGGGTGATTAACTTGTTCCATACCTTCTAAATGCTTCAAACATTCAAGCTATGCCGAAAAAGTGAGCCCGACAAATAATTCATTATCATTTTTGGATATAAAGGGCCTTAAAAAAAGAAGAAGAAGAAAAATATGAAAATGAAAAAAGAGAATTGAGAAATAAATAGGAATGACAGGGAGAAAGGAACATGTTTTTCACTGCATATTAAGAAGAATAAGCACATGGTGTAGCTTTTGTAGATATTCCATCTCACCTTGAGACGGAATGATAGTGCATGCATCATTCCACTTAAAATGTAGGCATTAGGGCATTTCCACTCACATATGCATCATTTTGGTCATTTTTGTTTTGTGCATGTTGAAACTGTATAATGCTTCCATTTCTTCTATGAGCCACCCATTCCATCCACCCGTTGCTCGAATTGGTAGGCCACCGTGATTTTCTCCTCACTTATGAATATCAAGAGTGTTGCTTCCATGTAGATGGTAGTTAGGGCGAGCAACGTAGCATAGGAGATCACAAGATGCACCGAGTCTGAACCGGCGAATTTTATTATGTTAACTGCCTTATATGATAGTGTTAATCAATTTTGAGGTAGATATCTTTTATGGATGGTTATTGTCGCCTTTAGGGTAATTATCATTTTGTGGTTAGTAAGGGCCAGAATGTGAATGTCCGGTGGGGATCATATGGAGATGTTTGTTGTGATGATCTATTCTTTAGTTGACCCTCACAATTCTATTCTAAAGTTTAGTTGCTCGAGGGCGAGCAATGTTCAAGCTTAGGGGAGTTTGATGTGATGATTTTGAGTCGCATTTATAGACATATTTTACTTGTGTTTTATGCATTTATTGGTCAATTTGGTGGTTAATATTGCATGATTCATTTACTTTGGTCTATGATCCTTCTCTATGTCAAATCTCCCTTATTTTAGGGTTTTGAGCATAAATGAGTACAATAATATGTTTCTATTTCGGCATATGTGGTTTTGTGTTGCATTTCCAGGAAAAACGAATATTTGCTGCTGTCTATACCATCGACAGTGGTCGATACCATCGACAAGACCACAAGTTGCCAGCCGCAAGGAGCATCGCAGAGTCGATACTATTGACACAGAAGTCGATGGTATTGAGATACCATCAGGTTGCAGGCGAGAAGACAGTCGATACTATCGACACGAGGAGCTTCAGCGATGGAAAAGGACAAAAACTGATGCCTAAGAGAGTCGATACCATCGACCCTCGTCGATGGTAACGAGTTAACATCAGTTGCGACAAAGAAAAGAAAAGAAGACCAGCCGATACCGCACAAGGTCGATACTATCGACTCACGTCGATAGTATCGACACCGTCAGATACAAGTTTGCTTCAGATCGATCTAAATTTGATGGCTGTGATAATTTTGTGACCTAACTCAGTGATTATACCTAATGACGGTGGCCAAGAGCAATCTATCACGTCATTAGCCGCTGCACATGTCCCGAGAAGGTGTGGAGAGAAGAACGGAGCCCAGAAGCACGCCCCGACCATTCCAGACACCAAAGAAGATGGTTTCCACCGCCGAAAGGCCGGGGATCGTGAATTCTACGCCAAGGAGCGCTTGGATCTTCTCCGTTCAGGGGTTTCTTTACTTATTCACGTTTTTCTCCATGTGTCCCCTTTTCTCTACTATGTTTTTCTCTGAGATGAACATGCGAGGCTAATCCCCTTTATCTTTAGGACCGGGAGTAGCCCGGGGAATCATTGTATGACAATTTTATCATGGTAATTCATCATTAATCTCTTAAATCCGTGGTATGGTTTCATTTTCTCAATTATATTATTATGCTTGATCACCATAATAATAATATAATGCCCTTAATTACTTTGAAAGAAGAATTAACAGTTGAAAAGAGACGAAATTCACATTAATTAACAAATCCCTTGAACAAGGTGATGTAAGGTTAATAGTGGATACCCAGAGGTCGATTCTAATGCACCTTGTTTAGGGTATAGGTTACTACGACGGTGGAACCAACCTAGACATAGGTAGTGAATTGTACCACGACAGTGGGCAATTCTAACTACAAGCCACTACCCGGATTGAGAGATGAACCTAAATTATTATATAGAAATTCATACAATGATAACCCGCGGTAAAACCGCAATCCTAAAGATCTCCACTTGAATTGATTAAACTAAACCTTTAGTCGATTGTTTTGTTTTGTTTTATTTCATTTTCTTTTAATTTTACAACAACTTCCAACTTTTTAGCCGGTCTAGCTGATTGTGAGTAGTTAGTAGTAGTCTCCAATAATTCAGTGTCCCTGAGTTCGACTCGGGCCTCACAAAGGCCTATATTACAGTGATGCGTACACTTGCGTTTGACGCACGGTAAAATCGTGTCACAAATTCATGACCAAATACAGAAGGAACTATTATCTAAGCTAGAGGAAATAAAAGGAGAGCAAGATTTTTCAAATTGTGAGTTGGGAAGGGGTATACATGGCTATATATAGAAAGAGGTGAAGCATGAGGAGTCTTAAGGGATTTTCCATGTGTCTTTAGCCTAGGGATTGATGGCCATTCAAGAGGATAGCTCATAGAGGATTCATGCATATAAAAAGTCGGTCCTAAGAGCCCATAGATTATTCTAGGACATCCCCACCATTTTTCAAGAAAGAAATAACCTCATTGGTTGATAGCTTTTAAGGATAAGCATCTTTATAAAGAGGGTAATCCCTATAATGCCCTTGGAAAGAAATACCATCAAACCAAGGTGAAACTAGGTTCTCCAATGGTTTAAAATCTCGTTAATGTTAAGGGAATATCTAAGTATTAAAATTCAGTTGATAATTTGCAAAGAAAACCTCCCAATTGAGTAAATTGCATAAAAGTCCAGAATGTACCTAAAATTGCATAACTTGCACAAACAACATCCAAATCGGACCAAACTTCATGCACAAGTTATATTTGATGTGTAGAATATGAATTTTCCATTATTTCCATATTTTGAATTAATAAAATCACATTATTAATTACTTATGCCTTTTATTGATTTTCCCTCTCCTAAACTTAACCTAATATTTCAAGGTTGTCCAAATTAGATGAAATTTGACATGTAGGCTAATTTTGATATGTAGATTTCGAATTTGAAGTTTGTTTCCTCTTTTTTGAGACTTCTTTTTATGAGATATGTCATATGGCCCATTAACAGCCCATTATCTAGACTGTTCATCCAATTAAGTTTCTTATCTTCATATTAACACTAAAATGAGTTATGTGGCATATTTTATGTTTTCAAATCACATCAAAAAGTTAGATTAAGGTTTAGAGCACTTAATTATGGTAATTAAGCTTTCACTGAGGTATTTGTGCATAAACCCTTCCATTGGTATAATTAGTGAATAAATGTTCACTAAACCACTATAAATTCCATTAATTAAATAGAAAGGCCAATAAGGATAGAAATGAAAGGAAAAGATGGGAAAGAGGGTCAAAAGACAAAATTTCAAAATTAAATAGAATAATGTAAGGTCCAAATCATCCAAAGTCATCACTATTATATTCATTGCTATGTCAACAGTAGTACCTATGTTACCTTCGTCTATGCTTCTCCATCTCCTACTCGTAGACCCATCTTGTGGGATCAACTCCATGAGATTGGCACTACTATTATCCAGCCATGGATAGTTCTTGGTGATTTCAACTATATGATAACTCCAAATGAGAAGATTGGAAGCAGCCTCTTCAACCTCAAAGAAGATACATACTTCAACAATGCACTCACCAAATCGGGTCTCACAGATATTGGTAGCATTGGCTACATATTTACCTACAAAAAGGGTTTGCTCCATGAACAAATTGACCGTGTGATTGCTAATTCGGAATGGATCAGCAAGTATCCAAACCGCATCTGTGAAAATCTACCCCGTATCGGGTCTGATCATAATCCTATAGCTATTCTGAATGTTCACGCACCCAAAAAATGTAGCCGGTTTAAAATGAAAGCTATCTGGCATGAGGAGCCCGACTTTCAAAACATCCTGAAGGACAACTGGGATGCTAGCAAACACTTCCATGAGGCAGTAAAATCGATCCAAAGCCATCTATCTTCATGGGACAAGAAACTGAGCAGAAATATAGGCAAGGAGAAATTCATGCTCATTAAAAACATTGCCAAACTTCAAAAAGAATTGGAGATATCCTATTGCGAAGAGAAAGACAAACATTGTCTCACCCTAGAAGAGAAATTGGAAGAGATTATGAATAAAGAGGAGGCAGCCTGGAAACAACGCAGTCACGTGAACTGGCTCCGGCATGGTGATAACAACAGCAAGTTTTATCACACCTATGTGAACAATAGGCACAGATCCAACCATATTTCTACTCTGCAAAATGACAAGGGGTAATGGATAGCTAATACGACTGATCTGCAACAGCTTGTTCATCAACATTTCAGGGAGCTTTTCACAGCTCCTTCACAACCTTTGTGTGAGGAAATGAACTTAATGCCAGCATATTTCAATACACTATCTAATCGACATATTCGAATTTTGGGGGCGTCTCCCACTGAATATGAGGTGTGGAAAATTCTTAAAATGACTGATTCCTATAAGGCAGCTGGACCAGATTGCACAGATTACCTCTTCCTGAAAAAACACTAGAAAACAATCAAAACTTCTGCTATGAAATCTATTCACAGCATGCTTAACGGACAACCTCCCCCGGATACCATTGGCGATTCAAGTATAGTGCTGATTCCCAAATGTAAAAGTCCCATGAGCTGCAATCATCTGCGCCCCATTTCTCTGAACAATACTATTTTAAAATTAACCTCAAAATTGTAGTTGAGAGAGTGAAGAAACACATCCCTGGTTGGATATCCAATACCCAAACAAGCTTTGTTCCTGGCAGGAACATCTCAGATAACATTATTGTTGTTCAAGAAGTCATCCATAATATGATAAGGAGATCCAGTGCCCCCTATATGGCCATTAAAGTGGATTTATCTAATGCCTATGACAGATTATCCTGGACTTTTATAGAAGACACTCTAAAGAAGATGGACTGGCCAGGACATATACGTCAATACATTATGAATTCTCTTTCTGCAGGTAACACCAATGTCATCTTCAATGGCACCTCTCTTCCGTCCTTCAAGGCATCCAGAGACCTTATACAAGGGGACCCCCTATCCCCGTATTTATTTGTTCTCTGTATGGAACGTCTAACGCAGCTCATCAATCAGTATGTGAACAATGGCTTTTGGAAGCCGATTAAGCTATCCCAATAGGGACCTTCTCTGTCCCATGTAGTCTTTGCTGATGACATAATCATCTTCGCCCGTGCCTCCCTAGACCAGATGGCCAGCATTAACAGATGTTTCCAAATCTTTGAAGCTGCCTCGGGCCAAAAAATCTCCATCGAGAAATCAAAGATATTCTTCTCCAGTTCTGTCAGCCATAACATGCGAGCAAGCATTTGTACATCCAGTGGCATAGCCGAAACTACTGATCTAGGGAAATACCTGGGGGTTTCACATCTTCATAAAAGAATCAATAAAACTACCTATGAGTACATCACAAAGAGCATAGAAGGAAAAATTAATGGATGGGCAGCCCAGACTCTATCACTGGCTGGTAGGATATGTTTTTCCAAAGCTGTTCTAACCTCCATTCCTTTGTATTCTATGCAAACTGAGAAAGTGCCATTATCAGTCTGTAAAAAAATTGACAAACAGATACGCACCTTCATCTTGGGAGGGGGGCACAATAGTAGACCTACCTCTCTAGTCTCCTAGCGCAAAGTCACGACAAGCATAAATAGTGGGGGACTAGGTATCAAATCTATGGCTGATTGGAACACAACCTTACTTTGGAGGAACACTTGGAATTTCATCAATCCAGAACCTTCACTGTGGAGAGAGGGTCTGCATAGCAAATACAAAAATTTTAGAAACCAGAAAGGGTGCAGATCCACACCTTTCTGGAGAGCTCTCTACGCAGGAAAGGATTTCATTAGCAGCAACTGCATGAAAATCATTGGTAATGGCAAAGATACGAAAGTATGGTCTGAAAATTGGGTGCTAGATTTCCCAAGCCTGGAGGATACTTTCTTCCGATCTGTAGAGGAAGATCTACAGGATTTTAGAGTTTCCAACCTAGTCAACCTTGAGGGAAATTGGGATACTTACTTTCTTAATAGCTACCTTCCTCAAGAATGCGTAACAAAAATCCTTCACATACCGGTACCAAATGCCAGATACAAGAATGATGTGTGGAGTTGGAAACATGATATTAGGGGTAAGTATTCCCCTTCCTCAACCTACGAACTTATCCATGGGGATGATTTTGTCAGCTCAAACCCGATTTGGCAAGAAATCTGGAGTATCAAAGCACCCTTAAAAGTCCGAACATTCCTATGGCTATCGGCCCATGAAGCGATCATGACAAACAACAGAATGAAGTAAAGAAACTTCACAGACTGTGCCACCTGTCCAAGGTGCAACACTGATGATGAAACGACCATCCACTCCTTGAGAGATTGTAGATTTGCCAAAGATGTTTGGACGCATCTGAACATCCCAGGTTTTGATCTCACCAGCACCGGAGGGAATTTCATGAACTGCATGTCGTATGTTCTACAACAGAAAGAAGACACCCATAGAAAATTTGGTATAGCGTGCTGGTTCATCTGGAAAGCTAGGAACTCCAAGGTTATTAATAAAATTTGCACCCCCACATGCCGACAAATTCTCCAAATCAACTCAATGTGGAATACGATGAGTACTACATGGAGCAGCAAAGAACAAACTAAACTGCTTCAACAAGAAAATGAAGCTGCCCCTTTAGCCCTCATGGATGGTCAATTTCTCCTCATGACCGATGCTGTTGTTAAAGGAGATACAACTGCGATCGTAGTGACACTCACTGATTCCCGTGGAGCCTGGGTTGGAGGCTATGCTAGAACTATCAAGGCCAATTCGGTGGGGAAGCTGAAATGAGAGCAATCCATCTCGCATGTAGGATTGCAAATGAAAATAAACTAAGCAATTTTGTCATTGAATCAGATAGTCAAATTGTTGTACTGGCCATCGAAGAACCCGTCAATAGAACACCTGCTTTTAGACCGTGGGTAGAGGATATTAAACAAAGTCTGTACAAGGCAAATGAAGCTACTATTATGAAGGTGAATCATAAAACACTGAACTTGGTGGATAATCTTGCAAAGTTCCACCTTAAAAATGCTCAGGGTGACAATATTTATACTAGTCCTCCTATCGACCCCGTGGGTCTTCCCTCTCCTTTTCCTCTCTGTAATGGTAGACTTTCTACCAAATTTAATTTCATAGGAATTACTTGTAATCAGTGTTGTAAGCAAGATAGGCAATTTAGAACATGGCAATATGCATATATAAAGGTACCAAATGAGAGTGCCAAAGAATAAGGCTATTGGTTGAGAAAATCTTGTTGAGAGTGAAATTCTCATTCAATAAGCCAACTGTGTATTCTGTGCACAGTGTTATCGGTCGAGTTCGTTGCATGGTCAACTCGACCGATGACAGCTGTTGGCAACACCTATTGGTGCCCATCGGTCGAGTTTCACTAGGGCAAACTCGACCGACAGAGCAGTTTTCAAAAAGCATATATATTTAATAAAAACATATTTAAAGGCATGCTAAAAATACAAACCATATCCAAACATGTCTAAGCAAGTTAGTAATGCACTATAGAAGCATTAGAAACAGTGTTTGCACAAGAGTGTGAAGAGAATCACAAAATGCCACTTTTGACTCAAAAACCATATGTATAGTGCACACTAACTTGACAAAAACGAGTTAGGATAGGTTATAAGCAAGAAAACATTACCTTTGTGCTTACCATTGCTTTTTCCACTTATTGTCACCCTCTACACATCTCACCTTTCTTCTTTCATGTGGATTGAGAAGTCAATTTGCAATTCAATAGCTCAAATCAATCCATTTGTAAGTACCTATAAGAAGAAAGATGAAATGGTCCCCAATCATGTTTTTGGGTCTGGAGGGGTTAGTTTAGCAACCCAAATCCTATTTCTCTTGGGTGCTTTCCTAAAAGGACAACAAGTAGAATAATGACCAATTTCATTGCAATAATTACAAGTGCCCATAGTCTTGGAACTAGAGGATTCTCCATGGAATATTGGAGGTCCTTTATCTTTGTTGTTCCCTTGACTACTATCATACCCTAAACCATGTCTACCAATTTGTTTAGTAGTATGGTGTAGGATGTCATTAAGACTCTTTTTACCCACTAAGAATCTTTGCAAGGATGATCTCAAACTATCATTATCATGCTTAAGAGATGCAATAGTAGAAGACAATTTTTTTATATTATCTCTAGAGTGCAAAAGATCATTTTCTAAGCAAAGAGTTTTAGTTAAATAAGAGTCTCTATTAATATGAAGAGCAGCAACATCATTCTCTCTATTTGTAGAACTAGAACAAGATTCATGCCCATTTATTTTAGCAAGCAAGGAGGCATTTTCTATTTCTAATTCATGCAAAACAAAATCTTTGTCCTTGTTTTCAGATTTAAGAACATCAATATCATGCATTAGAGAATCAATAATTAAAGTATGCTCTTCATTAGAACTAGGCACAAGAGGTTGAGCTTCTAGAAATCTAACCTTATCAAGTAAACTAGTATTTTCAAGTTTAAGAGAATCTACTTGACTAAGACAATCATTTTTATCATCAAGCAAGCAAGAATTAGCATGTTCAAGATCATCTAGTTCTACATGCAAATTATCAACAATTTTAGCAAGCTTTTTCTTTTTCCTTTTAGAAGACTTAAGAGAGGCACAAATATCATGAATAATAGCAATCAAAGATTCTTTATCTAGAGAGTTTAGATTTACCTCACTTGATTCTTCACTTGTTGACACTATAAGGGCAAAATGGCATTCTCCTTCATCACTAGAGCTTGAGCTTGATCCTTCACATGAATCTTCACTTGAGCTTGAGTTGGAGGAGCCACTTGAGCTTGAGTGCCATTTCTCCTTCTTGTGAAGATGGGTCTTTTTGCCTTGTGGGCAATCTTACTTGTAGTGACCCTTCTTTCCACATGTGAAGCACCGGATGGAGGAGGACTTGCCTTTGTAGAGTCTACCCTTGGAGTACATGGCATCTTCTTTAGCTTGAGAGGATGGAGAGACTTGTTCCATGATAGCTTCAATTTGAGCCTTCATTTCAGCCTTCTTCATTCTCTTTATCTCTTTCTTCTCTTGTCTTTCTACTTCCTCCCTCTTGTCAAGTGTGGCTTCATGTTCTTGTAGATTTCCAATGATCTCTTCAATAGGAATATCCCTAAGAGACCTTGCTTCTTCAATGGAAGTCACCTTAGGTTCCCATCTCTTGGGGAGAGTTCTAAGGATCTTTGAGTTGATCTCTCCACTAGACATAGGATGTCCTAGAACAGCAAGACCATTCAAGATGGTGTTGAGCCTTGAGTACATGTTGGCTATGCTCTCCTCCTTTCCCATCTTGAAGTTCTCAAGCAACCCTTTGAGCATGTAGAGTTTGCTTTCCTTCACTTGATCTGTCCCTTCATAAGTGATGCAAAGCTTTCGCCATACCTCATAGGCCGTCTCACAAGAAGAAATTCGGTTGAACTCGGTGGGGGTCATGGAGGCATATAAAATGTGCATAGCTCTAGCATTCAAGGTTGCTTTCATCAAGGTGGCTTCATCCCATTCTTCAATATTTGTCTTTGGTAGAATGTATGGGTTGCTCACCATTTGCCACATCTCAAGACTTGATCCTTGGATGTAGAATTGAAGTCTTCTTCTCCAATAGAGGAAGTTGCTCCCATCAAATATTGGAAGGTTGGTCGAGAGTCTCCCTCCTAGGTAGTCACCCATCTTCTCCTACTTGTTGAAGTATGCTTGGAGAAGACCCGCTTTGATACCACTTGTTGGATCCTAGATGGGTGATTAGATGCTCTAGAGGGGGGGTGAATAGATCTGAAAGCACTTAAACAAAACTCATTAAACCTTAAAAATATATGACAAGATAAGGTTGCTAAATAGGCAATTTGATTGCAACTAAATCATGCATAGCAAGGATAAGAGAGATTAAACATGCACCAATTAGACAAGCTATTTAGAGTGGTTCCACACTTCAAACTAGAAGTGTGTCAGTCCACTTGCCTAGAGAGGTCAACCTCTAGGACTTCCAATAATTGCACTCTTATATTCACTTATAAGACTTACAATACATGACCAACAAAGGACTTACCTATCCAATACAAAGAGTCTTCAACCTTACCTAGGACTTACCCACTTTGCAAGAGTCTTCCGCCTTTCTTCCAAGGACTTACCTACTCTTGCCCAAGTCTTCAGCCTTGCAGGAATTACCCACTCTTTTTGGATCTTCCGCCTTTGACTTCACCTTCACTCGGAGAAGCTTCCACCAAGGTCTTACCCACTTGAGCTTGAGTCTTCTGCCTTCTCCAAGGGCTTACCCACTCTAGCTCCAAGTCTTCAGCCTTGATCTTCACCAAGGGACTCCTTCCCTTGTTCTTCTTCACCTCTCTTGGACAAGAGAGAGAACCTTCATCTTCATGATTGAAAAGATAGAAATGGAGGTGGTGGAAGTGAGAGCCTCACAAGATATACAAGTAGTACTAGCTCTCTTATAGATTTCCTACTCACTCTAATGGATGTAGCAAGTGATTAAGCTTAGAGAGAGAGGAGGCTGTAGGAAGCACTCAACTATAGAATAGGAGCCTCACATAGAGTTTGCAATGAATGCTCAACCTAGGAATGAAGCCCAAGGGGTCCTATTTATAGCTGGGGATGCCTCTTAGCCTTCAGGAACACTTATGAACAAAAACTAGCCATTTTGTGGCTTGCAACAGATCTATTTTCACTTGTTGCAACTCCACAACAGCTAGAAACACTTTTCTGCACTTTTCCGTACAGTGCAATCGGTCGAGTTCTGATGGGTGTAACTCAACCAATCAAGTACGAGGCAAATCGATGTTCAAAGGATCGGTCGAGTTTGTCCTGAGGAAACTCGACCGACCATTTCAACTGGAAATGGCCTACTACCCAATCGGTCAAGTTCTGTGAGTGCACAACTCGACTGATGCAATCTTCAGAAAATCAACCAAGGTGGATCGGTCGAGTTTCAGGCTAGGGAAACTCGACCGACCAAGTGCCTGTAATTGATTTTCAAAGATGCATCTAAAGTGCTCTAATATTCGATCTAAGTGTTCCTGATATTTTTCTAAGCTTAATTACAAGTCATACAATCATTACAAGTGATTTACAACATCATTCTAATGGATATACATCATATTACAAAAACGTGCACTTGTATTGACTTTGACTTGTCTTTTCTCCAATTTGATATGCGCAAGTTAGGGCATTTGGAGTGTGTCTATACCTAATCTGAAAACACTCAAGTAGAAGCATTAGACACCAATATGTGGAATGGTTAGTCATCATCAAAACACGGGTTTAGTCAATTTAGACATGAGTCAACATTGACCTAATTGCCCTTGAGTCAACAGTATGTCCACTTGTTTGATGTAGCCTTAATTCACCCAATTGGCATAACTAATCAATTGCAACTCTAATCATGTAGTGCTCTATGCCGTAGAGCCATCTTCAGTGTCAGAACTTGCTGGATGGTGAAACGAGTATTCCTAAGGGAAACTTGAAGCACATAATGTTGGTGGTAGGTTGAGGATATATTCTTGTCATCCACAATGCAGATTGTGGAGGTTGGCTATGGTCATGCCTCATACATCTGATGTGATTGAGAATGGCTACGATCGTTTCTCGGTGATTATAACATGATGTGATTAGAGGACAACTGCGGTTGTACCTCAGTGATTGGGTTTGAATACCCTAGTTTCTAGTGTCGTGACCTATAAGGTCGGACTAGTGGTTATCATCTTGACTATATGTCTCTGTGGTGGTAGCTTTGACTGATATGTCACTGCCTTTTTACTCGTACTGACTGAGGGGAAGAGATCTTAAGATATCGACACTCCTAGATCTTGTACGGAACCGAATAGCCCTTCACAGAGGTCGGTTGGACTTTGAATGGTACAATTCAAATTCCCTAGGGTGTAATAAAAGATGTAATACAGCCGTGTAGCATATTTGTTTAGTGTTATACATGATGCTTCACATTGGATGATAACCCTTGTTTGTTCTCTTTACATAAAGATGATGCTTAGTGAAATTAAAAGATAGTAGATATACTTATGTTGTGGATATGCTTAAGATTGTAGATGCATACATACAGTAGCCATGTTTATGTTGATAACTGTACTTCTACTGATGATTGTAATCATGAGGCTAGCTATCTCATGTTGTTAGTTATGTTTAGCATGCTAGCCATGCCTTTGTAACTAGAGATGCATATAATGCTAATCATGCTTATCCAGGTAATTGTGCTTATGTTGTTAGCTCTTTTTATGATGTTGATATGTTCAACCTATTAGACATGCTAATGTTGTTAGCTATGCTTATTGGCTAGACTTATTCATAATGATAGAGATTCTATGTTATTATACTTTCTCATGATGCTAGATATGCATATGCTACTGAATTGCTTATATTGTCAACAAGATAATGGATGATAGTCTGGCTAATGATGATAGTTATTATCTGCTCCTTTATGTATTTTGTTAATCATCAGTGCTGCTGAGCTTATTTATTATATCTAATTAAACTGCTTAACTATTTAATTACTTAAAAATGTTGTAATCAATAATCACTGTTGGATGTTATATCTCTTGCTGGGACATGGGTCTCACCCTTGTGGTTCATCACATCTTTTTTTAGGTAATTGGAACTGATGAAAACAAACATGTGGCAACAAAGATGGGCTATAGTAATGAATCTTTGATAAAGTTGATTATATGTCTAGTGTGTCCTAGAGTCGTCCCTGTACTCTCAGGTCTGAGCAGGAAAAGTTTGTATATGGTGTTTCAAATGAATCAAAATTTTGTTAGCATATTAATGGTTGTTTGTGTGGCATATACAAATATTGTTCTCCTGTGTATATATGGTGTGGCTAAGGAGATAGAACAATTTGTAACAAATTCTTGGCAAAGTATGGATACAAGAAAGATGTTGGGATCTTATTCAAATGTTTCTGAGTAGGTGTTGATGTTGAAATCTGTTTTAATTTACCCATATTTTTGGGTAGGTGCTTAATTAGTGATTGATTGTGTTTTATGTTTGAGTAATCTTGTTTAGTGTAATGGGTTCTCACACACACCCCAAGAACCCACATGGGTCAAGACAAACCAACAAAGCACACTAGGATTGAAACCAAGCAAACCCTAGAAACCCTAATCACCTCTAGGGTTGCCATCACTCATCCAAGGCTCAACCAAGGTTCCACAAAATATAGAAATATATCTCATGGAGACAAGAAAGATAAGGAACACTATAGACGTGGAAAGTTGCAAGATAACCCTCACAAATGGGTAAATTGCAATTTGACCAAAAATAAGCACATAACGCACAAACATCATCCAAACAAGGTCAATCTGGAGACTTAAGATCTATACAAGCTATAAGATCACCTCAAAGGATTAGAGCAAGGTTCTAAGAACTTAATCAAGCCAAAGCAATTAGGGTTAGCCCAAAACACAGGTCAAGGGTCTTATAGTGTTATGACATATTATCATACAAAAATGTCAAATATGGTAGACTATTCTCTAAGAAAGAATTCGATTTCAACTTCTTCTATAGAAGTGTAGATGTATTTTATTACACATACAAAGGGGAAATATTTTTATCCTTTGGACAAATGAATGGAAAATTGGAAATATCTGTATGAAGAGGTTTATTTTTCTTAATATCACATTTAAACCAACTTTGGTATGACAAACTACATATGCAATGGTTACATTACTGTCATACAAAGTATAAATAAGGTCTTTTAGATACCAAATATTAAGGTTCTCATGAGTAGATAATGTTTTAGTCTATTTTCATGGAAGGATTGTGTTTTAAAGAAAGGAGGTTTTAGGGATATGGTACTAGAGAAAGCACATTCCTCAATGAATGTGATACATCATGTATCAATAAGATGTATAAGAATCTCAACCATCTATATTGGTGGTCATGATTGAAGGAAGACATGTCACATTTTGTGGATATGTTCAACAAATCAAGGCAAATATTAACTAATTGATAGTGTCAATGTAGATATCATCACTAGTAGATTGGAAACCTGATAATGTTAATATTGCCTTTTTATTGGTCTGCAAAAGATAGCTGAATGGTATTATTTCATTTGAGATGCATTTTATCTACTTACTATGTTGGCACACTTTAGACTAGCCATATAAACATGGATGAGATATTCTATCTACATGGGATATAGTTATGTATTTTCATCATAAGTTGTTTATGATTTATTTTCTATTTCTTTTGAATTGAGCTTAAGCCCATCATATTCATAATTCTTATTGTTATGCCATTGTACTCAAGTGAGGATCCATCTACCCACTTAAGTATGCCCATGTATATGTGGATTTCTATATATAGGAGATCCAGAATACCTTTATAGACTATTGAATACATGATTTTTTCATTGTACATGGTATCAAACTCAATGTCCCAACCCTAATTCTTCCTCTCCCCTTACTCCTTCCTTCTCCATGTATTTTCCCCTTCCCATTAAAATCTTCCACCATCAAGACTATCCTTGAGACTTTAGATCTAAAGCATCACATAAGTTGGATAGAGTGTAAAGAACGAAGAAGTAGTTTGGCCAATAATGCGAAGGAGGGATCTATTCTGATTCTTTTTTTTTCTACCATATCATTAACGGGATAGTGAAAACATCCATCAATTGGTTATTTTTCTCCTAATAGAAAAAGTAGATTCCATCATTTTGTCTCTTATCTCATGATCATAAAAGTGGATGCCTTCTCCACATTTTTAATTCCTCACAGTAATAGTCTATGCAACAATGGATTCCCAATAGCATTTCTACTTGGTTAATTTGTTTCCTGATTGTAATAGGTGGTTCCTGAGTTTGTGTTCCGTTAGTCATACGCCCGTCAAATATTTACAAAAATAAAAAAAGAAAAAAACAAACAAAAAAGGAAAAGACCCAATGATAATGTAAAATATAGCAGAAAAGTAAAAAGGACAAATTTTTGTTTGTTCTTACCTCTCTGTATAGTTTTTCTATCCTGCATATGAGAACCCTTATTTGAATTAGGTATTTTTTTATTATAAATATTACAACACCTTTTTTCTTGTGGTTGATATATTTCCCACCACACTTATTCCGGTAGTGAAATCTTTGTTTCTTCCTTTCATGTTTATTCTTATAGCACTTTTTCTACAATGTTTTTTCTAATAGCATCTTACTTTTATATCATGCCATCAATCTTGACTTTACCTTATTTTTTACAATGTCTAAAACAAAACAATCATGTATAGTTATATACCACATGTCACGACAATTAAACTCAATAGTGATAAGTATTAATTGTGGATGAATACCGTTTCTACTTTTTTAGAATCCCATGGAAAACTAAAATTTGTTTAAGAAGAAGCACCTACAAGACCTGATGAGGCATGGATCATCAGAAATATGTAGGTGCTCTCTTTGATCTAGTGATTTATGAACCCCAATGTGGCTGTTAAATACATGTCGCATAAAGATGCCAAACTCATGTGGGAAGTCATGAAGAAGTTCTATATGCATGAGGAAAACTACCTCTGGTTGTAGAATGTAATGAATTAGATATTTTTTGAACTCCAGGGTGATCGGTCCTTATCCAAGTAATATGACTCCATGAAGGAACTCGTGAATCAAGTAATCTTCTTGTCACCCATCACCACTACCAAAGTGACTAAGGAATGTGACACTATTATTATTGGGCAAATTTCTTAGTGGACTTCATCCCATATATGGTACCGTATGCTAGCTTCTTCTTATCGGGACCATTATCTCATATATTGACCAGGTTTATGCTCGTGTATCACAAGTTGAGATGTCTTCTACTCAAACCCCTACCCATGAAGTGTTTTAAGGACAGGATGCAATGACAGCCACTCTAAGGGGTCGTAGATAGGTTCATGACTATCATACCAGACCGAGACCCAAATTCACTTTTTGCAAAAAATTAGGCCATGTTGAGGATGTTTGCCATTTCAAACATGGCTACCCTAGTTATTTTGGATGAGGGTGTGGAAAGGGATTCTACACGTGTTCCTCAAACCTCTATACTTCTCATTTTCTAAGGTCCTCCTACAACTACTATGACTCCTACATCGATTGGACAACCAATACATATAACACTCACCAAGGAGGAGTATGAGCACCTTCAAAAAACTGCTCACCATAGTGGTGATTCAACTCTTCAAAATAGAATGGCAATATAACCTCATGAATAGCACAATGGTGCCCCTATCTACTATGACACCATCAACCCATCTGTGAAGTCCCCGAATTTTCTAAAACTTAATCTAATGTGTGACATCCAAATTAAAACCCTCACCTCAGCGAGAATGCCAATTTAATCACCACACACTAGGCTAAGAAGAAGAAAATCAGAGGAAGTCAAAAGGAAACAATCAGTATCACATGTACATGAACAATAATAAAACCATACACACATGTTCACCATTCAACATATAATTACTACATGAATTGTTACAACAATTGATATTACATATTGAACAACAAACTATACATATACATGTACTGCCACTAAACTACAATATCTTAAGACAACATGTCCACCTGTACGTCAGCTCGCCACACAACTCTCACTATCTTGGATCTTCAAGAGCATAACCACAACCTAAACAAAAGATTAATTGTGGTACACGTCAACACAATATTCAAGAATATTGTACTGAGTATGCCTACATGTCTTTTATATACCTCTCATCATATCTTAGCAATAACATAAAACTAATACTTGGCAATTATAAAACATATAAGAAAAAGCATATACTTGCACAAAGATGTTCATTAACAAAAGAGAACACATATTTTAAGCTCATTTCCATTATATGTAAAGTTGATCAACCACATGCACTATTCTACCAAAGAGATGTAGTGCTCACATGTACTATTCTGTCGAAGAGATTTAGTACTTTTATAAATGCACTATTCTGCCAAAGAGATTTAGTGCTCACATGTACTGTTCTTCCAAAGAGATTTAGTACTATCATCAATGCACTATTCTACCAAAGAGATTTAGTGCTATCATATAATGGATCAAATACCTTATGTTTCATGTGTTCATATCCATAAGTACAGAAAATCAAGCAATATATCATACAAAAACAATCACTTCAATCAATACCATATGCCAAGTCTTTACTACCATATAACACAAGCATAATGTATAACAAGCCAAGCAAGAGGTAATGGCATACCTTCCAAAGAGATAGATCATTCTAATCATATATTCCTCATGTCATCTATATCTTGGTCAAAACCCTGGTTGAGATAAGATCATATATGATCATTAGGTTCTCATCATATTACATCTCATCTTAACCCTAATTATATCTATTTTAGGGTTTACTTTATCTCATTAAGATATGTGCACCATTACTTGTCTTATCTTCTTGTAATTAGGTTATTGATCTTATATTCCAGATTAGTATACATAATATGATTACTTGGTTACCTATGATTATATGCACATGTTACCCTATGTTACATGTATTAATCATATTAGGGTTTATATCAAATTATGAGCAAAGATCATCGTATAACATGGATTATGTGTATATAACTGATCTCAGATTTATATATTATCTTCCAGTTACAGACTTGACGGTTTTCTATAAATCTCATCATTTATTGAGCATGCATGCATTTATTACATTTTATTTAGGGTTAAAAGCCCTAAATGGAAACATTAAGAAAATTACATGATTTTGTACATCAACATGGCCATATCTGACATCATATGCATTTAAGACATGGTTATGGACTTACTGAAATTTTTCCATAATTTTATGCCATCGTTTGCTATTTATATCCATTAAACAATCATTACACACTTACATGATATTGCTGATATTTAATCATCAAAATCCTAATATTTTTGTTCCTTATTGTTCTATCATTTTTCTGACAGTTTTGGTATATTATATGCATTTTTTGATGCTCAAGCTAATTTCTATGAAATATACAAGATGTGAGGTTTAACTAGTATTTTCTTACCTTAGGGGGAATTATGGTGCACCACATGTCCACTATGTGATGTGGCTTCTATGCTTGAGCCGGATGGTTCTATTCACTTGTGTGCAACATGCCTACTGACTCAGACTTGAACCGGTTAGTTCACATATCTGAACCGCCTGCTCTCCCTTTCCCCTTCTCGCGATCAACATGGTTCTCTGTTCTTCCATAACACAACTACCGCCGCCGCCTGGGCTCTGCTCTGGCATGAGATCCGTGGCAAAGCTCTCCTCCTCACTGTGTCCACAACACGTGGGAGGCTTGAGGAAACAAAGATATGTGGCTTTGCAACTCACAAGCCACAACCCAGGTGGGCTCGCCAGTGCCGCTCGAAGCCCAACGCCTGCTCCTGGCGTTGCTTCTCTGATCTTGTCTCATGGCTGCCGCCCTGACTCCTTTCCTCTATGGCTTGGTGCTAAGGTTCTCACCACTGATGTCCCTTGCACACGCTGCCACCTAGCTCTATGCACCATCCTCCTCACAAAGAACATCATCTCCCGTACGTAGTGCTGCTCGCCTCCATTTCATGAGGGCACTGTCACATGGGTCTACTCCAGTGAGGGACTCCCTCCTTCTCTCTCCTTGCCGAAGGCTTCTCCTCATAGCTATAGAAGATGCTGCCGTCATCGCAAGGGGCTGCTCCAGGCACTGTCGCATAGTTCCAGTGGTGTGCAAATCTTCCCTTAACCTACCATCTTCTCGCGAGCGCCATCGCTATCTCTAACCTCTGGCCAACACTCTATTGCGATCTCCTCCTCCTAGACCTCCATGGCTACTCTACGTCATGAAGCAGTAGCCGCACGACTCTCCTCTAGTGAGATGCCTCGCCTCGTGCTTGACGCTATGGGCTGGAACGCCCCCTCATGCTAGAACGAAGGCAAGGAGTCTTGCGCTCCTCAACCTCCTTCTCCTATCTATGGTCGGATATTGCAAGTCACTCCTGACTGCTAATGCGCAGAATAATCATCACTGCTCTGATCCTCTCCCTGCGACTGCCGATGGAGAGGTTGGCTAGAGGTATGATGCAGTTGTCTCATCAGACCCTGAACTATAGCTCTTGATGAGGAAAATGGTCTTGCTCTCCACTCACCCCACGAACGATGATTTTGGCTGGAGAAACACTCACGTCACTGCTCTAGTTAAGTGTAGATTAAAGCCATTATCCGTGTCTTTAGATCATGCAATCCTATGGTCCTAGTTCCTTCTCCGAACACCTATCCAGGGATACTAAGACTCCACGATTCCCCATTCGTGGACTCTCCTTTCTCAAGGAAGTTTTACAAATACATATCACAAGTACTAGGTCAATGATATCTTGCACATTGGTCCAACTTACATAATACATCAATTAATAGATTAATTCCTTGAAAAAGGTACATATATCTAGGAAAATCAAATGTAATGTCACGATAAACACTTGGACCTCTTAATATTATTCAAGCACACAGATTCACTTATGTTACTGGACATTAAAGGCTTTAAAAGAGCACTCTTTCACATCATATACATCTTAAAAGGACTTTCATCCTCAAAAGTAAACCATACTCGTACTTCAAGAAAAAAAACTCACTTGTCTTCATCCACATATAAGGCACTATTCTAGATGCAACATATCCACAAAGTTTACCTAGAACCATGTATCCAAAGCAATATTAGGAGGTTTCAAAAGCATCAAGGGTGAAACCTCACTCCATAGAAGGATCAAACAAGGGTTTAGGAACTCTGATTATGCCATCACATATCTCATATATTAGGGTTGCTTCCTTATCTTTAGCCATGCATTAGGGTTCCATCAGTATATTACCATATTCTAAAGGATTAACTAAAGTTAACCCATTATATCAAAGTTTCATCAACATTTTATTGAGCTAATGTTTTTGAATATGTTCAACATTAACATATGTCTTTTAGGTGGGAGTTAACTAAAGTTAACCCACTTTATCCATATAGATAATATCAAGGTATCATAATTGTTATATTGTGCTAACTGTCAAACTATATCTGTAACGACCCCGCCTTCCGATAACCCCCAATTAAGGGAGACCGATAGGTTAGAGCTGTTATCCCAATTTCTGGATCAAAGGTTTGATAAATAATCAATAACAATTATTAAATTCTACCAGACTATACTGAAAAGTTGTAATAAAATAAACTTTTTACATACCTTTTTAAAACTGGGATTTCTAAACTTCTATCCACACAAATACTAATTTAACTAATCCTCCTTTGCACTTTAATTCTCATTTAATTCCACATATGCCACTTTACTATTTGTTCTTTTCATTTTTACCTAAAACACCAATAAACAAAATGTCGGTCAGCATAAAGCTGGTATGTGGGGGAAACAATAACCGTGCAACTATGATAACAACATATTGCAACCAACTATGATTTTAAACAAATAAGTTTACATTTTCCGCATAACTACTCTTTCCTTACATACTCTAGCCTCTGCACTATCCCTACAGTGGTCCTGGATGCTAACTTCCTTATGGTAGATCCCCATTAAACCCCTCATGATCCCACCTAACAGGTGAATCGGTTTCTAGGGTTGAGTCACATGGAACTACCCATAGGTAGCCCACTCCTTAACTCATGGTGTGCTAAAGAGTCTCACGGAACTACACGTGGGTAGCCCAATTTCTAACTCATGGTAGCCTAGACCTTTCTCTAGGTTACCCTTTTTAGCCTTTGTAAAGCCACAGAGGAGGACCAGGATCTGAGCCAGTCATGTATGCACATTTATGGTGATAATCATAGTCACTCTATAGTTGCATGAAATAAAAGGCATCCAACCGTTATTTTCAGGAAACTGATAAAAACGTTCGGGAATCACTGTGAAACTAAAGCGATTATTCATAAGCGTAACCAAATACATGTCAGGTTGATTTGAGACAGAAATATTCCATGCAAGTAAGAAATCCAAACAAGCAAGCACATACAATAAGATCCTGAAATAATCATGCAATTCCCTTTTATTACTCATGTCATAAAGATCTATTAAACTTGGCTCACTTCCTAGGGTTCTAGCCCACTTTTAGGGTTTCCTTTGCAATTAGGGTTCCATTTTATTTTTACTATTTTAAACCCTAATTGTATATGGTTGCTTTCAAACCCTATTTATCTCATCTATTCTTCACGAAAGATATTAAGGTTATCTTTTAACAACATATAACCCTAATTTTGATTTAAGGCACAATTAAAAGTCCATTAGGCCTCTTTTACATTAAAGATACCATTTTTATCCTTGTAATCCATGACAAGATCATTATGCTCATTTATCATCAATTCAAAGTTCATTATGGTCTAATTCACATATGAACTCAATTTGCCATTAATTCTATCTTTTATTCATTAGAAAACCCCAATTACTACATTAAGGGTATTTATCCACAATTAGGAACTTTTATACTCAAAATAGCTTAAAATTATCATATCTCAACTTTAATCATGAAACTAAAGCCATTAATAGTCTCATTCACTAATATTAGGGTTTCAAGGCCCATTAAAGAATATTTATGCACATGAAACTCCAAATTAACCAATTCTGTGCAAAGTTCTTCCCTTTTGTTCTTAATGTACCTTTTTACAATTAACAGATTAATATCAACTTTAATATCTATTAAACCCATTAATCATCTCAAAATAGGGTTTCTTAATCATTAAAGCATTAAAGTTGATAACTTCCATTACTTTTCGAATTGCAAGATAAATTAGCCTCTAAAACAATTTTTATTGGATTCCTCTCAATTTTTTGAGCAATTTTCATATTTAATACGTACCAATCCGATCTACCAATATTGAACTATGAATTTTGCAATAAAATCATACTTGGGCCAATCGAGAGATGCCACGTCGTTGTTTCCATGCAACGTTGGTGTGTTTGAAAACATTTTGAAAAGACTATTTTGCCCTTAGTAAGTGGATCACTCCTTCAATACCTGGAAGGGTAGAATGGTCCAACCACCCAAAGCCTTCTTCAACCTCGCGCCACCTCTAGGCTGCCACCCTAGCAGCCAAGGATGCAGCTTGCCTTCCTCCTTTGGACCTCCATGGCCCTTGGGGACAGGTCCTCTTGTCCCGCCAGCCTCCGCCGCACTTGTAGGGGCTCCGAGTTGCTGTCAAGGTGGTGGGGATCAGAGCAAGCAGACTTGCAACCCCGCCGCCATATGCAGTTGTGATGCAGCCACTGCGCTCAACTAGGGTGAGGGGACATCCACCCAAACATATCACGAGATCGTGGAAGCGACAAGCCACCCTCACTGCTTCTCCCCCAGCCCCACGTTCGCTCCAGGGTTGTTCAATCATCTTTGTTAGGGTTTTACATGCAAAGAACAAGAAGAAGAAAGAGAGGGGTGTGTGGGATCCTTCCTGGACTCGAACCTGAGGGTCTACCCTTTATATAGCGGTGGGTAACGAAGCCCTAAGGTGTGCATCCACGAGGACTCAAGTTCCTTTCCAAAAAGGAAAACATATTCCTTAACTATGAAGAAATCTTCTCTCTCTTCATTCCCTTCTAGATAGCACTATTCTTTGGGTAATTAGGAATTTGAAAATCCTTTCCATTATTCTCTTTATTCTTGGATTTTAATTCATTGGCCATGAAATTTATATTTCCTTAAGTAGAAAATACTTCCTTCTTAATAATACCACATAATCCATTAATTTATATTATCTTATTATTTTCTATTATTAGTATTTTCTCTTTCTTTTTCTTCATTGGGATTCCTTAGATCCCAAGAAACTCAAATATTTTGAAATTCCTTTTTTAAGGATACTTATTATCCTTCTAGATGCATCTATTTCTATTATTTGCTCATTATCTTATTTATTTCTTATTAAAATATCTGTCTTTGAGGATTTCTCTTTATCTTTCTTTTTATTTTCCTCATTGGCATTCCTTTTAACATTAGGAATCCTAGGAATATGAAAATCCACCAAGGATAACTCAATTATACCTCTTTCCACTTATTTCCCACATTTTATCATTATTTTCAATTTCTTTCTTAACAAAGAAATATTTAATTGGTCTTTTCTTTTCTTGTTGCATTATTTTTGCAACTTTGGACTCCTTGGCACCCAAGGAACCCAAGAGGCACGAAATCCAACTTTGGATTATATTCTTTTGCCTTTTAGAGGTTTCCACATCTTTCTTTTCTCCATTTCTTATTAATAATGGAGTTTCTTTTGTATTTTCCTTGTTATTGGGCCCACTAGCCAATAAAGCCCACAAAACAACCATCAAGGCTATTGTAAACGAAATCCATTTATTCAAAACAAATTATATCATTATTTTTTCAAATATCTTTAATATGAGAAATTACATTTCTCACCAAAAGAACCCAAAAATTGAGGTTGTAACACCCTTACCCTTTTATAAGAATTTTGTCCTCAAAATTCCATCAAGCAAACAAACAATTCAGGATAAGACCTTTCCATGTCCATCATTGGCCCCTATGTGGCTTTACCTTATCCATGGTGCTTCCAAAGAACCTTTACCCTCACATATTCTTTTCTTTGAGTTCTTTCACCTTGGCATCTATAAACCTCACATGTGACTCAGGTCATTTCAGCCTCCCTTGGGGCTCACTAGGTTCATTGCTCAACACATGGCCTGGGTACCTCACATAGTGCTCTAAATTGGACACCTGGAACTCATCACCCATTAATTTATCCTAAGGGGTAAGGTCAATCATAACCCTCTCCACCAATCCATCTCAAATGGATCCATGTATCGGGGACTCAGTATTTCTTAGATATAGCTCAGAGGGGTCGGGTTTCATGTCACATATTCCCCCACAGTGAACTGCATGTCAGTCTACTTTGGATCAGCTTACGACTCATGTCATCTCTGGGATCCTTTCAGCCATTGCACAATCAAAGCGACTTCATTTACACACATTGTGGTCCTTTTTAGGCCTTCACGAGGTCCCTTCACCAACATCATCTTAATGAAGTGGTGACCGACACAACCTCCCTTACAAAGTTTCTTTATATCCTGATATTAGCTATGGTGGTTATCATCACCTATTATAGAAGACAAGAACTATCTATAGATATCACCTTGAACGAGAACACATGCTCTCATCAGATAGTCTAGTCTGGATCATACTAACCATTAGTTAGGGTGATAAACTGTACTAACATCGAGTTCTTCATGTATCCACTTCCACCTTATTGAAGTGAATCTTTAGGTTATACTCAAGAACTTTTGAACTCACATCCTGATGTAGTTGAACCATCTCTCTTTCTAAGTAGTTCAACTGGATTTGTCCCTTGACAGTACTCTTTCGTTCTCATGTCACATAGGTAAGGCGATCTACCATAACCCATATTGCACCCTGACCTTCCTGGGTCCAAGGGGATTCACCACAACATCTATAGTGATGAACTCCCATTCCTTCTCATGAACTCTTAACTTCTATATCATTACACTGGGTTACTGGTGTTCGTCCTTCACCTCCTGTCATGTCTGGAAACAAACCATATGCAACTTCATCTTAGGCATCCAAAGTACAACTTCCACTTAATATCCTTGTAGTACCACGGTATATGGTGATCATGATCTCATGTATGTCATGATTCCCCAAGATTGATTCCTTAGAAACCCTAAACCACTCTCATCAGGGTTTTATCACCTTCCTATTGAGAGAAGTGCATTTGAGGTTTTACAACCATCCTTTTATTGCACCAAGGGATGACTAGCCAAACAACCACTAACTTGTTCAACATATCTCGTTACATCTGAGTGTTAGCCAAACATATCTTCTTTTTCAAACTTGGGGTTAACCTTACAACCTCATCTAGCCTCTAGATATACTAGGCAGCTACATCTCAACCAAGGCATTTATTACCACTTCATATCCTTAGGTGTTAGGTAGAGTCAAAGACATACACCTTCGTGTATTCCACTTATCATCTCATCTCAAACTCTAAGTCTATCTTCATCAAGAAAACTCTGAGCTCGTCCTCTTAGATTTCGAAATCAACCTTGCATAACCCATAGCTTATGATAAAAACATCCTCATGTGATGACTACCTTATTCCCCTTGATGTTTTTAAACCATCCACATATCATTCACTTTACCAGGGTATGTTATCATCTCTATCCTCATACCTCATATCAACATTCCAACTCACTTCATCTTTTATCCTTGGTGTATGGCATGGATACTATCCTATCTCTCACTCTCATAACAAGAGGAAATAAGCATTTGACTACAGTCCAAATATAGAGTTCTTCCTCTTCCAAGAATAGAGATGGTACGTCCCACCTTGCCGGTACACCTTTAAATCTAAGTTGAAATGTGCCACATATGTCTCTTCATCACAATCATCTCAATATCAAAGTTACTTCCATGGAAAACTAGTTTTGAACTTACTTGGGTCCACACACATTTCTTGGTCATCTCCTCTAGGTCTATAGGGTTCCGACACTTTTGGGGTCATCCCTCTTCCCTTATGCATCCAGAGAGTACCCTACTCATCTGCCCTTTGGGTCCCATGAGTTCATTAAGGTGATCAATCTCCTAACCCATGGCTCTCAGACAATGATAGTTGTTACCTCTCGACCCTATAGTCATGTGCAACTAGGGAATTGGGAAACTCCCACTTCCATCAGTCTTATCCCCACCTGACCCTAGGATAGACTTAGAATTCTATTATAGTACATGTCCAACTTAGAACCTCACCCAAGCCTTCATCATCTCTCCCTGCATTCATGGGATGACTTTCATCCTTTCATAGGGGTCATGGAGATCTGCCTACCTTGGCCAGGCCCCATACCGATTACCTTCATGGTAACACATCCACATGCACTTAGAGATGGTTATCTATGGGTCTACAGGTTCATTCTCATACCATGTACTTTTAATTTAGCTTCTCAATATCCTATGAGACCTCTTTCGGTTGCCTTAAAACAAACAAGACTGGTATACATCCTACCAAAGGGTCCCTCTCCTAGAATGGGAGGAAACTACATCTCTTGATAAAAAAGGTCACAAACGTCCTTATGTCTAGGGTTTACATCCTCATAAGCATGCTTTACTCTAGAAATCTACTAAGGCAAAAGCAGACCACCTACTAAACCATGCTATGTCACACTTGTTCTCATCCTCAACATTAGATCAAGATCATACCTTCCCATGTCATCAACTTAGATGGGAGGGGTTTATAAAACATACCTTAAACTTAAGGGATTTCCCTTTCCTATAAACACGAGGAGTACCATGCTTGAATCTATGGAAACTCTAATCTCTTCCTGAGTAACAGGTACACCTCTTCCCCCTCAGGCCTAGGAACCCTAGGTTCACTTTTAGGTGTCCAACTGCATGCTCAATCTCTTAACCACGAATCAGGCATGTATAAGGCATGACATGCACTTCCTATCATCCTTCTACTCAAGCAACACTTCAGAGTCGAGTCCTCCTCAAGGACAACCAAAAAGGTACAAGGCCTCACAACCTGCTACTAAACCTCTCCAGGTCTAAGGAACTCTTCTTCCTATCTCAGAAGGTAAACACCAATACCACATGCACATAGGTACCAAAAACATCATCCTCTCTCTAGGGTTTTGTTTCTCTAATGGAAATCTAGATATCATCAGCCTCCAGGGATCAAGCATGATAAACCACTATCATCCACTTAGGTCGCATCGTTCTCAACTCCCCATTGTTCCTCAAATCTCATAGTCTAGGCTTCCAACCTTCTTGCTCGGGGTCCTTCTCTCTCTCTAGAGCTAACCCTACTGTTGGCTAAATTGGACATTATTATAATCACTTTGTTTTGATGATGACAAAAATTTCATTCTTGTGGATCTAACGTGCTACTTGAGTGATACAGGAACTAGGTGGATGACACAACTTTGGAAGATCTAAATGCTCACAATGTGTTAATTTCATGATTGTAATCCAATGTAAAACTTGTACAAGATATATAATGTACAAGTACTTAGACATCATGTAAATCAAGTGTTAGATCTTCCCTAGCCACTCACAACACTTATATAGGTCACTCCCTATAATAGTGTCACATCTGCACACTCATACACACACTTAGTATCTAGTTCAAAACATTGAAACATGGTCATTCTCGGTCGACAAATTCCTCGACCGAGATTGACCCAAGTAGCCGTTAGACCCAGAAGACAAGGTAGTTGGTAGTTGGAGAAGAACGTTATATACACTTGCTCCAGACAGTCCCTCGGTCGACAAGTCCTCGATCGAGATGGACTCTCGGTCAACAAGTCTTCGACCGAGAAGTGTTCTGTCTGCAATTTTCAGAGTTAATTAACTAGCCGTTGTTAAGACAACTAATGGATACCTAACGGCTAGTTGAGCACTAAGAACCCCCTAGAAAGTGTCTAGAACGTCCTTAAGCATTCATAGGCCATT
Source organism: Alisma plantago-aquatica (assembly GCA_963693085.1). Taxonomy (NCBI): domain Eukaryota; kingdom Viridiplantae; phylum Streptophyta; class Magnoliopsida; order Alismatales; family Alismataceae; genus Alisma; species Alisma plantago-aquatica. The sequence continues at coordinate 204,944,964 of OY856410.1, read as the reverse complement.
CCTATAAATAGGACAAGCCATAGGACACCCAAAACACACTTGTGCTACACTTGAGCATTCATGCTTGCAAATTGGCAATTCATTCTTGTGAGCAATTGAGCAATTCCAACATTGGCTATACATTTCCATTGCTCTAAATTCGTGTCCTATAGGCTAGCATCTCCTACCCACTACACTTACACTTCCATACATATTGGTTGGTAGATCAAAATGCTTGATATAGGAAATCAAGCCTTGTGATACAACGGTATTGTAATTTCTGTTTTTCCTTCTTGTTCCTTTATATCGTTTGTACTCTCCTTGCTACTCCTAGGGTTAGAGGCTGCGGATTGGAGAGGGTTTGTCTTCTCGGTGGAGAAGGTGGACTTTGGACTACTTCAAGAAGGTTGTCTCAATGGGAAGCTACTTCAAGAGGAAGGCTACTTCAAGGGGAGCTTGAGGTTACTTCAAGGAAGGCTGCTTCGAGGTTGGTGAGATTACTTCTAGGTGAAGGTTTTCCGAAGGGTGAAAATATTGTAATTTTATGTAATTTCCTTGTGAGGTAATACAATTTAATACTTTCAAAATCCCAGTTGGGTAAGCAACTAGGTAGTGGATTGACTGCCTTTGTATTTGCTAAGGTTGGAACCACTCTAAATCCTTGTCCCCTTGTCCAATATTTTTGTGGTTGCTTGCTTTGTTTAAATTAAATTTAAAATATTCATAAAACCCAATTCACCCCCCTCTAGTGGTTTTTCAATTGGTATCAGAGAAGGGTTTCAAGGAACTCTAACAAAGTCTTGAAGAATGGGTGACAGGGTACTTAACAATCTCAACTTGGAAGGAACACTTGTGGCTAGACCTCCAGCTTTTGACGGCACTAACTACACCTACTGGAAGAGGAGGATGCAATTTTACTTCCAAGGAATCAGCTGGGACTTATGGAGAATGGTATCAACTCCATATGAACTTCCTCAAACGGAGTATGCAAATTGGTATGCTAATACGGTAAAATCTACCCAAATGAATGCAAAAGCTGTAAGTATACTTTATTGTTCAATTTCCGTTGGTGAGTTTAATAGAATATCAAATTGTGAAACAACTTATGAGATATGGCATAGATTGTCTATAACATATACAGGAACTATTCAAGTTAAGAATTCTAAAATTGGAATGCTTAAACAGAAATTTGAACAATTTCGTATGGATTGAAATGAATCTATTAGTGAAATGTATGCAAAGTTTGCTTCTATTGTGAATGGTTTGAATGCTTTAGGCAAAGTGATTAGTGAGGAATACCAAGTGTCAAAGATTCTTAGATCTCTCCCTCCCAAGTACAAGCCCAAAGTGACTTCCATTGAAGAAGCAAATGATCTCACCCGACTAAGGATGGAGCAACTCATTGGCAATTTAGAAGCACATGAGGCAACCTTAGAGGAAGAGGAATGACGAGAGCATGATCTTCAACAAGGGAAAAAGAGGGACATTGCATTCAAAGCATCAACCAAGATTAGTCATGACACACGTGAAGATGAAGAAGAAACTCTCATTGTAAACGGTAAGCAATATAAAAGTTTTAAAACTAACAAAACTTCTAGTGTTTCTTCTTCCCAGTGCTTTGAATGTGGCAAAAAGGGACACATGAAAGGTGATTGTCCAAAACTCAAGAAAGGGAAGCAATCATCTCACAAAAAGAAAGAAAGAGCATATAAAGCTGCATGGGATGATTCAAGTGATGATAGTGATGATGGAAAAGAAGAAGTAGAATGTCTTATTGCTACAACAAATGAAGAAGAAGAAGAGGTAAGTCTTTTTGATCTACCAAAAGAAGATCTAATTGCTAGTCTTCAAGATACACATGAGAAATATATTGAGTGCAAGAAGAAATTTAAGAAATCAAATAAAGTAAATGATGAGTTAAATGCCAAACTTCTTTCTCTCACATCTGAAAATGAAAATCTCAAAAAGACAATTGAAGATTATGATATTAAGATGAAATATGTAGAAGAAAATTGCAATCTTCTTTCCCTCGAAAAGTTAAACTTGCAAACTCAAGTAAATGATCTTCAAAAACAACATGTTTTATGTACACATCTAGATTATGATATTGTTTTGAAAGAAAGAGATTCTTTGTTATCTAATCTAGATCAAGCAAAATTAGATATCAAGAAGAAAATGGATGAGATTATGAAGTTACAACAAAAAGTGAGTAGCTTGAGTAACAGTAATATTCTTGATAATATCTTAAATGATTCTTATTGTCAAATTAGGAGAGGACTAGGTTATAAGACTAAGGGAAAATCTTATCAAAAACCTAGTTGGAGAAGGACACAAGTGCTAAAGAATCAATTCATGTATGTACCCAAGAACAACTCAACTTCTAGAAAGAGAAATGAAATTGACTCTATTAGTTGTCATTATTGCTTGCGTCTTGGACACTACTCCTTTTCATGCCCATACAAGAAAAGGAATGATGATCTAGCTTGGGTTCCTAAAACCTAGAAGTTTAAATTTGACTAGTTGAGATTTGACCTAAACTGATTCTTGATATACAAATGTCATATCTCAACACAATCTAGCTTTAACTTTCATATTCTTGTTTTACTTGGAAACAATTACTGAAAACAGTTCTGAAACAATACAGAAACATTCTCGGTCGAGAAACTGTTCGACCGAGAACATTTTCGGTCGAGAAATAGTCGATCGAGTAGGTTACTGCTTTCAAGTTTGCAATAAATCTAATAAAAGTTGTACAAACAGCAGCATTCTAGGTCGAGAAAAACGTCGACCGAGATAAATTCGGTCGACAAACAGTTCGACCGAATCAAGTTCTACTGAACCTATTTTCAATTAATCTAGTTTGCTATTATTTTGTTATTAATGATTGATTTAATATGCAAATCTAGAATAAATCTTGGAGACCATCTTTGAAATAAGACATATTAATCTATTTGCATCATGAATTAAGGTATAACACTATGAATATGAAATCCTTAAACATATTGCAAAAGTGTTATATGAAACCTGATTTTGAACAAACCTTATTCATTGATTGAAAAAGTATATTAAGCATGTTCAGTTACATGGTTTGTCTAAAAATTGAAAACTTATGAACCTGAATGAGACTACTTTTGGTTTATTCTCTACATGATTTGGCTTAAAACTGAAAATATGAACCATGATTAGTTTAATCAAGGAAATAACTATTTTATCATAATCCACATGGTTTTTCCTTGGTCTATCTATGTAAGAACCATGTGTATTAAAATTTAAATGGTCATAATCATTGTATTTCATGAAGTTACATGCTTCCATCTTGATCATTGTATTGTGGATATACTTCTACTGTTCTATCATAATTATTGTGCCATAATCATTATGTTTCATTGGTTTTTCTACAATAATCTTTGATCCATATATACAAACCATGAATGGATATTGTTTTTGATCATTGTGATTCAGCTCATGTGAAGATGCCATTTTGCATAAATAGTAAAACTTCATGGCACAAATGCATTTTAAATTGAAAATCTGTAGAAATTATACTTCACATATAAGTGTTCTAATTGGAAATCTGTAGAAATTGCCTCTTGGTTTAAATCAAGTTTGACCAAGGGGCGCTATGGTCGAAGTCAAGTTCGACCTAAAATAAGCTTGACAAAATGCTTATTTATACATCATTTTACTGCACTTAATCTTAGTATCTTGATTCAAAATGTGTTTATCATATTGAAAACATAATTTTAGTGCATAAATCTTATTATGATCTAATATTGATTGTGACCTTAGAATCCTTAAATTATTTTGTCTATAATATTAAGGGGGAGCTCACACAAACTATCGTGATTATAAGATTAAGAAGCTTACAAAACTTTGAAAACATCATTTGAAGCTTGTTATGACCTTAGTATTTTTAATCTTGGTTATGAAAATAAAGGAATCTACAAATTTCATGAATGTGATATATATCTTGTTCTTAATGGAATTCTCTAAGAAAATCAGAGCTTAACATCCCGTGCATTTGGTTAGAGACACTTTTCATGTACTCTAAGCTTAAAGGATTCTCATTTCATTTTCAGGGCTTAACATCCCTTGTAAAATGGATGACAAATCAATACACATATGCCATGAACTTATAAGGAACTCATATCATTTCAAGGCTTAACATCCTTTGCAAATGATTGAGAAATAAATTGTGGATAAATTTAACAATAATTGGTTTGCATTAATTCCTTGCTTTTAAATTGTATATCTCTTTAAGGGGGAGCATAGCATAAAATTAAGGGGGAGAAATAAAAACTCATACTCAATGATTATCTTAGATATCTTATTGAAATGACAAAGGGGGAGAAATAAATATAAAATCAAAAACATAAAATAAAATGAGTTTCATAATATCTCGGCCAACACCCACTTGCAAAACAAGAACGGCTACAAAAGGTAAACTTCAGGTATGAAACTCATATGATTTATATTTCCTTATTTTATATTTAGGAAATGTTTGTCATCTTCAAAAAGGGGGAGATTGTTGGCTAAATTGGACATTATTATAATCCCTTTGTTTTGATGATGACAAACATTTCATTCTTGTGGATCTAACGTGCTACTTGAGTGATGCAGGAACTAGGGGGATGACACAACTTTGGAAGATCTAAATGCTCACAATGTGTTAATTTCATGATTGTAATCAAATGTAAAAACTTGTACAAGATATATAATGTACAAGTACTTAGACATCATGTAAATCAAGCGTTAGATCTTCCCTAGCCACTCACAACACTTAGATAGGTCATTCCCTATAATAGTGTCACATCTGCACACTCATACACACACTTAGTATCTAGCTCAAAACATTGAAACAGGGTCATTCTCGGTCGACAAATTCCTCGACCGAGACACTCTCGGTCGACAAATTCCTCGACCGAGATTGACCCAAGTAGCCGTTAGACCCAGCAGACAAGGTAGTTCCAAGTTGGAGAAGAATGTTATATACACTTTCTCTAGACAGTCCCTCGATTGACAAGTCCTCGACCGAGATGGACTCTCGGTCGACAAGTCTTCGACCGAGAAGTGTTCTGTCTGCAATTTTTAGAGTTAATTAACTAGCCGTTGTTAAAACAACTAATGGATACCTAACAGCTAGTTGAGCACTAAGAACCCCCTAGAAAGTGTCTAGAACATCCTTAAGCATTCATAAGCCATTCCTATAAATAGGACAAGCCATAGGACACCCAAAACACACTTGTGCTACACTTGAGCATTCATACTTGCAAATTGGCAATTCATTCTTGTGAGCAATTGAGCAATTCCAACATTGGCTATACATTTCCATTTCTCTAAATTCTTGTCCTATAGGCTAGCATCTCCTACCCACTACACTTACACTTCCATACATATTGGTTAGGAGATCAAAACGCTTGATATAGGAAATCAAGCCTTGTGCTACAACGATATTATAATTTCTATTTTCCCTTCTTCTTCCTTTATATCTTTTGTACTCTCCTCACTACTCCTAGGGTTGGAGGTTGTGGATTGGAGAGGGTTTGTCTTCTCAGTGGAGAAGGTGGACTTTGGACTACTTCAAGAAGGTTGTCTCAATGGGAAGCTACTTCAAGAGGAAGGCTACTTGAAGGGGAGCTTGAGGTTACTTCAAGGAAGGTTGCTTCGAGGTTGGTGAGACTACTTCTAGGTGAAGGCTGTCCGAAGGGTTTGGTGAAAGTATTTTAATTTTATGTAATATCCTTGCGAGGTAATAAAATTTAATACTTTCAAAATCCCAGTTGGGTAAGCAACCGGGTAGTGGATTGACTGCCTTAGTATTTGCTAAGGTTGGAACCACTCGAAATCCTTGTCCCCTTATCCAATTTTTTTGTGGTTGCTTTCTTTGTTTAAATTAAATTTAAAATATTCATAAAACCCTATTCACCCCCCCTCTAGTGGTTTTCACCTACAACCGGCCTCATTATTAGAGGTCCTTTCTCCATGTAGGATCAAGCTCACAAGCATACCCGTACATGGTGAAGCCTATGTTCAAGCTTATGTTTGCTCAAGGTTATCCATAACCCTCTATGCTCATCTCATAAGTTATCCATCATACTCTCCTGGCCAGGGTTTTAGCCTAATGTCAATACTACTGACGTACTCTGGGTGCATACTATGCCCTACTTGCATAAGCCCATAGGGTTTCTATAGGTCCTTCACTAACCTTATCCTTGAAGGAGCTATCCTTCACTCTAACCTGCACGACCCTTCCCAGGGTTGGGTTGCCAAAGGCACTAGGTCATCCAACCTTCTATGGCTCAAAGCATCATGGGCATCCAAAAGCATGTCCACCCACCAACTTGGTCCATCAGGACATCTAATTCATCATGTCATCTCTCTCTAACCAACACTTAGGGTTAGGGTTAGCATCATCCAGAGGATGTGCCAGGTCTCCACTTATAATGGAGGTCTCTACCTCCAGGACTAACTCTCTTTACTTATCCTCCTTACAAGAAGGTCTAGCCTCAGGTCTCTCCTAAGGGCATGACCACTTATGTCATACGACCTAAGCATGTATCTATTCTTTTACGCTTAATCTATTAAGCTTATGTCCATGACACCTTATTTACATGCTTTTTATTAATTTGGTGGAGGACTCCTTAAACCTTATCAACCTTACCCATACCTCAAGAGGGTGAGGAAAAGAGAGAAAACCCTAATCCTTATAATCCTTAACCGCATTTGAGTGGAGAAGGGATAAACAAGATGAGAGAGTCCTAAAGGTATCTTATTTCGACTCCAATCCTGAGACATTGGCTAGGCAGTCACACCAATCTGGGAGTCCTCGTATTCTGACTAGCGGTGCGGAGGAAAATCTTGCCAGCCCCCAGATGTGATCCTTTTCTAGACACCTCTGTCTTTCAAAAATTCCTCTAATAACTCCCTTGGGTTCTACGGAGTTTGTAAAATTAAATAATTATTAGAGATTAAATGAGGAACCCATGCTCTGATACCAAATATAACGACCCCGCCTTTTGGTAACCCCCAATTAAGGGAGACCGAGAGGTTAGATCCGTTATCCAAATTTCCGGATCAAAGGTTCGACAAATAATCAATAACAATTATTGAATTCTACCAGACTATACTGAAAAGTTGTAATAAAATAAACTTTTTACATACCTTTTTAAAACTAGTATTTCTAAACTTCTATCCACATAGATACTAATCTAAGTAATCCTCCTTTACACTTTAATTCTCATTTAGTTCCACATATGCCACTTTACTATTTGTTCCTTTCATTTGTACCTAAAACGCCGATAAATAAAATGTAGGTCAGCATAAAGCTGGTATGTGGGGGAAACAATAATCATGCAACTATGATAACAACATATTGCAGGCAATTATGATTTTAAACAAACAACTTTACGTTTTCTGCATAACTGCTCAATCCTTACATACCCTAGCCTCTGCGTTGTCCCTACAGTGGACCTGGATACTAACTTCCTTATGGTAGATCCCCATTAAACCCCTCATAATCCCACCTAATAGGCGAATTAATTTCTAGGGTTGAGTCACATGGCACTACCCGTAGGTAGCCCACTCCATAACTCATGGTGTGCTAAAGAGTCTCATGGCACTACACATGGGTAGCCCAATTTCTAACTCATGATAGCCTAGAACTTGCTCTAGGTTTCCCTTTCTAGCCTTTGCAAAGCCACAGAGGAGGTCCATGATCTGAGCCAGTTATGTATGCACATTTATGGTGATAATCATAGTCACTCTATAGTTGCATGAAATAAAAGGCATCCAACAGTTATTTTCAGGCAACCGATAAAAATGTTTGGGAATCACTGTGAAACTAAAGCGATTATTCATAAGCGTAACCACATACCTATCAGGTAGATTTGAGACAGAAATATTCCATGCAAGTAAGAAATCCAAGCAAGCAAGCACATACAACAAGATCCTGAAATAATCATGCAATTCCCTTTTATTACTTATGTCATCAAGATCTATTAAACCTAGCTCGCTTCCTAGGGTTTCTAGCCCAATTTTAGGGTTTCCTTTGCAATTAGGGTTCCATTTTATTTTTACTATTTTAAACCCTAATTGTATACAATTGCTTTCAAACCCTATTTATCTCATCTATTCTTCACGAAAGATATTAAGGTTATCTTTTAACAATATATAACCCTAATTTCGATTTAAGGCACAATTAAAAGTCCATTAGGCCTCTTTTACATTAAAGCTACCATTTTTATCCTTTTAATCCATGACAAGATCATTATGCTCATTTATCATCAATTCAAAGTTCATTATGGTCTAATTCACATATGAACTCGATTTGCCATTAATTCTATCTTTTATTCATTAGAAAACCCTAATTACAACATTAAGGGTATTTATCCACAATTAGGAACTGTTATACTTGAAATAGCTTAAAATTATCATATCTCAACTTTAATCATGAAATAAAAGCCATTAATAGTCTCATTCACTAATATTAGGGTTTCAAGGCCCATTAAAGCATATTTACGCACATGAAACTCCAAATTAACCAATTCTATGCAAAGTTCATCCCTTTTGTTCTTAATGTACCTTTTACAATTAACAGATTAATATCAACTTTAATCATCCATTAAACCCATTAATCATCTCAAAATAGGGTTTCTTAATCATTAAAGCATTAAAGTTGATAACTTCCATTACTTTTTGAATCGTAATAGAAATTAGCCTCTTAAACTATTTTTATTGGATTCCTCTCATTTTTCTGAGAAATTTTCATATTTTATACATACCAATCCGAGCTACCAATATTTAATTACGAATTTTTCAATAAAATCTTACTTGGGCCAATCGGGAGCTGCCACGTCGTTGTTTCCATGCAACGTTGGTGTGTATGAAAACATTTTGAAAAGACTGTTTTGCCCTTGGTAAGTGGATCGCTCCTTCAATACTTGGAAGGGTAGAACGCTCCAACGGCCCAAAGCCTTCTTCTACCTCACGCCACCTCCAGGCTGCCGCCCTAGCAGCCAAGGACACAACTTCCCTTCCTCCCTTGGACCTCGACGGCCCTTGGGGACAGGTCCTCTTATTCCGTTGGTCTCTGCCACACCTACTGGGGCTCCGAGTTACTACCGAGGTGGCAGGGATCAGAGTAGGAAGACCTGCAACCCCACCTTTGTATGCAGCCGTGCTGCATCCGGTGTGCTTAGCTAGGGCGAGGGGACGTCCACCCAAACATATCACGAGATCGTGGAAGCGACAGGCCACCCTCGCAGCTTCTCCCCAGCCCCCCGTTCACTCCAGGGTTGTTCCAACCTCTCAGTTAGGGTTTTACATGCAAAGAACAAGAAGAAGAAAGAGAGGGGTGTGGGATCCTTCCTGGACTCGAACCTGAGGGTCTACCCTTTATATAGCAGTGGGTAACAAAGCCCTAAGGTGTGCATCCACGAGGACTCAAGTTCCATTCCAAAAAGGAAAACATATTCCTTAACTATGAAGAAATCTTCTCTCTCTTCATTCCCTTGTAGATAGTACTATTCTTTGGGTAATTAGGAATTCGAAAATCCTTTCCATTATTCTCTTTATTTTTGGCTTTTAATTCATTGGCCACAAAATTTATATTTCCTTAAGTAGAAAATACTTCCTTCTTAACAATACCACATAATCCATTAATAATGTATTCACATTATCTTCTTATTTTCTGTTATTCATATTTTATCTTTCTTTTTCTTCATTGGGACTCCTTGGATCCCAAGAAACTCAAATATTTCGAAATTCCTTTTTAAGGATACTTATTATCCTTCTAGATGCATCTATTTCTATTATTGTCTCATTATATCGTTTATTTCTTATTAAAATATCTCTCTTTGAGGATTTCTCTTTATCTTTATCTTTATTTTTATTTTCCTCATTGGTATTCCTTTTAACATTAGGAATCCTTGGAATACGAAAATCCACCAAGGATAACTCAATTATACCTCTTTCCACTTATTTTCCACATTTTATCATTATTTTCAGTTTCTTTCTTAACTAAGAAATATTTAATTGGTCTTTTCTTTTCTTGTTGCATTATTTTTGCAACATTGGACTCCTTGGCACCCAAGGAACCCAAGAGGTGTGAAATCCAACTTTGGATTATATTCTTTTGCCTTCTGGAGGTTTCCACATCTTTCTTTTCTCCATTTCTTATTATTAATGGAGTTTCTTTTGTATTTTCCTTGTTATTGGGCCCAATAGCCAATAAAGCCCACAAAACAACCATCAAGGCTATTGTAAACGAAATCCATTTATTCAAAACAAATTATATCATTATTTGTTCAAATATCTTTAATATGAGAAATTACATTTCTCACCAAAAGAACCCAAAAAATGGGGTTGCTCTGATACCAAATGTAATGACCCTGCCTTTCGGTAACCCCCAATTAAGGGAGACCGAGAGGTCAAAGCCGTTATCCCAATTTCTGGATAAAAGGTTTGACAAATAATCAATAACAATTATTAACTTCTACTAGACTATACTGAAAAGCTGTAATAAAATAAACTTTTTACATACCTTTTTAAAACTAGGATTTCTAAACTTCTATCCACACAAATACTAATCTAACTAATCCTCCTTTGCACTTTAATTCTCATTTAATTCCACATATGCCACTTTAGTATTTGTTCTTTTCATTTGTACCTAAAACGCCGATAAAGAAAACGTCAGTCAACATAAATCTGGTATGTGGGGGAAACAATAATCGTGCAACTATGATAACAACATATTGGAGCCAATTATGATTTTAAACAAACAACTTTATATTTTCCACATAACTGCTCAATCCTTACATACCCTACCCTCTGCGCTGTCCCTGCAGTGGACCTGGATACTACCTTCCTTATGGTAGATCCCCATTAAACCCCTCATGATCCCACCTAACAGGTGAATTAGTTTCTAGGGTCGAGTCACATGGCACTACCCGTAGGTATCCCACTCCTTAACTCATGGTGTGCTAAAGGGTCGCAGGGCACTACACGTGGGTAGCCCAATTTCTAACTCATGATAGCCTATACCTTACTCCAGGTTACCCTTTTAGCCTTTGCAAAGCCATAGAGGAGGACCAGGATCTGAGCCAGTCATGTATGAACATTTATGGTGATAACCATAGTCACTCTATAGTTGCATGAAATAAAAGGCATCCAATAGAAATTTTTAGGCAACTGATAAAAATGTTCGGCAATCACCGTGAAACTAAAGCAATTATTCATATGCGTAACCACATACATGTTAGGTTGATTTGAGATAGAAATATTCCATGCAAGTAAGAAATCCAAGCAAGCAAGCACATACAACAAGATCCTGAAATAATCATGCAATTCCCTTTTATTACCCTTGTCATCAAGATCTATTAAACCTAGCTCGCTTCCTAGGGTTTGAAAGCAATCATATACAATTAGGGTTTAAAATAGTAACAATATCTTTCATCATTATTAAGCACTAAGATTAACACCTCATGTAACATATTTCATTCACATGATCTTATTTCATTGCTCGTAATAAATTGCAACATTTATTAATGAATTCTCACAAGATTAACCAACACTATCATATTATCATCATTATTCATGTATATGGTTAACCATTTATGCATAAAGAGTTATTAAACCATCTCTAAGGTTTTCATCATGTCATATCCACTATCATATCTCAAGATTGGATCACATCCTTATATATATTATATCATGGTTGTGCTAAACAAACTTATGTGAGTGGCTTGTTAAACATATATCAAAACTTTATCTAGTCCAACTGAGGTTCTATTGTCCCATATCATGAGGGTAGTGTCATGAATAGTCTCTATGATCTAATTCAACTCTATGAGTACCTCATATGCATATACTTTATCCTCCCTATTTGGTTTAGGGTTTTCGGGTCTACCTCATTGGTACTAGAAATAGCTTTGCAATCTCTAGACACATAAGCACAAACCAAAACATGTTATGTGATTCTCTTCACATGTCTTCTACCCATGAAACATGCTTACCCAAAACTATGTTATATACACCCCTAGATTCCTATGTGGGAAACCACCAACTCAAGCATGAGGCTTCATAGAAACTAACATAGCTACCTCCTCCAGGGTCTTGGGCTCTCTCCCTCACCCAGATGGCAGGCACTCATATTGATGTGTGCATATACACATATAACCAGCCTCTCTCTATCTCTAGGGTTTGGTCCTCTCAAGGACATCTAGGGTTCAAAAGGACTATAGGAATCATGCATTGGGAAACTCAACTCATTCACTCAGGAGTATTCTAGTTTAGGACATATCATATCACATATTTCTCATATTTCTCATATCATGGAGTCTAGGTTCTATGACCTTCTCCCTATGGGTCTCACTCTCTCTAGAGTTAACCCCAAAACTGGTCCTAACACTAGAGGTCCTCCTTCATAAAAGAGATTGAGGCTCATGCTGACTCACATCTTATCTTAACTTAGCTTATCTTATCTCATAAAAGAATGCATACTTGCATCATCAAAACTTATCTCAAATCCTTAAAACTGAACTTAAGTCCTCAAAAACAACATATATTATCACAACTATCATATATCATCTATGTAAGACTTACATCATATCATCAAAACTTATATCATCTATTCCATCTATCATATATTCCAACAAGGCTCTAGACATCTAATCCAGAACTACCTTCTCTTCTAAACTGATGTCATTCACTTTCACTTAGGTTACATGACCACCTCCTACTCGTACATGTGTGGGGACACATTTTTGTAATAGATATATATAATAAAATATTATATAGTTTTTCTCTGATAAAATATGCGTCAGAGAAAACTACCAAGGTTCGATCTGATTGGAATGAAAAACCAAATCCTGAAAATGAGTGTCCCACACATAGTAGAGGGTTCATTGTCATGAAAACTAGTGTAGGGGGTGAGAACATGGTGTAGACTGGTGTACCTACCCAAAACATAGATGCATCATATGTCAAAGGTTTCTCTTCCCATGATGTACATCATTTCCAAATAATGCAACGTCCCATACCGCTGCATTATAAGGAAAGAATGACATCCAAGGACCTGATATACAACAAGCACCAGTCTAGACCTAGTTATCAGACATCTAGGTGCTAACCTAGAGGCTAGGTCAGATCTAGTCTCTAAAAGATGACTAAACTAACCCTAAAGATTTTTAAAAGTTTAAGGTTCTTTAGTTTGAGTTGCATAATGAGCAAATGCCAGGCTTTGCTATTATTCATGCTCTGATACCACCTGTGACGTCCCTAGATTTTCTAAAACTTAATCTAATGTGTGATCTCCAAATTGAAACCCTCACCTCAGCAAGAATCCCAATTTAAACACCACACACTAGGCTAAGAAGAAGAAAATCATAGGAAGTCAGAAGGAAACAATCATTATCACATGTACATGAACAATAATGAAACCATACACACATGTTCACCATTCAACATATAATTACAACATGAACTGTTACAACATTTGATATTAAATATTGAACAACAAACTATACATATACATGTACTGCCACTAAACTATAAGATCTTAAGACAACATGTCCACCTGTACATCAGCTCGCCACACAACTCTCACTATCTTGGATCTTCAAGAGCATAACCACAACCTAAATAAAAGATTACACGTGGTACACGTCAACACAATATTCAAGAATATTGTACTGAGTATGCCTATGTGTCTTTTATATACCTCTCATCATATATTGGCAATAAGATAAAATTAATACTTGGCAGTTATAAACAAATATAAGAAAAAGCATATACTTGCACAAAGATGTTCATTAACAAAAGAGAACACATATTTTAAGCTCATTTCCATTATATGTAAAGTTGATAAACCACATGCACTATTCTACCAAAGAGATGTAGTGCTCACATGTACTATTCTACCAAAGAGATTTAGTACTTTTATAAATGCACTATTCTGCCAAAGAGATTTAGTGCTCACATGTACTATTCTGCCAAAGAGATTTATTACTTTCATCAATGCACTATTCTACCAAAGAGATTTAGTGTTATCATATAATGGATCAGATGCCTTATGTTTCATGTGTTCATAGCCATAAGTACGGAAAATCAAGTAAGATATCATACAAAAACAAAAATTTCAATCAATACCATATGCCAAGTCTTTACTACCATATAACACAAGCATAATGTATAATAAGCCAAGCAAGAGGTAATGACATACCTTCCAAAGAGATAGATCATTCTAATCATATATTCCTCATGTCATCTATATCTCAGTCAAAACCCTGGTTGAGATAAGATCATATACGATCATCAAATTCTCATCATCCGACATCTCATCTTAACCCTAATTATATCTATTTTAGGGTTTACTTTATCTCATTACGATATGTGCACCATTACTTGTCTTATCTTCTTGTAATTAGGTTACTGATCTTATATTCCAGAATAGTATACATAATCAAATTACTTGGTTTCCTATGATTATGTGCACATGTGACCAGCCTAAATCGCGCGTCCTAAAATTGGAGGCATATTTGAGGTAGTCGAGCTTTTACATTTATAAACCTGAATCCTTCTAGGCCCCCGCAACTTTGTTTACGGGGTCGAAGTAGACATACGGGGTCGAACACAGGGACAAAGGGGGTAGTGTTGAGAACCCAGAATCGACACGCTACACTCCGGCAGGTATAAAGAGATAAAATTTCCAAAAGGGGAAGCAGTAAGATGTCACAAATAAAACAAAGAAAACTATCTCCAAGTGGAGCTACAAGAGAGATTTAAGATTTTAGTCATTTAGCGGTTTTTAGGGGTTTTCATGCAACAGAAACAGAAAGATATTGCTCGAGCTAAAGCGAGGTACGAAGGATAAAACTCCAGTAAGACAAGCGGCGGTAGAACCAGTCTTGTACCCCTCCTCTCGAAGCGGGTACCTCTAACAAGGCATCAGCACCCCTCCCGAGGTCACCGGACTAAAATTAGAGTGGAAAGGTCACTAAAGCAATTCCGTTCCAGGCACTCTCGTACTCCAGAATCAGACCAAACACTAGAGCCACAACACAACTCTCGAAGTTGTTGCGATGGGAAAACACGATTCGTTAGCTATGCAAAACGCGATCCAAACATGCAAGCTAGAGTTCGGACATCAAACATAGCAATCATCCAACAGATTGTACCAAGCACAGAGCAGCAAGTAATTAAGCATCTCCTATTTCCATAGCCAAATAAAGGGTCTTAATTACAATGCATAAGTAAGGAATTAAATGACAGAAAGTAAAGATAGGTGTCGCCTCCTTGATGTAGAAGGACGATAGGGTGTTGTAGCTCTCCTGTCCGATATCGGCCAGAGGCCTAGCCCGATATAGAGGTGTCGGGCAGCACACCCTCTCGGGCGGCACGCACCGACTGTCGACCGTATCGCTCAAGGACCCTGGTCGATACGCTCATGTTGGGCGGCACGCTCGACAAGCTAAGCGTATTAGTTTGATATCGTGTCGGGCTAAGAGCTACGCATTGTTGTTGTCGGGCACTTGTGTCTCTCATCTACGTCGGCCGATATCGGCCCACAGTGTCGCCCGAGACGGTCCTAAGTGAACTGTCCCCTCCCTCTCGGGATGAGGAGAAGCTCACCTAGTGTCGCCCGAGACAAGCACTGGGGCACGACACGTATGCTCTCGCAGTCTCCTCGAAAGATAACTCAACTCCCAACTGTCTGAATTCTAAAACTCCGAACTATCTTTTTGGCTCCCTATAGCTACTAGTTATAGTCAGCTGGCCGGGAGGAGTTATGGTGTTCGAAGCGCCACGTGGCCCCCTTAACCGCCGGTCGATGGACGGCCGATACAGGTATAGCTCGGCACGGAGGTGTCTGCTATCGATCATGTGACGGGCGGCGCACCTACCGGTGGGTGCCTGTGTCGCCCGACAAGCTGGGTTGTCGGGGCGAGCCGGGATCCCTGTCGGGTAGTCGGCGTGTCATCCGTCAGCCTCTTCTCACGCGGTACCTCTTTGTCGAGCGTCTTTTTGTCGCCCAACCCCTGTCGGGCAGGGGTTGTATCGGGCGTCAGGGAGGTCGAGACAAGCTTGGACTTATTCATGGGTCGGAGCGGCCTTATTGCCCAAAAACAAGGAAAACTCTGCAAAAGATAGGAAAATTGGATTAAGAGCATATCTTGGCCAATTATTGCGAAAGTGCATACAAAAGAGAGGAAAATAGCTAAAAATGGCAGTTTTGATAACAGAAAAACAGTCTAAAATATCACAAAATTTGGTTTTATCAACTCCCCCAAACTTAGCATTTTGATTGTCCTCAATCAATATTTAAACTATATTTTGTGATGCTTCTTCTTGCTTGGTATAACTTTTAGGCCAAGAGGTAAAACAAGTATAGTAATGCCTTTAGAGATAATGCTGCTTCACTGCAAACAAAAGACCATGCGTTTCCTTGCCTTATCATTTCAGTAAAATTTTTCTCTACAACTTCGGCGAGACTTTGTTGTATGATTCCGAAGTTAGCTTACACACCAAACAGCTTTCTTTTTGGGGCAGAAAGTTGTGTATAGGGTAGTCTAAGGCTTTTTGGGTTTTTCATTCTTGTCTCCCATCAGTCCATCCAGGTAAGGGTCCGTTAACGGGCTAGTGGTCCCTACAGTCCAAGCCAGTTGGCTTTAGAGCAGTGATTTCATATCCTACGTACCACTGCCCCGGATCTACCATGCCTAAAGATGGGTACTTTTGGAAAACAAGTGGTGTATATATATATATATTTTTTTTTCTTTTTCTTTTATTGGGAACAACTCTCATGCTTTTATTCACACTCATAAGGCTTCTCTCTCTTTTGGGATTTTTTTTGGGCAAGGGGGAACAAAGAGATTCCTGCTTGTTTGGGCAGCTTTTTCCTTCTCCATACTCGTCTCTTAACTGTTTGCGAGATTATTGTATTTTTCGAAACTTTTGGCATGACAAAACATATTCTTTTGTTCGTTTGAAGCAGCATTATCAAAAAGATATAACAGGACTTGCGTCACATTCAGCACAAAGAAAATAAACTTGGCAAGCAGTTGCATCAGGGTTTTTACTAATATAGCGACTTTGTACATATGCATGGGAACAAAATAAGCAAAATTTTCAAAATTTTCAAAAATTTTGGTATAAACATATATATGTACACATGATATAGGAAAGATCAAAAGGATAAAGAACAAAAGAATAAGGAATTTAAGTCAGAGAGATCAGAAGATTTTTGTACCTCCCTCACTGGTACATGGTACCCCCCCCCAAACTTACTCCACACTCTGTCCCCAGAGTTGTGGAGTAGATAAGGTAGGGTAATGTTGATCCAGTGAGGGTTAGCCAATGAGCGTGCCTGCGTCGGATAGAAGCTCCCACACATACTCCCCTCTCTTGCTGTGATAATCGATGTGTTGGAGTTGGTCAGGCACTGCTTTGTTTGCTATCCATTCCAGGACATAGATGCCGCAGTCGTTAGATAGGGGAAACTGTTGCGGGCTGCGGTGGCAGAACTGGAGTTCTTGCCATTTGCTTGCTTGCGTGTCCAGAAATTGTTGTATCATCTTTGCCACCTCATCGTAGTATTTTTGAGTTAAGCGTTCGACGGATGACAGTGGTTCTGATGTACACGGCACTGGATGGTTCTTGTTGTTGTCCGAGCTGTTGTAAAAGATTCCTGCTTGTTGCCTAGTGTACATCGTTAGGAGCGTCCAATGGTTATAATGCAATATTGGCAGAAAAATTTGGCTAGGGACCCCGCTTTCCAACTCTTCCAGAAAAAGCTTCTTTTCTCCTATTTCATCAGCTAGGCAGATGTCGTTGAACAACAGTGGATGGGATATGTATGTGTGTTCGAACTTTGACTGTAATATTTGGATGCAAGCGGTAAACACAGATATCGCCATACATCCTCCTTCTTTAACTATGTCCCTCAGATCTTCTACTGGTTCTATCACATTGCCTACCTTGTAAGCAACATCTCCTGGGGTAGCATCTGCTAACTTCAGAAGGATTTCATCTACCTGCTCCTGTGTGAGCGTAGTGCATGAGAAGTGGTCAAAGTCTTTGATCAGCCCTTCTGTACCTATAGGCGAAGCAGTGTCTTCCATCCCGTGCACTTTCCGCAGGGTCTCTAACTGCTTGCCTGCCCCGTGGGTGTCAGTTTCTAGTTCCGCTTATTTCTCTACGGGGCTGCTGGATTGTGAAGATTCTTCCTCTTGGTCATCGTTCAGCAGCCTATTAGGTACCCCTTCATCTCGAAAATAGTGCCCGTCTTTGATCAGTAGCATGGCGTATGTGCCTCTGCGTTGATAGAAACATGTGCCCCTGAGGGCTCTCAAGTTGCCAAAAGTACTGAGCACCTCTATGGCACTTAAGACGACTAAGGCGCTGTTTCCGCTTCCCTCTTCATCCTGGACGGGGAAGTTGTGAATAGAATAGAAGTTCCAAATGCCGCCATGATGTTTGGATCCTTCCTTGATAGCTTGTAGAAGACGCAGTGGTAGAAGTCTCATCTTTCTGTCCTCCGAGCGGCTGAAAGCAGTTCCGGAGTGCGGCACCTTGTTGTAATTGTAGTTCAGCAGCCGTACGTCGTGGTTCTTTAAGTCTACTATGCAGAGGAACCAAAAGTCGCGGTGCTTGTACGGTGCCAACACGAGGTTAGGGCTATGCTCGTCAATGTGTCGCGGCATATTGGTCACCGCAGTGGAGTCTTGTTCCCCCTTCATTATCCTTCTTGCCAAGGTCGGGGTGGCGACGTATATCTTCTTCTGACCTGTCCTTCTATCTATATTTTCTATTATTGCATTTTCGAGGACCCTAAACAGTCTTTTTCCGACGACGGCCGGCGAGCGGAACATGCCGCGGAGTGTTCCCCATTGTACGGAGAAGTAGCTGTCACTCCAGACGACGTCTTCTTCATCTGCCCGCGATCTTAGGACCTTATCCAGCAGCTTATGGTCTCTGATCGTTAGGTAGCCGATGGCTCTTCTGTCGAAATTGGCCATCTCAAAGGAAGGTATTTCAGATGGCTCACGGAACCTGTCCGCCATCGAGCATCTTCCTCGGGGAAGGTGTCTTTCATTAGCTGCATACACGTCCCCCTTTTCTCCCTCTGATTCGTCAGAAGAGTCTCCCCCAATGCTGATATATGCGTTATCATCTTCAACTTCATCCAGGGAGACTGAGGGATTTTCTTCCTCTAGACCTAAGGAGCTCTGCTATCCTGCTGGAGCTCCGTCAGTTGACTTTGGCTGCGTTCCTTCCTCGGGCGTTGTTCCTGATCATTCTGATTTCTTCTTTGCCTCTGACGGTGATGGCGTCTGTGTCGGTGATGGTCCTCTTCGTACTCCCCTGAGTCTGGATCTTCTTATTGATGGTCACCATCATACCTATCGTTTTCTTCAGGCGGGGGCGAATCAGGCCTCCTCCTTTGGCGTTCGCCTTCAGAATGGGGTGGTTCAATGCGAGGCGGCATGACGGTTGGAGTTGGTTCTCAGTGGAACAGATCACCGTTCTTCTGAGTTCCTATTAGTGGCACGAGGAATCAAGTTTAGAAGATAGATTTATTAATTTCAAGCAAAGAATAATAGTAAAGGAAAAAAAAAGAAAAAGAAAAAGAGTGCTGTCAAACTCATTCCTAAGCTTGAGGCACAGGAGTGTAGTTAGTGGATTCGGATTCGTCAACAGTACCGTTTTTGCCTTGTCCCCGGCAACGGCGCCAAAAAGTTGACCGGCCTAAATTGCGCGTCCTAAAATTGGAGGCGGATTTGAGGTAGTCGAGCTTTGACATTTATAAACCTGAATCCTTCTAGGCCCCCACAACTTTGTTTACGGGGTCAAAGTAGACATACGGGGTCGAACACAGGGACAAGGGGGGTAGTGTTGAGAACCCAGAATCGACACACTACACTCCGGCAGGTATAAAGAGATAAATTTCCAAAAGGGGAAGTAGTAAGATGTTACAAATAAAACAAAGAAAACTATCTCCAAGTGGAGCTACAAGAGAGATTTAAGATTTTAGTCATTTAACAGTTTTTAGGGGTTTTCATGCAGCAGAAACAGAAAGATATTGCTCGAGCTAAAGCGAGGTACGAAGGATAAAACTCCAGTAAGACAAGCGGCGGTAGAACCAGTCATGTACCCCTCCCCTCGAAGCGGGTACCTCTAACAAGGCATCATCGCCCCTCCCGAGGTCACCTGACTAAAATTAGAGTGGAAAGGTCACTAAAGCAACTCCATTCCAGGCACTCTCGTACTCCAGAATCGGACCAAACACTAGAGCCACAACACAACTCTCAAAGTTGTTGCGATGGGAAAACACGATTCATTAGCTAAGCGAAACGCGATCCAAACATGCAAGCTAGAGTTCGGACATCAAACATAGCAATCATCCAACAGATTGTACCAAGCACAGAGCAGCAAGTAATTAAGCATCTCCTATTTCCATAGCCAAATAAAGGGTATTAATTACAATGCATAAGTAAGGAATTAAATGACAGAAAGTAAAGATAGGTGTCGCCTCCTTGATGTAGAAGGACGATAGGGTGTTGTAGCTCTCCTACCCGATATCGGTCAGAGGCCTAGCCCGATACAGAGGTGTCGGGCGGCACACCCTCTCGGGAGGCACGCACCGACTGTCGACCGTATCGCTCAAGGACCCTGGCCGATACGCTCATGTCGGGCGGCACACCCTCTCGGGCGGCACTCTCGACAAGCTAAGCGTATCGGTTTGATATCGTGTCGGGCTAAGAGCTATGCATTGTTGTTGTCAGGAACTTGTGTCGCTCATCTACGTCGACTGATATCGGCCTGCAGTGTTGCCCGGGACGGTCCTAAGTGAACTGTCCCCTCCCTCTCGGGATGAGGAGAAGCTCACCTAGTGTCGCCCGAGACAAGTACTGGGGCACGACATGTATGCTCTTGCAGTCTCCTCGGAAGATAACTTAACTCCCAACTGTCTGAATTCTAAAACTCTGAACTATCTTTTCGGCTCCCTGTAGCTGCTATTTATAGTCAGCTGGCCGGGAGGAGTTATGGTTCTCGAAGCGCCACGTGGCCCCCTTAACCTCCGGTCGATGGACGGTCAATACAGGTATAGCTCGGCGCGGATGTGTCTGCTATCGGTCATGTGACGGGCGGCGCGCCTATCGGTGGGTGCCTGTGTCGCCCGACAAGCTGGGTTGTCGGGGCGAGCCGGGCTCCCTGTCGGGTAGTCGGTGTGTCATCCGTCAGCCTCTTCTCACGCGGTACCTCTTTGTCGAGCGTCTATGTGTCGCCCAACCCCTGTCGGGCAGGGGTTGTATCAGGCATCAGGGAGGTCCAGACAGGCTTGGACTTATTCATGGGCCGGAGCGGCCTTATTGCCCAAAAACGAGGAAAACTCTGCAAAAGATAGGAAAATTGGATTAAGAGCATTTCTTGGCCAATTATTGCGAAAGTGCATACAAAAGAGAGGAAATTAGCTAAAAATGGCAGTTATGATAACAGAAAAACAGTCTAAAATATCACAAAATTTGGTGTTATCAACATGTTACCCTATGTTACATGTATTAATCATATTAGGGTTTATATCACATTATGAGAAAACATCATCATATAACATGGATTATGTGTATATAACTTATCTCAGATTTATATATTATCTTCTAGTTACAGACATGAGGGTTTTTAGTAAATCTCATCATTTATTGAGCATGCATGCACTTATTACATTTTATATAGGTTAAAAGCCCTAAATGGAAACATCAAGCAAATTACATGATTTCATACATCAACATGGCAATATCTGACATCATATGCATTTAAAACATGGTTATGGACTTACTGACATTTTTCCATAATTTTATGTCATCGTTTGCTATTTATTATCCATTAAACAAGCATTACACATCTCACATGATATTGCTGATATTTAATCATCAAAAGCCTGATATTATTGTTCCTTATTGTTCTATGCATTTTGCTAAGAATTTTGGTATATTATATGTATTTTTCTGATGATCGAGCTAATTTCTATGAAATATACAAGATCTGAGGTTTCACTAGTATTTTCTTACCTTTGGGGCAATTACGGTGCGCCACGTGTCTACTATGTGATGTGGCTTATGTGCTTGAGCCGGCTATTTCTATTCACTTGTGTGCAGCATGCCTACTGACTCAAACTTGGACCAGATGGTTCACATATCTAAACTGCCCACTCTCCCTTTCCCCTTCTTGTGATCATCGTGGTTCTCTGTTCTTCCGTAACACAACTGCCGCAGCCTCTTGGGCTCTGCTCTGGCATGAGATATGTGGCAAAGCTCTCCTACTCGCTGGGTCCACAATACGTGGGAGGCTTGAGGGAGCAAAGATTTGTGGCTTTGCAACTCACAAGCCACATCCCAGGTGGGCTCGCCAGTGCTGCTCAGAGCCCGACGCTTGCTCCTGGCGTTGCTTCTCTAATCTCATCTCATGGCTGCCACCCAGACTCCTTTCCCTGGTGGCTTGGTTCTAAGGTTCTCACCACCGATCTCCCTTGTACATGTTGTTGCCTAGCTCCATGCACCGTCCTCCTCACAAAGAACGTCATATCCCTCCTGTAGCACTGCTCGCCTTCGTTTCGTGAGGGCACCGTCGCATGGGTCTACTCCAGTGAGTGACTCCCTCCTTCTCTCACCTTGCTAGAGGCTTCTCCTTGTAGCTATGGAAGCCCCGCCACCATCACAAGGGGCTGCTCTAGGCACTTCCACATAGTTCCATTGGTGTATGACTCTGCACTTAACCTACCATCTTCTCGCGAGCACTGTCGATATCTCTAACCTATGGCCAACACTATGTTGCGATCTCCTCCTCCTAGACCTCCACGACTTCTCTACGTCATGAAGCTACAGCCGCACAACTCTCCTCCAGTGAGGACACCTCGCCTCACGCCTGACACTGTGGGCTTGAATGCCACCTCACGCTAGAATGAAGGCAAGGGGTCTTGCGCTCCTTAACCTCCTTCTCCTATCTGTGGTTGGATATTGCAAGTCACTCCTGACTGCTAATGTGTAGAATACTCATCACTACTCTCATCCTCTCCCTACGACTGTCAATGGAGAGATTGTCTAGAGGTATGATGCAGTTGTCTTGTGAGACCCTGAACTGCAGCTCTTGATGAGGCAAGTGGTCTTAGTCTCCACTCACCCCACGAACGATGATCGTGGCTGGAGAAACACTCACGTCTCTGCTCTAGTTAAGTGTAGATTAAAGAAATTATCGGTGTTTTTAGATCATGAAATCCTACGGTCCTAGTTCCTTCTCAAAAGACCTATCTAGGGATACTAAGACTCCACGATTCCCCATATGTGGACTCTCCTTTCTCAAGGAAGCTTTACAAATACATATCGCAAGTACTAGGTCAAAGATAATATTGCACCTTGGTCCAACTTACATAATACATCAATTAATAGATTAATTCTTTGAAAAAGGTACATATATCTAGGAACATCAAATGTAATGTCATGATAAACACTTGGACCTCTTAATATAACTCAAGCACACAAATTCACTTATGTTACTGGACATTAAAGGCTTCAAAAGAGCACTCTTTCACACCATCTCACTCCTTAGAAAGGTAATATTGGGACCTATATGATTTACAATCACCCTAGTTAGATAGTGGATTTTGATGCCAGTCAACATATGGCCAATATGCCACATCTTCTTGTATCCTATGATTCTTGTATTCTACACACAACTATCACATTGAAAGATAGCTCAGTCAAATTGATCACCCAATCTACCATTGTTCTCATTTCCTCTAACTTAAAACTTTCTAATGTTTATTTTTTTCCCAGTTTTCCATATTATCTAATGTCCATTGATAAACTTGTTGATTCCCTTAGTTGTTTCATGAATTCAGACCTAGTGGTTTTGTTCTACAGGATTGGAGGAACTTGATGATGAATGGAAAAGAGTTGCTCCCTAATGACCTTTACAACTTCTCCACACCTCCTCTACCTTAGACCAATGATTTTGTTACTTCCTCACCTCTCCAGCTATGTATTTACTATGGCCACCCATCTCTGGATATGTTGAATATCTAAAACAAATCAATTTCTAGTTATTCATCCATTTTATATGATGCCTTTCAACTAGGAAAACACCACTGTGAATCTTTTCATTCTTGTGTTGGTAAGAAGTCTATGAAACCTTTTGACTACATATGTAGTGATGTCTATGGCACCTTTTAAACACCTAGTTATAATATATTTTTAATATTTACTTACAATTGTGGATGATTTCTTTCACATGACATTACTTTATCTTATTCACACACACGATGAGGTTTTTCCCCTTATCTTTTCCTTTCACATAAAGATTACCATTCAATTTTCTACATTTATTAAAATCTTATGCATATAATAACACTCTTGAATACACTAAACATGCCATGTATACTTCTGTCAGGATATGTGAATCATTCACCAACACTCTAGTTCCTAATCTCTACAATGAAATGGTATTGTAGAGTAGAAAAATCATTATCTTCTTGACATCACATGCTAGCTTACTATTCATTTCAATCTATCTAAAAATATGTGGACTGATGCTATTTTAGCAGCTTGTTTTTAATTAATCACCACCCATGTTTTGGTTCTTCACAATGAAACTCCTTTTTCCATTTTGTATCCAACTAACAAACCATTTTCTTTGCCACCATGGGTGTTTGGATGTGTCACCTTAGTTTATACCTTTGATCCTATGACTGATAAGCTACCCCCTCACCATTCAAACAACTTTTCTAGGACACCCCCTCTTTAGAAAAGGCCACGGATGCCTTAACCATAAAATTGATCATATCTTTGTAAATGAACTGATGTAAGTTTCCCTGATGAAGAATTATTTTTCTCCTCCATTCCTTCCCCCTTTGCACCTACACATTATTTGGTTTCTCTCCCTAAGCCTTTTCCTACAATCCCAATCTCCTTACCTCCAAAATCTTATGGGCACATGGAAGATGGTCATACACCAGTAGCCCCACCATCATGATCTCTTTAGAATAAATCACATTTACCAATTGCACTCCATAAAGGTAAACACTACTGCACCATTAATCATCCAATTCCTGACAAATGCTATTGATCTTGCCTCTCTCTACAAACTTCTATTTTTTCTACTCTTTTGGACACCACCTTTATTCCCAAGTGTCTCACACATGTCATGAAATAACCTGGGTGGAAGTCTACCATGAAGGAAGGGATGAAGGATCTACAAGCTCATCATACACAATATCTCATTGATCCTCCATTTGAAAAGAACATCATCAACTATCACTAGGTTTTCTTTGTCAACCATAATTCATATGACTCTATTAAGAGATTAAAGGCTCACCTAGTTGTATACAGGTTTACTCAAACCTTTGGTGTGGATTTATTTAGAGACATTATCTCATGTTATGAGCATGGCTTTGTTATACATTCTTATTTATCTAGCAACACATTTTGACTGTATACTCTTTCAGTTAGATATCAAGAATGCCTTCCAATATGGAGATCTTCTAGAAGAGGCATATGTGCAATAACCTCCCAATTTTTTTGCTGAGGGAGAGTCTCTTCATAAAGCCTGTCTTATTAAAAGATCGCTATATGGTCTCAAGTAATCTCCTAGAGCCTGGTTCAACAAACATAGCATAGTACTTAAAAAGTTGGGTTTTCAGCAATCAACATAAGTCATTTTCTATCCTAATCAACATCCCTAAGAGGATATGTTCTCCTAACTTTTTATAATAACAACATTTTTATTAAAGGTAGTGAAACTATTGGCATAATCAAAATTAGATACTCTCTACAAGCTCATATTCATACAAAAGACTTGACAAATTTGTAGTATTTTCTTGGTATAGAAGTCCTTCTCTCATCCATAGGATCATTTTAACTCAACACCATTATGTGTTGAATTTACTCCAAGAGACTAGGATGATAGATGTTAAGCCTATTTCCACCCCTATGGATTACCATTCAAAGGCTCCTCTTGAGTGGGAGCAATTTATTGATGTAGAAAAATATCTTCGAGTAGTTGGTAAATCAATATAGCTAACAATTATTCAGCATGACATAACTATGTTGTGTGAGTTGTTGTCAAAACATGAGTGCATTCCTCCAACAACATTGGTGCAACATTCAAAATATCATTTTCTATCTCAAGCGATTGAACAAAGACATTGATTAGATATGGTTCCATCTCCTACTGGACTATTCTACAAATGACCTTAATAAATGATTATCATATTTCTGGATATACTGATGCATATTAGACAGGATATGCCAAAGACTATTTGTATACCACTGACTTTTGTGTCAAGCTTGCGGACCACCCAATGACCTGGAGAAGTAAAAAAGAAATCTAGTTGCTCGCTCCAGCACATAATTTGAATAACATGTAATGACCCATGCCTATTCTAAACTTAAGTGGGTTCGATTTATTTTGAGTGAATTTGAGATTTTGTCAAATCATAGATGGTATTTATTGTAATAATCAAGCCGCTATCCATTTATCCAATAGCCCAATTTTACATGAACATACGAAACACATTAAAGTTGATTGTCATTTTGTAGGAAATCTAGTTAAATGCAAGAAAATTGTGACTCCTCATGTACATACCGACGATCAACTTATTGATATGTTAACTAAACTACTTCCTCCATCATATTTTGAGTATATGGGTGTCAGTATGGGACTAAACAATATCTACTCTCTAGCTCTAGGGGGGGAATTAGGATAGGTGGATTATGGTCTATTTCTTATTTATTTCTAATCAAGTTTAGTCTCGTTGTATCTATTATTCTAATTGACATGTAAGTACACTTATGTGAGATCCATCTACCCACATAATTAGGACCATCATATTATGGACATGTAAGTACACTTAGTTTACCAGCAAGTAATGGGACAATGTGCACGATGATCTTAGAAAAAGTCACTACTAGAGAAAATACTTTTTCCAATGGGTAAAACACAACAATTCTACTGGTTGTGTTGTATTCAACATATATATTACAACAAGTCTATTTGTGTGTTGTTTATTGTATATAATATACAATACAAGTCTAATGGGTCAAACTTGTTGTAGTACACATGATACTACAATAGGTGTTAAACTATTATAATAGACTATAATATTACAACATATTCAAACCCATAGTCAAATAACATAATTACACAACATGATCTAACACATTGTCATAGTTATTTGGTTATTGAGGCAGAGTTGGAAGCAGAAACAAAAATTTTCTCCCCAAACCCAGAACCCAAAGAGATCTCGTCAACATCTATACAGTAGGAAGGATGGTTTGTAGAGGCGTACCTTGTCCCGAGGATTGCTCGCTAACTCAACTTCATGGTGAGCACGGTCTTCACCTCTGGTCTTGGATGACGTCTGTGCAGCTCCTGGTCACACCCGGACTGACATATTGACAACTGTCCTTCGAGCGGCAGAAATCTCCCGCCTCTGTAGTAGTCCACATGGACCACCAGGAACTTTATTCGTCTTGTCCTACATGACACTAGAAGGAGTCATCCCCTTCTATCAGCATACTAGTCATCGACACACTCTCCCACTATCATTTGTCATCCTGCAATTGTCTTTCCCTCGATGTGCCTCCCTAGTCGGGTAGCACTTGCTTGGGTTCTCTCGGTTACCACAACCAGAGAGAACAACTTTGCAGAGCAACTGATGTTCTAAGTTGTTCTATCTGAGACGCCCCCCAATACCCCTCTATATATAGGAGGGGTTAGGGTCAGGGTTCTCACCCGCGGGAAATGCAAGACTAAAGTGGGAATAGAAGGGTCCAGAATTTCCATGAATTTGATACACTACTGCAGGTGAACCGGTCGTTTCACAAACGAACCGATCATTTGGGGACTGAACCAATTGGTTCATCTCATGAATCGGTCATTTAGGGCACTAAACCAATTGGTTCATTCATGAACCGATCATTTCACTTCCTAGAGCAGTTCCCAATTGACTTTCCTCTTTCCGTTTCCAATTAATCCAAAGATCAATACTTGTCCCAATCGAAGTGTACAAGTGAAATGAAAATATTTTCTCACCAACCTAACTTTCCCAAACTGGCTCATTTGATCTAGCTGAACCGATCGGTTCAACACTTGAACCAGTCGTCTCACTTGACCCTGAGCTGATAGGTTCAACAGCTTGAACCGGTCAGTTGGCAGTCCAGGTTGTGCAAAAATTAGTCAATACAGTTCTCAATCAATCTGACACCCAAATTTGTTAGTCCAACACTTGAACTTGGTGATTTCAATTCAAGTCAATTGATTGAATGTTTAATTGAACTACTAAACACATTTAGTAAACAATCTAAAAATATTCTTGGATAAACTCCTCTTCCAGGTTAAATCCTATGTGTGTGACCCTGCATGCCCATTTCACGTTGGCAGTGAAAGTCCATAACACTTATGACTTCACAAGCAAAGAGTGGTGCCTAGTCGCACATCTATGCTACCCAAGTGAAAAGGAAAGTTGGAGAACAACTTTCAATCCAACAATCTGTGATTGGTGTTACAATGAATGTATAATTTCTTTGTCACTAATATCTTGAATGAACTCAAAGCATGGAATAATCATCCTTTCAAAATTCATTCACTTCCTTCATCTCAGAGCAGACTGGATGAGATATGTGTGACATCAATATCACATATTGATTCACACATGCATGTGCATGCCTTTCTCAGTCCTACTCAACAAGTGGCCATGGACATCAAACTCCCTCAGGAATGACAAAACCCATATCTATCACTCACCCCTCAAAATCCCCGTGTTAAAGTCATCCAATCATCATGTTTATAACAATCTATATTTTAGGATTGTGTTTGATGATGTCAAAGTGTACCCAACAACATGTGTTGAGTGTAGTGATTTTAGGTCAAAGAATCACACTCACCACCATCACTGTGAGAGCTGACTGTGACTACCAAATCATGGTTCCATGTGTCACTCTCATGGTGGGTCTGTCTGATACACTTGTTCTCTAACAAGTACCTATATGCTTGGTTTGGTATCACGATATCATAACTAATGAGATTATGTCATCAACCAACACACAATCTAGTCTTGTGTGTCATTATTTTCTATCAACCTATGACATCCGACTAGGGACATAACGAGAATGTACAAACTCTTAACATCTGTATGATCTCATCTTTCAAGTCACATACTTGAAGGCATACGTCATTGAGTACTGTCATTCTATACACATTCAATCTATTCTGTCATTATCTCACAACTGACTAAACCAGAATGAATTGTAAGCTTGCCTTTGATATTTATCAAATCAATCTTAATGTATCCCACCAATCATCCCATGATTGGCTCTCAGGGCATACATACCAACAGACTCCCACTTGCACTATGAGCCAATCACCCTTGAATCATATTATTAGTGATCTTCAAACATGTCCCACATGTTACTGTGCTCTAGTACTAATGCAGCTAGTTATGGCAACACTTTGCCTAAGTCGGTATTATTTCATGTCTCACATCTCTTAGTTGTATGTCTTACGTATGAGATGGAGTTGCCATAATATGCGATCCAATATTCCTTTGCTAACCTTTAGCCTCATTGCATGACCAAGCACTCTTTACTTGTCATCAATGACTAAAATACCTATAAGTTCATCTTTATGAATTCCCAGATCCATATAGTATCCACTGTTGTCTTCTAACACATGGATACTCAGTGTTTCCTTTTAAAATGACTTTATTGGAACATTTCCATTTTCCAGCACACATTCACTTTTATATATCCCATATATATTTTGCAATAAATTTTCTATCTTTTCTGGAAGTTCGCATCAGTGTAACTCTTTATAGTGAACCCTTCCTTATTTCCATAGAACTAGTACTTCTCAAGTACTTATCAAGTTCTTATGGTATTCTAGTAACCCTTAATGGAACTAGACAGACATCCACTCGCCATGTCTCACATATGAGTTATCAAGATGCGCATATAATATTGTCATGTCCCACATACAAGATGATAAATGCATTTTATTCATGCTATGTCCATACATGCAAGATAATGGGATGATTACATACATGATAGATCCATATCTATTCTTTGTGTTCCCATTCTTCGTAAGAATTGGACACTTGGCCTTGGGATACTAACTCCATGTAACATGGACAAGTTTTCTCCCACTAAATATGTGTATACTGAACCCTTCAATACAAATTGCCAATGTATGCTCTCTCTTTTCCAGGTCAAGATGTTTTCAAGAACTATCTCTATAGGTCTCTATTCCTATCACATAGGAAACATCTCTATCTTCCCTAAAGATAATTTCCACAAATGATTCCATTCTAGAACATCTCATTCCTCATCAACATGTGGAATGTAAATACACTCCCACTAAATCACAGATCCCATCTTTATCTTTGTCATATCAGTCAAACTCTTTAACTATATTATCAAAGTAAAGATCCCATCTCTGAGTTGCTTGTACTCAATTAATCACATTGATTAGTCCATTGTAACTTATAGAGACTTCATTTGCATCAATAGATTCATAAACCTTATAGGTTGTGTCACTTACACATCCTTATATTATTCCTCATAGGAATGCAGTTTTAATATCTGTATGCCAAATCTTTTAGTCATTAAGTTGCAATCAACAAGCATGATCCTTCTCAAAATGTCATCCATGTGTCTTAACACTTAAGACTTATATGTACTTATGGGTTTCATCCCAATGGGTGTTACCATCAATGTCATACCTTATGGTTCACATGGAAGTCATTTAGGATCTAATGGTCTTAAACCATAACTCAAAATCTAGTTCCTCGATATCATCTACATTGTTGACTCATCATATGACCAAATCATCATATAGATGTTTGAGGTGTATCTATTAAGGAATTTGAGAACTCACAACACTTTGTGATTCATAATATCCTTTATTCGTGTAAGGTATTCTCTATTTAAGAAGAATTTAGTTTTTTGATAATCATCCTCTAACTCCTTAGAGTATTACTTCCTTTTGATTTAGACATCGGTATGTATTAATCATGAGTTCTCTATGATACACTATCATAATCACTCATAAGGTTCGCAAACAATTGGTTTAAGTATCTCATTCATTGATCACATCAATAATTATTACTTTTGCCAAATTTTTACTTCATTCATGATCTTCTTGAACACTTCAAGATATTCATATTGGTATTAATTAGCATTTATTTCAATAGATATGTAAATACATCATATGTATTATACCTAATAGGATAGTCATTCTCCCACTACATCTAGTGAAGATTGACTTGTCATCATGTCCAAGATATTCATGTCTCTTAATGGTTCACAACTAAAAGAGTCTAGCTTTATCCATCAATATGGAAACTAGAGATGAATTTCTCATGCTAATCCTGATTCGTTGTTTGAGTTATCAATAACTTTTAGGTATCATTTTATCTTATGCATACCAAGTACCACAAGATAAAGAAAGGCATTGCCATAAAAGATCACATCTTTTAAAATTGAAACGTCAACTTTATTAATATTCATCCTTATCAAAAATAAAGTGTTTCTATTTATTGGCAAATATGAAATAACAGTTCATAACTCTGTTACATGCCTTCAAGGTTGAAAATAAACTAAAGTACTCCTATCTATGGAGGCAACACTTGACCCATTTATTGAGTGCTTATCACTTTATATCTTGGTATCATATACCTCAAAAGTGTTACAAGTTTATTTCATAATACCTTCAGGTAGAGACGCCCATCGCCTTCTTCTTCTTCTTTTGTTCTTCCAGATAGAGAGGACAATTCCTTTTCCAATGTCTTAGATTTTGACAATGGTGTCAATCGCCTCCCTTGGTCACGTCTCCCTTGGCCTTGAGAGATGAAGACGACTTGGGTTGCTAGCTAGCATCAGAACCCTTCTTAGCTTTACCCTTGCCCTTACCCTTGGACCTGCCTTTCTTTCTATTAATTAGCATCATAGACTTAGGCTTGTCCTTCTTCATCTGTGCCTCGGTTGTCCTCAACATGCCCAACAACTCTATCAATGGCTTGTGAAAGTTTTTCATTTTGTAGTTCATCACAAACTGACTGTAGGATTCTGGAAATGATTGCAGTATCACGTCAGTAGCCAACTCTTGGCTCAGGGGAAATCCCAGTCTCATCAGGTTCTCCACATACCCCATCATCTTGACCGTGTGAGGACCAACTGGATCTCCTTCTGTCATGACACTTGAACAATGCCCTAGAGTCATCATATCTCTCTTTCTGTGCTTGGTCTTGATACATGTTCTTGAGATGCTGAATCATCTCAATGACGTCCATGTTCTCATGTTGTCTCTACAACTCATGGTTCATAGAGTACAACATTAAGCACTTCACATCAATGAAATCTTCATAATGCTTCTTAAAAGCATCCTTTTCTGCCTTTGGTGTGGTAGGATCACGTTCCTCTAAAGTTGGAGTATCCAGGACATAGAGCTTTCACTCTTGAGTGAGAACAATTCTCAATGTCCTAAACCAGTCATGGAAGTTAGTCCCATTCAGCTTGTCCTTCTCAAGGACCGATCACAATGAGAAATGATTGTTGTTTGTGGCCATTTTTACTACAAAAGGAAATATATGCAATTTAGTCCAAAAACTCATTTTTGACTTATTTGATTGATTTGAAAAAGTTTTACGAAATAATTAGGACTTTAATTAATTATCGCTCCCACTATTTTTGTTCAAATTGATAGCCCTCACCATCAATTCAGAAGATTGCAGTGTACAACCTTCTATTGGGTCAAGATCCTGAAATCCTCTCAGTCATGGATCACCTAGGGCTTTCACCCACAACTTAGATCTTCCAGGTAGGCAACTCTTGCCAATTGCATCATATGCAACTCTTGAAAGATGTCATATGCAAATCCTTGCCATGATCACCTCCATACCTCAAGGTGCTATATCCTATCGAGGTCACCTTTTTAAGTCTGACCCAAAGCCAACACGATGAATATGCACCCTGCTAGGGCAGACCCACATATCCATCCTTCACGCTTCCATGAGAGAGACGGTGCACCACACTAGGGCGTGCCCACACTTGGTCGATCAAGCTTTTCACGTTTGTCACATTTGAAAGGCATCTAAAACATAATATTTATTGAGGGATTTAGTTTTATAGGTACATATACATATCCAATCACCACAATATATAGTATGTATCATATACATGCTATATCCCACAGACAACATGCGAAATGATAAAAGCGATGATTATGGCCATCCTAATGTGATTCCTTGAGCCAAGAGGAATCACGGTCATCTAGTTCCACATCACATGCAACCTATAAAAGTTGAACTATGTGCTTAGCCATTTTGTGTTTGATCAACTCATCTCCATGATTGATCAGCTCACCATTAGGCCGGTCGGTTGGGTGCCACCAGTCGATCGATTGGTGCCTCCAGTCGATCAGTTCACTAGTCGTTGTGCATCTCCTCAAGTTGCCACCTGCTCATCTCACTCTAGGAACTGACCACCTTGGTCCACCAGCTGATCGTATCATGCTCGAGATGATCATCTCAATCCTCCAGGTGTCTGCCATTCTTTGACATATCAAGAAATATAAACTAATCCTATATACATTTGCATTGGGAAACCCGAGTTATATTCGGGGGGAGCAAAGGTAGGAAAGAATCTAGAGTTATCTCGAGTTATATTAGGAATAGGAGGTAGGGAATCGGTGTGCAGATCGAGATGCAAGCAACAACAATCAACCACACATAGATTTAGGGTTTATGGCCACAATCACCCCAGAAACCATTTAAGGGCGACATGATCAAATGTATTTATATACCATATCATATATGTATATGTAGGGATTTTGTGGATTTATATTGGACTTACATAAACCCAATTAATTATTCGCATCGTATGCAATAAATAATAGGTGACAAACCAAAAAACTGATCATATTGATTATCCTAAAGAATAGAACATTGACGTGGCTCTGATACCACTGTTGGGTTTTAGGGGAGGCAGAGATGGCAGTGGAAACAAAAATTTTCTCCACAAACCCAAAACCCAAAGAGATCTCGTCAACATATATATTGTAGTAAGGATGGTTTGTAGAAGCATACCTTAGCCTGAGGCTTGCTCGATGACTTAACCTTGTCGCGAGCACGGTCTTCGCCTTCAATTTTGGACCGTGTTTGTGCAGCTCCAGGTCGCAGCCAAACTGACGGATTGACAGTTGTCCTCTAAGCGACAGAAATCTCCTGCCTCTGTTGTAGTCTACATGGACCATCAAGAACTCCAGTCGTCCTGTCCTACAGGACACTGGAATGAGTCATCCCCTTCTATCGGCACACTAGTCACCGACACACTCTACCACTATTAGTTGTCATCCTGCATTTGTCTTTCCCTCACTGTGCTTCCCTAGTCGAGAAGCACTTGCTTGTCCTCTCTCAGTTACCACAACCAGAGAGGATAACTTTACAGAGAAACTGATGTTCTAAGTTGTTCTATCTGAGAAGACCCCAGTACCCCTCTATATATAGGAGGGGTCAGGGTTATCAGCCCCAGGCAATGCATGACTAAAGTGGGAGTAGAAGGGTCTGGAATTTCCATGAATTTGATACACTATGACAGGTAAACTGGTCATTTCACAAACGAACCAATCATTTGGGGACTAAACCGATCAGTTCATCTCATGAATCAGTCGTTTGGGGAGCTGAACCGATCGGTTCATTCATGAACCGATCATTTCACTTCCCAGAGCAGTTCCCAATTGACTTTTCTCTTTCCGTTTCCAATTAATCTAAAGATCAATACTAGCCCCAATCAAATTGTACAAGTGAAACGAAAATATTTTCTCACCAACCTAACTTTCCCAAACTGCCACGTTTGGTTCAGCTGAACCAATCGGTTCAACACTTGAACTGGTCATCTCACTTGACCCTGAGCCGATCAGTTCAACAACTTGAACTGGTCAGTTGGCAGTCCAGGTTGTATAGAAATCGGTCAATGCAGTTCTCAATGAATCTGACACCCAAATCAGTTAGTCTAAGACTTGAACTTGGTGATTCCGAGTCAAGTCAAATGATTGAATGTTTAATTGAACTACTAAACACATTTAGCAAACAATCTAAACATCATTCATGGATAAACTCCTCTTCCAGGTTAAATCCTATGTGTGTGACCCTACAGACCCATTTCATGTTGGCAATGAAATTCCATGACACTTATGACTTCACAAGCAAAGAGCGGTGCCTAGTCGCACATCTGTGCTACCCAAGTGAAAAGGAAAGTTGGAGAACAACTTTCAATCCTACAATCTATGATTGGTGTTACAGTGAATGTATAATTCCTTTTTCACTGATATCACGAATGAACTCAAGGCATGGAACAATCATCCTTTTAACGTTCATTCACTTCCTTGATCTCAGAGCAGACTAGATGAGATATGTGTGACACCAATATCACATATTGATTCACACATACATGCACATGCCTTTCTGAGTCCTACTCATCAAGTGGCCATGGACATCAAACTCCCTCAGGAGGGACAAATATCATATCTATCACTCACCCCTCAAAAGCCCCATGTGTCAAAGTCACCCAATCATCACCTTTATAATAATCTATATTTCAAGAATGTGTTTGATGATTTCAAAGTGTACCTAACGACATGTGTTGAGTGTAGTGATTTCAAGTCAAAGAACCACACTCACCATCATCACTGTGAGAGCTGACTGTGACTACCAAATCATGGTTCCATGTGTCACTCTCACGGTGGGTCTGTGTGATACACTTGTTCTCTAACAAGTACCTATGTGCTTGGTTTGATATCACTATATCATGACTAATGAGATTCTGTCATCAACCAACAAACAATCTAGTCTTGTGTGTCATTGTTGTCTATCAACCTTCCACAATGACATCCGACTAGGGACATAACAAGAATGTACAAACTCTTAACATCCATATGATCTCATCATTCAAGTCACGTACTTGAAGGCATACGTCACTGAGTATTGTCATTCTCTAGATTCAATCTGTTTTGTCATTATCTCACAACTGGCTGAACCAGAATGAATTGGAAGCTTGCCTTTGATGTTTATCAAATCAATCTTAATGTATCCCACCAATCATCCCATGATTGTCTCTCAGGGCATACATACCAACAATAGTCACTTATGCTAACCCATTGTAATAGACCATAATTACACAACATACTCTAAACCATTGTAATACACAATAATCACACAACATTCCTTCACCCATTGTAATAGTTACCTATTTTAATAGACTACATTCACACAATAGGTGTATACATGACATATTGTATATGTACAACAAAGAATGCATGTGGTCCATAAAAAGAAATAGGT
This sequence comes from Alisma plantago-aquatica, assembly GCA_963693085.1. NCBI lineage: Eukaryota > Viridiplantae > Streptophyta > Magnoliopsida > Alismatales > Alismataceae > Alisma > Alisma plantago-aquatica. The sequence goes on along the minus strand of OY856410.1, from coordinate 204,908,606 downwards.
TCAGTGCTTTGATTTGCACTTTACTTTGATGAGGTCTCAAGTTCAAAACTTGTGTCTAGGTATGTTTTTCTTTTTATTCTTTCAACATATTGTATAAAAACACCCCTATCACAATGGATGCATTTAGTGAACTACAACATGCATTAGCTATAATTAAAATACATATATTACATCATGTGAAACACCTATTATATAAACAACCCCCCACAAGACCACACAATCTAATAGAACGGTTCACACCTGTTGTATAGTGAACAAATGAACTGTTGTAAAAAGCATTTTCTGTAGCAGTGAGTTAAGTTTGACACCAACTATATTCAAAAATTTAAATGAAATATCAAGGAAATTGACTATATATAAAATATCACAGACTACACTTCAGAAAAAGGAGTGCATTTAATAGAAAGGACATGCACTCTCTGCTCGGACATAGGCACTCTTTTTTTTCAACACCACATGACTTTGATTTTAGGGGGTGTAATAGATGGCCCATCAAAAAGACTAAATGATGTTTTGTATGAAGAAGGATCAATTAGATCTTAGACTAGAAGATACCAAGGTTGACGAAGTGGAACATATCTTCATAGAAGGTGTTCTAGTATCATCATGGTGTCAAGGAGTTCACATGGGAGTTAGAGGAGATGTTTATCTCTTCTAGACTTTGTTCTAGGATTTTAACGGTAAAATCATATTTGATGGGTGAGTTGTTACACTTTAATAGCTGTATAAACCCCAATCACATTTTATTGCCTAAAATATGTGATTTATATCTATTTCATATCGAATTAGAATAAACCCGCATAGTGTTTAACATACATGATTATATGCATTGGATCTTTTAGTTAGAGTTTGGTATGATTGGAACCTTTTGTTCATGTACTTTAAGTTCTACTTGTATTTCGGTGTTTCTATATAAATTGGGTATTGTAATATAATAACAACATCAGGTTTTACCCTAAATTTTTAACTAGACAGTAGAAAAATGAATATGGTTTTTTATTATATCCATCTCTATCTTTGATCAATAATGAATACATAAATAATCCATGTGTTATTTCACATAGGGTCAACCTCAGTGGTATTTTGAAGGACATACATGTGTTGTGTGTAATTGATTAATAGAAAGTCTACATCCTATACTGCCCTATCGATTTGTTTTTTTGGCATGCCATGATTTAACAAGACCAATGGCTTCAACTTTGGATAAGAACTGGGCAACAAATTCAAGAGCATATTCTACTATGTGGGTTTCCACCATACAATCTTGGGTCGATATCTATTCTTTACATATCCTTTTAAGATCATCATTAACCGCTCGAATGGGTACATCCAACATAAATACATTGGACCACACAGTTTGACCTCTCTAAGTGCAAATTCAAATGAACCATTACATCAAAGAACGAAGGAGGGTACATTTCACGTTGATACAAGGTGATGATAGTATGATTTTGTAATGAATCTAGAGTCTCAAGGTCAATGGCTTTTGAGCATAATGCTTTGAATAACATAAAAAACATTGTGATTGCATATCTAACCTGCTTAGGAAAAATGGAATGGATAGTTAATGGCAAGATGAGTTGCATTAAAATGTGACAATCATGTGATTTCAAGCCCATCACTTTCAAATCTATCATGTCCACAAATTTATTCATGTTTGAAGAAAATACCTTTGAAACCTTGACACCTTTTGGAAACCCAAAAAATATGTCTTTCTCTTCCTTAGAAAGGGTATAACATGTTGGGGCAAGTATGACTGACTTCCCCTTTTTGTTGGGGTTAGTCTATCCTGAATGCCCATGCCAACCATTTCCCATCTTGCTTTGATGCCAACTTTTGTCTTCCATGGCATATTGAGTAATGTGCCAACCAAAATATCAAATATGTTCTTCTCTTTGTGCATCACATCTAAATAATGCCTCACATATAAATACTTCCAATAGGGAATATCAAAGAATATATATATCTCTTCTTGTAGGGAACTTTTAGAATTGATGATTTCTTCTTTTTTAAATTTTATTTTCAACAATCCTACCTTAGTAAATATTTACTAAATGGATAATGGTTTTGGATCATTTCATGGTTCTACTTCTTTATTAACAACTTTCTTCACCTAATGATTATGATGACCCTTAGCAAGAACCTGCGATGGCTGAGATAAGAAGTTTACTGGCCATGTTTCAATTGGATGAATGATGTATCCTCTTCACAAATAGTACAACCATGGTGTCCTTTGATACTATACCACCCTCATATGGTGGATAATCATTTATGATACACAATAGAATTGACCTTAGAATAAAATTATCTTGGTTGTATGAATCATACAAGTCAACATACTTGTCCTATAGAATTTTTAAATCTTCAACAAGTGGAGCCAAATAAACATTAATTATCATTTCCAGGAAGCTTCGGTCCTAAAATTAGCAAAGTCAAAAGAATATACTTGCATTTCATGCATATATCTGGATCAAGATTATATATAACTAAGTTTACGAGCCAATTACTATGACTGCCTAAAATGTGGGGATATGTTCCATCTATAGAAAGTGTCAACCTTCAATTTCTAGGATCACTATCGAATTCTGGAAACATATCATTGATTATCATCCATTTCAAATAATTTGTAGGGTGTCTAATAAAATCATCACTTATTCTATCCTCAACATGCCAAACCAACTTCTTTGCATCATCATCATTATTAAACAAGTGCCTAAATCTAGGTATTGTTGGCAAATACCACAAAATCTTACTAGGGTTTCCATCCTTCTTGTATCATGGTTCTTCAAAAACTGGACAACTATCACACAAAGCATGACCATTTCGATACTCATTGCAGCATGGATGCATCTTTTCATAATCAAGGCCCATGGACGAAAGAACTTTCTTGTCCTCATATGTGCGACAAGGAAGTACATTCTCTAGAAGCATATCTTTTAATAGTTGTAGTAAGGTCGTAAAGTTTTTATTAGACCATACACTTCTTCCTTCAGGTGATACCAATTTAAAAAAGAATATAATTTGGTAAAATTCACACAACCGTTGTATAATGAGGTTTATGAGTCACTTAGCAACCTTTCAAACAATTTAGGAAAAACCTGAATAATTTCCTCTATACTGTAAGTCATGTCCTGCAATGTGTCTGCATCATGTGTCTTAGAGTGTTTGCAACAATCTACAATATGAAAAGCTTCATTCTTACCATGATGTATCCATCGAGTGTAAGTCATATCCATACTGTCTCAAAATAAGTGATGATGCAAGGTGTATATTAACCTTTTTTCCAACTTATGCCTTCTCCTCACTTGCTTAGTGGGAGATTGACCCTTTCCAATTCTTTTCATGTTTTTCACGTTTCCTTAAACACCCTCCTATGAAATTTGTTAATTTTTAGGATCCACTTATGCTTTGTTATATTGTAGTGGCTATTGTGCTGAGTGGGGTGTTGGCCTCTTGACATGTGGCATTCAGGCCCATTCTTGCATTATCCATATCATTCAAGAATTCAATGACTTGATCTACTTCTAGATTGTCTACTATGTGGTCTTTTGTATGTTATATGGTGTTTTTGTTTTCATTTGGCAAGATATGTGCCTCTCCATTTGATTCATTTGTGATATCTTTCAATAATGTGCGCTTTTAATCAATAGTTGCGATCCTATCCTGAAACTTCTTCTTCTCCCAAATCTTGGTTGGCCATCCATTTCCTTCTTTTGTCGTAGTGTTTTCCTCCACTTCCTTACAAGGCTTCTTTCATAGCATAATCTCCTCCTTAGTTCCTAATATTGTGAATGTGTTTCTCTCTCTAGATTTAGTGCAGGGTGGTTTCTCCCTACTACGACCCCATTTTATTCTACAATTTTGCTCGTGTGCTTTTCATTCATAATTTGTTAGTATCTTGTCGTTCTTCTTGTATCTCTCGCATATGAGGGTTCTCACTTTAGTAGTTATTTTATGAGACTCAAGACAACTTCTTGATGTATGTTCTTCTCTTCCACATATTCAATATGAAAAGGGGAACCCCTCATATACAAGTTCTTACTCAATTCCATTGATTATGATGGCATGATTAGGTCCTTGGTTGTATTGAATTTGATTGCAACTCTGCAAATTTCATATGAGTTCTATTCACCATTTGAGCATCTACTTTCAGCAAACAACAAGGGCCATGCCAGTTGATTCAAATATTGTAGGAATTTAAATATATAATAGGTTAGATTTGTATGTGGGTGGACATAGAATACCATTCCCATGCAGTGATGTTGCAGTTGAACAATTTCCATTGTCCTCCTATCAGTGCCATGTCAAAAAAAAAATTCCACAATATAGTTGTACTACAAAGTGGACCATGTATAGTTTGTACATATTAAATATTTAAGGGATATTCCATAGAAGCTTAAAGCAATCTCTCAACATCATGTACCCAATTTCAACACCCAATAACATGACCGCTACAACATATCGCCATGGTCTTGCAAGGTTTTCTTTGGCTTTAGGGTTGATGTCTAATATATGCATACCTTCTTGTATCCCCACAATTACATCTTTCTCTACTAATTGCTCCTCAAAGAGTTTCTCTATGGAAAATCCCATGTTATATTTGTTCAGATTTCCAAACACAATCTTGCTAAACATGGGACTAGTTTCCGTGTTAACCTCTATCATATTAAGATATTTATTGGCATAAGGGTTTCTGCTCAGGGGAAATAAGTTGGGGGGATTGCAGCCATATTTATCTGGTTTGTACTACTAGCATTGATAGTATATTCGTTGCTAGATGTGCCTCAATCTAGATTAAGGGGGAGTTAGAAGATCCTTTCATTTCTGCATATTTTAGAAGAAACCATACATCTAGCACTGATATGTCAATTCCTACCATCAGTGTTGCATCCCCCATTTATGAGACAACCACTGCTCTACCCATTCTCATGGATCTTGATTTCTTCAAGAACTCGATCATGCCCCCACCCCCCCAACCTTGGATCTCCCCCTAGTGTTGCCACCACCCCAGTGGCCCTACCTTCCCCCAAACACCCCATCATTCTTTTCATCGATCTTTAGGATTATTAGATCTATAAGACCACACCATGCATCTATTAGTTTGAGTGTAATCAATGTAGTGGCTCAAAGACTAGACTATTCTTGGAATGTTGAAGGAGGATCCACATTATATTAGATCCACCTGGGTACTCATGTTTTGACACCTATATTAGGGTATAAAACCTTGGTGACACACACACAGATATATACAGTGTTCCAGTTAGAAAAATGCTATGGTGAAAAGCATGAGAGGAATTTGAATAACTAATAATTATATCTTTCTTAGAATTTAAACATATGAATGGGAAGAGCATCAATTCATTTATTATTCCCATAAAAAAATCACTCCACTCAGATTTTTTTACCTACACATATGTGCAAAAACACTTTATACATCCAAGTTCAAATTCAAACTCAATATATGGAATTGGAAAGTATTCTATTATTGGGCATACTATACATGTCTGGTTATGGACATATTTGTAAGTATGTGAATAATAAGTTATAGTTCAATCCATGTAGATGAACTACAAAACATTGATCACTATGGAAAGTTATTAAAATTCTTGCATGCTATCACCAAAATATGTTTCTAAGTGGATCGCCTCCATATATATATATATATATATATATATATATATATATATATATATATATATATATATATATATAATGTGTATATATGTATATATAATGTATATATATGTATATATATAATGTGTATATATGTATATATATATTGTATATATATGTATATATACATATATATACACATTATATATATAGATATATATATGTATATATATACATATATATATATACATAGATACATATATACATATATATATGTATATATAGGTATATATATATGTATATATGTATATATATGTATATATATATATATATATATATATATATGTATGTATATATGTATATATATGTATATATATATGTATGTATATATGTATATATATATATATAGTCAGGCTAGAATACACTCAAATGTACAGATTGCACAAATAAACTCAAGTGTGTTTTCATATCAAGACTATTTTTTGCAAAATGTAAACCATTGATCTTCACTGTCATACTATAACTAGGCTACATACAAATTTTGAGCCCATTTGGATGAGTGTAAGTCACTCATACAAGGGCAACAAAATCGACGCATGAAACTAATTTGAAATGCATATTTTTGTGGTCTTTATAATAGGACCTATAAATGTCCAAATGTGCTCAAATTTTGCATATGAGATATTCATAAGATGTTTAAGAAGATCAACGGATTAGATTTTTGAAGAAAAAAAATATTGCATCATGAAAAACTACTTGAGTGTATTCTGCTCTGAATACACTCGAGTCTATTCTAGCATGACTATATATATATATATGTGTGTGTGTGTGTGTGTTTGTGCACGTGCATTTGAACCACATTCTAAATTTTCACATATCATTAAATATACAGCCTCATCCATGTTGACTCGCATCACTTCTTACGATGCTAGAGTACACATCCTCCAGTCACCCGCATATACAAATGGTATATGATTTCCAGGTCCCTTCCATGATAAGTGAGTCATAAAAGGAAATCCCTTTGTTATCCCAACTTAAAAACATTAGGATCTTTCATGCACTCTGAGACCACTATATGATGTGTGTTACACTTGGTTAATTAGATCAAAATATGATGTATCAATGCATCAGTCAACTTAAAAATAAGACCTAGGGATGACATTACACATTAATCAAGTATATAACAACTTCAAAGTATGTAAAATGTATCAAGATATTTCAAGTATCCATAAAGTCACAATAAACCATCCTTGGCCACATGAAGGGCCAATTTTAAAGTGGAAAAGAAGGCTCATATGACCATATATAAGGTGACATGTATTTATATGGTGATATGTATTTCTAATCTAGTAGATAACAAGCCTCAATCACCAAATAAATATATATCAAGGCTAAGTCCACGTGGATACCTCATATCCACCTACAAAATTTTCACTTATACTCGCATGATAGTAAAAAAAACTCCAAGCAAAATTTCAATTCAGTTTCACAACCAAGAGAATGTTGTGCTTAAAATAAGATTGGGCCTAAAAAGGTCATTTTTATGCACCAATGAGCTACTTTTAAGAACCAAGTTTGAGTTCAAAGAAACTTAAGAAGTATAATAGTTAGTAAATCATATTAATTTCAATTTAGAACCACCTTCAAATAGTAAGAAAAAAATTGCATTTTTTGTCCAATATTGTATATGTATACCCCATAAAGATCATTTGAATGGATTGGAAACCTTTATTCAAAAAATCTAGTCCTTTTTGCACATAAGAGGGAATAATTAAACCTTCATGCAACACCATTATAGTCTAAGGTAAGGTATAGAAATGTATTCATAATATAGCAAATAAGTCCATAAAACTTATTTTTGAGACCTATAGATGAAGTTCTAGTTAGATTGTGTTTTTGCATATGCAATGTAGGTGATTAGTATTTGATCAAACAAAACCCTATGAAATATTCATTCTTTATAAATCAAAGGGGTTACACTTAATCTCCAAGATGACCCATCTAAGCCAGGTCAAGTACGCTAGGTAATAAGAGAGAGAAAAGAGGTGCTTTAGCTGGATGAGCTAGTTTACACTGTGGAAACTCATGGATATCATTACAAGGTAGAACGAAAGGGAAAATAACATAACATAGAGGATAGAATATACAACTTATGTGGAATAAGCTAGGGAAGAAGATGCCAAGGATAGAAACAACCAAGGAACCTTGAATCAACCACATGCAAGTCCATGCAATCACTTGATTAAGGATATCGACCTTCAAGAAATATTTTTTTGAGGATATAGAGCTCTTCAATCTCATTAATAGATGGTAATTCAATAAAAAATGAGGCTACTAGTCGAGAGGGGTCGGTTTATATAGAGATTAGGTTTAAAGGCCCAAACTAGCCTCAATTATGACAAGGTGTTGAGGGGTAAAAGAGAGGGCCCTATCACGGTGATATGGCTCAAGCCATCGAAGCTAGGCCTATTTAGGGTCCTAATAGGAATCATACCTAATGAGAGTGATATCATTAGGGGCCATAAAGAGTCACACCTTGACCTATTGAGTTCAAATGTAGGGATGTACAAAACAAACCTATTGAGGTGTATAAATATCACACCTATGAAGCCTCCACCATCCACAAACATTCATGAGGGTCCATCCATGAGGGATCCTAGATAACTAGCAACACATGGGACCTTCAATATCCAATATATAAAGGGTGAGAAGGCCTCTATCTACCAACCCTCGTGGTTCAACTGAAGAAACTCGATCATCTAGATTAGGTTTGAAATCAAGGGTTGAACCATATCTAAACCTAGTTTGAAGCATACAAAGGTTATTAAAATAATCATGGATATGAAAGAGAACAATTAGTCATATAATTTTAACTCAAATTACATTTAGACTGCAATTATTTTGCATTTAAATATTAGTCCACAAAAACACATCAAATTGTAGATTACGGCAAATAATGTGTGTATGAGTCTAATTATTGGAGATAGAATATAATTGGTTGAACTTAAACTTATTCAAACATTTAATTGTGATTATCAAACATGACTAATGTTTAATATAGGTCGGGGCCTTAAAATATAAACCCCTTACAAGGATTTGTCTCTCAACATTTTAAGAAAACAAGGTTCGGTACTTCTTGTACATATCATCATCATCTAACTCCCATGTAGCTTCCTCTGTAGCATAGTGATGCCACAACACCTTCATGATAACTATATACTTCTTCCTCAACATTTGAAAATGTCTATCCAAGAACAAAATTGGGCCATCAACTTAAGAAAATTCATCATCAAATTGAACCCCTAGTGGTTGGATTGTCTACTCTTTATATGGATGACACTTCCTCTACATCGCACCCTGAAACACATCATACAACCAGTACAATACTAGAAGTAACTCCAGCCTATAAGACACCTTCCCTACTCAAGTTGTAATAGGATAAGTCCCCATGAACCTAGTATTTTACTTACCCCTCTTACCAAACCTCAATAGTCCCATTCTTGGTGAAACCTTGAGATATAGAAGGTCTCCCACCTCAAACTCCAATGATCTATGTCGATTATCATCATATGACTTCTTCCTAATCTAAGAGGCATTGAAATGATGTATGTTAATCTTGATGTTCTCTTTCATCTCCTACACCACCTAAGGATCCAATAATTGATATGTGCCTTAAACTAGCAAAGAGTCAATTCACAATTCCTTTTTCATAAAGCCTCATATGATGCCATGTATAAGCTCCTTTGATAACCATTTGTAGGCAAACTTCACCAAACTTAAATGAATATGCTAACCACGAAAAACTTTAGATTACATGCCTTAAAGATATTTCAAGACCTAAATGGTTCTCTATGATTGTTCATCTATCTAAGGGTGGGAAGTTGTTCTAAACTACAATTGTGTTCCAAAATATGTACGAAGATTATCCCAAAATATGCTCGTGAATTGATATCATGTATCTCACACTATCACAGTTGGTGCATTGTGCAAATGAATTATCTCAACCACATATATACCCAAATTCTCTATAATATTGGTAGTCTTGACCAATATGAGGTCAGTAGACTTTGTCATTCAGTCAAAAATCACCCAAATGGACTTATATATCTTGGTTGTCATAAGAATACCAACCAAAAAATCCATGGTGATCTGATCCCATTTCTGCTCATGAATTGTCATGGGCTGCAACAACCATGCATCCTTTGGTGCTCCTTGTTGTCTTGATGACATACTAGATATCATGCCACAAACTTTTCCATGTCATGTTTCAATCCTTGTCACCAATACATATGTTTAAGATTGTGGTGCATCTTGTGACTATTAGGATGCATCACATATAAGAAGGAATGTGCCTTCTCAAACACCATCTCCCTCATACCTATAGCATCTGGAACCACCATATTCTTGATAAAACACATTATCTCATCATCTCTCTCATCAAAACTATCATGCTTCCTACTATGATCACCTAGTTTTGAAGATGAAAACATGATGAATATGTTTATAAATGAAGAAATATTTATGTGGACTAAAACAAGTTTCCAGGATATGGTATATGTGACCAAAAATATTTTTCAAGCAAAGGTTTTTCTATTAGACAAGCCGATTGTAAACTATTGATTAAGCTTGTACACGACCTTTGTATGTGTACAAATCTGAATATGTGTTGATAATTTTACTTTTAGATCGAATGATGAGACACTATGTGATCATTTGTTAACTTAATGAAAATGTATTTGAAATGAGCTTACTAGGGGAAATCAACTTCTTCCTTGATTTTCTAATTAAGAAAACATCAAAAGGAATTTACATATCCCAAGAATAATAAGTAAATAATAGCTTAAAATATTTAACATAGGAAATTTTGATCTATGTACCAACCCTATGGATACGGTTGTTAAAACTTGATAACTATATAGAGGGATAATCTATCGATACTTACTTATATAGAGGAATCATTAGAATCTTGCTTTATCTTATAAATCTAGATCGGATATATAAACTTTTTTCAGACATTATAAGAGGTTTCAAGATAAAAGAAAGGAATTATGTTCTTTAGTAGTTAAAGGAACTATAAATCATCCTTATGTAACCATTGACTATGGTCTTCATTGTCATAAAGTGAACATTTTGAATTCATAGCCTATATTGATGTGGATTATTTTGGATGTATAATTAATAGTAAAAGCACTGATGGTGCAGATTTTATATTTTCAAGCTCACTGGTGTCTTGTTTCTGAAATAAGTAAAATGTTATCTCATTATAAATAATCATACCTAAACAAATGTTTCTTGGAAATTGTTATGCTTAAAGTAATAGGATGTAAAAAGTGTTGAAAGATTTCTTTTATAGATATTGTTCCTATGTATATATAGTGCAATGGCTCAAGTGCAAAAAACTTACCCAAAAATCATATGTATCATATTAATGCTAAATACATAAAAGTAAAACATTATTTTCTTTGTGATAACTATGAGAAAATTCACATTCACCTTGAACAACACTAAAACCTCATTGGCAAAAACAAAACAAAAAACATTTCCTCTACAACAGTTTAATTCATTTAGATATGGATTTCCCATTTATTTATTATCATCATTTGTATAGATTCCCAATATTCTTGTGTTATGTCATTCATATGGATAAATGTCTTTCATATTACATTACTTGTCACAATCATTTTTTTGAAATTACATGTGTGTTGGTAGCAACTCCCAACATTGATATTCTATGCCAAACTAAAAGATATTTTGCATACAAATTATTAAAGGATGGGCCATTATTAAGATTCTATAAAATGTAATGATGTCTAAGGCTGGATCAGAATTTAAGGGGCTAGAAATATTTTACTCTGTACCACTATCTTGATTTATGAGGACTCTTGGATCATTATTGATTATACCTTGTCAACACTCACATATATACTTGAAAAGTTTACCTTGTTAGATATTAAGCACGCGCTATACTGAAACTCTAAATTTTTCTAACTAATTTGACAAAATTAATTTTTGTTATCATTTTATTATTATTCTTTTTCAAAAATCTTCTATTCTAACATATATATATATATATATATATTATAAAATTAGTCTTGATTCTAGAAACTTTATCCAAACTCTGATTTTTTTGTGAAATTGGTACCTTTATTAGAGAAATGATTATTTATAGTGAGAAATAGGATAGGCCAAACTCATAATTTGACCAATAGACATCAAATTTAGACAAACCAATAGACTCTTCAACTAGAAATTATCACATTTTTCACTAGTTGTGACTATTTGTCAAAGTTGGAGTTCAATTGGTGCACTGGTGACATGTTGGCATGTATGCCCAGAGAGCCATTCATGTGATGATTGTAATGTGTTTTTATGTACTTGATCTGATAATATTCATAAAGGCATTTTTTTCTATTTATGCTTGTTTCAGTTAAATGATGGTACGTCATAATAGATGTCTAAAGAATGATGTTACTCGATGACTTATGTCTTCAGATTGAGGACCTAAATAATGAGATAATATGTATTGTAAGTGTACATACATTCTTATTATGTCCATAGTCATATATTGTTGTGGAAGAAAAATAGACAACAATAATACATAAGACTATAATGTATGTTGATCGATGACAAAAGTCTCATTAAGTCACAATATTGATATCAAGTCAAACACATAGGTATGTGTTAAAGAACAGTGTACTGGGCAGACTGACCTTAAAAGTGATACATGGAAACCACATAATGGTAGTCAGAATTAGCTCTCAAAGCGATACTGATGATTATTGTTCTTAGACCCAAAGTCACTACACTCATCACATGTCATTCGATGAACTTTGATGCCATCCAATGTGGCCTTGAATAAGGGTTGCCATAAAAATGGTGTTTGGGTACATTATGACACATGTGGATTGATTGTGAATGGTGTAGATGGTATTTGTCCTTCCTAATGAGAGTTTGATATCTCAGGCCCTTAATAAGAAAGACTAAGAAATGTATGGCCATACTCATGTGAGACAATATGTGATATGTGAGCTCACATGCATCTATATAGTTTTATCTAGTTTAAAAACATAAATTGAGTATTAAGAGGATGATGTTTCCATGCCTCACATTCCATCTAGATATCAGAGACAAAGGAACTATAAGATCATGGTAAAAACTGGTCATGAATTATAGGTTGAAGTAGTTATGTAACTTCTCAATTACTTGGGTAGCAATGATGCATTGCTACATCCACTCATTGCTTGTGTAGTCATAATGATTATGGACTTCACTACCAATGTAATATGGGACCTATAGGGTCACACGAATGGGATGAACTTGGAATAGGAATTTACTCATGGATAAGATTTAACTTGGTTTCTAAAACTATTTAGGTAATTAATTTAAACATCACAGGCTGACCAGAGTGTCCAATCGATCGACTGGTAAATCAGATGAGTGACTAGTGCCAATCAATTGAATGGAATGTCCAGTCGACTGATTGGATCACTTTTGAAACCAATTCATTTGGTTGGGTTAAATAAAGATGCAAAACGAGAAGTTTGACTGGGTCAAACAATTAGTGATATACGTATGATGCACATTAATCATTGCATTAAAAGACAATGTTATTGTGTCACTGGCCACAAGCCAATTGACTGACAGAATAGTCTAGTCAATTGATTGGTGTGCCAATTAACCAATTGGACGATCCAGTCGATTGACTGGAAACATGTAGTAGTCGTCAAACCATGAGATCTTGCCTTTTGTATCCCTTGGGTTTTTGAGAACCCTAGTCCATCCAATCCTACATGAGGAGGTGGTTTGGTAAGACTCTCAAGACGGTTATCTTCTCACAGTTGCAGTAATGTGTGAGAGATCTTGAGCAGTCTTCCTAATAAAGGGAGAGATAGCAAGGTCAAAAGAATTCAATGCTAGCACGTTGACAAATGGAAGGACTACTCCTTCCCATCAGATCTAGAAATGTGATGTGGAGTTTGTGGTGGTATGTCTGGACTATGTAGAGGCATCGAAGTTGTTGTTTTCATGCTAGGATGACAACATAAACTACCGTCAGTGTGCAACTTGTAAAGGGAGCACATCTCTATGCAAGATTATTGTTGGACTTGCTCTAAGACGAGGTACATCTTACAACCTCTTTCATACATACATCATTATTGACGTGACCTGTTGTATAGTAAATACAGACATAAATTTTTATTCTGCTACATTATCTATTGCAATATTTCCCCACATGACTTTCTATGAATTAGATAGAAATTATCATGTTTCCTCACGCCATTTTCTTACTATCTTTTCAGCCTTTCATTAAATCAAAATGCTTCTACTCTCATAGTCTCCTGTTAGATTTTTTGAGGCAATACATAGTCCTATACACATAAAAAATCCTTGAGAGATCAAATGGCCTCATATTCTTCTTGTGTTGCCAAGAAGGGACCTCACAGAATGAACAATGCCCCTCCTATGTCGAGGTCTTTGAGTCAAATTCTTTGACTCAAATGCTATGGAGCACTACATTAAGCTATGAAACCACAATCACATTCCTCTGTCTTTTGGGTGTTCACTCCATCATCAACTTCACCATTGAAGTTCTTTCTCATTCTAAATGATCGAGGATAAGACCAACCATACAATCCATTTAGCTCATCCAAAATAGTTTGATACTTCTAGTACAACATCCAATGAGAATTCTCTCTTCTCATAACCACACTTTTCGCCAATAATGTTATCACTTTTGGATACTATGGTTTTATTTCTATATTTGATATTGATTATGGCACCTACTCTCACTATCTTTCCACATCTACAGATCATCCACAATCCATCCCCCACTTATAATACTCAAGACCACCACCACCATGAAAATCACTAGCTCCCCCTTCTACCCATGAGAAAGTGAATGTGGTGACTGTGATGAGGAGTGGCAATGTTCTTGAGCAGCCCAAAAGGGGTGGAGATCATATTGATTATGGTTATGTTGATGTTTCATTGCAAAAAAAGTGTTGTGATGATGTTATGAGAACCAAGATTTATTTTGTCCCACCTTCTTGTGATTACTTGATACCAAGTGTGCCACCTTCTATCGATAATGTAATACCAAGTGTCCCACCCTCTACTCCAATTGAGTGAACCCAATCATTCATCCCTCTTGTGATACTAAGAGTTCCACCCACAACAAAAATGGTACCTATTTTGATAATCAAATATTATCCTAGTGATTCAAGTAAGGAAATTGGATGTAATACCCCATTTCTAAATGCCCTACTTGAGCCTTCCTCCAAAAGAAGGAAAAAACATAATGTATATATCTTCAAAAAGTTGGGCCAAGTCAAAGTGAACATCACATTTCTTGATTCCATGAAGAAACTCTAAACTACACACAATACCTGGTTGATTTTTGCACTTCCAAAAAAAAGAATACCAGAAGAATGCCAAAAAGGGTGGACCTCACCAACAAAGTGAGCTCTATATTGCAACATGCACTCCCCCTCAAGAAAAATAGACCTTGGATCCCCTCTCGTCCCATGCCACATTGTTGGCCATCTTATTGAAAATTCTTTGTTTGATTTGGGTTCTATGTGAACCTCGTGCCCTATAGTGTTTATATTGATATACGATTGGGTAAACTAAATCCAAAAAAACTTACACTACAATTAGAAGACTGATATATCAAAGTCCCAACAGGTAGGGTGGATGGTGTTCTTGTGATTATTGACATAGAGACCAAAATGATGTTCTAGACATACTTCATTGTGCTAGATATAGAGTCAGAGGACAAGAAGATTCCCATCATCTTGGGAAGACCCTTCTTTGCTAGAAATGATGCCGACATCCATGTGCATACTGACACAATGATGTCACCTTCACAAAATTTAGGTTGACCCTCAACATTTGCAAGACATTGTCATGACAAGACGAGTAGAAGAAAGAAAGGTTTAATGAAAAAGTGGGAGGATATCAATGATCCTTGGATGGAAGAGCACTTGTTGAATGCCGATGAGAAGGCATTGTTCTTCAAGTATGTCACTTTGAGTTTTAGCAACATATGAATAAGAAGAAGAACATTTGGCTCGACTGAAGACATTGAATTTTGTAGGCGTGGGAGGCAACCGACCTCCATTTGAGAATTTTTCACTCAAACCACATTTTGGTTATAGTTTTGTTTTTTCCAAGAAACACACACCATACTTGATATTATTTTGTGATTCGTTTAGAATAAGAACTTGATAAGATAATTATACAAGGAATAGCTAGCCTATGAAGAAAAAAATTGAGAAAAGAGGAAGAGGGATGAATTGAAAATGCTATAGAAAAAAGTCACCATGACCATTCCATCCACCATGGTCGTGGTGCCAGCCAAAAAATTTTGTGTTCTTCATATAACAAGCCTAATGGTTATTTGATGAGCATTTGAATACCACATGGACTTCCCACCTCTTGATGATTAACCATCATAGCTCCATGATCATGAGCCTATCATTCTAATCTTCTACTATTTCATGTTCAGGAAAACATTATTTAAAAGCTTGGAGTGGTAGGGCAGTGAGCCCTTGTTTCATTGTGCTTATTTGTTCTAAATTATTCTTGGTATGATTGACTATCTTGACTAACCATCAATCTTGTCTAGCTATACTTTCTTATTACACCTTATGCACTTGTATATCATCTAGCATGTTTCCTTGCATTTTTTAATTTTTAATTTTGGATTTTTCCCATGTCGCCCATCTACATTGCATTGCATGTATATTTTTTTATAATTTCTTGTTTATGATTAGTGAAACTTTATTTTCGTGTCATTTCTTTATTCATAGATTAGTGAATAGGGGCCCTTGGAACTATATTTCTAACTTTGCCCAAACTTGAAATTTTTTGCACTTACAATTTGTTCTAGCTCAATCTCTACCTTGTTTGAATAAGAAATTGAATTAAATGACCAATAATAATTGCACTTATATTAGCATTGATTGTGAAAAATAATCTCGACAAATTAACATATATTTTCCACTTTTCTTGTGAAATTTTGAACTAATTGTCTGAAATGCAACCGAGGCAAGTTGTTGAAGTTGAGGGTTATTTAAGCCTTTTAAAAAGAATGTGGTTTAACTTAATTGCTCATCAATCATGGTTTCATTGATTCATGTGAAATATAATTGGAATAGCTTGCATTAATCAAACCTTGTGTGACGATCCACCACATGTGATCCCTCTCTTGATCCACCATTCCTCCATCATATCTTATATCTCAGACTCATGAAAAGATGCTAAAAAGCACAAAAATAGTAAGCCTTGGCCATCCTCTAAAAGCTTGAAGCGGCCAACACTTCCTCCCCTCCACTTCACTCTTACCATCATATGCCCTACATGCACTAAGGGCAAAGAAAATTACAAATTCAAAAAAAAATATGCTCCTATGTAATATCATTTAGGAAAATAAAATAAGAGTGCTTATATGTAATAGAACAACAATTTAATTCCATGACTCCTAATTTCATATCCACTGGGCTAGGAAACATCAAATCTAACTCACCTTGTTGTTATACATAAACATTGTAGGCCACGTAGAGTGGATTCCCATATAAGATTGAATTCATGGTAGTGAGACAATATGTCGAGATGATGTAGTGAATTCCAAATATGAAATGGTTAACCCAGATCTTTGTGAATACTATATCACTTGCATGAGTCTTAGTACCCTATATGTAAGGGCTTTGTGCTTTGTGTCTCGTTTTCATTTGATGACAAGAGGAGAGAAGATAAGTGGATCATATTATGAATTCATTCTTGAACTTACTTAGTCAACAATCAACTACTCAAAAGCATTTTTCATTTCATTTGTGAATGAATTGAGAAAATTTGGGTTCTATTTCAAATCTCATTCCCTATAGCATTTATCTTGAGTTGGGCTTGGATAAACTAAAGTTGAAACATTTACACTTAAATTAGATTATCAGACTATCAATAATAAGGGGCATGATGGATGATGCTTTTGTGATGTTTGACTCATAGAAGCTACCAGTGTTCTTAGAGGACTTCATTATGCCAGATATGGAGCTAGAGGACAAGAAGATTCCCATCATCTTACGAAGGCCCTATTCCCAATAGTTTATATCGGCATCCATCTACATATTGACACAATCATGGTTGTCTTCATCAATGTAACACCCCAGATTTATATGCATTCACATGAGCAAAAGCATCAATACCTAATGCATAATATTGTAAGGGTATCATAATTCATGAATATCACAAATAAGAAATCATTGAAAGCTTAACCTTTATAGGATTACTTTTCATTTCTCATTCTCAAATGTTTACACAAGATGGAAAAACTTCATATAATTGATGACACAATTCAAAAATATAAGCATAAACAAACTGGCCTTAATGCATAAAACATGATAATGACACCTCACCAAATCATTCCTAGTCTTTTAGTGAATCCTCATTATCATTGACCTAACGTCTTTAGTTCTACTTCTTTTCCTTCTCCTCACATGTAGACATCTGGTCCTCAACCATTCAAAGCAACGTAAAACATTTGAGTGGCACTGAGTAGTTATACATGAAAATATCTTACACTCAAAATGACATGAAAATAACTTGAAAAACTTCAATACTTAAAATGGTTAACATGATTACATGAAAACTTAAGTACATTGACATTATTTCATAATAAGACATGTTTTAACTTGAGTTAATATAGTCACTCTTCTGAACGCACCTACAATGCTCACATAAGGCTGGCTAAGGCTCACATAAGGCTGGTTAAGGCTCACATAAGGGTGGTTAAGGCTCACATAATGCTCTCATAGAGCTCATAAGGTTGGTAAAGGCTCACATAAGGTCGGTTAAGGATCACATAACATGATTGAGACGAATATATTAACTTGATCCCATAACATGATTAAGATGCCTACACTAACATAACATGATTCTTAATTCATCAAACATGATTATCCTAATTTCATGATTCACTAACATGGAAGTAATACATAATCTTCAATTTGAAAACATAAACATCAATACAGTAGAAAACCTGAATTCTTAACATGGACATAGTCTTTCATAAGATATTGAGTACTAATGTACTTCGACTTTTAATGAGGCATAATAAATAATACTTGAATAATATAAACCATGAATCCTAGATTAGTACTCATTGTGCATGACCCACTCACTTGAGCTTGAGGAGATAAACTAACAGTAGTTTGAGTCTTGTTCGGCCATAAAGCCATGCATTTAACATAATCATGAACTAATTATACTTCATTAACATCATCATGTGATTTCTAATTAAATTTGAAAACCAGGTTGGTATTAGAGGTCTAATTATAGGTCGGAGAGGTTGCTTGTCATAATACCTTTATAGCGGGTGTCTAATCTCAATTATTTTATGTTAGGAGAATTAGTTATGGATTTTCTAATTGATGAGTAATCAAGGATCAACAAAAGGATTTAAAACTTATTTTACAAGAACTCAAAATTTTAGAAAAAGGTTGGCATGAAGGACTAATGTACCCTCATATTAAAGAGATGAGTCTATTTGTGTGATAGGTATCAAGGTCAAAAACACCAATTAAGCATTTGCAATATACATGATCAAATTATATTGAAACTCAAAGATACCCATATTGGCTTGACATCATATACAATTTCAAGGGGTTTTCAGAGTCAGAATCGTGCTTGGCTTCTTCCATCTTTTCCCATGGCTTTGATCTGGAGCTTTGTCTTTTGATAAAATGTGGAGATACAATGACTGCGCGATGTGCGGAGGAACTCTACTGGACTCGTCATGGCTATGCGGTCTCAATGAACCATCATCGAGGCTCTGAGATGACAAGAGCACCACCTCCACTTTTTTTCCATGGTAGGTGGAGAAAAGAAGGAACGGAGGAGGAGTGGACTTATAAGAATCTAAAGTTGAAGGTTGGATATGGTTCATGATCATCACGAGATAATAAGGGACAAACCATATGGTGAAAGGATGCCTCTACCCCAAGATAGCACTGTGGTCACCGAAAAATATAGGAATGGGTCTCAGGGTAGGAAAATGCAATTTGGGTAGGGAAATTCTAAACAAACCATGGAATTTACTTTAGAATACAATCATTAAGGAAGAAAGAAGATCCTAAGCCATGAGCATTTCCATGAAGGTTGGTTGTTGATCGAGACTTTTAGGCTTAAAAGTGTGATTGTGGTTATTGTGTTGGGATGAAAGGCAAGGGCTAAAGGCATCATGGAATTCCTTTAGGGGGTCCTAGGAAGCTCACTTAAAGTTTGTTTGGACTAAGGTAGGCAGAGCTACTAGATCAAGCTTATTATTTCCTTGCGTGAAGATTGACTTCACAAAAACTTCTCTGCTGACTTTAGCAGCAATAAGCGGTAGAGAATTATTTCCCATGAGACAAGGCTGCTTTCAGGGTCTTTTGGAGCCGTTCAATACAGTGTTGTCATGTGCAGGTGGTGGTTGTATGACTAGAGAAAGAAGGGATATTGGATGTTTTCTCTAGAAAAGGGGATGCAGGTATTGGAGCTCGTTGTACTCAGAATGACCTCATGAGTGAGATGATTGTGAAAAATACAGGAATTGTGGAGTGTGGGGAAGAGAAGAATGGTAGAAGATATTATCAGTTGTTGTTCATTTGCAAGATGAATGGGGGGGAGAAGAAAGAGCCTAGGATGTTGATGTGCATTCTTGTACCTGTAAAAATCACTAGGAAAAGTCCTAGAGTTTAACCTTCTAACCAGGTTGTCAACTTGGTGTAAGTACCAAGTCAATAGAGTACAGATAGGTATCTATCCCTAGAAACGGCGATGAAGACGGTTGAGTTTCAAATCCAATTGTAAGAACAAGAATGTAAAATCCACTTTAAGAGTTTGTTAAAACTAAAACAAAATAAATAAAGATGTTGAATTAAAGATCAACAAATCAAAAGAAAGAAATACCAAAGCTAAGGAATTTCACCATCCTAGTTGATGTGAAATGAGACTGAAGAAATTGCACGATAAGAAAGATAGAGGAAGGTATGTGAAACATTTGTAAATTATTCACAAAAGATGAAATCCCCATGAACTCTTTGGTCCTGGCATTCATGTATCCTAGTTCAATCATCATAATGAGGACTTTATGAGGTCTCATCTTCCCATGAAATCAATTTAGTTATTCTAAATCTTGGGTTCCATGGTCGCATCCGCCAAGATTAACAAGCGATGAAAATGATAGATCAATTTGTTAAAATCATCGATATCCAAATCAAAAACCATTATCTAAAAAGGTATATAAAACTTCAATCTAATCATCACATGGTTAAGTGGCTACTCCCCTCGCCTTAGTAAGAAAACTACTCGCTAGTCATACTAAGGGATGGAGAAAACAAGGAAGGAAGGTAGAAAGCCATAGACCAGAAGTGACAGAATCTCCAAGGAGATCTTAGCTGGTGACAATGAAATGGCTTGCTCTCTTAGTTCCCCTCTCTAAAGAAAAGAACAAGAAGAAGAAACGAGATCTAGAAACCAGAGAGAAAAGAATAAACTTTTATTGCAGAAATGAAAGATTACACTTATGAACGAAAATGACAAGTTTAACTACCTGATACAACTACAAAATCTGATATGCTTTTCTTAGTGGGGTCCCCCCTCCTTTTATAGTGGAAGGAGGGGTGAAAGCCCTACATACAAGACTCTCTAGATGACTCTTGGATGGAAGCTGAAAACTTTCTGGATCTGGTCAATAGAAGAAATGGTTGGTTGCTTTTAATTATGTTGACCGTTCACATTCTTTTTACTGTAGATTCTCGTAACAGCTATTTTGAACGGATTTGGATCCAATCAAAGGCTCTAAATAGATTCAAATAATAGGATTTTATTTTAGAAAATTAAATTTTCTTTCCAACGAATACTTGTACAACTAATTTGGAGTTCATATGCAAAAGTAATGACACTTTTGGTGTTGGGTATGCATTAATTTCAAGCACTGCGGGAATTGTGCAAAACATCTTCCAAGGGAAATTGATCATTGGAGTGGTTAGACCATTTTCCTACAAAAAACCAACCAAATATAATTAAAACTCCAAATAAAGAGAAAAAAACTAAATTAATACAATTAATTACAAAACTAAGAAAATAAATAACAAAATGATCCTAAAAAATATTTAAAAGATTAAATTAAAAATGATAAATACACATTTATCAAAATACCCCAGACTTGAATCTATGTTTGTCCTCAAACAAATAAAATCACAAATTATTCTAATTTATACTAACAACATGTCTATCAACACCCTTGTAACGTCACTTTATTCCTTACCTCTAAATTTGACCAAGCAACCCAATCTCCTAAAATCACAAAACACAAAATTCTATATTCTCTATCAAAAACAAATATCATATCGTGTTTTTAAATCAAGACTTTGTAGAAAAACATGCTTCATCTTACTTTTACTTTGACACTCTCATTTTTATTATTGTATTTTTTTATGTGAGTTGTTACACAAGAATAGGTTGAAATAGAGGGTGTGAAAACAAAGAAGGAAGTGATAATTTTATTTTATCCCTCCTCTATTCGACTCAGGATTTGAATTTGTGGAGTTGTGGCTATATTGGTCACAATTTTTTCGGTGGTGGTTCTTTGCTTCCCTTTTTTAGAAAGAAAACAAGGGGGGAAACAAAAGGTGTCCTTGTGCTTATAACTTCACACAATTATTTTCTTTTTTTATTTTCGAAAGTGCCATTATATCAAAAAGAATATTCATGTCAATCACATTATACAAAATTTATATCAAGTTAATCCATAGTTTAAAAATAGAGATAATTGTGTTTGGTTTTGATTGATTTCATAGGACTCGCTAACTTTTCCAAAGAGTGATGTTATTTTAGGGTCCTAGCTGACATGATGGTTTCAGGCATGACAATTTGTGAATTTTTTTGCAAATGATTTACTAAATTTAAGGGGCACAATGATAAACATCTATTTATACTGGCTGACTAGATAAAGGACATTTTGTAACAAAAGAAATAAAACATGGTCAACTAGATAATGACCATGAACAAAGCAACTATATGCAAAACAAATAAAAAGGCAAAAATAATGCAAGAATAAAAAAAGATATGGGGTAGAATAGAAACATACCACCCACCTCCACCCCAGACTTAGATTTTTGCTCGTCTTAAGAAAAACCAAAACTCGGGATGGAGGGAAGAGAAGAGTGAGGATTTCCAGGTGGCCCTGGTAGCTTGAAGAACATCTAGCTAAAGGGGATGTGTATGAGGGCTGGGACCTTCATCAGAGGACCTTCATAGTGTACCTAATGATAGGGCAGTCATGGAAGCTCAATGGGGTGTTCATATTTTCTTTTACCTCGAATTTCCTCCAATAAGATCCACAGATCTTCCTTTGATAGCAAGGGAAGTGTTGAAGATGGATGTGGATTGGGGGAGGTTGGTGGGTACCCGACCAGTAATTCTAGTAGAGGAGGATGTACATAGTCGGGTGGAGGATCTAGCTCAGGTTTTCCACCATCATAATGATTTGCATATGGAAAATTTGATGACGATACAAAAGATTTCAATTATTTACAAAAGTGTTGTGCTTCTCCTCAAAAATAATGCCATCAACATTGGGTTTGGTAAGTTTCATTATTGATATAACATATAGCACTAATTCTTTTGTATAAGGGGTCCCCAAGGATTTAGGAGGGATGAGAACATATTCCTTATAAATAACAGAAGGGGGTGTATGGGCTTCTTCTATGGGTGGTATCTCCCCTTCTAGAACATCCATGTGTGAGATGGAAATTGGCTGTGACGGCTTGGGAAGTATCATAATGGGGATTAGATGCTCATTATCCAAAATAGACTCAAAAGAAGGGTATTGGTCTATGGTATCATTCAGATTTATGTTAAGGATGTGAGGGCTTGTTGGATCTTTAGAATGATTTTCTGGCTTTGACATTTCATATTCAAGTAATAGAGACTCTAGAGGAAAGATAGGGATACCAACGTCCTCATCACATGCAAAATATGACTCCATGGTTTGTGCTATTTCTTCAGGATCTGACGCATATGACACAAAAATAGGATCATTGTTGTCATTTTCGGGGAGAACCATATTGGGTTGCTCAATCTCTACAGGGGGAATTTGTGATTGAGCCTCTAGTAAGGTAGATAACATGGCTTGAATGGATTCAAGTTGTACTTTTCCTTCTGCTGCCATCATCCCTAGGGTCTTAAGTATCTCTTCCAGTTGGGGAGTAAACTGTGTTTCATAACTAGGTATATACCCCCCCCAATTTGATCATCCTCACCATAACCCCCATAATGATCTTGGGCATGATGCTCGGCGTGTTGCTTGTAGTATTTCTCCTCATAATAATCTTCAGAAGATGGTGGATTGTAATTTCCATTGCATCCCTCATGGTGGGAAGATTCAATATTACAAGGTGTCACCAAATCATGGGGAGCATATTTGGAACATTTGGGTTTTGGGATTGGGCTTTCAACAAAGTGGATAACAAGGTTTGGCTAGTTATTAGTTTTGCTGCCATCTTCTCTAGGGACCTAAGTTTCTCTTCCTGCTGAGGATTATATTGGGTATAATAAATAGGTGCATTTTCCCCAAATTCTATTGGTCACACCCTCCAAAATTATGTTGATCATACCCCCCCCCCAGAATATGGATACCAAGGTTCCCCATAATGGTTCTCAAAAAAATATAGACTCACATTGTACCCACTAGGATGAAAGGACTCGTAAAGAGGGGTGCTATAGAATAAAGTCAGATAAGAAAGAGAAAAATGGTGGTAAAGACCACAATAATAACATTGTGGGAGATATTGGGATGCCCACTCCATTAGATAATGGGTTATTCAAAATTACTAAGAGAACTAAAAATTATAAAGCTAAAAGAAAAACTATAGAATAAACTAAAATTATAAAAAAAAAATAACTAGAAAGCAGTACTGTTGGAATGGAAACTCAGCAGAAAGAGGAGATACACTTTCGAAATGGTTCTTAGAAGGAAAAAAGAAATTACAAAACTCTAGAAGAAATTATAAAAAATACTAAAGTTATATAAGTTAATGAATATGAAACAAGATTATACAAGATATACAAGCAACAAAAACTAAAAAATAATAGTGTCGTCCCCGCAACGGCAAAAAATTGATGTGTGTCATTGTACATGTAACAATCATTAGGACAAGTCTTAGAGTTTAACCTTCTAACTAGGTTGTCACTTGTTGTAAGCACCAAGTCAACGGAGTATAGATAGGTATTGATCCCTAGAGATGGTGATGAAGATGGTTGAGTTTCAAATCTGATTGCAAGAACAAGAATATAAAATCCATTTTAAGAGTTTGTTAAAATAAAAATAAAAGATGTTGAATTAAAGACTAACAAATCAAAAGAAAGAAATATCAAAGCTAAGCGATTTCACCATCCTAGCTGATGTGAAATGAGACCGAAGAAATTACACTATAAGAAAGATAAAGGAAGGTATGTAAAACATTTGTAAATGATTCATAAAAGATGAACTGCCCATGAACCCATTGGTCTTGACATTCATAGATCCTAGTTCAGTCATCCTAATCAGGAATTTTCTGAGGCATCATCCAAATTCTCATGAAATCAAATTGGTTGTTTTAAATCTTAGGCTCCATGGCCGCATCCGCCAAGATTAACAAGCGATGAAAATGAGAGATCACTTCGTTAAAATCGTCGATATCCAAATTGAAAACCCTTATCTAAAAAGTCATTTAAAATTTTGATCTAATCATCACATGGCTAAGGGGCTACTCCCCTCGCCTTGGTAAGAAAACTATTCGATAGTCATACTAAGGGATGGAGAAAACAAGGAAGGAAGGTAGAAAGCCATAGACCAGAAGTGACAGAATCTCCAAGGAGATCTTAGATGGTGACAACGAAATGGATTTCTCTCTTAGTTCCCCACTCCAAAGAGTGATCCTATTTGAGGGTCCTAGCTGACATGATGGTTTCAGACATGACAATTTGTGAATTTTTTTGCAAATGATTTACTAAATTTAAGGGGCACAATGATAAACATCTATTTATACTAGCCGACTAGATAAAGGACATTTTGTAACAAAAGAAATAAAACATGGTCAACTAGATAATGACCATGAACAAAGAAACTATATGCAAAACAAATAAAAAGGCAAAAATAATGCAAGAATAAAAAAAGATATGGGGGTAGAATAGAAACATACCACCCACCTCCACCCCAGACTTAGATTTTTGCTCGTCTTAAGAAAAACTGAAACCCGAGATGGAGGGAAGAGAAGAGTGAGGATTTCCAGGTGGCCCTGGTAGCTCAAAGCACGTCTAGCTAAAGGGGATGTGTACGAGGGATGGGACCTTCATCAGAGGAGCTTCATAGTGTACCCAATGATAGGGCAGTCATGGAAGCTCAATGGGGTGTTCATATTTTCTTTTACCTCAAATTTCCTCCAATAAGATCCACAGATCTTCCTTTGATAGCAAGGGAAGTGTTGAAGATGGATGTGGATTGGGGGAGGTTGGCGGGTACCCGACCAGTAATTCTAGTAGAGGAGGACGTACATAGACGGGTGGAGGATCTAGCTCAGTTTTTCCACCATCATAATGATTTGCATATGGAAAAATTGATGCCGATATAAAAGATTTCAAATTATTTACAAAAGTATTTTGCTTCTCCTCAAAAATAATGCCATCAACATTGGGTTTTGTAAGTTTCATTGTTGATATAACATATGGCACTAATTCTTTTGTACAAGGGGTCCCCAAGGATTTAGGAGGGATGAGAACATCTTCCTTATAAACAACAGAAGGGGGTGTATGGTCTTCTTCTATGGGTGGTATCTCCCCTTCTAGATCAGCCATGTGTGGGATGGAAATTGGCTATGACGGCTTGGGAAGAATCATAATGGGGATTAGATGCTCATTATCCAAAATAGACTCAAAAGAAGGGTATTGGTCTATGGTATCATTCAGATTTATGTTAAGGATGTGAGGGCTTGTTGGATCTTCAGAATAATTTTCCTTCTTCGACATTTCATATTCAAGTAATAGAGATTCTAGAGGAAAGATAGGGATACCAACGTCCTCATCACATGCAAAATATGACTCCATGGTTTGTGATATTTCTTCAGGATCTGACACATATGACACAAAAATAGGATCATTGTTGTCATTTTCAGGGAGAACCATCTTGGGTTGCTCAAGCTCTACAGGGGGAATTTGTGATTGAGCCTCTAGTAAGGTAGCTAACATGGCTTGACTAGATTCAAGTTGTACTTTTCCTTCTGCTGCCATCATCCCTAGGGTCTTAAGTCTCTCTTCCAGTTGGGGAGTAAACTGTATTTCATAACTAGGTATATCCCCCCCCCCCAAATTTGATCATCCTCACCATAACCCCCATAATGATCTTGGGCCTGATGCTCGACATGTTGCTTGTAGTATTTCTCCTCATAATAATCTTCAGAAGATGGTGGATTGTAATTTCCATTGCATAACTCATGGTGGAAAGATGCAATATTACAAGGTGTCATTGAATCATGGGGAGCATATTTAGAACATTTGGGTTTTGGGATTGGGCTTTCAACAAAGTGGATAACAAGATTTGGCTAGTTATCAGTTTTGCTGCCATCTTCTTTAGGGACCTAAGTTTCTGTTCCTGCTGAGGATTATATTGGGTATCATAAATAGGTGTATTTTCCCCAAATTCTGTTGGTCACACCCTCCAAAATTATTTTGATCATACCCCCCCCATAATATGGATACCAAGGTTCCCCATAATGGTTCTCAAAAAAATATAGATTCACATTGTACCCACTAGGATGAAAGGGCTCGTAAAGAGGGGTGCTATAGAATAAAGTCAGATAAGAAAGAGAAAAATGGTGGTAAAGACCACAATAATAACATTGTGGGATATATTAGGATGTCCACTCCATTAGATAATGGTTTATTCAAAATTACTAAGAGAACTAAAAATTATAAAGCTAAAAGAAAAACTATAGAATAAACTAAAATTATAACAAAAATAACTAGAAAGCAGTACTGCTGGAATGGAAACTCAACAGAAAGAGGAGATACACTTCCGAAATGGTTCTTGGAAGGAAAAAAGAAATTATAAAACTCTAGAATAAATTATAAAAAATACTAAATTTATATAAGTTAATGAATATGAAACAAGATTATACAAGATATACAAGCAACGAAAATTGAAAAATAATAGTGTCGTCCCCGACAACGGCACAAAATTGATGTGTCATTGTACATGTAGCAATCACTAGGACAAGTCTTAGAGTTTAACCTTCTAACTAGGTTGTCACTTGTTGTAAGCACCAAGTCAACAGAGTATAGATAGGTATTGATCCCTAGAGATGGTGATGAAGATGGTTGAGTTTCAAATCTGATTGCAAGAACAAGAATATAAAATCCATCTTATAAGTTTGTTAAAATAAAAAAAAATGTTGAATTAAAGACTAACAAATCAAAAGAAAGAAATATCAAAGATAAGGGATTTCACCATCCTAGCTGATGTGAAACGAGACCGAAGAAATTACACTATAAGAAAGATAAAGGAAGGTATGTAAAACATTTGTAAATGATTCACAAAAGATGAACTCCCCATGAACCCATTGGTCCTGGCATTCATATATCCTAGTTTAGTCATCCTAATCAGGTATTTTCTGAGGTCTCATCCAAATTCCCATGAAATCAAATTGGTTGTTTTAAATCTTAGGCTCCATGGCTTCATTCACCAAGATTAACAAGCGATGAAAATGAGAGATCACTTCGTTAAAATCGTCGATATCTAAATTGAAAACCCTTATCTAAAAAGTCATTTAAAACTTTGATCTAATCGGCACATGGCTAAGGGGCTACTCCTCTCGCCTTGGTAAGATAACTATTTGATAGTCATACTAAGGGATGGAGAAAATAAGGAAGGAATGTAGAAAGCCATAGACCAGAAGTGACAGAATCTCCAAGGAGATCTTAGCTGGTGACAATGAAATGGATTTCTCTCTTAGTTCCCCATTCTAAAGAAAAGAACAAGAATAAGAAATGAGATCTAGAAACCAGAGAGAAAAGAACAAACTTTTATTAAAGAAATAAAAGATTACACTTATGAACGGAAATGACAAGTTTAACTACCACATGCAACTACAAAATATGAGATGCTTTTCTTAGTGGAGTTCCCCCTCCTTTTATAGTGGAAGGAGGGGTGGAAACACTATATACAAGACTCTCTAGAAGACTCTTGTCCGGAGGCTGAAAACTTTCTAGATCTGGTCAGTGGAAGAAATGGTTGATTGTTTTTACTTATATTGACTGTTCACATTCTTTTTGTTGCAGATTCCTGTAACAGATATTTTGAGCGGATTTTGATCCCATAAAAGGATCTAAATCGATCCAATTAATAGTATTTTCTTTCCAATGAATACTTGTACATCTAACTTGGATTTTATATGCAGAAGTAATGACACTTTTGGTGTTGGGTATACATTAATTTCAGGCACTGCGGGCATTATGCAAAACATCTTCAAGGGAAATTGATCATTGGAGTGGTTAGATCATTTTCCTATAAAAAAACTAACCAAATATAATTAAAAATCCAAATAAATAGAAAAGTCTAAATTAATACAATTAATTACAAAATTAAGAAAATAAATAACAAAACAATCCTAAAAAGGTATCTAAAAGATTAAATTAAAAAGGATAAATACACATTTATCAGATGTCCAATCATGATCCAAAAGTTTTAAAGAACCTAAAATGTATGTAGTAGCATGTGACGCACAATTGAGACGTGACTTAGCAATATGTATGTTAATCAGGTATCACCATTAAATAACTAGGTCAAAATATATATATATTAATTCATTCTCTTTCTTCCCAACATCATTTGACATATCTAGGTTACTCAAAATTGATTAAATTAGGTATTCTATCTAATTGGACCGTGGGAAATTCAAATATCTAGTTAGATTCTAGGTTTGAGCTATGAAATCATGTGATTTAGATTATTGTGTGCTTTGGGTACTAAATGCATTAATAATTATTGGAGAGGAAATACATCACCAAAATTTGAAAGAAGACATGGTATCCAATTATATACTTATATAAAATTCAAGAAAATATTTTATTCACATGTGTGGGTTAATTTTCTATTTAAATCCTATCTAGTCAAAATCTCATACTTAGGGATAGGTTTTTGGTATACAATTAAATTAGGATGTGCCAAAAGCATGAATCTCCATGTGACAAGCTTATTCTAGGATTTTACATTATTAGAAGAGATTAAATTTGTAACTTAGAATTATTGGTCATGTTTGGTTTACATTAAAATTATAGGGTGTTACAATGAACTTGAGGTTGGCCCTAAACATTTGTCAGACATCGTCACCCCAACGAACTTGAGGTTGGCCCTAAACAAATGACCCTTGGATGGAAGAGCAATTGTTGAATGTCAATGAGAAGGCATAATACTTCAAGAATGTCACTTTGAGTTTCTCAAATAGATAAATAAGAAGAAGAACTAGCCTGACTAAAGGCATTAGTTTTAGCACTTGTGGGAGACAAGCCACCTGGGTTTGAGACATTTTTTCACTAAAATTATATTCCAATTATAGTTTTATTTTTTCCAAATAATTACACACCATGTTTGATAACATTTATTTTTGTGATATGTTTTAGAACAAGAACATAGCTAATAGAATGATACATGGAGTGTCCAAACCATAAAGACTAAAGTTGAGAAGAGAGAAAGTGGACTGAATTAAAAATGCTACAAGAAAGCAACCACTACGGTCATTGCATCCACCAAGGCTATGGTGCTAGGCACCTAAAACGGTCGTTCTCAACAAATCATCTATGTTGATTCTATGATGACCACCTGAATACCACATGTATTTCTTGCTCTTGATGATTATCCACCACAACTACGTGATCATTACTCTATCATTTTAAGCTTCTATTTCATGTTGAATCCAGCATGGTTTAAAAGCTTAGGGTAGTACGATGGTAATCCTTTGTTTCATTTTGCTCCTTTGTTATAAATTTTTTTAGATGATCAAACAACTTGAATAACCATCATACTAGTCTAGATATACTTTCTTATTTCACCTTACAGACTTGCATGTCATCTAGCTTGTTTTCTTGCATATTTCATAATTTAATAAAAAAAATTGGGTTTTTTAGTCGTGCCACCCATCCTTATTTCATTACATGTAGATTTTGAAAATCCTTATGTGTGATTAGTTTTATTTTGTTTTCATTTCATTTAAGCTTCATAGCTTAGTACTTGTTGAGAATAAGGGAACTTGAAACCATTTTGCCAACTTTGCCCGAACTTGAAATGGTTTGTTCTAAAAGTTTCTTCTAGCTCAATCTCGACCTTGTTTGAGTAATAACTTGAGTTAAATTACCAATACGAATTGTACTCTCATGAGCCCTTTATTGTGACTAAATAATCTCAAATTTGAATGTATACATATTTTCCACTTCTCTTCTGAGATGTTGGACTGATTGGGTGAAATGCAATAGAGGCAAGCCATAAATGTTTAGGATTATATAAGTATTGTGAAAAGAATTTGGTTTACCCTAATTTATAATTCATCATAATTTGTTAATTAAATGTGAAATGTGATTAGAATAACTTTCATGAAGAAAACCATATTTAAAGATTCACCACATGTGACCCCTCTCTTGATCAGCAATTCCTTCATCATTTAATATCCCTTTGACTCGTGAAAACATGGTAAAAGGCACAAAAATAGTAAGCCTCAGTCAACCTCCAAAATGTTGAGGTGGCCAACACTTCCTCCCCTTGGCTTCACTCTTACCACCATATTACCTAGCTACAATAAGGGAAAATAAAATGAAAAATGTAAAAAGAAAATAGAAGATGTTCTAGGGAAATATGACGATAGAATCGGAAATAGAAACAAAACATTAACTGCCATATTCCCCTTTAACTAATGGAATGAGTCAATAATTATGCAACGGGGAGTATGGTTTAGAGCATATGCCTGGTCCTGGAGCAAGTCCAATGACAATATCCTCATCATGGTTGTACACCCTTTCATCAAGTCACACTCGAATAATGTCTGCGTAAGACTCTTAGTTAATCACCACGGACAACATGTTGATGTTGTCCTTCGAGTGGCAGGCATGCCTCCTCACCTATGTAGTAGTCCACACAGAACACCGTGAACTCTTGTAATTCTATAAGAATGTACAAGAAGGATTTGTCCCTTCACGTTGGCATACTAGTTACCAACTTACTCTCCTACAACTATTCTTCCTAGCTATCCCTCTTTTTATCAGGTTCTCTCAGTTACCACGACTAGAGAAGACAAATAATTGTCAGAAATAATTGAGTTGTGTCTCTAGGAAGCCCACAATACCCCTCTATTTATAGGAGGGTTAGGGTCAAGGTTCCCAATCTATACGGGAGTGGAAGGGACCAGAATTTCAAATATTCACAACCTACAAGTGGCAAAACGGTTGGTTCATAGGTGAACCGATTGGTTGGCATGTGAGTCAATTTTAATCATGTTTCCCAATCGTAATTTTATTGACAATTCTAATCCAATTAATGCATGACACAACGTCAACACTAATTCTTGATGCAATGGAATTTCTCTTGTGAACCAGATAGTTCATCTCATGAACCGTTCATCTAGAGACCTTGAGTCAATCAGTTCACTCAGTGAACCAGTCAGTTCATGAGCTGGTTCATCCAGAATTCATGCAATACAATATCCAATTAACATGATACTCCAATCGGTCAGTTCAACACTTGAACCGGTCAGTTCAGAGTCTAGTCAGTCAATTGTTGTTTAAATTGAGTACCTAAACACTTTAATAGTAAATTTAATTATCATTCATGATTAAACTCCTATTCCAAGTGAATCCTATGTGTGTGACCTATAGGTTCCATATTACGTTGCCAATGAATGTCCATAACCGATTATGACATCACACGCAAAGAGTGGTTCCTTGTCATGCATCATTGCTACCCAAGTAAATGGAAAGTCGGAGAACAACTTCAACCTACAATTTGTGAATGGTGTTATAGTGATTGTACATTTCCTTTGTCAGTGATATCTAGATTGAACTCAAGGCATGAAATCATCATCCTCTATAATTATCCAATCCATGTTTCTTGAACTAGAGCAGACTATCTGAGATATATGTAAGCTCAATATCTCATATTGACTCACATGAGCATGGCCATGCATTTCTCAGTCTCACTTATCAAGTGGCCAGGATATCATACTCCTGCAGGAGGGACAAATCCCATCTACATCACTCACAGTCATTCCCATGTGTCATAGTGGGCCCAATCATCACCTTTTATGGAAGCCCTTATTCAGGACCATGGTGGATGATGTCAAAGTATACTGAACAACATGTGATGAGTGTAATGACTTCAGGTCTAAGAACTGTAATCACCACCAACACTATAAGAGATGATTATGGCTACCAATTATGGTTTCCATGTATCACTCTTATGGTGAGTTTGTCTGATACACTATTCTCTTACAAGTATGTATGTGCTTAGTTTGATATCACATATTAGGACTGATGATATTCTATCATCAACCAACACACACTCTAGTCTTATGTGTTATTATTGTCTATTAGCCTTCCACAATGACATCCAACTAGGGACATAACAAGAATGTATATACTCTTAGCATCCATATGATCTCATTGTTCAGGATATGTACCTAAAGACATATGTCATTGTGTAATATCATTCTTTAGACATTTATTATGATGCTTCATTATGTCATAACTAAAGAAAACATAATAAATTGGAAGCTTGCCTTTATAATTAATCAAATCATTTACAAGTTATGTCATTACAATCATCAAATGATTGGCTCTCTGGGCATACATACCAACACACTCCCACTTGCACTTAGAGCCAATCACCCATGAATCTTATTCTAAGTGATCTAACATGACCATCATGCTTTTGCTGCGATAATGCTTTTGTTAAGGGATCAACAATATTGTTCTCGATTGGTACTCTATAAATTTTCACACCTCCTCATTGTACAATCTCTCATATGAGATCGAAATGCCTTTGTATATGCTTGGAATGCTGATATGATATGGGTTCCTTAGCTTGTGCAATAACTCCATTGTTGTCACAATATAGCTCAATTACGTCATTGATGCTTGGAACTACCCATGGTTTATAGATGAACTTGTTGAGCCGAACAAGCTCCTTTTCTACATTCGATGGAGAAATATGTTTGGCCTCTGATATAGAATTGGCAACTATCTACTGCTTGGAACTCTTCCAACTCACAGCTCCATTGTTGAGGTAAAACATAAATCCAGGTTGTGATTTCTAATCATCTTTGTAAGTTTGGAAGCTTGCATCGGTGTAACCCTTTACCACCAACTCTTCCTCTTTGTCGTAGACCAAGAATTGATCCCTAGTTCTTATCAAGTACTTAAGGATGTTCTTCACGGATTTCCAGTGAGCATCACTCGAATCTCATTGATATTTGTAGGGTTTTAGAGGAGGCAGACAAGCTACGAAAACAAAAATTTTCTCCACAAAACCCAGAACAAAATAAATCGTGTCAACATCTAAACAATAGGAAAGATGGCTTGTGGATGCATACCTTGTCCCGAGGCTTTCTCGGCGACAGTACCTCGCACCTTGCGCGGTCTTCACCTCCGGTCTTGGACGGTGTCTTTGCAGCTCCTGGTCACACCGGGATTAAAGATTCCTGGTCTCACCGGGACTGTCGAGATTGACAGTTGTCCTCTGAGCGACAGAGGTCTCCTGCCTCTGCAGTCGTCTACACGGACTGCCTGGAACTCCGATCTCCTTGTCCCATAAGGAATCAGAAGGAGTCGCACCCTCCTGTCGGCGTACTAGTCGTCGACACACTCTCCTGCCACCAGTTGCTTTCTGCAGTTGTCTTTCCCTTATTGTGACCTCCCTTATCGGGTAGCACTTTCTCGGTCTCTTTCAGTTACCAAAACCAGAGAGAACGACAACTTTACAGAGCAACTGGTTGCACTGAGTTGTACTTTGAGAAGCTCCCAATACCCCTATATATATAGGAAGGTCATGGGACAGGGTTCTCTATCCCAGGCAATGCGGGACTAAAGCAGGAGTAGAAGGGTTCGATATTTTCCAAAAAAACAACCAACTGTGTAACCTGAACCGATCGTTTCACAACTGAAACAGTCGGTTGGGGATCTGAGCCGATCGGTTGGGACCCATGAAACGGTCGGTTCACTTCTGAACCGGTCGGTTTGTGGTCCTGATCAGTTCCCTATTGACTTTTCCTCTTTTGTTTCGATTTGGTATCAAATACCAATCCTTGTTCCAATCAAATTGGGCAAGTGAAACGAAAAGAAATTTCTCACCAATCTTACTTTCCCAACTTGCTCGGTTGGACCAGTTGAACCGATCGTTTCAACACTTGAAGCGATCATTTCACCCTGTCCATGAGCCGATCGACTCACCAGTTGAGCCGATCGGTTCACCAAGCTCAGCCGATCGATTCATCACATGAGCCGATCGGTTGAGAGTGCAAATTGTGCAGAATCAGTCAATCGCAGTTTCAATCAATCCAATACTCTAATCAATCAGTCCAACACCTTGAACACTATGATACTGAGCTATTAATAGATTGAGAATTTAATTGAACTACTAAACTCCTTTAGTAATCAATCTAAACATTGTTTGTGGACAAACTCCTATTCTAGGTTAAATCCTATGTGTGTGACCCTACAGGTTCATTTCACGTTGGCAGTGAAAGTCGATAACACTTATGACTTCACATGCAAAGAGAGGTGCCTAGTCACACATCAGTGCTACCCAAGTGAAATAGAAAGTTGGAGAACAACTTTCAATCCTACAGATCGTGAATGGTGTTACAATGAATGTATAATTCCTTTGTCATTGATATCCGGAATGAACTCAAGGCATGGAACAATCATCTTGTCAATGTTCATTCATTTCCTTGATCTTAGAGCAGACTGGGTGAGATGTGTGTGACATCAATATCACATACTGATTCACACGTGCATGTGCATGCCTTTCTCAATCCTACTCATCAAGTGGCCAAGGACATCAAACTCCCTCAGGAGGGACAAATCCCATATCTATCACTCACCCCTCAAAATCCCCATGTGTCAAAGCCACCCAATCATCACCTTTATAACAACCCATGTTTAAGGACTGTGTTTGATGATGTCAAAGTGTACCCAACGACATGTGTTGAGTGTAGTGATTTCGGGTCTAAGAATCACACTCACCACCATCACTGTGAGAGCTGACTGTGATTACCAAGTCATGGTTCCATGTGTCACTCTCACGGTGGGTCTGTCTGGTACCTTGTTCTCCAACAAGTACCTATGTTCTTGGTTTGATATCACTATATCATGACTAATGAGATTATGTCATCAACCAACACACAATCTAGTCTTCAGTGTTATTGATGTCTATGGTTATTTCCACAATAACAACCGACTAGGGACTTAATAAGAATGTATACTCTTAACATCTGTATGATCTCATCGTTTTGGTCCTCAACCCAAAAGCATACATCATTGAGTAAAACAATTCTTTAGACATCTATCATGTTACACCATCATCTCAGAACAGTTTAAACATATAGATCGGAAATTGCCTTTATTATTATTCAAATCATTTACAAAGTATCCCATTACAATCATCATATGACTTGCTCTATGGGCATACATACCAACAGAATCCCACTTTTACTTAGAGCCAGTCACCAAGGAACCTCAGTCCTTGTGACCTAGCATGACCATCATGCTTCTGCTGAGAAAGGGCCTTAGTCAGTGGATCAGTTATGTTGTCTTCAGTTGGTACTTTGCAAATCTTCACATCTCCTCGTTGTATGATCTCTCGTATGGGATGGAAGTGCCGC
This sequence comes from Alisma plantago-aquatica, assembly GCA_963693085.1. Classification (NCBI taxonomy): domain Eukaryota; kingdom Viridiplantae; phylum Streptophyta; class Magnoliopsida; order Alismatales; family Alismataceae; genus Alisma; species Alisma plantago-aquatica. The sequence goes on along the minus strand of OY856410.1, from coordinate 204,872,058 downwards.
AGTATGTACTTGGACCGCTGATGTGATCTGGGTTCCTTAGCTTGTGCAATAACTCCATTATTGTCACAATAAAGCTCAATTGCATCATAGCTACTGGGGACTACACCAAGTTCAGAAATGAACTTCCAGATCCACACAGCCTCCTTTGCAGCATGTGAAGCAGCAATATACTCGACCTCTGTAGTAGAATCGACAACTATTTCTTGCTTGGAACTCTTCCATCTCACAGCTCCATTATTAAGGCAAAATACAAATCCTGACTGCGACTGTAATCATCTCTATCAGTTTGGAAGCTTGCATCGGTGTAACCCTTTACAACCAGCTCTTCCTCGCTGTCGTAAACAAGAAACGGATCCTTAGTCCTTCACAAGTACTTGAGGATGTTCTTTACGGCTGTCCAGTGAGCATCCCCAGGATCTGACTGGTACCTTCTCGTCATGCTTAGAGCATACGAGACATCTGGGTGTGTGCACAACATAGCGTACATGATGGATCTATTGGCTGATGCATATGGGATCCCATTCATACACTCCCTCTCTTCACAAGATTGGGGACATTGAGCTCTAGAGACGGTGACTCCATGTAGCATGGTGATGTTGCCTCTCTTTGAGTTCTCCATGCTGAACCGCTTTAGCACTTTGTCAATGTATGTGCTCTGACTTAGTCCGAGAAGCCTTCTAGATCTATCTCTATAGATCTTAATTCCTAGAATGTAGGATGCTTCTCATAAGTCCTTCATTGAGAAAGTATTCCCAAGCCAAGTCTTTACCTTCTCTAAGGCTAAGACATCATTCCCCATCAAAAGTATGTCATCCACATACAATATGAGGAATGTGGTCGAGCTCCCACTAACCTTATTGTACACACAAGGTTCATCTTCATTTTGAATAAAGCCAAACACTTTGACTTCCTCATCAAATCGAAGATTCCAACTCCGAGATGCTTGCTTCAATCCATAGATTGACCTTTGCATCTTACAGACTTTATTGGCATTCTTTGGATCTACAAAACCTTCAGGTTGTGTCATGTACACATCCTCATTTATATTCCCGTTAAGCAATGCAGTTTTAACATCCATCTGCCAAATCTCATAGTCATAATAAGCTGCAATAGCAAGTATGATCTTGATGGACTTAATCATGGCAACTGGAGAAAAGGTTTCGTCATAGTCAACACCTTGAACTTGTCGAAATCCCTTTGCAACCAATCCGCCTTTATAAGTTTGCACATTGCCATCCATGTCGGTCTTTTTCTTGAAGACCCACTTGCACCCTATGGTTTTTACCCCTTTGGGTGGTTCCACCAAAGTCCATACTTTGTTGGAGTACATGGATTCCATCTCAGATCTCATGGCTTCAAGCCATTTCTCAGAATCTGGTCCTTCCATAGCCTTTATGTAGGTAGTTGGATCATCATGTATGATCAACTCTCCACCTTCCTGAGTCACAAGGTATCCAAACCTCTCAGGTTCAAGGTGGGTCCTACTAGATCTACGAGGTCCTTGTGTTACCTGAGGAGAATGAGATTCTACAACACCTTGTGAATCTTCATATTCCTCTCGTACATCTACTGGTTCAATGTTTTCTTGTTGGGCTTGAACCTCTTCAAGCTCTATTTTCCTCGCACTGCTTCCTTTGGAAATAAATTCCTTCTCTAGGAATACAGCATCCCTGGCAACAAACACTTTGTTGTCAGTAGGGTGGTATAAGTAATATCCCCTCATTTCCTTGGGGTATCCAACAAGATAACATTTATCGGATTTGGGCCCAAGATTATCAGGAAACATTTTCTTGACGTAAGCCTCACAACTCCAAATCTTCATAAAAGACAATTTGGGACACTTCCCATACCATATCTCATATGGTATCTTTTTAACCGATTTAGATGGTACTCGGTTAAGTGTAAACGCGGCGGTTTCAAGAGCATAACCCCAGAAAGAAATTTGAAGATCAGCAAAACTCATCATTGATCGCACCATATCCAACAATGTGCGATTCCTTCTTTCAGACACACCGTTATGCTATGGTGTTCCAGGCGGAGTCCATTGTGATACAATACCACGGGCTCGCAGAAGGTCCTCAAACTCCTGGCTTAAGTATTCTCCACCTCAATCGGATCGAAGTTCCTTAATACTTTTACCAAGTTGGTTTTGTACTTCATTCATGAAATCCTTGAACATTTCAAGGGTTTCTGACTTATGTTTCATCAGGTACACATAGCCATACCTACTGAAGTCATCAGTAAAGGTAATGAAGTACTGATACCCACCTCTGGCATTAGTTATAAATGGCCCACATACATCAGTATGTATGAGTCCTAATAGATCACTAGCTCTATCACCTTTACCTAAAAAGGGAGTCTTGGTCATCTTGCCCAACAAACAAGATTCACATGTCTCTATTGATTCATAATCAAAAGAGTCTAGATAACCATCTTTATGGAGTCTCGAAATGCGCTTCTCATTTATGTGCCCTAGACGACAATGGCAAAGATATGTTTTGTTTGAGTTGTTGAGTTTTTGCCTTTTGGTGTTTACGTTGTATACACTTGTCTCTAGATCTATCAAGTATAGACCATAAGACATTGGGGCACTGCCATAAAAGATCCCATCTTTAGAAATGGAACATTTTCCATTCTTAATAAGAAATTCAAATCCATCTTTGTCCAAACAAGAGACAGAAATGATATTCCTATTTATGGCAGGTACATAATAGCAGTTCTTCAACTCTATTATTATCCCACTTGGTAGAGTTAACTCATAGGTTCCTATGGCACTGGCGGAAACTCTTACCCCATTGGCAACACGTAGTTCAACCTTGCCTTTCCCCAAAGGCCTACTTCTCTTAAGATCCTTCACATTTGAACAAATGTGAGATCCACATCCGATATCACGTACCCATGACGAAGAAGTAGTAAAGTTAATCTCTATCGTGTATACACCAGAAGTAGAGATCTCTATCTCTGACTTTTTCTTCCATCGTTCCTTCCATCCTCTCCATGTAGAAGAAATTGGTTTGGCGAGAGAACCCTTCTCTCCCTTACCTATCTTTCCATTGATCTCTATCAATGAACTTTCTTTCTTCTTCACTAACACATTAAGCGTACATAGAGTGGATTCAAAGGCTCCTGGTATATCTGGATTGTGCAGAACACTTCTCACAGTCCTCAACCAGTTATGGAATTTGTTCTCAATTAATTTTCCCATTTTAAAAGATGATTCCTTTGCCATTCTACAAGAGAAAAATGCATTTGTCAAAACTCCTTTTGATTTTATTTGAATAAAATTTGACGATAGTTAATTAGGCCTTTAATTAATTACCGCTCCCACTATTTTGACTCAAATTGACAACCCTCACCATCAATTCGAAAGATTGCAGTGCACAATCTTCTAGTGGGTCAAGATCCTGAAATCCTATGAGCCATGGACCAGCTAGGGCTGTCACCCACAACTCAGATCTCCCAGGTAGACGACTCTTACCAATTGCATCATATGCAACTCTTGAAAGATGTCATATGCAACTCTTTGCCATGATCATCTCCATGCCTCAAGGTACTATATCCCATCTAGATCACCTTGTTAAGTCCAACCCAAAGCCAACACGATGAATATGCACCCTGCTAGGGCAGACACACACATTCATCCTTCACGCTTCCACGAGATAGACAGTGCACCATGCTAGGGCGTGCCCACACTTGGTTGATCAAGCTTTTCACATGTGTTGCATTTGGAAGGCATCTAAAACTTTAATATTTAATGAGGGATTTGGTTTTTATATACATATACATATCCAATCACCACTATATATAGTATGTATCATATACATGCTATATCTTACAGAAAACATGCAAAATGATAAAAGCATTGATTATGGCCATCCTATTGTGATTCCTCGAGCCAAGAGGAATCACAGTCATCTAGGTCTACATCACATGCAACCTGTACAAGATGAAATCTGTGCCTACCTTTCTGGGTTTGATCAGCTCATCTTCATGACTGATCGGCTCGCCATCAAGTTAGTTGTTCGGGTGCCACCAGCCGATCGATCGGTGCCTCCAGCCGATCGGTTCATCGGTCATCGTGCATCTCCTCAGATCGCCACCCGTTCATCTTGCTCCTCGAACCGGTCATCTGGAACGTCAACTGATCGATTCACGCCTTGAACCGATCATCTCAGTCATCGTCAGGTCGTCCGCCGTTCTTTGACATAACAGGAAATAAAATATATCCTATTTACAATTGAATTGTGAAACCCCGAGTTACATTCAGGGGGAGAAAAGGTAGGAAAGAAGTCTCGAATTATTTCGAGTTACATCAGGAATAGGAGAAAGGGAATCAGTGTGCAGACCGAGATGCAAGCAACCACATACAACCACACATGGATATAGGGTTTATAGGCCATAACCATGCTACACATCCACCACAAAACTCGTTTAAGGGCGACACGTATCAAGTGCATTAATATTACATATCATATATGTATATTTGGGATTTGTGGATTGGACATGCATAAAGCCAATTTTATTCGCATCATATGCAATAAATAAAGGCGACAAACCAAAATCAATCATATTGATAATCCTAAAATATAGAGCAGTTGACGTTGCTCTCATACCACTGTAGGGTTTTAGAGGAGGCATAGAAGTAGCGGAAATAAAAATTTTCTCCCAAAAACCCAGAACAAAAGGAATCGCGTCAACGTCTATACAATAGGAAAGATGGTTTGTGGATGCATACCTTGTCTCGAGGCTTGCTCAGTGACAGTACCAAATGCCTTGTGCGGTCTTCACCTCCAATCTTGGATGGTGTCTGTGTAGCTCCTGGTCACACTGGGACTGAAGACTCCTGGTCTCACTGGGACTGTCGGGATTGATAGTTGTCCTCTGAGCGACAGAGGACTCCCGCCTCTACAGTCGTCCACACGGACTGCCTGGAACTCCAATCTCCTTGTCCCACAAGGAATCAGAAGGAGTCACACCCTCCTGTCAGCGTACTAGTCGCCGACACACTCTCCTGCCACCAGTCGCTTTCTGCAGTTGTCTTTCCCTTGTTGTGCCTCCCTTATCGGGTAGCACATGCTCGGGCTCTCTCGGTTACCAAAACCAGAGAGAACAACAACTTTACAGAGCAACTGGTTGCACTGAGTTGTACTTTGAGAAGCCCCCAATACCCCTATATATATATATGAAGGTCACGGGACAGGGTTCTCTATCCCGGGAAATGCAGGACTAAAGCAGGAGTAGAAGGGTTCGAGATTTTCCACATAAACAACCAACTGCGTAACCTGAACCGATCATTTCACAACTGAAACAGTCGGTTGGGGATCTGAGCCGGTTGGTTGAGACCTCAACCGAACGGTTGGGACCCATGAAACGGTCGCTTCACTTCTGAACCGGTCGATTTGTGGTCCTGATCAGTTCCAGATTGACTTTTCCTCTTTTGTTTCAAATTGGTATCAAATACCAATCCTTGTTCCAATCAAATTGGGCAAGTGAAACGAAAAGAAATTTATCACCAATCTTACTTTCCCAACTTGCTCAGTTGGACCAGTTGAACCGATCATTTCAACACTTGAAGTAATCCTTTCACCCTGTCCATGAGCTGATCGACTCACCAGTTGAGCCGATCGGTTCACCAAGCTCAGCCGATCGGTTCATCACATGAGCCGATCGGTTGGGAGTGCAGATTGTGCAGAATCAGTCAATCGCAGTTTCAATCAATCTGATACTCTAATCAATCAGTCCAACACCTTGAACACTATGATACTGAGCTATTAATTTATTGAGCGTTTAATTGAACTACTAAACTCCTTTAGTAATCAATCTAAACATTGTTTGTTGACAAACTCCTATTCCAGGTTAAATCCTATGTGTGTGACCCTGCAGGTCCATTTCACGTTGGCAGTGAAAGTCCATAACACTTATGACTTCACATGCAAAGAGTGTTTCCTAGTCACACATCAGTGCTACCCAAGTGAAATAGAAAGTTGGAGAACAACTTTCAATCCTACAATCCGTGAATGGTGTTACAGTGAATGTATAATTCCTTTGTCACTGATATCCTGAATGAACTCAAGGCATGGAACAATCATCTTGTCAATGTTCATTCATTTCCTTGATCTCAGAGCAGACTGGGTGAGATGTGTGTGACATCAATATCACATATTGATTCACACGTGCATGTGCATGCCTTTCTCAATCCTACTCATCAAGTGGCCAAGGACATCAAACTCCCTCAGGAGGGACAAATCCCATATCTATCACTCACCCCTTAAAAGCCCCATGTGTCAAAGCCACCCAATCATCACCTTTATAACAACCCATGTTTCAGGACTGCGTTTGATGATGTCAAAGTGTACCCAACGACATGTGTTGAGTGTAGTGATTTTAGGTCTAAGAATCACACTCACCACCATCACTGTGAGAGCTGACTGTGATTACCAAGTCACGGTTCCTTGTGTCACTCTCACGGTGGGTCTGTCTGGTACCTTGGTCTCTAACAAGTACCTATGTGCTTGGTTTGATATCATTATATCATGACTAATGAGATTTTGTCATCAACCAACACACAATCTAGTCTTCAATGTTATTGATATCTATGGTTATTTCCACAATAACAACTGACTAGGGACTTAACAAGAATGTATACTCTTAACATCCGTATGATCTCATCGTTTAGGTCCTCAACCCAAAAGCATACGTCATTGAGTAAAACAATTCTTTAGACATCTATCATGTTACACCATCATCTCAGAAACAGTTTAAACATATAGATCGGAAATTGCCATTATTATTATCCAAATCATTTACAAAGTATCCCATTACAATCATCATATGACTTGCTCTATGGGCATACATACCAACAATATCTTCTCATCATGCTCAAGGCATATGAGACATCTAGACGGGTACACAACATTTCTTACATGATAGATCCAATTTTTGATGCATATGGAACCTTACTCATGCACTCCCTTTCTTCACAAGAACTGGGACATTGAGCTTTGGAGATGGTAACTCCATGAGACGTGGGAAGGTTTCCTCCCTTTGAGCTCTCCATGCTGAACCTCTTCAACACTTTGTCAATGTATGTGCTATGACTTAGTCCTAGAAGCCTTCTAGATCTATTTCTATAGATCTTGATCCCCAATATGTAGGATGCTTCTTGCAAGTTTTTCATATAAAACATATTTCCTAGACATGTCTTTAACTTTGTAAAGTAGGGATGTCATTCCCCATCAATAGTATGTCATCTACATACAATATGAGGAATACAATCATGCTCCCACTAACCTTCTTGTATAGACAAGGTTCATCTTCATTTTGAGTAAAGCTAAACTCTTTGACTATCTCGTCCAAATAAAGAATCCATATCTGAGTAGCTTGCTTCAATCCATAAATTGACCTTTGTAGCTTACAGACTTTATTTACATCCTTTGGATTTATAAAACCCTCGGGTTGTGTCATGTACACATCCTTGAGAAGATTTCCTTTAGGGAATGTGGTTTTAATGTCCATCTACCAAATCTCATAGTCATGATAAGCTGCAATAGCAAGCATGATCTTGATAGACTTACCATGGCAACTACAGAAAAGGTTTTATCATAGTCAACACCTTGAACTTGTATGAAACCCTTTGCAACCAATCTACCCTTATAGGTTTGTACTTTACCATCCATGTCATTCTTATTTTTGAAGACCCATTTGCACCCTATGGGTTTTACCCCTTCAGATGGATCCACCAAGGTCCATACCTTGTTGGCATACATGGATTCCACCTCATATCTCATGGCCTCAAGTCATTTCTTAGACTTTGGTCCCTCAGTAGCTTCTAGATTGGTTTTTGTCTCATCATCTATGACCAACTCACTACCATCTTGAGTTACAAGATATCTAAATCTTTTAGGTTCAATGTGTATCCTACTAGATCTAAAAGGTTCATGTGTTACTTGAGGAAATTGAGATTCCAAAACAATTTGTGATTCTCTCTATTCCTCTTGAGCATATATCAGTTTGATGTTTTCTTGTTGGTCTTGAACCTCTTTGTGTTCTAATTTCCTCCCACTGATTCCTTTGGAAATAAAATCCTTTTCTAGGAATGCATCATCTTTGGCAAGAAACACTTTGTTTCCAAATAGGGAATAAAAGTAATATCCTTTGGTCACCTTAGGATATCCAACAAAATAACATTTATCAGATTTAGGATCAAGCTTTTTAGGAAACATTTTCCTCACGTAAGCTTCACATCTCCAAATCCTCATAAAAGACACATTGGGACGCTTCCATACCATATCTCATATGGTGTCTTTTGAACCGATTTTGATGGTACTCGATTTAGTGTAAATGAGGCAGTTTCAAGAGAATAGCCCCAGAAGGTAGTCATAAGATTAGCTAAATTCATCATTGATCGCTCAATATCCAACAATGTATAATTCCTTCTTTCTGATACACCACTATGTTGAGGTGTTCTGGGTGGAGTCCACTGTGATATGATACCAAGGGCTCGTACAAGGTCCTCTAACTCTTGGGCTTAAGTATTCTACACCTTGATCAAAATGAAGTGTCTTAATACTTTTTCCAAGTTGGTTCTACACTTCATTCATAAACTCCTTAAAATTTTAAAGAGTTTCTGACTTAAGTTTCATCAGGTAAGCATAACTATACCTATTGAAATCATCAATGAAGGTAATGAAGTACTAATACCCACCTCTAGAATTAATTCTAAAGGTCTGCATACATTAGTATGTATGCATCCTAATAGATCATTATCCCTCTCATTTTTACCATCAAAAGGAGTCTTTGTCATCTTGTCCAACAAATAAGATTCACATGTCTCTATTGATTTGAAATCAAAAGGGTCCAGATAAACATCTTTATGGAGTCTAGATATGTGATTCTCATTTGTGTGCCCTAGATGATAATGCCAAATATATGTTTTATCTGAGTTGTTGAGTTTTATTTTTTGGTATTTATGTTATAAACATCTATCTTTAGATCTAGTAAATAAAGACCATAAGATATTGGGGCATTTCCATAAAAGATCCCATCTTTTAAAATAAAACATTGACCATTCTTAATATGAAATCCATATGCATCTGTGTCCATACAATATACATAAATGATGTTTCTATTTATGGCAGGCACATCATAGCAGTTCGCTAACTCCATCACAAGTCCTTGTGGATAGAGATAAACTATAGGTTCCAACTACAGTGGAAGCAACTCTTGCCCTATTTGCAACTCACAATTCAACCTCGCCCTTTCCTAAAGGCCTTTTTCTTTTCAGATCTTTCATATTTGATCATATGTGAGATCCACATCTGGTATCTAGTACCCAAGAAGAAGAAGTAGATAAGTTTATCTCAATAACATATATACATGAAGTGGATATCACCATCCCCATCTTCTTCTTCCTGAATGCCTTCAATTACAAAGGATAGATTTCTCTTGTACTTTTCTTTCTCCTTATCTTGAGTGTTGAAGATATGGATTTAGGCTTATCCTCAGAACTCTTCACGGCCTCGATTTTTCATCCTTGGACTCAACTCGGCTAATTACTTCCACAGATTTGTCCTTCTTCATTCCTTCTTTGGCATTAATCAGCATGCCAAGCAAATCTGACAATGGTTTGGCCATATTATTCCAGCGGTAACACTCAATAAAGTGGCTATATGATTCAGGAAATGATTGTAGAATCATATATACTCTTGGCTTAAAGAGAATTCCACTTCTTCTAGATGTTCCACATGTCGAATCATATTGAGCACATGGGTCTCTACTGAGTCTCCCTCTATCATCTTACACTCAAAGAGTGCCTTCGAGATATTGTACCTTTCTTGCTTTGTGTTCTTATGGTTCAAGTTATTAAGATATGTTACCATCTCAAGTATCCTCATGTCTTTACTACTCATATAACTCATAGTTCATGCAGCTTAGCATAAGGTTCTTTATATCTAAAGCATCATTGGCATGATTCTAGTAAGCATCCACTTCAACCCTAAGTGCATCAGGAGTGGGTATTTATGGCATTGTTGTTTTAGGACATAGACGTTGTGCTCTTCGAGAATCCTTTTCAAAGTCCAAAACTAGTCACAAAAATCTGTCTCCTTAAATCTATCCTTCCTAAGGACCAATTGCAATGATGATTTGATTGCCATTTGATTCTAAAATAGCAAATTTTGCATTTTGTCAAAACCTTTTTTAGTTTTATTTTATTTTATTTGAAAATTGACTATATTTAATTAGGCCTTTAATTAATTAATTCTCCCACTATTTTATTCAAATTGATAGCCATCATATATCAATTCGAAAGATTGCAGCATACAATATCCTAGTTAGTCAAGATCCAAAATAATTCAATTATTACCCGGTAAATGTCAGGGTCCATAATTTTGCCAATTGCATTATGTGTGTGGAGAGGTCACCCAGAGTATATGCATTATATGGGAGTATAAGTAGAAGTACATGTGGTTTTGATTTTTTTAATAATTTTATTATTATATATAAAATAAATCATGCAATTGCATATTTAGTTTGTACAATTACATATTTAGACCCTAAAATTTGAGATACATTCATATATAATGTTCAATGAAAAGTAAAGCATCATCTAGAATGCATTCTATAATCATTCAAGCATAAACTCCAATGAAGCACACACAAAAATTTTCAACTTGACGTAACAACAAAGATGAACCAAATCATAAAAATAGATGGCATCATGTCCTAGAGGTCCATAACAAAAAACATTATATAAGCATGTGACTCATGTAGAAATCATACAATAAATAAGTACAATAAGAGAATTTTATCAATAAAAATATAATCTAGTTTAGGCTGAGATTACAAATGTCTTTCTAAAAATCGTTGACTATTCGGCCTTATAAGCAGCTAAGTATATGCGGCCTATGTGGCCTTGTTTTAAACACTAAAACCAACCACACAACCATGTATTTATTGGGTCATTGGCGATATGCATGCTTCACTTCCACCATCGAAACTCACATTTAGGGTAACGCATGTAAATTGTAAATATATATATATATATATATATATATATATATATATATTTGGAGTGTGGTGTTTAATCAGATATGTACATTGATCCGTTTAAGTATTCACATCGTATGCAATAAACAAATGATAAAAATCAAATATATGATCATATCAATTATCCCAAAACATAAGAGATTGGCGTGGCTCTGATACCACTTAGGGAAAATATGGCGACATATTAGGCGACGAAAACAAAATTTAACTTCCATATTCCCCTTTAACTAATGGAATGTGTCAATAAATATACAATGTGAAGGATAATTTAAAGGATATACATGGTCCTAGAGCAAGTGTAACATACTAGATCTCGGACCCTACCCTGGAAGTTGACATTTTGGACTTAGCCAAACAAGGTTGAAGGTTAGACCTAAATAGATGTTTAGTATAACCCCAATGAGCTAATGCAAGTATAGTTCACCTTAATGTAACCTAATGTTCTAACATTAATCTTAGGTTTATAATGGATACATAAAATATGCCACATAACTCATGTTGGTGGTAATATGAAGATAAGAAACTTAATTGGATGAATAATTTAGATAATGGGTCGTTAATGGGCCATATGACATATCTCATAAAAAAGTCTTAAAAGTGGAAACAAACTTCAAATTCAAAATCTACACATCAAAATTAGCCTACATGTCAAATTTCATCTAATTTGGACAACCTTGAAATATTATGATAAGTTTAGGAGAGAGAAAATGAGTAAAAGGCATAAGTAATGAATAATGTGATAATATAACTTCCAAAGATGGAAATAATGTCAAATTTGTATTCAACACATCAAACATAACTTGTGGATGAAGTTTCATCAAATTTGGATGTTGTTTGTGCAAGTTATGAAATTTTAGGTACATTATGGACTTTTCTGCAATTTACCCAATGGGGAGGTTTTCTTATAAAATTGTCACATGAATTATAATCACTATATATTCCCTTACCATTCTCGAGTTTTTGAACCATGGGGAACCTAGTTGCACCTTGGTTTGAAGGTGTTTCTTTCCAAGGACATTTTAGGGATTACCCTCTTTATTTTTTTGCTCAAGCAAGCGTGTTACCCTCTTTATTGCTTCACAACATATACAAAGGTGGGTCCCAAAACACCACACCAATCCAAGGAGATACAGAAGAGGAGGAGGAAACAACAAAAAAGAACAAAACTATGTACAAGGGATAAACCCTAAAAAAGAGAAAAAAAGAAACATCCAAAGCAGGATAACCAGCCTGCAGACGCAGGCAAACCAGCTCCAACAGATACAAACTAGGGATCAAACCCCCATACATCAGAAGCAGAAGCCATTCTCCTCCAAACAAGAGAAACAAGATCAGACAAGCAAGCTCATATCATTTCTGATTCTCATCCAGACCTTCTCCTCATCCAGAGTCCAGTTCTCAAAAATAATCAAATTCCGAATGTACCAGATGTGATAAACTGCAATGGAAACAAAGATAGCTTCTTTCTTCCCAAGAATACTCCAACAGGAATGAGTATTACTGAAATCAGGTTTAACAGTTAAGAACTTATTCTGCAAACCTCTCCCCCATACGAAGCAAGCAGCAGAACAATCCTGAAAGAGATGAATAATAGACTCCTCCCCCTTCTTGCACAGCATACAGATAGAGGTAAGATAAAGACCTTTTTTCCTGAGCCAATCAATGACGGGAATGCAACCAAGAGCCAGCTTCCAGCTCAAGATTTTATAGTTCTCAGGGATATCAAGCTTCCACAGCTTTTTTGCCCAAACAAGATAGGGATATTTACATCTGCAACAATCCCAGACATCTTTAAACTTCACCCTCTTCTTCCCATTAAACAGAATATTATCAGAATTTCCAGAAGAAACGGGAATCTTAGATAGAAAGTCCAGCAAAGGACTCAACCTCCTGCTAGGTTTAACATCCCAGCTACCATTCTTCCTAACATCACCAATTTTAATCATCCTCCCTTTCCCTAACATCAGGGGCAATCTATTGTCAACACAATCTTCAAGGAAAAAACCCCCTTTAACCCATGGATCACCCCAAAGAAGTATCTTATCACCTTTCCCAAGCTGAAAAGAAACAAACTTCTTAACCAAGCTCCGAACCTTCAAAATGCATCTCCACATCCACGAGTGGTAGGGTTTACAATCAAGTTTCCAAATGGAATTCTTCTTTAAATACTTGCCATGAATCCATTTGACCCACAAGTTATCTTTTCCACAAGCTATATTCCAGAAATTGATAATCAACCCAGCATTATTCACATCCTCAGTCCTCCTAACTCCAAGCCCCCCTTCCTTTTTAGGTCTACAAATATTATCCCAACTCACATGATGCATAACTCTCCTTTCCTCCTTATCACCCCAAATAAACTCCCTGCAAATCCTATCCACTTCATTAACAACAGAAGTAGGCAAAGGAAACACAGCAGTCCAGTATAAGCTGTAAGCTGAAAGGGTCGATCTCACCAGCTCAACCCTTCCTGCAAAAGATAACAGCTTCACCTTCCAACTATCCAGCTTGATTTTGAGTTTATCAACCAGAGGCTTGCACATACTTCTAGTAACCTTCCCACCAAACAACGGGACTCCCAAATAAGTGGAGGGCAGCACACCTTCCTTAATATCCACATAATCAAAAAAATCACTTTTGGAAGCATTTTCACTGAAGAAAACCAGGCTTTTGTTAGCATTGAACATAAGGCCAGAAGCTCTACCAAAATCATTAAGAATCTGACTAAGGCATCTAATAGTGCAGAAATCATTCCTTCCAAAGATCATGAGATCATCCGCAAAAATGGTATGAGAAATATCAAAGTCATTGGACACCTTCAGGGGCTTAAAGAAACCTTGAGAGATATTGAAATCCATGATGGCAGAAAAACCCTGCATACAGATGACAAACAGAAGGGGGGCAAGGGGGTCTCCCTGTCTAAACCCATTTAAGGGAAATATAACCTCAGAAGGTTCCCCATTAATAAGAATTTGATAGCTAGCAGTGCTAAGAATCTCTTTAATCCAGGAAATCCAACAGATAGGAAACTTCATAGCACAAAGAATATCCAAGAGATAATTCCACTGAATAGAATCATAGGCTTTAGCAATATCCGCCTTAACACAAAACTTTTCACCACCATTAACATTAGAGAAATCACTGATAAGCTCATTTGCAAGGAGAATAGCTTCAGTAATTTTCCTGTCCTTAACAAAAGCAAACTGACTCTTGCTAATAATATCAGGCAGAACAAGACTAAGCCTATTAGCCAGGATTTTAGAGATAATCTTATAAAGAAAGTTGCAAAGAGAAATAGGCCTCCAATCTTTAATATCAGTGGCATTTTTGACTTTAGGAATAAGAGTAAGAAAGGTCCTATTAACCTCCTTTAGCAAGCAACTTTTATCAAAGAAGTCCATAACAGCTTTAGAGATATCATCCCCAATAATAGGCCAAGCTTTCTTAAAGAAAATAGCATTGAAACCATCGGGGCCAGGGGCCTTATTATCATTAGAATTCCTCACAACCTCATTAACTTCTTCTCTGGTCACTTTCTGCACTAACATGTTAATATGCTCCTGAGACAACTTAGGAAGCCTCCATTTATCATCCCACTCAATGCTGTTAACCTGAGATTTACAGAATAAACCAGTATAAAATCTAACCACATGTTTCTTTATACTGTTCAGATCGGAAGAGAGGACTCCATCAATCATCAGAGAGTGCATCGAATTCCTTTGCCTCCTGGTATGTAAAGAAGAGTAAAAGAACTTAGTGTTCTTATTACCCAGTTTTAACCACTGAACTCTAGATTTTTGCATAGCAAGACTTTCTTCAAGATCCAGGGCTTTGAGAGCATCCTTTCTAACTCTAGATGCCTCACTTCTAAGAATACAATCATTAGGATTAGAATTAGCCAGATCCTCCATTCTAAGGGCCTCCTCCTCCAGAATCCTTGCATGACTGTTTAAGTTTCCAACCTTGTCTTTATTCCAAACAATAAGCTCCGATTTAACATTTTTCAGCTTCTTAACAACTCTGAACATAGGACACCCTTTAACCTCAATACTCCATCCTTTCTTGACCACATCCAGAAAGCCATCACAATCAGTCCAGGCATTAATAAACCGGAAAGGAATATGCAACCTTCTGTTATTACAATTCATAGAGATTCTGAGAATCTTATGATCACTATGAATAGTAGAATAAACTTCACCAATATAATTGGGCCATTCATCAAGGAAAAGATTATTGAATATAACTCTGTCAATTTTAGAGGAAGTAAAATTCTTTCCCTCTTGTCTGTTGTCCCAAGTAAAACTGGGACCATGCATATTTGCTTCATAAAGACCAAAATCAGCCATAAACGAATTAAACTCCTCCATAGATAATTGACTAGGATTAGATCTACCTTGCCTCTCTTCAGTCAATCTCACACAATTAAAATCCCCACAGATGACCCAGGGATTATCCACAATCGCAGCAATATCCCTGAGCTCCTTCCAAAGAAGTGACCTCTTGATATCCTCATTGAAGCCATACACAGCAGTAAAAAGATAAGAGTTCCCATCATGTTCACAAACATTACAGTGAATCCATTGAGCAGCAGATGACAAAACCTCGACATCAACATTGTTAGGATTCCAAACGACAATAACTCTGCCTAAAGGATGATGGTCATGGTTAACAACCCATTTATAGCTAGGCCAAAGCCTATTCATAACTCTCCATATTTTCTTCCTTCTCAACTTAGTTTCTAAAAGACAGAACACATTCGACTTCACCCTCTCCAATTCTTCCTGGACCCGATGTTGATGACCCCCTTTATTAAGGCCCCTCACGTTCCAAGAAGTAACAGAGTAGGTACTATTCATTTGAAACCATGGAGGCTAGAGACCTGCTAGCCACAGTGACAGCAATTTCATCATCGTCTGCAAGCAAATCGAGCCCTTGAAATTTATTTGCCCCAGACCCTTCCAGTCTAGCTACAAAAGATACCTGTGCTTTATTAGTTTTTGTAAGCTTTGGAGGGCCCCTAGACTTGGATTTAGATCTCACCTCCTGGAATCCATCATCCACAGGGGTGCAATTCACAAGCTCAACTCCAAGCGGAGAGACAGACAGATTGCCAAGCACACTTATCAGATCAACAGTTTTCCTTTCTTTAGAATAAAGTCCTTCTGCTTGTACTCCCTTGTTCACAGCAAACTCCTCCGTTTCACACGATGGACAAGAACACGAATCCATCATCTCCTGCGCAGTAGACAATTGAACAGGCAGAACCGTCCTATTCACAACTTCTACCTCCTTGCTTTTCAAATCAGAACTCACTTCCTTCTCATTCAGCATTTCCTTCCTCATCTTTGGAACCCACTATTTAGCTATAACCTTTTTCTTCTCAGTAGAGTTAGGGTCCAGTTTAATGCACGGACACGACCCCTTATCATGCCCAAACGAGCCACATTCTTCACATTTTCTTGGAATCCACTCATATTGGAAAGCCACCCTGTGTTCCACTCCCGTATCACTGACCAGATCTATAAACTTGGGAAAAACAGAATGAATAGACATGAGAACAAAAATTCTAGCAAACTCAATCCTCGATCCTTCCTTCGTCGCCTTGTCAGCATCAATAGGTTTCCCCAGAAATCTCCCAATCCTACTGAACATCGCTTCCCCCCAGAGCTCCAAAGGAAAATCATGGAGTCTAACCCACACCGGCACCTCCGTCAGGGTTTCTTTCTCCAGGTTGTCCCCAATCTGCCATTGCTTAAGAATCAAGGGCTTCCCCTTAACAAACCACGGACCATCCTCCAAAGCATGTTGCATGTCCAGATCATTCGAGAATTTGATAATAAAGAACCCATGAGGATGCGAGAGGATGCGAATCGGACTTCTCACCTTCCAGAGCCAGGATAAATGCTTTTCAAGAGTAGGAAGATGTACCTTCAGGTCAATTACATACCCTGCCACTGCCTTGCTCCATCTCTTCGCATTTTCCTCCGCCTCCGCCTGCGGGTAGACGATTTTCCCCTCCGACACCTCCAATGGAACAGAGTTGAGCCATCTCTCAGAAGAACCAGTCGACGAACCTTTGCTAGTCTTGAATAGGTCAGACCAGAGAGAACGAGGATTATTAGCCCCTCCATCAGATTTAACCCTAGAAACTCCATCTCTGTCTTGGATTGTTCCGCCTTCAGATCGCACAGCTTCTTCAGAGGGAGAGAAGCTAGCATCAGCAGCCACCGGAACAGCATCTTCCAGAGGAATCTCCGATGCGGTTTCTCCCGAACTCGAACTCAAGCGGATTGGAGGTCAGTTGGGATGGCCTATAAATGTCTATAAACCAACATTTGATATTCATGAATCATCTATGAGTTGTCCTCTTGCATGTCCATGAAATCCCTAGGCTAAGGACACATGGAAAGTTCCATGGACACCTCATGCTTGGATTCTTCCTTATCCATAAAGGTTTGCATGTCTATGGGCACCCTTAGCATTGGACACATGGAAAGTAACTTGACACATGGTTCTTGGTTTCTTCCTTATCCATAAAGACTTGCATGTCCATGGACACCCTTATACATGACACATGGAAAGTCTCATAGATACCTCATACTTGACCTCTTTCTTTATATAGCCATATCTACCCCTTCCCAACTCCCAATTCAAAAACTCTTTCTCTCCTTTATTTCCTCTAGATTAGATCATGATTCCTAATCTATTTTTCCATGAAGGTTCTATCCCAAGGTAAAAGTAGGTGCCTACCTTGGTGAAGAAGACTCCTAGGGTTCCAAATTTCTCTATTTAGGATTTCTTAAGCTCCTCCTTAGTGATTTTGACCAAAACTAGTAAGCATCCTCCTTTCCTTCCCTATTTTCATGTTTTTAGTCTTCCTTCCACCTTCCTCTAAGTCAGAACCATGGCCTTCCATGGTGAAACCACACCTAGAACCCATAAACACCTCATCTCCATGTTTTTTGTTAGGGTTTTTCACTTCTAAAGTGGAGAAGGTGCTTCTTGCTCGAGATAGGATCTTTGTTGGAGAAATTAGCCTCTCTAAGCTTGGGAACCTTACTTATTGGACATGTACACCTTACCTAGAGGTTATTTGGAGGCCTAGGCTTGTATCTAGGACTAACTTGGACTATTTAGACTCTGAAGTTGAGGTATGATGTATCCCCTATTCTTCTATGTTGAGCGATTCACTGATGCTTATTCATTCTCTTTGTCCTATGGACATTAGCCTATACACAATGTCTTTTCTTTTAAAAAGCACGGTTCATGTGAACTACCTTATTTGATATTAATTATGTGATCATGGATATTCTTTTGAACTCTTATCTTATGCTTTTTTCATGATGGAACTCTAAAAGATTACATGTGATGTATTTTGCCCACTTATGAGGTGGATGTATATGTTGGTCACTTATGTGGTGACTTGTTCATATATTCTAACTATACTTTCTACTTACCTCTACATTTAGCATGCTATGTGATTTAGTAGCACTAGAGTAGTGTAATTGCATTGGTTTTTATGGCAGATGTGTTATTTCCTACCGAGCAGATGTGATATTTCCTACTCTTTTGGGATGGAAAGGAACCTCATACCCAGGGCAAGATGTGTGATTCTTGGCCCATATTTTATATATTTGGGAGATTGGAAGTATTCCTTTCTCTATCAGGGTTCAAGTCTATGAGACTTGACCACCTTTGTGTTTATATTGTTCTAGGGCTATGCTTATCTCACATGCATGCAGGTTGATGATGATTGTAGGGGTGTGTGCCCTACTTTCTTTACATGTGCTAGTATGGCACAAATTTACTATTTTAATTATGGAAAGTATCTATTTTTTATTGAAAATCATTTCTCTTGATACCCACTTGGTTTGTCCTTATCCTTTATATGGGAAGCCATTTATATTTGATATCCTTTATTCCATATATTGCTCAATTTCCTATTTAGTATGCACATACTAGCCTTTTCTAATGTCATCTATTTTATCTTCTTCTTAGGGTATGCTTCCAACCCTAGGTGGACAAAAATGAGGACATGTCATGATGATGTGGATATAGCTTAAGAAGTTAAAGCTTGGAGACAAATTTGTTATGGTTTAGATTTCCCTCTACTCAGATCCTTATGTTGTATCATACATGTAAACCCTTATGGAATATTATGATGTACTTCTGTAATCTTTTGTGAAAATTGAATATAGTCATTATTTTTATTGCACTGCTATACTTTGGTCTTTTTCATACCATTATAATAAATTTGGAAAATTTATACCTATTCCAACATACCTTTGAGTGTGTTTGGGATGGATGCTAATTCTTCAAAATTTAATTTTTAGTAAGGGGGTGATCCCCCCTCCTTACAGAATGGTATCAGAGCCCATGGTAGTCAGAATCTGACTATTTCAATTTTGTCTCCATAGTTAGAATACTTGCCTTACATTTAAGTGACATGTTTGCCCTAGAGTTAATCAATAGATGATGAAGGGTTGATTTAGGATCCTATAGTTTCACATTAGAATAATGATGAATAGATCTGTAAAATACTTACAACTAAAAGATGCATAAGTAACCATAGTAACTTGAAGTTGTTTAGCTTGGCCTTTTGGCAGCTACTAGGACATGAAGTTGAAAGCAAAGGTGTCTAGAAAGGATCAGGGTTTGGGGGCTGGCAAGATTTTCCTCCACACCACTAGCTTGGTTTACGAGGACTCCTGAATCCATATGATACCAGCCTAGCCTGAGCCGATATGAACTGTCTGAAATAGCATGCTTTTAGGCAATAGTAGCCTTAGACATCTATATGATTTATCTTTAGGGACCCTAATATGTTGAACTAGTCTCCCAGGTGTAAAAACGTGTTTGAGGATGGATAAGAGCAAGTTAAACCATAGTTCGTAGTTAGTCTTTACAATTTATGTTTTTTTGCATGATGCTTATGTAGTTGGATGTAAGGAAACGTAGTAGAACCTTTTGTACCTAAAAAATAGTTTTGACTTAATAAGATGAATCCTTTAAGGGGTGGTGAATAAGTTGGTTTCTTATATGTGGATGTTTTTATTTTGAGGACGAAATCCCTTTAAGGGTTGGTGTGTTGTAACATACTAGACCTCAGACCCTACCCTGGAAGTTGACATTTTGGACTTAGCCAAACAAGGTTCAAGGTTAGACCTAAATAGATGTTTAGTATAACCCCAATGAGATAATGCATGTATAGATCACCTTAATGTAACTTAATATTCTAAAATTAATCTTAGGTTTATAATGGATACATAAAATATGCCACATAACTCATTTTGGTGGTAACATGAAGATAAGAAACTTAATTGGATGAATAATTTAGATAATGGGATGTTAATGGGCCATATGAAATATCTCATAAAAAAAGTCTCAAAAGTGGAAACAAACTTCAAATTCAAAATCTATATATCAAAATTAGCCTACATGTCAAATTTCATCTAATTTGGACAACCTTGAAATATTAGGATAAGTTTAGGAGAGAGAAAATGAGTAAAAGGCATAAGTAATGAATAATGTGATTATATAACTTCAAAATATGGAAATAATGTCAAATTTGCATTCAAAACATCAAAGATAACTTGTGGATGAAGTTTAACCAAATTTGGATGTTGTTTGTGCAAGTTATGCAATTTTAGGTACATCATGGACTTTTCTACAATTTACCCAATGGGGATATTTTCTTAGTAAATTGTCAAGTGAATTATAATCCTTATATATTCCATACCATTTTCGAGTTTCTAAACCATGGGGCACCTAGTTGCACCTTTGTTTGAAGGTGTTTCTTTCCAAGGGCATTTTAGGGATTAACATCTATGAATGAGCTTATCTTTAGAAGCTATCAACCAATGGAGTTATTTCTTTGATTGGAGGTCGAATGGGATGGCCTATAGGTGTCCATAAATTGAAATTTTATATTCAAGAAGCCTCGATGAGTTGTCCTCTTACATGTCCATGAAATCCCTAGGTTAAGGACACATGGAAAGCTTCATGGACACCTCATGTTTGACTTCTTCCTTATCCATAAAGGTATGCATGTCTATGGGCACCCTTAGCATTGGACACATGGCAAGTAACTTGACACATCATGCTTGACTTCTTCCTTATCCATAAATATATGCATGTCCATGGACACCCTTATACATGACACATGGGAAGTCTCATAGACACCTCATATTTGACCTCTTTCTTTATATAGCCATATCTACCCCTTCCCAACTCCTAATTCAAAAACACTTGCTCTCCTTTATTTCTTCTAGCTTAGAGCATCGTTCCTAATCTATTTTTCCACGAAGGTGCTATCCCAAGGTAAAAGGAGGTGCCTACCTTGGTGAAGAAGGCCCCTAGGGTTCCAAATTTCTCTATTTAGGATTTCTTAAGCTCCTCCTTGGTGATTTTGACCAAAACTAGTAAGTATCCTCCTTTCCTTCCCTATTTTCATGTTGTTAGTCTTCCTTCCACCTTCCTCCAGGTCATAACCATGAATTTCCATGGTGAAACCCCACCTAGAACCCATAAACACCTCATCTCCATGTTCTTTTGTTAGGGTTTTTCACCTCTAAAGTGGAGAAGGTGCTTCTTGCTCGAGATAGGAACTTTGTTGGGGAAACCAACCTCTCTAAGCTTGGAAACCTTACTTATTGGACATGTCCACCTTCCCTAGAGGTTCTTTGGAGGCTTAGTCTTGGATCTAGGACTGGCTTGGACTATTTAGACTCTAAAGTTGAGGTATGATGTATCCCTTATTCTTCTATGTTGAGCAATTCACCTATGCTTATTCATTCTCTTTGTCCTATGGACATTAGCCTATACACAATGTCTTTTCTTTTGAAAATCATGGTTCATGTGAACTACCTTATTTGATATTGATTATGTGATCGTGGATATTCTTTTAAACTCATATCTTATTCTTTGTTCTTGATGGAACTCTAAAATATGATGTGTGATGTCTTTTCCCCACTTATGAGGTGGATGTATATGTTGGTCACTTATGTGGTGACTAGTTTATACATTCTGACTACACTTTCTACTTGCCTCTACATTTAACATGCTATGTGATTCATTAGCACTAGAGTAGTGTAATTGCATTAGTTTTTACGACAGATGTGTTATTTCCTACCGAGTAGATGTGATATTTCCTTCTCTTTTGGGATGGAAAGGAACCTCATACCCAGGGCAAGATGTGTGATTCTTGGCCCATGTTTTATATATTTGGAAGATTGGAAGTATTCCTTTCTCTATCATGTTTCAAGTTTATGAGACTTGGCTGTCTTTGTGTTTATATTGTTCTAAGGTATGCTTATCTCACATGCATGCAGGTTGATGATGATTGTAGGGGTGTGTGCCCTAATTTCTTTACATGTGCTAGTATGGCAAAACTTTAATGTTTTAATTACGGAAAGTATCTCTTTTTTTATTGAAAATCATTTCTCTTGATACCCAATTCAGTTGTCCTTATCCTTTCTATGGGAAGCCTTTTATATTTGATGTCTTGTATTCCATATATTTCTCAATTTCCTATTTAGTATGCACATACCAGCCTTTGTTGATGTCTATTTTCTCTTCTTGCTGGGGTATACTTCCAACCCTAGGTGGAGGACAATGAGGACATGGCATGATGATGTGGATATAGCTTAAGAAGTTAAAGCTTGGAGACAAAGTTGTTATAGTTTAGATTTCCCTCTACTCAGATCCTTATGTTGTATCATACATGTAAACCCTTATGGAATATTATGATGTACTTTTGTAATCTTTTGTGAAAATTCAATATAGTCATTATTTTTATTATGTTGCTATACTTTGGTTGTTTTGAATACCATTTATTAAAGTTTGAAAATTTTGCACCTATTCTAGCATACCTTTGAGTGTGTTTGGAATGGATGTTTTATTCTTTAAAATTTTAGTAAGGGGGTGATCCCGCCTCCTTACAGCAAGTCCAATGACAATCTCCTCATCGTGATCATGCACCCTTTCATCAAGTCACACTCGAACAATGTTTGCGTCGGCCCCCTAGTTGATCACCACAGAAAATAGGTTAAACGACCTCCTCGCCTCTATAGTAGTCCACACAGACCATCAGGAACTCCTGTCATTCTAGAAGAACAGGCAAGAAGGAGTTGTCTCTTCATGTTGGCGTACTAGTTACCAACTTGCTCTTCCACAATTATTCTCCCTTGCTATACCTTCCTTTATTGGGTAGGATTTGCTAAGGTTCTCTCAGTTACCACAACCAGAGAAGACAAACAATTGTTAGAAGAAATTGATTTGTTTATCTAGGAATCCCCCAGTTCCCCTTTATTTATAGGAGAGTTAAGGTCAGGGTTCCCAATCTGTGCGGGAGTGGAAGAGATCGGAATTTCACAAATTTTGACAACCTACAAGTAGTGAAATGCTCAGTACATAGGTGAACCAATCAGTTGGCATATGAGCCAATCGGTTAACCTAGTGAACCAGTAATTTATCATGTTTCCCAATCACAATTGTATTGACAAATCTAATCCAATTACTGCATAACATGACATCAACAGTAATCCCTAATGCAATTGACTTGCTCTTGTGAATCAGGCGGTTCATCTCATGAACCAATCATCTGGCAACCTTGAGTCGATTGGTTCACTAAGTGAACCAATCAGTTCATGCCCTAGTTCATCCATAATTTAGTCAATGCAATATCCATTTAACTTGACACTCCAACCGGTTGGTTGAACACTTGAACTGGTCGGTTCAGAGTCCAGTCAGTCAATTGTTGTCAAAACTTAGTATATAAACACTTTAGTAGTCAATTTAATTATCATTCATGATTAAACTCCTATTCTAAGTGAATCCTATGTGTGTGACCCTATAGGTTCCATATTGCATTTGCAGTGAATGTCCATAACCAATTATGACATCACAACAAAAGAGTGGTACCTAGTCACACACCATTGCTACCCAAGTAAATGAAAAGTTGTAGAACAACTTCAACCTACAATCTGAGGATTCGTGTTATAGTGTTTGTATAGTTCCTTTGTCATTAATATTTGGATTAAACTTGAGGCATGGAATTGTCATCCTCTTTAATCATTTAATCCATGTTCCTTGAACCAATGCAAACTATTTGAGATAAATGTAAGCTTAATATCTCATATTGACTCACATGGGTATGGCCATGCATTTCTCAGTCTTGCTTATCATACGTCTAGGATATCATACTCCTATAGAAGGGACAAATCCCATCTACATCACTCCCAGACATCCCCATGTGTCATAGTGCACCCAATCATCACCTTTATTGCAACTCGTATTTAGGATCATGATGGATGATGTCAAAGTATATCAAATGACATGTGATGAATGTAGTGACTTCATGTTTAAGAACCACAATCACCACCAACACTATAAGCGATGACTCTAACTACCAATTATGGTTTCCATATATCACTCTTATGGTGGGTCTATCTGATACACTATTCTCTAACAAGTATCTATGTGCTTGGATTGATACTAAATATCATGATTGATGAGATTCTGTCATCAACCAAACACACTCTAGTCTTACATGTTATTATTGATTATCATCCTTCCACAATAACATCCAACTAGGGACATAACAAGAATGTATATACTCTTAGCATCCAAATGATCTCATTGTTCAAGTCATGTACCTAAAGACATATGTCATTGAGTAATATCATTCTCTAGACATGTATTATGTTACTTCATTGTCTCATAACTAAATAAAATAGAATATATTGGAAGATTGCCTTTATAATTAATTAAATCATTTACAAGTTATGCCAGACAATGTTCATATTATTGGCTCTCTAGGTATTCATACCAATAGATGTTCCTATGTAATGGCATCTACAAAAATAAAAGAAGAGTGCTCCTATGTAATAGCACTCCAATTTATTTCTATGACCCTCTTCTACTAATTACATACCCATTAAGCCAGCAAACATCAAACCTAGACCATCTTTCTCTTATGCATATCCATGTGTGTCACTGCAATGGATTCTTATATAAGGTTGGATGCATGCTAGTGAAACAATATCCCTAGTTGTTGTAGAAAACTCCAAATATAAAGTGATTTACCCAGAGCTTTCTAAATACTATGTCACTTGTATGAATCTTAGTACCCTATATGGAAAGTCTTTGTGCTTTTCGCCTCATTTTCATTTGGTATGTGTCAAGAGGAAAGAAGATGTGGATCATATATTCAGGCTTGAAGTTATTTAGTCAATAATTATCTACTCGAATGCATTTGTAATTTCACTTGTGAATGGAATTGAGAAGAAAGACTTTGTTGAACCATACTAGAGGTCAAGTATGTTTTAAGCTTGGGGTGGTGATGGAGCCCTAGTTTGTGTTATTTTTTCCATATTCACAACAAGATATGTAGAATGTATGTAATTTCCTAATAAATATCAGTTTACGACAAATACACTTATGCTTGCTCTTGCATATTTTTATAGGTACTTTGAAACTTATAGAAAAAAGGGAGAGAAGAACGATGAATCTAGGACTTACGCAGCCATGAAGGAGCCCAAAGAGAGCCCTAAATCTACCCCAACATACTTCCAAGTGACCACGGAATGAGCTGAAGCAAGGAGCACCATGAAAGAACACTTAGAAGATCAAAGTGTAAGACAAAAAATCCCAAAACACATACTTGGTCAGGTTTTAAGAAAGCCCCATGACACTTAGCCCCCTATGACCATTGTCAATACAATGGTCATCGTACCTGAAGATCAACACGGACATGCCTCACAATACGACTTTTCCAACAACACTCCAAAACTCCCTCCTACCTCCTCCACCACGGGCATGGAACCCACAACAGCGGTGCTACCCTTAATCCACCAGTCATAGTTCTCACCATGGTGTTCCACCTGACTTCATTTCATCCAAATTTCATATTAAATTTTTACTTCACAACATGGAAGTTTCCCTACCACCAAGACCATTCCCCTACCCAGCCACCACACCCATGTTACCTGGCTAACCCTAATGATTCCTACCTATCTTCCTAGACCTCCTAGGCCACTGTCTATAAACTATTATAACTGTGAGTCTAAGGTTAGTTGTTAGAAGCCTTCACAACTACCACTGTCTCCCATCTACTCATTCCACTCCATCTTCTCCACATTCTAACTCAAAATCCTAATTTGTGAGGTTTTTACCATATCCTTTCCACTTTCATGCTCTTTCCACCCACTTGGAGGAGTAGGAGGACGACCTTGGAGATATAGAAGGTGAAGAATGGAGCTCCTTCATCCATGCTTATGGAGTTTCTGCCCTCTCTTTCCCTTTTTATTTTGTTATTTCCTCAACTTGTGTAGCTAAGTCCCCTTTGAGGGTTGTTTTGGGGCTATAATATGTAACTACAATACCATATTGGGAACATTTATGAATCAAACTATGATTTTGTTTCCTAATCATGCATTGTTATTTTTTATCATTTCCTACCTCTTGATATGGTTGTGTGAGCTATGGCTTTGGAACCACCTAAGGAATAGGCAAAATGGGTCATTTTGAGCTTTTTGGTGGAGTAAATCCTAAGTTCTGTAGTGGAACCTTAGCTAGTTTCTCCCCATTCCCCTTAGTCTCTCCAATTCCCTAGTCCTAGTTGAGAGATTTAAGTGGTTGGGTGCACTCTTCCATATACACTTAGTCAATTGGCTTTCTTAGTGGTTAGATGGAGCTAGTGGGAGGTGAAACATCCTTCACCTATACTCTCTATCACTTTGTAACATACTAGAATGAGGACCCAAAAATATTGTCGATCATTCTATTGACTTGATTACATTCATAATGTGGTCCTTCTTTTCAATTGTCATTCAACTATTTGTTCATTTATCATACATTTTGGTATAATTTAGTTCCATTTACATTTTTTCTTGCACTAAAACAAGTTACTTCTTTTTATTTGAAAATATATTTCCATTTAGTTCCAGAATAAAATTCTCATTTTCATCCTTCTTTCATTACAATAACCTTGATACAATTTAGCTGACTTAAAATTTTTGTGGTAAATTGCCTTGATAAAGCCTTATATTTTAATCACGAGACAGTTTGTTAACTATGGCATTGGAATCCATTATGAATAATATTTAAAATATTATATACTCATTATTTAGTGATTATTGATAGAGAATTAAATATTCCATATTAGATACTTAAAGTACAGTTGGTAGTTTTTTTTAATCCAACTATACCATGATTACCAAATCCTAGTACATAAATAGAATATTGTAATGACAGACCTAGAAATCCATTCCTATATATACATTAAAAAATTGGTATAAGACTTTAAAAGGCACCTAGAAAAGTATTACATCAAAAACTATATAATATACTACATTGCGGTTGTTAATCATTTTCAGATTATACAAAGGAGTGGCATACATTCTAACTCTAATATACCAACTTACCACTGGTGACCAACCAATATTAATGTTAGTAGATGTAAATATTTATATCTAAATTAATCAAGTGAATTTAAACTCCCTGATTACAATCTACTTTCAATAATGTCTTGATGGTCAAATTTGAATTATTTGCATATTAGTCATTTTCCTTGCTCATATTTGATCCCATGTAACCATAGGCCCACTACCCATGGCTCTAGTAGAGTTTTAGGAATGACAAATGGCCCCATAGATCACCACTAGCCTTAACTGTGTGTTTTTTCCTCACTCACACGCAAACCAAGATAAATTTCCCAACCGGTCACCCATCCTAGTACTACTCTGGTCTGAGCACGTTTAACCACAAATTTGTTTAGTGATGGACTCCCAGAAAAGAAGGTGCACCTTGGTGATATGAGTAGTCCAATAATTCCTTTTGAGTTCATTTTATTTGAGGTCTCAAATATTGAGACATTTCAATCTTTTCTACTTAGACTCTTAACGTCCTCCTGACCACAACGACCAATGTAAGGGTGGCTCCATCAACTAGGATAGCCCTTTCCAACATGTATGGACTGGACGGTTCAAAGAATAGCAGGCCACATACCCAAGTAGGTCGCACCTACTGGAGGGGAATTGGCTCTAATACCATTTGCAACACCGGGCCCATTTCCCACGGCTCTAGTAGAGTTTCAAAAATGATGACTAGCCCCACAAATCACAACTAGCCTTAACTGTGTGCTTTGTCCTCACTCATGTGTAACCCATCCTAGTACTACTCTGGGTTGGGTACGCTTAACCACAGAATTGTTTAGTGATGGACTCCCTAGAAAGGAGGTGCACCTTGGTGATATGAGTAGTCTAATAATTTCTTTTAAGACCATTTTATTTGAGGCCTCAAATCATGGGATGTTTCATCTTGATTATAAAATCTATTTAAGTTTCATTTATGCACATTGTTCACTGACACTTTAACACTTGAAACTAGCATATTTATTTTGTTTAAACCTATCAATTATCTAGTAGTCTCATTTTAAAACTATTAGCTTTCAAAATAATAATTAAAATGGTTGGCAAGGTAGTTAATGGAGATAGATTGCTTAATCATATTACAATTGTAATACATGGTATTTGTACTTTTGAATATTATCTTAATAGATCTCAAACATGTGTTTAATACTATATAGCATATGGTTTGATAGTATAGGAGTTATGAT
The DNA here is from genome assembly GCA_963693085.1 of Alisma plantago-aquatica. Classification (NCBI taxonomy): domain Eukaryota; kingdom Viridiplantae; phylum Streptophyta; class Magnoliopsida; order Alismatales; family Alismataceae; genus Alisma; species Alisma plantago-aquatica. The sequence goes on along the minus strand of OY856410.1, from coordinate 204,843,395 downwards.
TGTTTAAATATTAATTTATAATTTGGACATAAGACAATCCACTACAATAAATAGAATGTCCTTTTGTGTTAATTCTTATGGATGACCAATAAAACAAGAAAGAAAATTTATGTTTGCTTTCTCTTTATAATCATTTCAACCATGCTTTATGAACTTCCAAGGCTTCAATAACATGGAGCATAAGTGAACAATGAGTCCATACGTATTCAATTTTTTAAGGTAGAATACCATCTCTATGTTCCAGCTTTATTAGTCAATAAAAGGAAAGAACAATTGTTAAACTCCATCACTTTGTACCCTCCTTACTCACACAATCATTACTCTATACTCACTACAAACTTAGCACCCTTGATCAACTATAAATCCAACAAGGTGACTCATGCATACCACACAGACCAGTAGTACAAATCTTAGCTTTAACAAATGAAAATCTGCAATTTAGTAGATTCACCCCATAGACAAGTTTTTGCATACATAAACCACTAACTGGACGTTTCTACACAAACTCCTATCACCTCTACATTAGATCTAATGTCTTATCCACATTCTATACCCATGATTGGGAAAAGTTGCTAGCAATCTGCATGACCAACCAGACTGAGATTAACTTCCTCCACATGTCATCATCTTAGTCCCATCACAATTGTCAACCTCAACCACACCAGAGGATAGACATCATTGAAGGCTGAGAACTTCACCATGGTGGCCCCAACAATTAAGATAGAACCTAAAATGTATATGTCTTGATATGTAATTATAATCTAAAACTACGGTTATCTGTTAGCATAGACAGTTAAGTAAATATGAGTGCTACCTCTAGATCATGAACCCCACTGACATTTCATATAGACTAGTAGGTCAATTTGTATATTTTGATATGAAAAGGATCTATAGACTTCTTAATTCTATAATTTGAAAATTGGTCCCCCTAACCTCCTGATCTGAATAATGCTATAAAGAGTATGATTAGTATATGCTCACACCCAAGACTAGTCTTTAAGTACAAAGTTCACATGTATTAGTATGATGTATTAATCACTCTTATCAGTTTTCAGTTGTATCATGAATGGATTATAGCATAAAACACTAACATTGTTAGTTCACTATTAATGAGTAAATCTATGAGCACACAAAATATATGGAAATCCAACCAAATAAGTATGTGACATGAAATATACAAATGATAGGGTATACTAACCCTTTTCACAATGTATGCATATAAAATATATCATGTGTAAAGACACCTACATATTTAATATGAACTAAGTAATTCTGGAAACATCAATGAGATGTTATAATAAATTGATTCATTCATGACACTTGGACATGTATATAAGAGTAACTCACCCAACATAAAACAGACTAGTAATTATATTAATCTAAATTAGTTTGTATTATAGAGTATGCACTATACTATTAGGAATGACAAATATATCTGAAGAGTTGTAAATGTAAAGGATTGATTGGGGAAAGTACTTTGCATTCTTGTCATATTTTGAACTTTAATAAAATTTAGACACCCATGTTTCTAGAGAAATATTGTATTGTTTAAATATGAAATTTTAAGTATTCATGACTGATATTTGCATATGCATGTATAAAAAACAATTTTGAACCCTACATGGATGACTTCAACATATACTAAAAAGAAAATTTAACATAATGACATTACAGAGAGTAAAATTACATGTGGCTTAGTTAATAATTTATGAATGACTAGAAAAAGAGAGTTGTCTAATAACAATATTATATGAGAAAACTAATCACTAGAAATACGATTGAACTAATGAAAATTGAATAATTCTAAACTAATAGTAACTTACTTGTCTCTAGAATGAAATTTTTTGTAAACAAACCTTGAGATAAATACTTGCATTTTAACTTTGTTGCCTTTGAATTTGAGGTAAAAAATTAGTGTTTTAGTTTGGAAAGTTTATTTCTCTTTTGAAATCATGCATATTAGATAGGTTGTATGCCTTGAATTTGTTTTGAAACTGAAATAATAGCACATTGTTTAAAAGGTCCAAACAGGTAGACTAGTGCCCATTGTTTTAATTGGATTATGCTTCTAAGGCTCTGTGTGAAGAAAGGACATAATGTTCCTCAATATACTAGAAAACTTAGTTGACGTGTTTTTTTTCTCTATAGGAGAGAGAACATGGATTACCCAAGAAAATAGAGACAACATGTGTTATCTATTTCATAGTTCACACTACAAATTTTTGACATTGGAACGTATTAATATTGAGAACCCCTTTTCATTTGATACATTACCTACATTATTCAATTTCTTGCATATATCATTGAAAATTCTTAGTAGGTAGTTTCAAACTTGTTTACTTCCAATTACTAATGTTATACTGGTCATTTCATTGACACACCCTTTTCTATTTAGGTCCATATCTAGATTTATCCCACAGTGATTCATGGAAAAGCGATCAAAAGAAGACTTAGAAGGAACATGTGATAGAAGTCCTTTGTTTATGCAATAACTCTAGATAGGTTATTAGTTTTATTTATCCATAGTATAAGCTTCCATGTAATCTGATTTATGGTTGATGCAAAGATTCCTGATATGTTTTAAAATAAAATTTTGTGAAAATTTATTTACAAAAAGTAGGATTTACATTATTCCATCAGAGATATAAATAGTTGACACTCATGCATGTCGCATGGGATAACAAGGTTAGTTAGTAAATATAATGAAGCACTTGGAACTTAGACAAGTAGTCGAAAAAAAGCCTAGCAACTCTAGCCCAACAATTAATATATGCCTAAAATATAACTAAGAGTTATTGGAAACTTAGGTAGTCATGTACCTAACCTAATATAGAAATTTGTAAAAACTATATACCTCCTATATTAGCAACTATACTTATCTATGAACTTCAAGACTCATCTAAAGTAGGTACAGTCATGACAAAATCATTCATGGAAAGATATAATATAAACATTACATACATCCTAATTTCATCACATTTGATAAATTCAAAGTGATGCTCAAAAATAATTTTTGAGATATAATATACTTCGAAGGAAGTAATTTAACATAAAATCATTGGAACATAACCTAATACTTAATTGAGGATGAACCATCATCATTTTAGTGAAAATGAGATGAGATGTCCAAGAAAGAAATGTTTAGTGAAAGTTCTGGCATAATCACTCCAGATTTGCTTAGGTGGTGGTGGGTTTCCTCACTTTACAAACTAGAATGGCCAAATAAATTTTGACTACTTGAATAAATCCTTAAATGTTGAAAAAAAATCACCAACCCATTTTGGGATTTCAAGGATATATGAGTCAATAAATTTTGTAGTTGCTTTCCCTTCAATAAAGTGATATCATATTAAATATATTCATCAATTAAAATATAGCCTCCATCCATGAAAAAAAGAGGATATATTGGAAACCTTACCAACATTTAGCTATTTTTATTTGAAAGAATGAATTAATAGTTTTTCATTTTCTCTGTATAGGAATCATGGTTAACACGAAGAAAAATAGTCAAACCTAAATGAGCCAATTTAGAATATATAAATAATATGAATATATAGAATACTATAGTTGATTGGCCTCATATAGAAACCCTTACTATACTGAGTAAAGTTGTAAGTAAATATGAACACCTATTTTAAAAAAATGATGGTATCTACTCAATTATTAAAAAAATATAAAACAAATGATAAAATACATAGTTTCCACCCTTGGACAAGTTAGTGGTTGACTAGATTGCATCTAAGGGAAGGTGAAGACCGATATGGGATGACTAATCATGGATTTGTAAATCTCTTTCAATAGGAGACACTATTCTTCTCCCCTATCCAAAAAATCAGATTGCCTTGGTGGATCCTTAGGTTCCATGAAGATCTTATTTCCTAATTGAGAATCATTGTGACTTGGTTCTCACATTTATTTTTGCCAATTTCAATTTTTATCAAACGTTTTTCCATTAAAATATTATTTTCTTTATAATATTATATGTAATAAAATCATTTATGGAGTTTATCAACGAATTCTTGAGCTAAATCACAATCTAGGAGGTAATAAGTATTAATGTAAACACTAGAGAGAGAGCCACATAGATGAATACATAAACCAATACTTAGGTGTACTGTTAAGAGAAAATGAAGAATACTACATATTAGTTGCCAACCTTTACACCTATCTAGATACCTATTTGAATTTTTTTAGTGGGTTGAAGAGTAGTACATGTTAGACCATGGATATATTGCTTTTAGGACAAAAGCTTCTTAAAGAGTGAAGAGTATTAACATAATTGAAATAGGACCCCAAAATATGCTTGGTCGTTCAATTAACTTGAGTCCATTCACAATGTGGTCCCTCTTTTCAATTACCATTCTACAACTTCTTTATTTATCATATACTTGGGTACAATGTAATCCCATTTACATTACCTCTTGCACCTAACACAAGTTTCTTTTCCTTTTATCTGAAAATATATTGTCATTTAGTCCCTCAATGACATTCTCATTGTCATCCTTTTTTCATTATATTAATTTTGATACAATTTAGCCGATTTAAAATTCTTGTAAGTAATTTCCTTGATAAAACCTTATATTTCGATAGTGAGTTAGTTTGTTAACTACTAACATTGGGATAAATTATGAATAATATTAAAAATATTAGATTCTCCTTATTCATAGTGATAGAAAATTAAATATTCTAGATTAGATATTTAGAGTATAATTGGTATTTATGTTTAAACCCAACTCTACCATGATTTCTAAATCCAAGTACATAAACAGAATATTTCAATGATGGATCGAGATACCTGTTCCTGCATATAAACATAAAAATACAATTCTATTATGAGATTTTGAAAGGCTCCAAGAAAATTATTACATAAAAATATAATCTCTAGATTGTGAGTGTTGATCATTTTCGTAATAAATAAATGAGTGACATACGTTCTAACTCTAAAGTACCAACTCACCAATGGTAAATTAAACAATATTTATATCAATTAACACAATTCTTTATATCTAAATTAATTACGTCAACTAATGCCACCTAACTACAACCCAATTTTTATAATCCCTTGAAGGTTAAATTTTAATTATTTACATATTAGTCCTTTTCTTTTATTGTATTTGAATCCAACTTCAAAATCCAATGAAGTTTCATCTATGCATATTGTTCAGTGACATCTTGACACACAAAATTAGCATCTTTATTTTATTTAAACGTTGCAATTATCTAGTAACATTTTAGAAACTATTAGCTTTAAAATAATAAAAAATAAATAACTTGTTGGCTAGGTAATTAATGGAGACAAATAACTTAATTATAGTACAATTATAATTGATGAAATTTGAATATTTTAAATCATCTTAATGAATCTCATCATCATGCTTCAAACTCTAGATCAAATGGTTTCATGGTCTATGATTTATGATTTTTTTTAAGATTGATTCATAATTTGGATTTAAGACAATTCAATGGAATCAAAGGATCACTTTTAGCATAAACGCTTAGTTATATGGTGTATACACCAACAACAATTTTCTCTTCCTTGCTAATTGCTTCAACTATCATTGATTAACTTCCAAGGCTTTAACTATATGGTGTGTACATCAGCAATTACTCTATATATATTCAATTTTATAAGAGAAAGAACCATATTTAAGGCCATATTTATTAGTCAATAAAAGAAAAGAATTATTGTTAAACATCATCAAATTGTACCCTTCTTACTTCCACCCAGTAATCAATACTCCCTACAAACTTAGGACCCTCGTTAACTATAAATGCAGCAAGACATATTAGACATACCACATAGATAGGTAGTGCAAATCCTGGCTTTAACAAGTGATGATCTGCAACTAAGTAGATTTTCCTCATAACCTAGTTTTTGCATACATTAACCACCAATTTGATGTACCTACACAAAGTTATCACACCTTTGCACAATGTCTAATTACTCATTTACATTATATACCCATGATTAGGAATAGCATCTGACAATCTACAAATCCAACTAGACCCAGATCCACTTCCTCCAGCCCAGCACCATCTTAATCCCATCACAACTGTCAACTCGACCACACCAAGGGTTACAAACATCACTGAAGGTTTAGTACTTCACCATGGTGACCCCAACAACAACAATAGGACCTATAATGCATGTGCATTGTCAGCTCATCAAGATCTAAAACTTTGGTGATTTTTCAGTATAGGAAACCAAGTAAACGTCAGTTCCACCACTACATCTTGAACCCTATTGACATGTTGTAGAGACTTGTACAATTTGTATATTTGTCAATGAAAATCAACTATACACTTTGTAATTCTACATTCTAAAAATTGGTCACACTAACCTCCTGATCTAACTAATGCTATAAAGAGTATGATTAGTATCTGCTCACAACCTAGATTAGTCTATAAGCATGAACCTCTGCATATTAGTATGATGTATTAGCAAAGAAAAGATTACTCTCATCAGTCTTTTGTTGTGTCATCCATGGATGTGAGTATAGAACACTAACATGGTAGTTTATCATTGACCAGTAATAAATTGCTAGTGTACAAAATATATGGATATGCAACCAAAGACGTATGTGGCATGAATCATAAATTACTATTGATAGGGTATAGAAACTCTTTTCACAATGTATTCATATAATATATATTTTGTCTGGGGGGGGCAAAGTGGCACTTCTACGGGGATGGTTCACTCGATAATAAAAAAAATATCATGTGTAAACACACTACGATATTCCATTTCAACTAATAGATTCTGACAATGTCAATGAGATACTACAATACACCGATTTGTTTATGAAACTTGGATATGTATATAAGATGTAACTCATCAATATAAAATCAGCTATTAAATACTAGTAATGTAAATTAGTTTGTATTAGTGAGTATTCACTATATTATATACTTGAAGAGTTGTAAATACAAAGGATTGATTGTGGAAAGGACTTTATGCTCTTGTGATTCTTTGAACTATAATGAAATATACATACTCTCATGCATCGTGATAAATATTGTACTTAATTATATATAAAATATAATTATTTGTAATATATGCATGTATACAATATTTTTGAACCCTACATGGATGACTTGAGCATATACTCTAGGTACTTTTATAGTTTCCATGTATATGTTATATTATATTCCATGCACTCTGATCAATGTACAATGTAAAGATTGTTGATATGTTTAGAAATAAAACTATGTGAAAAAAAATTGGTGGCAAAGATCGATTTTTACACATCCAATTCCCCTAAGCACATTAGGAATACCATCCTTGAAACCTGCAATAACCTAGGCCTATGCCTATGTTTCCCTTAGTTAATAGATCCTCGTAAGGATAGATTGGAAGTGATAGAGACTAGTTCCCCTATACACCACCATACCATCCATGTTCAGCTATTAGGATAGAAGCCAAATCCTACATTAACCCTTATTGTTTGGTTTGATAGCTACTTGTTGGATATTTGTGTATGAATAGGACCCTCCACGTGGTTAATTGTTGCATATTCCCCCCAAACATCACGCTACCCCATGTACTTGCCTAAACACTAATTTGTAGCCTTGCTAGTTACTTCACTCTTGCTTGTTTAAGTCTACTTGTTTTCCTTGTTTATGCTAATTAGTTCATGTTAGAGTCAGTAATGCTTGCTTAGTTTCTTTTGCTAGTTTTTCTTAATTTATTGCTTAATCCAGTTCCTTGCTTGTTTCTTTAGTGTAATTGCTACTCTAGGTTAGTTTTATTTCTCTTAATCTTTCTCATTCTCTTGTTACTGATTAGTTTGACCTAATCTAATTTCTCTCTATCTAGTTTAGTTAGCATTAATTGAGTATGGCTAACATAGGTTTAATCTTTGTGTTCCTTATGTGCTTTCTTGTTCACCCTAGTGGAACTCAAACCCCCCCAATCAAAGTGGAAAAACCCTAACTCTTTGCTCTATAAATCTAAAGAAGTAATCCCTAGATAGTGTCCTACTGTGCACCTCATGGACCGACCACTAACCTTCATTATCTATACTATAATACCAATCTTGTGTGATTGTTGTATAGTGTTTTGTGTATTAAGAGTATGTCGATTAGGGCCTTCACAAATACTAGTTAGCCCTCTTATGTGTGAACTTTATACGTGCAAGTGATAAAGATCCACCACAACCCAATTCAAATCATCTTCAATTTTGTTTACTCTAACTCCAAGACATTTCTACTAACTTCAAAACTTTGATGGAGCACCCACCTTCTTGGATGCGTATGCACTCAAAGCTACATGGTTATTTATTAGGATCACATAATTCCATACGATGGTAAAGAAAAATATATGGTTATAATCTAGATGTCAATGCCTTGTTTCAAACAATTTGAGGGGATTTCAATTTTTGGATTGTGTTGTATTTCTTTATGAGCACATGTCATGATCTAGTTTGCTTTTCAGATCAATTTTTTTCTGAACAGTCATGTGATTATGCATATTAGGCCTTAGTATTACAAAAATAGATATTTTTATCCAAGATGAGACACAAAAATATTCTTATTTACTTGTCCCACATGTTAGCCTTCATTTTTAGACAAAATCCTTTTTGGTACCTTAACTTTGTCTTGTAATAAAACATTTTTTCTAGTATTTGCATGCTTAATTATTTATTGTGGCAATATACTAGGTTTATCACCTAGGTTTATGCTTATTACACTTGATGTCATTTCCCCATAGATCTCATGGATTTAATTAGGGGAAGCTCACATCAAGGGGGGCTTATTAGGTCTTTTTACTTGACCCACCATCTCTTTTTGATTTTGACACAGGGAGAGAACCAAAATTAATTAATATTAATGTGTTTATCATATTTATTTAGTTTACGTCATTTTGATTGTACTTTTCTAGTTTAAGAATTGAACTACTTCATATTCATAATAAAGAGAGAAATTGTTGATAAAATTAAAATTACAACTACATTGTCCTTAGAGATTAAACTACATTATATAACTTTATAGATGGCATCACTTACGTTTTATTTTCTATATTCAAGCATGATTTGTGCACATTGTACTACTCAAGGACGTGGTAAGATATCTATACTTATTATGCAAATTCTTTGTTCTTATTTTCTTTTATTGAGGGAATATTTTTCATCACAAAAAGGGAATCCCCCCAAGTGAACCTTATAGACCGATTTTGATGAAATCATATTTCTATTATTGTTTATGTTAACTATGTTATCAAGTGTTTCAGGAACCTATGAGTTAGAGCAATGTCAAATGGACTTATATCATACAAGGATGAATCATTGACATGACTTTTACTTTAGGAAGCATATTAAACGTTATAGTTGTCCAATTATGATTTTATATCTTCTAAAATGATTAGTGTTGATGAGGTCAAAAGATACTTTTCTAGGTTCATTGAGAGTATAATTTTTTTTATCTTTTATTACTTGGGTTTTAAGAGCCAAAAATCTTTTGAGTGACCTTTTAGGTCTTTTCTATCAAATTCATAGTTTGATGGATATGGAATCGACCAAAATCTTAATTCATTTGGGAGATATATCAAAAAAATTAAGCCTCTAGACATCTCTTTGAGGAACTTTTAGTTGGATCAGTGACCATATCAGCCTACCTCTAGCACAACTGATTGGTAGTGAAAATAGCCAATTTCAGTTTCCTAGTCATTGTGTTGAATCGATACATTTCCATATGAGCTGCAATAAAAAAATAGCTTTACCAAAGAAGATTTTGGTTGAAATATAGTTTAACTGAGGATCAACAAAGACAATTGCCTTGAATACTTTGTGTTTGACTCAACCCAATGTCAATTTTGACAAAGGATGCTCCAAAATTCTCTAGCATGCTTCCCTAGAATAACTCTAATCCATTTCTATTTATAGGGACCACGTTTGCTCATTTCAATACACACATGATTCATCGAGTTAAATTTAGAAAAGATCTTAGATATATCTTATTTTAGAAAATGATATAGTTCTCAAGAAGAGCTCCTCCATTACCAAAAGACTGCATACTTTTTACAGAATCATATTGGAAAAAAATCCTAATTTGTATTCATTGTGTAAATCCTTCTTCCTACTTAATATAGCATGCCATTCATTGACATCCGAAGTGAGATCCAAGCTTTTGAATAATAATAAACCTAAATTGTAGTCATTCTTATTATAAGTTGTTGCTACTTAATATTTGTTGTTGAAAATTTTCAAAATTGTAATTATGGTCTAGTCACCCCCTCTTGTTTATATTGTCATAATTATTGGATGACCATAGTTCATTGCTAAATTTGTTACAAATTTGAACTTTTTTCACAATCTTAATTGTATTTGTTGTCATTTAAACTTGTACTTGTCACACTTTCCAATGCATTCGGTGACCAATCTGGTTGGACTAAAAATAGAGTGTAAACAACACAAATCAAGACCCTTCAATGGAAACCTAATAATAAACAATGGAAATCTAAGATATAAATTTTACATATGTATTTCTTTATGTATATTATAAATTATTTATTATTAAACTGCTCAAGTTATATGTTTCATATTTATAATCTTTGAAAGAGTTAATATCATCATACGACATAAAAATAGATCACAATGTTGTATAATTATATAAAACTAATGTTCAATTGTATTTTTCTCTTACACATGTTCTACTTGTTGGGTTTTGTGGGATAGAATAGGCAGTGGAAAGAAAAAAAATTATCTAACCACAAACCCATAACTAATAGATCGCATCAACAACTATGCAACAGGATAGATGGTTTAGTGAGATATACATGGTCCTGAGGCTTGCTCAACGAAAATACCTCACAATTAGTGTGGCCTTCAACCACCTAGTCTTTGACAGCATCTGTGCAGCTCCTGGTCTTGACCCAGACTGCGGTTGATAGTCATTCTCCTGAGCGGAAAAAATCTCCCACCTCTATAGATAGTCCACACAAACCACCAGGAACTCTAGTCATCCTGATGGACAGACTAGAAGGAGTAGTATCCCTCTGTCAATGTATAAGACACTGACACACTCTCCCACCACCAGTCACTTTTCTATAGTTGTCTTTCCCTCATTGTTCCTCCCTAGACGGGTAGAACTTGCTTGGGCTCTCTTAGTTACCACAACCAGAGAGGACAACAACTTTGTAGAGCAACTGATGTTCTGAGTTGTGTGTGCTGAGAAGCCCCATGTACCCCTCTATTTATAGTAGAGATCAGGGTCTGGGTTCCCAGTCAGTATGAGAGTAGAAGGGTTTGGATTTTCCACAAACTGATTACACAGTGGTAGGCGAACCAATCATTTCACAAATGAACCGATCGTTTGGGAAGGTGAGTCGATCAGTTCATAACTGAACCGGTCATTTAGGAAGGTGAGCTGATCGGTTCACCAAGTGAATCGGTCATTTCACTTCCCAGACTTGCCCACAATTGGCTTTCCTTATTCATTTTTTAATTGATGCAAAGATTAGTTCTTGTCCCAATCAAATTGAACAAGTGAAACAAGGATCTTTTCTCACAAACTGGGAAACCCAACACATGCTTGTTTGTTCCATGTGAACCGATCGATTCACCAGAGTGAACCGGTCATCTCATTGACCATGAGCCAATCAGTTCACCCAGTGAACCGGTCTGTTGGTGGTCCAGGTTGTGCAGAACTCAGTCAATGTAATTCTCAATCAATTTGACACTCTAATCAGTTGGTTCAACACTTGAACTTGATGATTCTGAGTCAAGTCTATTGATTGAATGTTTAATTGAGTACCGAAACACTTTAGTAATCAATATAAACATCATTCATGGATAAACTGCTCTTCTAGGTTAATCCTATGTATGTGACCCTATAGGTTCCATTTCATGTTGGCAGTGAATGTCCATAACTAACTTATGACATAACAAGTAAAGAGTAGTGCCTAGTTGCACATCAGTGCTACCCAGGTGAAGAGGAAATTCGGAGAACAACTTTCAACCTACAATCTGTTATTGGTGTTACAGTGAATGTATAGTTCCTTTGTCATTGATATCCAGATTGAACTCGAGGCATGGACTTATCATCCTCTACAAACATTCAATCCATGTTTCTTGATTCAGAGTTGACTGTCTGAGATATATGTAAGCTCAATATCATATACTGACCTACATGTGCATGGCAATGCATTTCTCAGTCTCACTCCTCAAGTGGCCAGGATATCACACTCCCTTAGGAGAGACAAATTCCATATCTATCACTCCTAATCAAGTCCCCATGTGTCAAATTCACCCAATCATCACCGTTATAACAACCCATGTTTCAGGACTGTGTTTGATGATGTCAAAGTGTACCCAACCACATGTGATGAGTGCAGTGATTTTAGGTCTAAGAACCACAGTCATCACTAATACAATAAGAGATGATCCTGACTAACCACGTGTGGTTTCCATGCATCACTCTTATGGTGGGTCTGTCCGATACACTATTCTCTAACATGTATCTGTGTGCTTGGTTTGATATCATATATCACAACTGATGAGATTCTATCATCAACCAATGTCAGTCTTCTTCTGGAAGACCCAAAAGTTCCATATGGGTTTTACCCCTTTAGGTGGATCAATCAAGGTCATAGTTTGTTTATGTACATTGAGTCCATCTTGGATTTCATGGCTTCAAGCCATATCTCAGTTTTTGGCTCTCATTAGCTTCTCGGTAGAATGTTGACTCATCATATGATCAACTCACCACCTTCTTGTCCATAAGATATCATATATCATTCAAGCTCTAGGTGTGTTCTACCAGAACCATGAGTTTTGTGTGTTACTTAAGGAACTTTGAGAGTCCACAACATTTTGTGATTCTCTTTATTCTCATTGTACCTCTTTAAGTTCAATGTTTTTCTTGTTTGTCTCGAACATTTTGAGTTCTACATTTCTCTCCCATTGATTCCTTTAGAACTAAGTTGTCCTCTAGGAATGCAGCCATCTAAAACACCTTTGTTGTTGGATTTGGATATTAAAGTAGTATTCAACAAAATAACATTTATTTGATTAGTGGACAAAACCTTTTAAGAAATAATTTTCTTATTTAGGCTTTCAATCCCAATCTTTATAAAGACATATCAGGACACTTCCCATTCCATATCTCATATGGTGTCTTTTTAACTAATGGTACATGGTTTTAGTGTTAAGCATGTGCCCAAAAGGAAATTTGAAGTTTAGCTGGTATTCACACTCTGACTTATCAAGGTGTGATTCCTTCTTTCTTATACACTTCTCATGATACACTTATCATGATACACTATCATTGTGTTTCAGGTGGAGTTCATCATGATACATTATCATGATCTTCTAGAAGGTTCTCAAACTCTTGGTTCAAAGTATTTCCATATCAATCATATCAAAATTTAATACTTATACCAAATTTGTTATGTACTTCATTTATGATCTCCTTGGGCACTTTAAGTGATTCATGTTTATATTTATAAAATACAAACTACCATATCTGCTGAGGTCATTAGTAAATATATTGAAGTACTATTGTTTACCTTTAGCATTTATTCTAAAAGGTCTATATACATCAATATGTATAATCCTTAATAGAATAATCATTCTCCCACTACATATAGTGAAGAACCTTTGTCATATTGCACAATGAATGAGATTAGCATCTCTCTATTGATTCAATAACCAAAATGAGTCTAGATAACCATCATATGGATTTCTAGAAATGCAATTCTCATTTATGCACTACAGATGAATATGCTATAAGCATTCAATTTTGAGTTATCATGTCATTTATTACATGTGTCACACACACATTTGTCTCTTTAACTATCAAGTATAGTTGATGAGACACAAGCATTGCCATCAAAGATCATTTCTTTGAAATGAAACATCAGTTCATTACACTCTTGTCCATACAAGATGTATGACGCTTTTATTGATGGCAGATGTATAATAGCAATTCACTAATTCTATTATATGCCTATGAATGTCATATTGTAATTGTAATGGTAGCAATACTTGCTCCACACAGTTTCTAGCTTACTTCTTCTTAGGTCTTGAAGTAGAGATATCTATCTCTCTTTCATCTTCCTGAGATCCTCTATAAATAGGTTATTTTCCTTTCCATCTTACTCCTCTCCATATCTTGAGTGATGAAGAATTGGACCTAAGCTTGGCTTCAGAACACTTCTTGACCTTGCTTTATTATAGGTTTTTTCCTTTCTTCATTCATGCTTTGGCATCAATATGCCAAGTACTTCAGACAATGGTTTGGCCAAGTTTATCAACATTTGATAAACTGGCTATATGATTCGCACAACGATTTGTAGAATCATATGTTTGGTCAACTCTTGACCTATAAGAAATCATAGTTTATCTATATGCACAATCATATTGAGCATATGTGATTATCCTTGATTTCCATCTTTCTGATTATACTCAAATATCGCATTGAAGACATTATACCTTTCATGCTTTACATGATTCTTAAGATGTATAACCATCTCAAGAATGTCCATGCTTCAAGCTATGTATGCAACTCATAGTTCGTATAGCTCAGCATAAGGTTCATGATGTCTTAGGCATCATTGGCATACTTCAAGTAAACATCCAATTTTAGCCTTAGGTGCATTTGGAGTGGTTCTAGTGGCTCTGGTCTTTCAAGGACTTTAGAGTTTACACTCACTATTGAGAATACTTCTCAAAGGTCCCAAACCATATTTAAAGTTTATCCTATTTATGATCTGATCACAATGATAATGTATTTGTGTTTGTCATTTGGATTCTACAAAAGAATTTTGCAACATTTCAAAACATTTTTTATTTGTTTGATTTGATAAAGTTGATGATATTAATTTGTTCTTTAACTAATTATCGCTCCCACTATTTTGATCAAATTGATAACCCTCATGTATCACTTCGGAAGATTGCAATGTACAACCTTCTAGTGGCCAAGATCAATATTTTATCAAATTATGAGTCAGCTTTGGTTGATCACCCACAACTTGATTATTTAGGTAGGCCACCATGCCAATTTCATCATATGCAACTCTTGGATAGATGACATGTGAAACTCTTTGCCATAATCATCTGCATGCCTCTAGAGCTTAGAATCTCTAAGAATCACCAGTTAAGTTTGACCCAAAAGGTGACACGATAAACATGCACACTGCTTTGGCAGAACCTACATGTCTACCATCACACTTCCACGAGATAGACTGTGCACCATGCTTTGGCATAACCTACACTTCATCAATCAAGCTTTTCATGTGTTTCGCTTATGGAAGGCATCTTAGACTTTATATTTATATTGAGGGGTTTGGTATATATATCCAATCGCCACATATATAGTATGTATCATATACATGCTATATCCCACAAAAAAACATACAAAGTGATAAAGCAATGATTATGGCCATCCTATTTGTAATTCCTTGAGCCACAAGGAATTATGGTCAACTAGGTCTGCATCACATGCAGCAACCTGTTGTTGATGAAGATATGTGCTTGGGCCATTCCGAGTTGATCAGCTCATCCTATGACTAATCGATTTGCCTCCTGGTCGGTCATTTGGTTGTCACCAACCAATCGTCTGGCTCCTCTAGAGATACGGTTTGTCGGGTCGTCATGCTCCTCATCAGGCCATCAGCCGCTCATCTCGCACCATCATCCGGTCATCTCAGTCCCTTAACCGCTTGTCTGGGCACCCTCTGTTCTTCAACATAATAGGAAATAAAACTATCCTACTTTTACATATCTCTTTGAGAAACCTCGAGTTACATTCGGGGGAGAAAAGGTAGAAGAGAAGGCTTGAGTTATCTCAAGTTACATTTGGAATAGAATAAAGGCAAAAAAATCAAAAACTGATCATATCAATTAATCCTAAAACATAGTATGTTGATGTGGCTCTGATACCAGTGTTGGGTTTTGTAGGACAGAACAGGTAGCGGAAATAAAAAAAATTATCTAACCACAAACCCACAACCAGTAGATCACATCAACAACTATGCAATAGCAAAGATGGTTTAGCGAGATATACCTGGTCCTGAGGCTTGATCAGTGACAATACCTCACAACTAGTGCAGGCTTCAACCACCTAGTCTTCGACGGCATCTGTGCAGCTCCTGGTCTTGACCCAGACTATGGTTGACAGTCATTCTCCTGAGCAATAGAAATCTCTTACCTCTATAGATAGTACATATGGACCATCGGGAACTCTAGTCGTCCTGATGGATATACTAGAAAGAGTCATCCCCCTTTGTCAGTGTACTAGTCACCGACACACTCTCCTACCACCAGTCATTTTTTTGTAGTTGTCTTTCCCTCACTGTTCCTCCATGGATGGGTAGAACTTGCTTGGTTTCTCTCGGTTACCACAATCATAGAGAACAATAACTTTGTAGAGCAACTGATGTTCTGAGATGTGTGTTCTGAGAAGCACCCTATACCCCTCTATTTATAGTAGAGGGCAGGGTCAGGGTTCCCAGTCTGTGCAGGAGTAGAAGGGTCCGGATTTTCCACAAACTAATTGCACTGTGGCAGGCAAACCGATCATTTCACAACTGAACGATCATTTGGGCAGGTGAGCCGATCGATTCATAACTGAACCGGTCATTTGGGTAGGTGAGCCAATTGGTTCACCAAGTGAATCGGTCATTTACTTCCCAGACTTGCCCATAATTGACTTTCCTTATTCATTTTTTTAATTAATGGAAAGATTAATTCTTGTCCCAATCAAATTGAACAAGTGAAATGAGGATCTTTTCTCACGAACTGAGAAACCCAACACATGCTCATTTGGTCCATGTGAACCGACCAGTTCACCGGAAAGAACGGGTCATCTCAATGGCTATGAGTTGATCGATTCACCCAGTGAACCGGTCGGTTGGTGGTCTAGGTTGTGCAGAACTCAATCAATGCAGTTCTCAATCTGACACTCTAATCAGTTGGTTAAATACTTGAACTTGATGATTCTGAGTCAAGTCTATTGATTGAATGTTTAATTGAGTACCTAAACACTTTAGTAATCAATCTAAACATCATTCATGGATAAACTCTTATTCTAGGTTAATCCTATGTGTGTGACCCTATAGGTTCCATTTCATGTTGGTTGTAAGGACCCTGACCTTCATTTTGGGCTTACCCTATTTGCTTTGCCTAAACCTTGTGTTTAGATGTTTGCTAATCACCTGAAGTCGTGGTTAGGGTTTTTTTGTGCTTTGTTGAGAGGTTGAGGTGCAACTTGCAATTTACCCAAGCTTTAGGGTTGGTGTGCAAGTTTTTCACCTTGAGAGATGTCTTTCTCTCTATTTGCATCCTTTAGGGTTAAGAGGATGAATTGGGTGCCTTGCTTGAGTTGTTTTGGGCCTTGCTTGAGCTTGTTGAAACCTAGGCTTGTTGTTGGCCTTTCTTGGGCCTTGTTGAGGCTTGATATCGGGTTATACCTTGGTGTATCGTCCAAGAGGAGTGCTTGGTTGTATCGGGCAAGATGTGTATCGGCCATGGTGTGTTGGATTGCCATGTTGGGTGACACACACCCTTCACCTAGCCTCATTTGTGTCACCTTCTTTGGACATGTGGTAGTTTCTTTGTGTGGCGACACATCCCGCTATCACACAGACAATGAAATGCCACGTGAAAACGTGCAGAACATCCATAAACCACATATTACCAAAAACACGGGTTAATAAAAACTGATTGTGGAAAACATATAATAATGGAACTATTGCATCTAGATCCTTATCCTGCAAGGAAACATATTATATAAACATACATAAACATTGATTCATGTCCACAGCTTACAGGAACCAACTCTCACATAGGCACAAAGAGTTCACCACCTATTTATACATACATAACAGGTTGTACCAGGCCAACAGCAGGATAAACAAACTACATCAGCTATACATCATAAAACATCGTCATAACACCTCCGAGGACCTGAGTGTACAGGGATGACTCTAGGACACTACTACAAAACAACCAAAATAGCAGCATATCCATCTCTTACCTCCAACTGCTCTTCTTGTTGCTCAGCCGCAACCTTACAACCACCACCATGTCTAGCATGATCACCTAAAAAGGTTGTAAACCAGCAGGGTGAGAAACACAGTCCCAGCAAGAAACATAACTCCTCACCGAAACTATAAAACTTTAGGAAAAGCAGGTAACTGATATAAGCAGCATATTGAACAGAGCTTAACTTTAACAACAACTTACCAAGATATCTGGGAGGCATATAACCAGATATTTCTTTATGGAACATGATTGACAAGATAAGCTTTATAAGAACTTTCCACAAGATATGAGGAACGTGTAAATAACTGCAAGAGCAACTACACAAACAAGGCCTCAACCAATGTTCCGTGTTTTGCCTTAAGTAATATATTCTATATGGGTGGATTACGATTTATTATTCCATGAGGAAGTGAGTTGTCCCACTCAAATCCAACATTTGGCAGTGAAGCCCAAAACTGGTGCCATACAAGGTCATTGGGAGAGTCAGACTCCATGACCTCACCTCTTCGTGGTCAGTGCACATTAACCAAAGCAGGACCGCAGTCTCTTGCTTGAGTGGCCTCAGCCACAGGGTTAGCTCACACAATCTACCCTTTTTATCATGAGCCACGGGCCTATTCACCGTGCTCCTGAGCCATGAACGCATTCATGCTCCTTCACTGATGGAGCTTCCACTCGCGTGGAATTGCGTGCACCACTAAAAATCCTAAAGATGGTAAGTCTTTAGGTTTAGCCTTGCTTATACTAGGTTAAAACTCCACCCACGTGTGCTAAGACACGTGGAAGTCTTATCGCAGTATAGTTATGGGTCGAATCCACAGGACAACGATCTTGTTGGCAACAACAAGATGGAAAACGTAAGAATTTCACTTAACTCCTTAATAGTTGATATTTAGTCCAAAGATTTGATTTGGTTGTTTTAAACTAAATGCAAGTAAAGTAAAAGCAAGAAAGTAAACTTAGGTTGTTAACAATGATAAGGAATCACTAGGATGTGATCGGTTTTCACCACCGCTACGCATGGATCAAAACATGCAACATAAAAGCATAACCTGCAATAAGAGTTAGATCAGTTAGTATCTTTGTAGACTTAGCTTCGTTTCGGAGAACTAACTACGAGGAGTGTGGGAATGTTGTAACACCAGCCATCCTTGTAGGAATGGTCACTTACTTTACAACATTCCCTCCGCAAAGTGTGTTCCTCAACTTATCAAGGTTGTACTTTCATACGTCAACTGATTCCATTTCATAGTATGAAAATGCAACGATGTAAGTGAGTTTACTTCACTTCTTAGAAAGCACTCCTAGATACCGAAACAGATGCATGGTGGATACATGCACCAAGAACCAACATTCAAATGAGTTTCGAATCTAGTAGTACAAACATAGACGATTCATACTAAAAGATAAAAGATAACGCAAGTTGGTGATCAAGAAACAAGCATTCATTAAACATTTGATGTTGAACTGAAAAGATAGTATCTCTATATTGCAAACTATGGATTACATTGCATGATATGAAACATGGGTAGTGAGGCTACTCCCCACACCCTAGTGAAAAGAGACTACTCGCTCATGACAAGGACAGAGAAGGAGGCGAGAAGAGAGAGAGAGAACGTCATCCCCACGAAGGAGAGAGGAAAGTCAACCCCTTGGAGAGAGAGAGAAGGATGATCTTCACACTTTGCAGGTTGCTTGATGATGAGGACTCCTCTTCCCACCTTCTTTGGTGATGAGAGAGAAAGCAGCTTTGGAACAGAGTGTGGATCTCAGACCGGAAGCCTTTAGGTGGAGGATGGAGGATGGAATAGCTCTAGAGTAGGAGAGGCAGCCTCTGGGCGTCTGAAACTTGATTCTTTTGGGAGGACCCCTTGGGTCTTATTTATAGGCCTTAAGTGAAGTCCAAACGGTTTGGTAAATTTTGGGTCCAAACGGTCTTGGAAACCATTTGGACCCTGAGACTGTTTAGACCTTGAGACCATTTGGATTTTGAGACCATTTGGACTCCATGTGGTCTTGAGATCGTATGACTCCATGCGATCTTGAGGCCGATTGGCTTCATGCGGTCTTGAGACCGGTTGACTCCATGAGGTCTTGAGATCGTATGACTCCATGCGGTCTTGAGATCGTATGACTCCATGCGGTCTTGAGATCGTATGACTCCATGCGGTCTTAAGATCGTATGACTCCATGCAGTCCTGAGATCGTATGGCTTCATGCGGTCTTGAGACCGGTTGGCTTCATGCGGTCTTGAGACCGGTTGAATCCATGCGGTCTTGGGATCGTATGACTCCATGTGGTCCTGAGATCGTATGGCTTCATGCGGTCTTGAGACCGGTTGTCTTCATGCGGTCTCTAGACCAATTGGCTTCATGCGGTCTTGAGACCGGTTGGATTCATATGGTCTTGAGATCGTATGACTCCATGCGGTCTTGGGACCGTATGACTCCATGCGGTCTTGGGACCGTTTGAGTCTTTTGTGATTTTTTGTGTCTTTTTTTGTAAGTAAAAGGGAGAAAAGTTAATCTAGCAGTATGTTTGCAATAAAAGAGAATAGTTAGAGATTTTGTCTACTTTATCTAAGAAAGAGTGTGGAAAACTGAAGAATATTACTAAGATAACATCACAAAATTGGAGGTTATCACCCCCCCTAACTTAGAGTCTAGCTTGTCCTCAAGTTAGATAGAGCTGAGGCATGTAATGGCGAGGCAATTTTATTCAGTTAAGATTTCCATACTCTTGCTTCAATTCTAAACCTGAGATCTCCTAAGGTTGTATCGGAGATTTTTGCCTTAACTCTTTCAGGTATTGAGAGTTGCTTGGATCTCAGGTTTCTTCCATATCTTAGCCTGTATTGGGACCACTTTTGCTTTATTCGGTGCATGTCGTTGACTCTAATCAGTTTTATACTCCTCTGAAAATCCTACCAGAAACTAGAGTGGGTATGAGGGTTGGCTAAAGGCTTAGTGTGTAACTCCCCCTTCAAGTGGGGGAGGGGTTGTCTATGCTTTTAGGATCTTACTACCGGGCACGATACATCTGCCTTCTTGAGGGCAGCTGAATGTATTGGTCGGGCGAGTCCTTTATCATCCTTTCATATATTTAGATACCTTAGGGTTTCACTACCGGGCACGACACATCTGCCTTTGTGAGGGCAGCTGGATGTACCGGCCGGGTGAGACCTTTGTTTGTTCTTCATATAGATCCTTATTTATGGCACAACTCTCATGGTTTTATTCAACACTCTGGCTTTTATTCGTAAACTCACAGGCTTCGGATTTGGATATTTAGGGATTTTGATTTGGGCGGCCAAGCCTCTTTTATTTGGAGAGAATAAAACTGTTCTTTGAGTTGTTCAACATGCACTTATTTGGTTTCTACTAGTGGTCCACTTACAAGGCTTCATCATTTGGATGTCACCTGATGTCCCTCTCGTCCTTGAGATTGTTTTGGCTTATTGCAGCCCTGATGCTGTCCTGTGGAGAGTCAGATATAGAATTGAAACAGAAGCATGAAAATTGAGTGAAGATGATTTATTAACTCGCCATTGCATGTCTATGTGCTATTCTTGTTATTGCTCTTGAGGGCTACTGGATTCTAAAGTTAGCTGGGGATGACTTTGTTCCAAGTAGGTTTTATTATTAGGAAAGAAATTAAAGCAAAAACTAAGTATGTGCAAAGAAAACTAAGAAAAAGTTTATACGGAATTGAAAAAGAAGATAGAAAGGGAAGGATTTAGAATTGATACCTCGCCCTTATCCAGCGTACTCCCCCCTAACTTATCACTCACTCTGTCCTCAGAGTGTCAAAGGGAATAGGCTTAGAGGTACAAGGACAAGGGCATCAAGCGTCCGTTAGTCCTTTATTTGCGCCATGTGTGCGAAGGAGATTAGCAGCAAACTTTCCATGTAAGGCATGGTAATCTACGTCTGTCGTATCCTCTACTGGTTTTTGAAGGGCCATGATTGTGTACATCCAGTATAGGATGTGGAAGCCGCAGTCATTTGATTCCCGAATTTGTTGGGGGCATTTGTGGTTAAAAGATGGGCGATGAAAGTGTTCTTTGTCGTATGCCCTTGTGTGCTGACTTAGAACATCGATTAATCTGTCTGCACATTCCTTTGCCACTTCCTCTGTGGGCGTCTTTGGTGTCACTACGTATTTCTTCTGTCGTGGATTGAACTGGCTGTCGGAACTGTTATAGATAGTAGTTGTTCCTTCGGGTAGATTTGTTGCCAGAAGAAGCCAGTGCTCATGGTGAAGGAATGGTAGAATGATAAACTTCGGTGTTGTGTGTTGTAGGAAGGAGATTAGTGCTTCAGTTGTTCCGAAGTTCTTTAGCTTTAAGAGGTCGTCCTTCATGTATGTGGATTCCATATAGGTTGTAGGGTGATTCCGTCCTATAAGAAATTGATTGGCAGCCATCAGGCTCACGGATAGATACCATTTGAACTGTACAGTTGCTCGTAAGGCGTCTGTCATTACTAAAATGTCGTCAGACATGAAAACGAGATCATCTTTCTCGGTGTTGAGCCATGACATGATGAGATGTAGTTCATTGTCGGAGAGACTTTTACAAGCATTGACGTCGAAATCCAGGAAGGTTGGATCTATGGCAGATAGGGGCACCATTTGTGATGGCGATCTCCTAATGGGTGCCCCTGAAAAAAGATATGTTTCCCCTTTATCTTGTGCCAGATCAAATTGGGGAGGGTCCCATTTTCTTTGCTCAGGAACTATGGCTGGTTGTTTGTTTTTCTCCAATTCTTTTAAGGTTTGTCTGAAAGGTCGTTGTTGCGGACGTTGGATTTCTAAAAAGAGGTAGCGGGGGACATCATCTGGTGCCATTGTCGGGTCCTTGAAGAACCTTCTATCACAAATAAGCTCCATGGCGTAACGCCCTCACAGGGAGTGAAAATCTTCGGCGATCAGCTCTGTAAAGGGGATTTCTTGGTTTAGCACTTGAATGTAACGGATAGTGCAAAAAGCGCAATCCCCAGATCCCTCAGTTGTTTGGACTTGTGGGTTTATTATTTGGAACCATGGTTGGCTCCAGTCCTGACGTAGGGAGGGGCGTGCAGACCAAATTAGCTTAAGAAGTCAGAAAGGTATACATCGTGCCTCTCCTGCTTCTTCTCCAACAAAGTTTATTGTTCCGGTTGGTAGCTCAGCGGCAAAAAAATTGTACACCTTGGCGTCCCGAGCCTCGGTGTCCACAATCATAAACAACCAGTGATCGGAAACTTGAAATGGCATAGTAAGATATTGTGCCCTCCGCGCTAAACCAGCATGCAGCCGCTCAATTGACTTTACTCGTATATCTTTGTATAACAAGCCGATAGATAGAGCAGGTGAGGCGTTGAATACTGATTGCTACCTCTTAGAGCTTCTGTAAACTTCTATGCAGTTGGCAAGTAGGACACGGAAGATTGCCATAGACATCGTTGACCGTGGTCGCAGGATGTTGCTGAAATCTTTGTGTGTCAGCTTGCGCTTAGTCTTTGTATTGTGGTAGATGATGTCTCCCCTTTCTTTAGCATAGTCGACAATAGTGTTCAAGATGAAGATGTCCTGAGCATCTAATGTTGAGATGGCCACCATATCTAAATCGTGCATTTTATGCGGTAGAGGTGGTGGCGGGGGAAGCTCCTGCAGAGGGGGT
Source organism: Alisma plantago-aquatica (assembly GCA_963693085.1). Taxonomy (NCBI): domain Eukaryota; kingdom Viridiplantae; phylum Streptophyta; class Magnoliopsida; order Alismatales; family Alismataceae; genus Alisma; species Alisma plantago-aquatica. The sequence goes on along the minus strand of OY856410.1, from coordinate 204,819,752 downwards.
GAAGAAGTTTGTTCCAAGTCATCTATATAGCCTTGCAGATCTTCATCTGAACCGGAAGCAGAATCGAGTTCTTTGTCTGTATCTAAACGGACTCGTTCTGATTCTTCCTGTTCTGGCGGAAAGGGTACTGATTGGTTAGGTGCGGAAAAAGGGTGAGTGGCTGTTGTTGGTGGGTTTGTGATGGTTCCTAAAATACATTGATGGAACTCAGCAAAAGCTGCTTCTTTCGCAGACTCCCCTATAGATCCCAAGGCAGAGTAATGGAGGAATTGGTCCCCATATGATATGTTTACATTTTCGTTGTGGGTGGTGGACTTGGGATGATGTCCACCTTCCTGGTGGTCTTTGACATATCTTTTCTGAGAAGGTGTTGCTTTTTGGCTTGGGCCCTCCCCAGCATTGTATGGGGCATCAGATTTGTCATCTGAGGAGGTTGTATCGTTGTTAGAATCTGCGGAGGAGTCGGAGTCATCTTTGTCAGCATCATCGCCGTCTTTGTCAGCTGTTGCTTTGTCTGTGAGCTTCTTACGTGCTATCTTTTTGCACTGCCGATGGATGGTTTGTAATTCTTCAAATGCCACTTGCACATGCTCGTGTGTTTCGAGCAGTGCGTCGTGTGTTTCCTTGAGATCTTTGTATCAGTCTTTGGCAGAGAGGAGTCGTGTTGTTAGATCTATTGCTGTAGCTCGTAATTGTTGAATCTCGTTGTTCGTCGACTCCTCTTGGCTATTGTGGAATTGTGTGAGAGTGTTGCTGATGTTATCCAAGTGCGTGCTAAGATCTGTTTGTTGTTGTTTGAGCTCGTGGAGAGTCTCAGGCAGAGGCTAAGTCTGCGTAGAGATCTCATCGACTCGCTTGGCCATTGCTTCTTGCTGGCCTTTTACTCCAAGGATCAGCTCGGGCAAGTTGTTGTAGTGGTTGTCGATGTGATCAACTTGCCTGGCCACTATATCTTGTCGTTGATGAAAACCTTGGAGTATGCTTGGCAAGGCACGGTTCTGCTCATCGATCTTGGCTACCTGTTTAGATAGTCCATGCACAAAAGAAAAAATGCAATTCAAAATGTTAGAGGGGTCGGTGAGGAGATTTCGGATGGTGTCAAATTGACGTCCGAATTCCTCACTGACATTTGTAAAAGGGACCCCAGTTATGGAAGGGTAGGATGGTTGGGGTCTGGATGGGAAGGGTGTAGTGTCTTGCGCAAGAGACACTGTTGATGGTTCTGTGAACTGCGTAGTAACTATAGATGGTGTCACCAGCGGTGTTGGGGTGGTGGTGGATGGGAAAGGTGGTGATGTTGCTGGTGAAAATGGTGGGATTGATAGTGGAGGGGAAAAGACTGTGGGGATGGAGGAGAAGGTGGTGAAGTCGGGCGTAGGGGTGGAGAAAGATGGAAGAGTGGTGGATTGTGGAAAGGTGGAGGGTGGTGAAGTGGTGGTGGTAAGCTCAGCGGTTAGACTCATAATGAAGGATTCTAGAGATGAGGTGGTGAATTGTTCATCAGGGAGGGGGGTTTCTGTTTCTAGATTCGGTTTAGATGTTGGTGTTCCCGATAGCTGTTGTTTCTGCGAAAGTCTTGTGGAGGGTCGTTTCACAGGAATTTTTGTCAACCTAGTTGTCGAGGCGGTGATGCTGAGTTATGTCTGTCCCGCTTGGGTTGGCTTAGTTTGTGCTTTGATCGGAGCTAAGATTTTGGTAATCTCTTCATCAGTGAAGAGAAATTTGTATTTTTCGTAGTCTGCTAGTTCCAGAAGCAGTAACAGGATTCTAGAAGATTGGACTGTTGGACATAAGATGTAATGTAGTTTTGCATCCTTATCCTTGATAATGTAGGAGTTTTTCACGGTTTGTTCATTTGTTAGGATGTCACCCTTGATCTGCGTGCAGCGAGGGAGTAATCTGTCCATTTTGAGGTATTTAATAATGGAGGTTATGTGTCCTCCCATACAGATTTCTTTTCCTATGGCGTAGGTAGAGAATTTTTGTATCAAATGCCATCCGATGTTGACCGAATTTTCATGCAAAATAGACCATAGGATTAAGAGGTCATCCGCAATAACGTTTCCTCCCTCTGATCTGGGGAACAACGCACTGGTAATGATTTTGTGAAGCGTGCGCACGAACCCTGATTGAATATTGGAGGCTTTGCATGTCTTTGCCTCGTAACTGGGGATCCCTATTAATGATTTCCATAAGTTATGTTTATTAAACAGGTAGATCTCTGTTCCTGCAGATGCAGCTGCAGCTTTTTTGAGCTGCTAAGGATTGTCGATGAAGATTTCATTCAGAAGATTTTCTGTGATCACAATGTCATTGCCAAAAAGCTTAGTGACCAGCCGGCGGTCACCCCCATCCCTTGCTCTATGCGCAATGTCCACGGTCTCTTTGGTAAGATGGGTAAAGAATTCTGTGGTGGGTTCGACATATGAGATTTCAGGGATGAAACAGAGTCTGGATAAATTGGCATTGTCGAGCAGTGTGAGGATTTTGTCGTAGATCCCCATCTTGAGTAGTACGCTTGAGCAAACGTACTTTGTTGGTTTTAGTATTTTGTCGATGGATGGGATGGTGTGGATGTAGAGGTTTTCTGGTGGGGACGCGGTGGTGGTGAGAATTGAGAAGATGGGGGTGGTAGTAGGAGTGGTGGTGGCAGGTGCTGCCAGGGTTTGTCCCCTAGAAGAGGCGGGGTGGACCTATTTTCGTGCGCGTTTCTTTGAGGGTTGTCCGGTTGCAGTTTCTTGGACCTTTCGTTTCCCCTTATTTTTTCAAGTGGGGATTCTTCCTCGGGGTTTGGCTCATATTCAGAGCCTTCATCACTAGAGGAGATTTCTTGCACTTCTTCTTCAGGCTCCTCAGTTAGGCATTTGTTGAGGCGATCAATTTCATATAGGATATCTATGATTTTGACCTTTGGTGGGGCTTGTCCAGTTGTGTTGTAGTTATCTATGATCTTTTAGAGTTTATCTCGGTCTTCCAGTAATTGCTCCTTTGTCCAGAAGGGTGCGTCTTCGGTTCCGGTTGGTTGCTTTGCTGGTGCAGCCATATCTGAAAATAAAAAAGTGATTTGTTAGCATAGAAATTGGTATGAATGAGTTTATATATATTTTCATGTTTTAGCGAAAAACAAACGGTGTTTTTTTAAGACTAAATGGTTTCAGGACCGTTTGGTTCCAAACGGTTTGGAGACCGTTTGGTCCCAAATAGTTTTAGGACCATTTGGTTCCAAATGGTTTGAAGACCGTTTGGTCTCAAACGGTTTCAGGACCGTTTGGTTCCAAACGGTTTGAAGACCGTTTGGTCCCAAACGGTTTCAGGACCGTTTGGTTCCAAACGGTTTGAAGATCGTTTGGTCCCAAACGGTTTCAATACCGTTTGGAAGGTGAAACGGCGGGGAGCGGCCTGCAATAACAAAGACGGCGACGATAATGACGACGGTGGCGATGGAAAAGAGGCTCACGGCGGTGTCGTAGACGGCGGCGATGGTACAGACAGTTGCGGATGCAGAAAGATGATGGTGCAATAAAACAGGGAACCGCGACAGCAGTGCAATCGTCGGAGATGGCGGCTCATCTATCTTGCAACTGGTGGAGACGACAACGGCAAGCGAAAAGCGGTGGTACTGAGGTGAGGTTGTCGTGAAGAAACACAGTGACCGGAGTCGATGGTGGCGGAGGGAATCGGCGTTGCAGGTTGCGTGGGAATTGGGAGTAGAGAAGGAACAAGAAGAGTCATTCGCGTGAGGGTTTAAGGAGGCTCAAGAGTCAAAAGAGAGAAGAAGAAGAAAGAGGGGGGCTAGGGCTATATTTATAGGATTCGGGGGGGTTGACCTTGCAAAACCCTTAGGTCAAATGGTTTGGAGACCGTTTGAACTCCAAACGGTTTCAGGACCGTTTGGCTCCAAACGGTTTCAGGACCATTTGTTTCCAAATGGTTTCAAGACTGTTTGGCTCCAAACGGTCTCAAGACCGTTTGGGAGGGTTAGGGTTGTATTGATTTTTATATTTTTATGTTTGTTTTGGTTATGTAAATTTTTATATTTTCAGAAGATAAACCTAAGGTAACTTAAAAGAACAGAAAATAAAAGAAGAAGCTCAGATCTTGGGTTGCCTCCCAAGAAGCGCCTGGGTTTTACATCGCTGGCTCGATGAGGTTTCGATGTTGTTATGATGATGTTGTGGCATCACTGATTTCAATGGTCTGTCTCGGCATTTTATCTGCTGGAGTGTAGTATTTTTTCAATTGATGGCCATTGACCATCCTTCCTCCTCTGTTATCGTCAACAATTATGACAGCTCCAGTCGAGTATATATGCTTGATGGTGAAGGGCCCGGACCATTTTGTTCGGAGTTTTCCGGGGAACAATTTGAGCTTGGAGTTGAAAAGGAGCACTTTGTCACCGATGGTGATGTCTTTCCTTTTAAGATGACCGTCATGCCACATCTTGGTTTGCTCCTTATAAATCCTGACACTTTGATAAGTGGTCACTCGGAGTTCCTCTAGCTCCTGTAGTTGGAGTTGTCTGTTTTCTCTGGCACTTTTAAGATCGAAATTTAGTTATTTGATGGCCCACCAAGCTTTGTGTTCTAGTTCTACTGGAAGATGACATGACTTCCCGTATACCAAACGGTATGGGGTTGTCCTGATTGGTGTTTTATAGGTTGTTCGGTAAGCCCAAAGGGCATCGGGGAGCTTGGTGGACCAGTCAGTGTGGTTTCTATTGACTGTTTTTTCTAGGATCACCTTTAGTTATCTATTTGATACCTCAACCTGACCACTGGTCTGTGGATGGTAAGGCATGGCTACTTTATGGTTGACTCCGTATTTTTTCAACAGGGCTTCAAAACTTTGTTCCATAAAATGGGTCCCGCCGTCTGATATGACAGTTCTGGGGACTCCAAATCTGGGGAAAATGATATCTTTAAACATTTTAATAACTGGTTTTGAATCGTTGGACACTGTGGGTATAGCTTCGACCCATTTTGAGACATAGTCCACTGCAACTAGGATGTAGGAGAAACCATAGGAAGAAGGGAAGGGGCCCATATAGTCTATCCCCCAAATGTCGAAAATCTCGATCTCCTGCCACATGGTGAGAGGCATTTCGTTTCTTTTTGTTATACCACCAGAGAGTTGACACTTGTTGCATGATTTGACAAAATCATGGGAATCTTTTGCCATTGTTGGCCAAAAGAAACCCGATTGTAGGATTTTCATGGCTGTCTTTTTCGAACTCATATGTCCTCCAGTGGGGCCGGAGTGACAATGTTCTAGGACAGGAGTGATTTCTTCCTCAGGTAGGCAGCGGCGGAAGAGTCCGTCTGCGCATAGTCGAAAGAGGTAAGGTTCATCCCAATAGTATTGCTTGACATCGTGGAGGAATTTCTTTTTGTCATGGTAAGAGGCGGAAGGGTGAATGATTCCCGTAGCCAGATAGTTCACAATGTCATCATACCAGGGGAATCCTGTTGTAACTTTCATTAGTTGGTCATCCGGGAGGGAGTCTCGGATGGGCACTTTATCCTCGTCCTCAACTTCGATACGGCTGAGATGATCAGTGACAACGTTCTCCACCCCACTTTTGTCTTTGATTTCCAAATCAAATTCATGAAGCATCAGCACCCAGCGGATAAGTCTGGGTTTTGCGTCCTGCTTCTGAATCAGATATCGTATAGCAGAGTGGTCGGTGTAGATGATGACCTAGGCTCCAATCAGGTAGGAGTGGAATTTTTCGAACGCATAGATGACTGCCAAGAACTCCTTTTCTGTGGTGGTATAGTTCTTCTGCGCTTCATCAAGCATTTTGGATGCGTAGTATATAACGTAAGGTTTCTTGTCAATTCTTTGCCCTAACACATCCCCTATGGCATAATCGCTGGCGTCACATGATTTCAAAGAGTTGTGACCAATCCGGGGCTCTTAATATGGGTGCAGAGATTAAGGCATTTTTCAGAGTAGTGAAACTTTGTAGGCATTCTTGGTTAAAATTAAACTCAGCATCTTTGGTCAGCAATTGGGTCATGGGTTTTGCTATTTTTGAGAAATCTTTGATAAATCTTTTGTAAAACCCAGCATGACCTAAAAATGCTCGAACTCCTTTTATGTCTTTTGGTGGTGACAATTTTGAGATAACATCAATTTTTGCCTTGTCCACCTCAATCCCTCTGTCACTTACTCTGTGTCTGAGGACGACACCTTCAGTTACCATAAAATGGCATTTTTCCCAATTCAGAATGAGGTTCGTTTCCTCGCATCATTGTAAGACTCGTCCAAGGTTGAGTAGACAGTTATCGAAGGAGTCTCCGTAAACTGAAAAATCATCCATGAATACCTCCATTATAGATTCTGTTAATCCTGCAAAAATGGCAGACATACACCTTTGGAATGTAGCAGGTGTGTTGCACAGCCCGAATGGCATTCTTCTGAAAGCATAGGTTCCAAAGGGGCAGGTAAAGGTAGTTTTCTCTTAGTCTTCTGGGTGTATAGGGATTTGTTAGAACCCGGAATAACCATCTAGATAGCAGAAGTATTTCTGATGGGCTAAACGTTCAAGGACTTCGTCGAGGAAGGGCAGAGGGTAGTGATCTTTCCGCGTGGATTTGTTTAATTTCCTATAGTCGATGCACATCCTCCACCCCGTCATCATCCTAGTGGGTACTAACTCATTTTTTTCATTAAGCACGACAGTGGTGCCTCCCTTTTTAGGAACTACTTGGACGGGGCTGACCCATTGAGAGTCTGAGATCGGGTAGATTATGCCGGCTTTCAGTAATTTGAGGACTTCAAGGCGAACCACTTCTTTGAGATTAGGGTTCAGCTTCCTCTGATGTTCGCATGATGGCTTAAATTCTTTGACCATGGGCAGTCTATGCATGCATAAGGCTGGGTTTATGCCCTTCAGGTCAGTTATCTTATACCCTATGGCCTTCTTGTGTTTCTTCAGCTCATCAAGAAGCCTTTCTTCCTGATTTTCTGTTAGGGTGGAACTGATGATAACCCAACATAATTTTTCCTTGTCCAAGAAGACATGTTTAAGTCCCGAAGGTAGAGTCTTCATCTCAGGGGCCTTGGGCGCCTCTGTTGTTTCTAAAACAATGACGGATTTGAGCTCTTCAAAGGTGGTCGTAGGTGCTTCTTCGGCTTTTTCTAGGTGTTGCAGGCATTGTTGAACCAATTCATTAGCTGAGAATTTGACTTCTGGATTAGTTAGAACATTCTCCAACTCATCAAGTGGGTCAGATATTTCCAGTTGGGACATCAGGTGAATTGCATCTAGAAGAAAAACCTCCTCTTCAATGTTGGGTCCTTTCATGCTATTGAGGACTCGGAATTGAATTGCTTCTTTTCCCAGTCTCAAAATGATCGTACATGCTTCAACGTCTATGAGTGCCCTGGCGGTGGCAAGGAAGGGTCTTCCAAATATTATGGGGTATCTTAAATCCTCTTTGATATCCATGATGACAAAATCACATGGGACATAAGCATCTTTGCCTATCCTGGTCGGGATGTCTTCGATAATTCCTAAGGGTGCAGTGATAGTAGAGTCAGCTAGTTGAATAGTCATTGTTGTGGGTAATAAGTCTGTAAAACCCAATCTTTTGCACATAGAATAAGGCATGATCGATATGCTAGCTCCTAAGTCAGCTAATCCCTTCTTGCTTGAAGCATTTCCAATACAGCACTGGATACCGAAGGAACCAGGGTCCTTCTTTTTCTTTCGCATCTTGTTAAGGATGATATCAGAAGTAGTCTGAGCTAGTTTAATAGTCTCTTGCTCTTCTGTAATGTACTTCCTTGACAGCAAAGTTTTTAGGTATTTGTCCCAAGCTGGTACTTCAGATAGGGCATCGAGGAGAGGGATGGCGATATAGAGTTTCTTCATCGCCTCCTTAAATTTTTGGAATCTGGTGTCCATCTTAGTTTCTTTCAATCTACCTGGATATGGTATCCTAGGTTTATATTGTGGGACCTCTGACTCCTTGGGGGCTTGTTCCTTTTCCTTGCCTTTTTCAGTCTCTACAGATTTCTCAGATGCTAGACTTGGGCTTGCATTTGGAACAAAGACAGATGTATCATCATTATTAGGAGCGACCCTTGTAGCTTCGCAAAAGACACGCCCTGACCTGGTAGTGACAGCATTCAGTTGCTCCGGTCTATTCTGGTCATGTCTTGGGTTTGACTCTGGTTGGCCAGTAAAAGTGCCTGCTGGAGGTTTCAACTGGGCAGCAATTTGTGCTAATTGAGCCTCTACAGCCTTCTGTTGGGCTTGCTGATTAGCGAGCATAGTTTGTTGGATTGTAGCATTTTCCTGATCATGGTTATCTCATCAGTGGGCTGAGAAGGGATATTTTTCTGTTGAAATTGTTGTTGTCCTTGAAGTGGTTGTTGTGGCAGTGGTGCTAACTGAGGCTATTGCGATTGCTGCAGCTGAGGGGGTAGTTGTGGGTGCAGAGGAGGACGGGTGTATTGGTAGTAAGCGGAGGGATTCCTTTGGTAGTTGGACCTTGGTAGGTTATTTCTAAGGTTCCCTTGATTCTGGTTAAAGTTGCTTTGAAATCCTGGTGGCAGTCTATTAGAAGATCCCCCTTGCGTTTGGTGTTGTGGATTGGCAGTCCCCACAGGATTTCCATATTGGAACCCGGGGTGGTTTCTTGGTTGGCTTGGGTTATAGTAAGCTTGTCCCGGTATGGAGTGAATGGAGTTTACTTGCTCGGGTATCTGTTCTTCAGGTTGTTCGATAATTGGTTCATACTGTTGTTGCGACAGTTGCATATCCATCATTACATTGTAAAGCAATCCACATGATAGCGTGGGGTGATCAGATGCGTGGCAAGCTTCACAAGTCCCTGTAGCAACTTTAACTTGCTGAATTTGGGGGTTTTTCTTCTTATCATATTCCCCAAATGAAGCTTCGAGTGCCTACTGCTTGTGAGCGATAGTCTTTAAAGCTTCAGCAATAGCTTTCATTTCCATTGATTCTTCAGCTTTATAAACCTTGAGGACTCCTTTACCAGATGATCGTCCCCAATTGGATTGGTTTTCATCTCCAAGAGTGACAATCTTCCAAGCATCTTCGTAATTTTTCCTCATAAAATTTCCTCCAGATGAGGAATCCAGAAATTGTTTGATGTCATCACTCACTCCCCTATAGAATGTTTCTATCAATTGATTCTGGGAGATACCGTGATGGGGGAACTTTCTTAAAAGCTCTTTAAATCTTTCCCATGCTTCTGCGAGTGTTTCTCCGGGAAGTTGGGCGAAGTGGTTAATTTGTCCCCTAATTTCATAGGTCAATGACGGAGGGAAGAACTTCTCCAGGAACTTTTCTTCCAAGGGAGCCCAGGAGGTGATGATTGGCTCCCTATCTAGAGAGTTGTACCAACTCAATGCCCTTCCAGATAAGGTGAAGTGAAAAAGATGTAGCATTATTGCGTCAAAGGCAACTCCGGCTTGTGGGACCAGTCGGAAAAGTGCTTTGAACCTTTTCAGATGATCCATACAGTCATCTCCAGAACCTCTAGAAAATGAGATGCCCTGCAGGATCTGAATCCATTGGGTCCAGATCTCAAAATTGGGTATGTTGATGATCGGAGGTCGAACCGGGTGGTTGTCTTCATAGTTCTTAGGGACATCATAATCCCTCAACTGCTTGTTCCTTAGTTCTAACTGGGCAGCTTGGTTTGCTGCCTCATTTTCGGCTCGGATGCGGGCCTATTCTTCTGTTTGGATCTTCGCTTGAATCTGAGCACGAGTATCAGTGATGAGTTGTGCTCTTTGAGCGGTGATGGCGGCGTTGACCCTCTCCATTACCAGTGCAACCTGGCATTTATCATTAGCCATTTGTCTGGCTCTTTGGCGATTGAGCCTGATGCGGCGGTGGAAGCTTCTCTCTACCTCAGAGTCGTACTCTGGATCAGGGGAGAATCTGAGGTTATGTGATGATTGCATACACGTCTTCTACCTGAGTAGAGAAAAGAAAACACCTTTTAGATGATGCTAGAGATATAATAAATTCATGTAGATATGGATTAATGATTAAAGGAAAGTGTAAAACCCTAACCAACTAGTAAGATGGTAAATGAAATTAAAACTTCTCCGTTGTCCCCGGCAACGGCGCCAATTTTTGATGGAGCTTCCACTCACGTGGAATTGTGTGCACCACTAAAAATCCTAAAGATGGTAAGTCTTTAGGTTTAGCCTTGCTTATACTAGGTTAAAACTCCACCCATGTGTGCTAAGACACGTGGAAGTCTTATCACAGTATAGTTAAGGGTCGAATCCATAGGACAACGGTCTTGTTGGCAACAACAAGATGGAAAACGTAAGAATTTCACTTAACTCCTTAATAGTTGATATTTCGTCCAAAGATTTGATTTGGTTGTTTTAAACTAAATGCAAGTAAAGTAAAAGCAAGAAAGTAAACTTAGGTTGTTAACAATGATAAGGAATCACTAGGATGTGATCGGTTTTCATCACCGCTACGCATGGATCAAAACATGCAACATAAAAGCATAACCTGCAATAAGAGTTAGATCAGTTAGTATCTTTGTAGACTTAACTTCCTTTTGGAGAACTAACTACGAGGAGTGTGGGAATGTTGTAACGCCAGCCATCCTTGTAGGAATGGTCACTTACTTTACAACATTCCCTCCGCAAAGTGTGTTCCTCGACTTATCAAGGTTGTACTTTCATACGTCAACTGATTCCATTTCATAGTATGAAAATGCAACAATGTAAGTGAGTTTACTTCACTTCTTAGAAAGCACTCCTAGATACTGAAACAGATGCATGGTGGATACATCCACCAAGAACCAACATTCAAACGAGTTTCGAATCTAGTAGTACAAACATAGATGATTCATACTAAAAGATAAAAGATAACACAAGTTGGTGATCAAGAAACAAGCATTCATTAAACATTTGATGTTGAACTGAAAAGATAGTATCTCTATATTGCAAACTATGGATTACATTGCATGATATGAAACATGGGTAGCGGGGCTACTCCCCGCACCCTAGTGAAAAGAGACTACTCGCTCATGACAAGGACAGAGAAGGAGGCGAGAATAGAGAGAGAGAACGTCATCCCCATGAAGGAGAGAGGAAATTCAACTCCTTAGAGAGAGAGAGAGAGAAGGACGATCTTCACACTTCGTAGGTTGCTTGATGATGAGGACTCCTCTTCCCACCTTCTTTGGCGATGAGAGAGAAAGCAGTTTTGGAACGGAGTGTGGATCTCAGACCGGCAGCCTTTGGGCGGAGGATGGAGGATGGAATAGCTCTGGAGTAGGAGAGGCAGCCTCTGGGCGTCTGAAACTTGATTCTTTTGGGAGGACCCCTTGGGTCTTATTTATAGGCCTTAAGTGAAGTCCAAACGGTTTGGTAAATTTTGGGTCCAAATGGTCTTGGAAACCATTTGGACCCTGAGACCGTTTGGACCCCGAGACCAATTGGACTCCATGCGGTCTTGAGATCATATGACTCCATGCGGTCTTGAGGCTGGTTGGCTTCATGCGGTCTTGAGACCGGTTGACTCCATGCGGTCTTGAGACCGGTTGACTCCATGCGGTCTTGAGATCGTATGACTCCATGCGGTCTTGAGATCATATGACTCCATGCGGTCTTGAGATCGTATGACTCCATGTGGTCTTGAGATCGTATGACTCCATGCGGTCCTAAGATCGTATGGCTTCATGCGGTCTTGAGACCAGTTGGCTTCATGCGGTCTTGAGATAGGTTGACTCCATGCGGTCTTGGGATCGTATGACTCCATGCGGTCCTGAGATCGTATGGCTTCATGCGATCTTGAGACCGGTTGGCTTCATGCGGTCTTGAGACCAGTTGGCTTCATGCGGTCTTGAGACCGGTTGGCTTCATGCAGTCTTGAGATTGTATGACTCCATGCGGTCTTGGGACCGTATGACTCCATGCGGTCTTAGGACCGTATGAGTCCATGCGGTCTTCGGACCGTATGACTCCATGCGGTCTTCGGACCGCTTGAGTCTTTTGTGGTTTTTTGTGTCTTTTTCTGTAAGCAATAAAAGAGAATAGTTAGAGATTTTGTCTACTTTATCTGAGAAAGAATGTGGAAAAGTGAAGAATATTACTAAGATAACATCAAAAAATTGGAGGTTATCATTCACACTGAGCCATGGGCATGATCACCATGCTCTTATACACATTGTGAGTTCACAACCGTAGTTGCACTCTAATCCTCCTATCGGCTAGGAGAAACCCCGCATATTCAACAATATGCACTCCAGGTAATCCCACAGGAGAAACTTGTTTCACCATCACCAGTTACTGACGATGATGGATCTATGGCCAGGGCAAACTACATTAAATGTTCCACTATAATTAATTAGTATATTTTAAGTGGATTGTTGAGGCAACCAAGTTATAAAGCATAATATCATTGAATTGCATTATTACCATGGGATCTCAATCCCTCATCACATAATTCCACTGCCTCTCAAGGCTTACATCACCACCATGGGATAGCAATCCCTAATCTCAACATCATAGGATAACACCTCAACTAAGCACTCAGCCTTTATCAGGTCAACAGACCTTTTCACATCATATGGGTGATACATGTTATCCCATCAATCAAGGATTATCATCAGTGTCATTCAAAACACATATACCTCATAGCTCTTACCTGGCTATGAATTCATTTTATACACTTGCATGGTTAGTATGCATATTGAGAGATAACTGAATCACCAAACATAGATATTTATGATTCTCATGCTATTAGGGTTGAAGGTACATGATTGGAACAACATCCATGATTATAACTACATGAAGCACAAAGTTGTATCTTGTAAATAAATTACATTATTGTAATCAAACCACGAGCATTCACTATGCCCTATATCTTATGAACATAATCATGTATCTAATCATCTCACTTAACACCAACTTTAGGTATCCAACATATCATTGGTTACAACCTATCATTCATAACGCATCATCAACAGAGGTGCGGTTACAAGATAAAAAAAACTCACCACAACTAGGGTTTCTGAGCTAGGTGCAACCCTTACCAAAGATACCGCCTACCCTCACTATAGGTGTGGCGGGCAGCGCATCCTTCACCCAAGGTGTATCGGGCAGGATTACCTCCCTCACCAAAAGCCTATCAGCTAGGGCACTTAGCCACACATATCGGCCAACCACGGAGTGCATCCATGCATAAGAGATATCAGGCAACCAGACTTGATGTGTGTCGTACAACCTGATCCAAGAGCTGTGACATTCAGCTATGTGCAGGGTATATCGTGCACCCAAGTGCAAGGTGATATTGGGCATCCAAGGATAATGGGGAACCAGTTGCAAGAGATGTGTTGGGAAGCACAACCAGCCCTAACTGCCAAGACCCTATCGCCCATTAGGGTTAGGGTTTCATGTTGGGTAGCCACCATCATCATAATGCCCAAGGCCATATCAACCAAGGCCAAGATCATAACGCCCAACAAGCACACTACTGACCTCTATCCAACTACATCATGGCACTCAAGGAGGGATATCGTTCAACTAGGTTAAGTGCAACCATATCGGCCAACACTATGGAACTCATCTAAGGTTTCCCTATCCAAGGCTCATATCAGGAAAACCTGTAAAGAGATGAGATCACCTCCTTACTAAAATCTAAAGGAAGTACAAAACATCCATCTTTTTAGAAAGACAAAAGATACTGAGGGATGCATGTATAATATTCCAAGTAAATAAGCATGCACCAATTACATTACAAAATGTCAATAGTAGCGGAAATAAAAGTACTAAGCCTATTACATGGCATTCATTGTTCATTACATGATTGTTCTCAAAAGAAAAAGATAAGAGAAAAGGATCTAGCTATATCAACCTAGACATCCTTTTAGATAACTTGAGATCTACTCCTGAGATTAAGTCCTTCAAACTTGTCCTTCTCCTTGCTCAACACCAGCACCTAGGTGGTTGGGAAAGCACCCAGCAAAAAGGGGAAAGAAAACAAGGTATGTGTCACAAAACTAATCTAGGATATCAAGATAAGTACAACAAACAAAAATAGGCTAGGGTTCATCATATGATGAAGATAACAAGAGTATGAGGCTATATTCAAAAGAAAATTGCCATTAACAATTATATCAAAAAGGATTTGCATGTAATATAAATATGGCTACCTAACTAAGTAGGGTTGAGGCACCTTTTGGACCTCTAACCTTAGGTGAGGGGAGAATAAGACATTCCCAGTCACCAACAATATTATGGGGAGAATAAGACATTCCCCAGGGTGATTATTTACATGTCCTTTGTGGGTGGTTGCACATAAGTACCGCTACTTTAAATTAAATAGAACATAAATCCACATGCTAGAAAAAGTAGTCATGGCAAGAATAATCATATGAATCAATAAGCGTGGCAGTGGGGTATAAGACCCAAACAGGAAGAAATTATAATCTAATTTGAGGCATGAACAACATTAGGATTCAAGAATAGAATATTTAGGGTTCATTTAAGCCTCATTAGGGAAATATAGGGTTTGGCTATAATTATCCTACATAGGGTGTAAGGAATGCACATACATAAAGAGGGATTGCACATACATAGCACATACCTCTCTTATTGATATCAATTACTAACTTTCACCACTTTAATTGAATCCAAGTTCCACTTTGCCTATTTTCAATGTATTAACATGTATTAGACTACATAGTGCACATTAATGTATAGAAACCCTAATTTTAGACCTTTTTTAGAAAAACTCAGATTTCGACTCTTAAAACATCACCAATAAACTTATTAAGTTCTCCTGATCAAGAAAACATATTTTATGTTAATTTTGGAGTTATGATGATTAAGATGTAATTTTTATAGATTTTATGCATTAAATTCGTTTTACAAAAATCACCCTTTTTCAAACCACGAAATCAGACCTTGAAAATATTTTTATTAGATAGAGATAAATTTTCCAATTCCAAAACATATTTATTTGTCAAATTTGGATAAGCAGTTTAGAAGATATGAATTTTTCAATACTAACTAATAGGAAATTGCCACATCATCAAACCGATCGAGATATTTGAAGAGAGAGTGAGAGGGAGAAAGCACCATTTGACCCAAGATTAGTTTTGAAATTTCATTAGGGTAACCAAACTAGATCTTCTAGAGAAGATAAAATAGCAAGAAACCAAAACCTTAGAAGAACATGGTAAACAGAGATGGAAATCATCGATTTTCAACATAGAAGCATGGGTTTTAAGCATGTACTAAGAAATATATGAGAAGGGGGTTAACCAAACTTTATTCTAGGAAGGTAAGAAGGTACAAATAGAAAGAATCCCGAGATTAGAAGGTCTGGTTGCTCCAAGCCAAGCTCCTTTCTTGAGCAATGATCACCTTCTCTACTTTAGATGTGCAAACCCTAGCAAAAGAGCATGGAGATGAGATGTTTTAGGGTTCTAGGTGGATTTTTACCATGTATTCTCATGGTTCTGACCTGGAAGAAGGTGGGAGGATACTAACAGCATGAAAATAGAGAAGGAAAGGAGGAAACTTACTAGTTTTGGTCGAAATTACCAAGGAGGAGCTTTAGAAACCCTAATAGAGCAATTTGGAAGCCCTAGGAGCCTTCTTCACCAAGGTAGGCTCCCTCTATTACCTTAGGATAGAAAATTCATGGCCAAATATAGAAGGAACTATTATCTAAGATAGAGTAAAGAAAATGAGAGCCAGAGTTTTTGAATTGTGAGTTGGGAAGGGGTATACATGGCTATATAAAGAAAGAGGTGAATAATGAGGTGTCTTAAGGGACTTTCCATGTGTCCTTAGGCTAAGGCTTCATGGTCATGCAAGAGGACAGATCATGGACTCTTCTTGCATATAAAAAGTCAGTCCTAAGAGCCCCTAGAGCCTTCTAGGCCATTCCCACCGTCCTTTAAAGAAAGAAATAACCCCATTGGTTGATAGCTTTTAAAGATAAGCACATTTATAAAGAGGGTAATCCCTATAATGCCCTTGGAAAGTAACACCTTCGAACCAAGGTGCAACCAGGTGCCCCATGGTTCAAAATCTCGTGAATGGTAAGGGAATATCTAAGGGTTAAAATTAAGGTGATAATTTGCAAAGGAAACCTCCCAATAGGGTAAATTGCATAAAAGTCCAGAATGTACCTAAAATTGCATAACTTGCACAAACAACATCCAAATCGAACCAAATTTGAAACTTAGGCTCATTTTATGTTTTCAAATCATATAAATAAGTTAGATTAAGGTTTAGAGCACTTAATTATGGTAATTAAGATTTTACTGGGGTATTTGTGCATAAACCCTTATATTGGTACAATTAGTGAATAAATGTTCACTAAACCACTATAAATTCCACTAATTAAACATAAATGACATAAAGGATAGAAATGAGAGGGAAACTTGGGAAAAAATTTTACATGGATATTATATCTAAGATTCATTATGTTACAAAACCCAAACCCAACCCATGTCGCCCAAGGCACAAAATAGGGATATCTATCAAGCATCATGTCGATCAAAGGGACAACTAGGGTTCAACACTCCCAAAATCTTCTTGGATAACAAGACATATCACCCAACAACACTAACATGGTGAAGGGGTCATATCGGGAAACAAGGTCAATAGAACCCAACTTATCATATCGCCCAAGACAAAACCCTAGAAGAGGGGTATCGTGCAAAGCACCACAAAAGGGTATCGTGCAAGGCACAAGGACCATATCAGTTTGGTCATCATCAAACTCAAGATCACCATCATTAAACCCTAATAGATCAAAAGAGTTGGCTCACCTCTCAACAACCAAGAGAGAGGGGTTTTGCACAACCTCCATCACATACCGGGCAACAAGATGGATCATCCCCTTGTCGGTCAAGATTCCAACCAAGGCTCACCTCTCAAATCCATGGTGAAAGAAGGGTATTGCCCAAGCAACTAGAGCATAGACTCACCTCTCAACAACCAAGTGAGATGGGTTTTACCTACACCACTAGAGCTTGAACTCACTCCTCAAAACCAAATGGGAGAGAAAGGGGTTTTACCTAAGGAACCATAAACTCAAGGTTCGGCCACAAGGTCTAAGAACACATAAACAACATGACCACTATATATATAACAAGATAAAGGGTACATACTAGGGCAAGAAACATATCTAACAAGATGCATGGCTGATCAAGATGACATATAAACATGCAACATAAAAAAGAAGTAGTATAGCTAGGGTTAGGAGTTATGTAACCCGCCTTAAGCAAGCTCCAAGCTCCTAGCACCAAGCTTCCAAGCTCCAAGCATCACCTTCGGCCACCACAAGAAGAAAAACAAAGCTCATAGCCACCATGGCCGAAGAACAAGCAAGAAGGAGAAGAAGGTGCCAAGGAAAGATGGGGAGATTCTCACCACAAGAAGAGAAGAAAGACACACTCTAGGGTTCGACCACCACTAGAGGAAGAAGAAGACTCCACCAAGGAGATCGACCACCAAGCTAGCTCTACCAAGTGTATCGGCCACCAAGCTCACCAAGGAGAGGTATCATCCACCAAGGAAGAAGGGAAGCAAATAAAGAGCTAAAGGGATCCCAAGCTAGCAAAGAAGGGGGTATATAAGCAAGAGGGTTAAGTGGGCGTCCACTAAGGGCTTGCTCCACATGTGTCCGCCCAACCACCACTTGTCCAAGGGTTATGCCACATGCTAGCATCCCAAACCACTTGTCCATGACTTGCCATCCACTTGCAAGGCAACGACCACTTGTCCAAAGAAGTTTACACAAACGAGGCTAGGTCAAGTGGGGTGTGTGTCGCCCAACATGGTAACCCTACACACCCACCACCACCTTGGACAATACACTTTCCTGGTCGACACACTCAAGCTTGGCCGATACACCTAGGGCTTTCCCGACACAGGGCCCAACAAAGCTAGGCAAAGCCCAAACAAGGCAAAACAAAACCCAAGGCTACTCAAACAACGAGCCCAACCCATCCTCTCAACCCTAGAGGATGCAAGGAGAGAGAAAAACATCTCTCAATGTGTCAAGCTTGCACATCAACCCTAAGACTTGGGTTATTTGCAAGTTGCACCTCCAACTCTCAACAAAGCACAAACAAACCCTAATCACCACCCAGGTGATTAGCAAACATATAAGCTCAAGGTTTAGGCAAAGCAAATAGGGTAAGCCCAAAATGAAGGTCAGGGTCCTTGCAAGCCATAAACCCCTACAAAAGGATTTCGTCCCCAAAATCTGAAGAGAAAAGCGAGGGATACTTCTTCCTCATCTCTTCCTCAAGCTGCCATGTGGCTTCCTCAATGCAACGATGATGCCAAAGAACCTTCACAAGAACCAGGTCCTTCCTTTTCAACTTCTTTACTCTTCTGTCAAGAATCATCACTGGACCTTCCTCATATGTCATATCTTCATCCAGCTCGACCTCAATTGGATGCTCAGAAAACTATGGACTTTAATCGATGTTTTCAGTTGATCCCACTCTACAACTGACTCCACCTTCCTGGGGTCCACTTTGACTCCTTCTATAGATATTACATGTCCCAAGAAAGTCACTTCTTTTAGCCAGAACTCGCACTTACTAAACTTGGCATACAACTGGTGTTAGTGAAGAAGAGTCAACGCTTATCGAAGATGTTGTTCATGATGTTGATTGTCTTGACTATAGATCAAGATGTCATCTATAAAAACTACAACAAACTGATCTATAAAAGGACAGAACACCCTGTTCATTAGATCCATGAAAGCAGCAGGTGCATTAGTTAGCCCGAACGGCATAACCACAAACTCAAAGTGACCATACCTCATCCTAAAAGATGACTTTGGTATGTCATCTACCTTAATCCTCAACTGATGATATCCAGACCGTAGATCGATCTTTGAGAACACTATAGCACCATGCAACTGATCAAACATATCATCTATCCTTGGCAAAGGATACTTGTTCATGATCGTGCCTTTGTTCAATTGTCGGTAATCTATGCACAGACGCATCGATCCATCCTTCTTCTTTATGAACAGGACTGGAGCACCCCATGGTAATGTGCTCGATCTGATGAAACCTTTATCCAACAACTCATGTAACTGCTTCTTCAACTCTGCCATCTTAGTTGGAGCCATCGTGTATGGTGTCTAAGAAACTGGTTGTGTTCCTGGCACCAGATTGATCTCAAAGTCAATCTCTCGAGGTGTGGGAACACTGGGGAACTCATCAAAAAACACATCCACAAACTCTCTGACAACAAGAACATCCTCAAGGCTAGCACCTTTTGCCTTGGTATCCACAACATGAGCTAAAAATGCTCTACAACCTTGCCACAACAACTTCTCTACCACCATAGCTGACACCAAACATGTCGTAAGAATCTTCCTATCTCCTTGGAAGATCCACTTCTCACCATCATCAGCAAACATAGCTTGCTTGGAACCACATTCCAACACAACCTTATACTTTTATAAGGTATCCATCCCAAGGATTACATCGAATCCATCCATATCAAGTCGTATAAGATCCACTTGTATGTTGTGTCCCGAAAAGGATAGAACACAAGACGGACACACTTCTCAAAGCATCGAGGAACCATCAAGAGGGGTTTCTAACAACAAGCTATCCTTATTACAACTAACAGGTAAACGATAGCTATCAAGCATACTATGGGCGATAAAAGAGTGTGTAGCACCCGGGTCAACCAAAATAGATATAAAGCAAGAAGAAGACAAATCAGAATGAAATAACTCCATCTGACCTGCCACCACTCACGGGTTGACTATCGCTTCCGGCTGACTCATAGCATAGAATCAAGTCATTGCTTGTTGTCTACGTCATCTGCTTCCTTGAGAAGATGATCCTGCATGTGATGCTTGACTGCGTCCTCACCCTCGGGTGCCACTGGATTGTTGTCTATCTGACCCTTGTTGATTTTGTCTCAGTTGTTGCGTCACTTTGACATCTTTCCTTGGGCAATTTGACTTCAAATGCCTGGTCTATCCACAGAGATAGCATGACATGTCCTCTAGCTGAGGCCTAGATGGCCTTGTCACTGCTATTAAAGTTGTGATGTAAGCTCTGGATGGTGAATAACCACGCCCTCTTCCTTTACTTGGTGACCACTGCGATGGTGCACTAGAACCTTGCCTTACAAAAGGCATAGAAAACCTAGGTTTCTTGTGGCTATCAAACCTCTATTTCTGAAACTGAGCATGTCTTTTCTTAGGCATAGACTTTCTCTTCTCTTAGACTGACCGTTCAATCCTTCAGACAAACTCCACAAACATGGCAAACTGCTCCCGGTTTTCCAAACCAGCAGTAGGTGTTGACAGCTCGGCACTCAGACCTTTCTCAAACTGCTTGATTCTCTCATCATCTGTCATCATGGTGTGAGGACAAAACCTCAACAGGTCCATAAACTTGGCTTCATACTTGGTGATGCTCATTGATCCTTGGCGCAGAGGCTCAAACTGGTTGATTTGCTCATCCAGATACGTCTTCGGGAAGTATCGGCTCACGAACTCCCACCAGAAGACGTTCCAATAGATCACCTCACTGGGTCGCTTCTCCTCCTTGATGGCCCACCAGTGGCCAACACTACCTTTCAGAAGGTAGATAGCGGGCTTGACTTTGTCTGCTTCAGGGGTGTAAAGGATTCGGAAGGCCTTCTCGAGACCTGTCAGCCACAGATCTGCATCCACTGGATCAGCCGTTCCAGCATAATCCAAAGCTCTGACTCAGTGAAGCCGCTCAAAGATCTTCCCAATACCTAAAGATTCATCATGGGGAGCTTGTTCTCTTGGCGGAGGCACTGGCAATCTATCCACCATGTGGTTCATCATTGCCATTACCTATCCCATAAGGTGTTGATAGGCAGGGTTCTCAAGAATGGTTGGGTCAAGTTGGGGGACCTCAGGAACCCGATCTTCATGTACCTGCACTCGGAAAACATATAATAACGGAACTATTGCATCCAGATCCTTATCCTGCAAGGAAACATGTTATATAAACATACATAAACCTTGATTCATGTCCATAGCTTACAGGAACCAACTGTCACATAGGCACAAAGAGTTCACCATCTGTTTATACATACATAACGGGCCGTACCAGGCCAATAGCAGGATAAACAAACTACATCAGCTATACATCATAAAACATCATCATAACACCTCCGAGGACCTGAGTGTACAGGGATGACTCTAGGACGCTACTACAAAACAACCAAAACAACAGCATATCCATCTCTTGCCTCCTATTGCTCTTCTTACTGCTCGGCCGCAGCCTCACGACCACCACCACGTCTAGCATGATCACCTAAAAAGGTTGTAAACCAGTGGGGTGCGACACACAGTCCCATCGAGAAACATAACTCCTCACCGAAACTATAAAACTTCATGAAAAGTAGGTAACTGATATAAGCAACATATTAAACAGAGCTTAACTTTAACAACAACTTACCAAGATATCTATGAGGAATATCACCATATATTTCTTTATGGGACATGATTGACAAGATAAGCTTTAGAAGAACTTTCCACAAGATATGAGGAATGTGTAAATAACTACAAGAGCAACTACACAAACAAGGCCTCAACCAATGTTCTGTGTTTTGCCTTAAGCAATATATTTTATACGGCTGGATTACGATTTATTATGCCCTGAGGAAGTGAGCCTTCCTGCTCAAATCCAACCTTTGGCTGCGAAGCCCAAAACCGTTGCCATACAAGGTCATTGGGAGAGTCAGACTCCATGACCTCACCTCTTTGTGGTAAATGCACGTTAACCAAAGTAGGACCGTAGTCTCTTGCTAGAGTGGCCTCAGCCACAGGGTTAGCTCACGTAGTCTACCCTTTTTATCATGAGCCACGGGCCTATTCACCATGCTCCTGAGCCATGAATGCATTCATGCTCCTTCACACTGAGCCATGGGCCTGATCACCATGCTCTTATACACATCTTGAGTTCACAACCATAGTTGCACTCTAATCCTCCTATTTTTGGCTAGGAGAAACCCCGCATATTCAACAATATGCGCTCCAGGTAATCTCGTAGGAGAAACCTATTTCACCATCACCAATTACTAACGATTATGGATCTATATCCAGGGAAAACTACATGAAATGTTCCACTGTAATTAATTAGTATATTTTAAGTGGATTGTTGAGGCAACCAAGTTATAAAACATAACAGCATTGAAATGCATTATTACCATGGGACCTCAATCCCTCATCACAGAATGCCACTGCCTCTCAAGTCTTACATCACCACCATGGGATAGCAATCCCTTATCTCAACATCAGAGGATAACACCTCAACTAGGCACTGAGCTTTTATCAGGTCAATAGACCTTTTCACATCATACGGGTGATACATGTTATCCCATCAATCAAGGATAAACATTATTTAGTGTCAATCAAAACACATATACCTCATAGCTCTTACCTGGCTATGAATTCATTTGATACACCTGCATGGTTAGTATGCATTTCGAGAGATAACTGAATCACCAAACATAGATCTTTATGATTCTCATGCTATTAGGGTTGGAGGTACATGATTGGAACAACATCCATGATTATAACTACATGAAGCACAAAACTGTATCTTGTAAACAAATTACATTATTGTAATCAAAGCACGAGCATTCACTATGCCCTATATCTTATGAATATAATCATGTATCTAATCATCTCACTTAGCACCAACTTTAGGTATCCAACATATCATTGGTTACAACCTATCATTCATAACACATCATGAACAAAGGTGTGGTTACAAGATAACAAACTCACCACAACTAGGGTTTCTGATCTAGGTGCAACCCTTACCAAAGATATTGCCTACCCTCACTATAGGTGTGGTGGGCAGTGCATCCTTCACTCAAGAGGTATCAGGCATGATTACCTCCCTCACCAAAAGCCTGTCGGCTAGGGCACTTAGCCACACATATCGGCCAACCACGGAGTGCATCCATGCACAAGAGATATCGGGCAACCAGACCTGATGTGTATCGTGCAACCTGATCCAAGAGTTGTGTCATTCAGCTATGTGCAGGGTGTATCGTGCACCCAAGTGCAAGGTGATATCAGGCATCCAAGGATAATGAGCAACCAGGTGCAAGAGATGTGTCGGGCAGCACAACCATCCCTAAAGGCCAAGACCATATCGCCCATTAGGGTTAGGGTTTCATGTTAGGAAGCCACCATCATCATAACACCCAAGGCCATATCAAACAAGGCAAAGACCATAACGCCCAACAAGCACACTACTGACCTCTATCCAACTACATCATGGCGCTCAAGGAGGGCTATTGTTCCACTAGGTTAAGCGCAACCATATCGGCCAACACTATGGTGCCCATCTAGGGTTTCCCTATCCAAGGCTCATATCGGGCAAACCCAAAGCCAACCCATGTCTCCCAAGGCACAAAATA
The DNA here is from genome assembly GCA_963693085.1 of Alisma plantago-aquatica. Taxonomy (NCBI): domain Eukaryota; kingdom Viridiplantae; phylum Streptophyta; class Magnoliopsida; order Alismatales; family Alismataceae; genus Alisma; species Alisma plantago-aquatica. The sequence goes on along the minus strand of OY856410.1, from coordinate 204,796,325 downwards.
GGGATATCTATCAAGCATCATGTCGGTCAAAGGGACAACCAGAGTTCAACACTCCCAAAACCTTCTTGGGAAATAGGACATATCGCCCAACAACACTAACATGGTGAAGGGGTCATATCGGGCAACAAGGTCAACAGAACCCAACTTATCATATCGCCCAATACAAAACCCTAGAAGAGGGCTATCGTGTAAAGCACCACAAAAGGATATCATGTATGTCACAAGGACCATATCAATTTGTTCATCATCAACCTCAAGATCACCATCATCAAACCCTAATAGATTAAAAGAGTTGGCTCACCTCTCAACAACCAAGAGAGAGGAGTTTTGTACAACCTCTGTCACATATCAGGCAACAAGATGGATCATCCCCTTATCGATCAAGATTCGAACCAAGTCTCACCTCTCAAATCCATGGTGAGAGAAGGCTATTGCCCAAGCAACTAGAGCATAGACTCACCTCTCAACAGCCAAGTGAGAGGGGTTTTCCTACACCACTAGAGCCCGAACTAACTCCTCAAAACCAAATGGGAGAGAAAGGGGTTTTGCCCAAGGAACCCTAAACTCAAGGTTTAGCCACAAGGTCTAAGAACACATCAAAAACATGACCACTATATATATAATATGATAAAGGGTACATACTAGGGCAAGAAACATATCTAACAAGATGCATGGCCGATCAAGATGACATAAAAACATGCAACATGAAAAAGAAGTAGTATAGCTAGGGTTAGGAGTTATGTAATCCGCCTTAAGCAAGCTCCAAGCTCCTAGCACCAAGCTTCCAAGCTCCAAGCACCACCTTCGGCCACCATAAGAAGAAAAACAAAGCTCATAACCACCATGGCCGAAGAACAAGCAAGAAGGAGAAGAAGGTGCCAAGGAAAGAGGGGGAGATGCTCACCACAAGAAGAGAAGCAAGACACACTCTAGGGTTCGGCCACCACTAGAGGAAGAAGAAGACTCCACCAAGGAGATTGGCCACCAAGCTAGCTCTACTAAGTGTATCGGCCACCAATCTCACCAAGGAGAGGTATCGTCCACCAAGGAAGAAGGGAAGAAACTAAAGAGATAAAGGGATCCCAAGCTAGCAAAGAAGGGGGTATATAAGCAAGAGGGTTAAGTGGGTGTCCACTAAGGGCTTTCTCCACATGTGTCCGCCCAACCACCACTTGTCCAAGGGTTATGCCACATGCTATCATCCCAAACCACTTGTCCATGACTTGCCATCCACTAGAAAGGCAACGACCACTTGTCCAAAGAAGGTGACACAAACGAGGCTAGATCAAGTGGGTGTGTGTCACCCAACATGGTAACCCGACACACCCACCACCACCTTGGCCGATACACTTTCCTAGCCGACACACCATCCTAGTTGACACACTCAAGCTTGGTCGATACACCTAGGGCTTGCTCGACACAAGGCCCAACAAAGCAAGGCAAATCCCAAACAAGGCAAAACAAAACCCAAGGATGCTCAAACAATGAGTCCAACCCATCCTCTCAACCCTAGAGGATGCAAGGAGAGAGAAAAACATCTCTCAAGGTGTCAAGCTTGCACATCAACCCTAAGACTTGGGTTATTTGCAAGTTGCACCTCCAACTCTCAACAAAGCACAAACAAACCCTAATCACCACCCAGGTGATTAGCAAACATCTAAGCTCAAGGTTTAGGCAAAGCAAATAGGGTAACCCCAAAATGAAGGTTAGGGTCCTTACACTTTGCTAAGTGGGTGGCATTTCATGGAAAAGTGGTTTTGGGGGTGTTAGCATGTGGCATGACCCTTGGACAAGTGTGCTAGGGTCAGGTGCCACCTTTCCATGCTCTCTCCCTTCACCCCTTAGTATATAAGCAACCCTCCTTGCTTGCTAAGCCTCTTTAGTACCCTTAGTTGCTCTCTTTCCTTTGGTGGCTAAGCTAGGAGTGGAGAAGAGGAAGTGGTGGCCAATACAGCTGGTGTCTGAATGTTTCATAATTTAAATTTGAGCACATACAATAGCAAGATGTTGAAGGAGTTCATCACAGAAGGAATCAATGAGAGAGAATCTAGATTGCTCTCTCATGAACCATAAGTTCCAATTCTTGTGAAGAATGAAAATGACATGATTAAGATGACATAGGCTATAGAAATAGATCTATCATGTATAAGACATGACAAGATGATATTGAATTCCAATAAGGGTATTGGAATGCCATTAAAGAAATCCATTAATACATGAGAAGTATTTAATTATATATTGCTAGTAACTAAAGATAGCAGTAAAGGAACAATTGGATGTAAGGGTTACATTGATGCAGGATTCCATAATGACAAAAGTGATCACAAATTAAAAGATGTTTGATTTAATGGGAAAAAAATGTTGATTAGTTGGAAGGATTCCAAAATAATAGCATTTAATTCTATTATATAATAGATGATGAGTATACTTGTGTTATGATCACATAGTGATAATCTATGGATCTAAAGGTTCATATGATGAACTTATAGATGTTCCAACCATTGATGACTACGTAGTGATATTGAGACAACAATGGAGCTACTTGTTAGGCAAGGAATATAAGATACCATACTACGACAGTTCTATCTCATATGAGAAATTGTACAACAAAGAGATGAGGAAACATGCTCCCTTTCTCCTTTCCTTCTCTTGTGGTGAGTATCCTTCTCTCTTTCCTTGGCACCTTCTCTTTCTTGCTTGTTTTTTGGCCATGGTGGGTATGAGTTGTTCTTCTCTTCTTGAGGTGGCCGAAGGTGGTTCCTTGGAGCTTGGAGCTTGGTGCTTGGAGCTTTAGAGCTTGAGGAGTGTGCTTGAGGCGGGTTACATAACTCCTAAACCTAACTATACTACTTCCTTACCATGTTGCTTTGTTATATGCTATTTTGATCGGCCATGTTATCGTGCTAGATATGTTTCTTGATTTAATGGTATGTGGGTTCCTTAGGCAAAACCCCTCTCTCTTAATTGTTGAGAGGTGAGCCTAGGGTCTCCTAATTCAATGGTGTGTTGTGGCGTGTTCTTGGTGAAAAACCCCTTTCTCTCTTTGGTCTTGAGAGGTGAGCTTAAGTTCTAGTTGTGTGGGAAAAACTTCTCTCTCCCTTAGTTGGTGAGAGGTGAGTCTACACTCCAGTTGCTTGAGCAACACCCCTCTCTCTCGCCATGGATTTGAAAGAGTGAACCTTTGGTTGGGTGTGACCTAGTTGTTGGTTGGTTGGCCGATATGGTGATTATCTACCTTGCTGCCTGATATGTGATAGAGGTTGTGCAAGACCCCTATCACTTAGTTGTTGAGAGGTGACCCAACACTCTTGATCTTTTAGGGTTTGGTGGTTGTCTTGAGGTTGGAGATGACCAACCCAATAGGTGGTGTAACCTGATTTCCCTTGATGCCCGATATCGTTTTGTGGAGAGGTAAAACCCGATATCCCTCCTCTAGGGTTGATCTTGGGTGATATATTAGATGGATGTTGACCTCTTTGACTGATATGGGTCCTTACCCAAGATTTGTTGTTGGACGATATGCTCTTGGGTGATATAGTGTTTGCCCGATATGCCCTCTTAAGTACCCTGGACGACATGGATAGGCCATGCCTTGATGATGAGTGTTGAGAAAAACCCCTCCTTCCTTGAGTTGTGAGGTGAGCTCTAGCACTCGGTCGATATGATGAGGGGTATGTTAGTTATACAATTTGGGTCTCTCAAACCCTAGCTATTGGGCGATATGTCCCTTGTCCGATAGGGAGCCCTAACTCTAGATGGGTGATATGTTGATGCCTTGAACAATATAGAAGTTCTTGGGTGATATGGTTTGATGACCAAGGTGTTGGTTGATGACCGACAGGGATGTGTCTTGGGTGATAAAGACATGGTGGTTGGGCTACATGGAAACTGTGGGATATGATCTCCAAACCATGACATAAACACGATTAAAACGTAGCGGAAGCGAATCGGTAATTCAGCGGAAAACAAAAATCACGGAAAATTAAAACTTTTCGAGACAAGAGCTTGGATCCATAAAAGCTTCTTTCATAAAGAGAGATAAACTGTTTACATCTCAGGATAATTACTTCTTGAGTAATTATATACATCCAGATACAAAATCTCAAGATCACTATACAAAAGACTCCAAGACCTGAGAGTACAGAGGACACATAGGACTGACTCTAACTACACCATATGGCAGGACAATCTCCACCTGAGATGACTGCTGCCCCTGATGTTGCTGCTGAGACTGATCACCTGTAGGCTGGTTCCTTCGTCTCCGACGTCCACCTAAAAAGTTGAAGCCTACGGGGTGAGACAATCATACATAATTGTCCCAGCGAGAGTTATAACTCTTCGCCAGAAGCTTTATTATAACATCAAAGAATATCTTAAGCAGTAAAGCCTTCAAAGTATTCTATAACCGTTGCAGGTATAACAAGATCTCTACAATTTAGAAGATATGGAGAATATAAACATTATTGCAATGTAACATCAATCAACTAACTTGGAGTCATCTCTAACAAGTTATACTACTTGGTTGATTATGTTTTACAAACAACAGTATGCCCTGTGGAGATGAGGCTTACCCCTCATACTCCAACTGATCGCTGAGAAGTCACATCAGTATCATACATAGGTCATTAAGAGAGCCGGATTCTCATGACCTTCACCTTCCTCAGTCAGTAAGAGGATCACTTGTAGGACATCTCGTGTCTCTACTTAATATAGCTCACCAGGGTAAACTGGTCCTTCGCTATTCTAGAGTCACAGTGGCGTTTTGTACTCTCTTCCTCATCAGGAGGTTTCATATTTACCTACCACTGATACGGATATCTGTGTTGTCTTCGTCATCAGGAGGTTTCATGTTTACCTACCACTGATACGGTATGGAATTATAGTGAAGGAGGGATGGATTACACATCTACATCACTTTCCTACACTAGGATGTAAGGTTCTACACATCCATGTACCCCACATACTCAAAAGTATGTGCTCCAGGAGTTCCCTGAGGAAAACCTGTTTCACCATCATTTAATTTCTGACAATGATGGGTCTATGATCAGGGCTCTACATTATACTTGATTAGTTAGGTACATTCAGTATTCTTTAACAGCATACATTGTTCTGCAAACAATAACAATAGCATAGCAGCTATAAAAGAAGAATACTAAATGTAACAGGCCTAACTCATATCAATCATCATTTCTCATTATCCTCATCACAAGTCATCTCTAAGGCATGACTTTGATGGTATTCATGGCTCTCGCAGCCCATTATCAGTATAGGATGCCACTGACAAGACATCAGATTATTTTACTTATTCATAAGGCTAACAACATGCCTTTAATGAATATAACATCATCATCCATACCTGGATATGATTACCTTCATATCAGAACCTGCATGGTTAATACAACTGATAAAGGTAATACAAAAATAAGGAATATCCTTCCTACTCTTGTCATAAGAGTTTAAATCTCTAATTCTTATCAAATAGAGTTTAATATTCAAAAGCATGCCATTACCCTTGAATTAGGGTTTACTATTCACGTTACATGTCATCACCCTTGAATTAGGGTTTACTATTCACATTACATGTCATCACCCTTGAATTAGGGTTTACTATTCACATTAAGGTGAATTGGACTCATAACATCATCATGTATGAGTAACATCTTCATTGATGATCTTAGATTAGTTAAAAGTTCATCATTTATCATAATTAGGGTTTCTATGATCTCACACAGGTGGATCATACCCTAATTATGCTCATTTCTATGTATTGGGGATGCTTCAATTGAGTTCCCACTTAAAAAGGGTACTTTCTCTCTCTAGAAGTACTTTCTCTCTCTAGAAGTACTTTCTCTCTCATCATAAGGTTAGGTGATGTCAACATCACCCTAGATCAGGTCGGATTCAGTCATCATAGGCTAACATAGTCAAAAACATCACCATTATGTGATTTAGAGTTACTTTCTCTCTCTAGGGTACTTTCTCTCTCTAGAAGTACTCTCTCTTTCATCATACTAATGGTGGATGATAACATTAGACTAGATCAAGTTGGATAGAGTCATTATGACTAAAAATATCATTCTCATGTAATTAGAGTTTGAATTGAGCAAGGTATAACTCAATTGACCCTTCAGGGGTATTTTGGTAATTCCCCCCATTGATCATTATTATGGTCAAAAACCTTAGTCAAAATAACCCCTTACTATCCTGGATTATCATTAGGGTTTGATTTGGGCAACATTGGACCATTTATATTATGAATTGATTGAAAGAAGTCAACTTGGAATCACATTGATTGATTTCAATCATTAATCATCAATTGAGTTGAAATCGGTTGAAAGTGTTGACCGTTTGCCCACTTTGACTTTCGAAGACCGCGAGCCTCTTTCTAACTCCAAGACCGCAAGCCCCCTTAGGCTTCAAGACCGCGAGCCTCTTCAAGTGGTTCAAGACTGCGAAGCCCTATCATTGGTTCAATTGATGTTGAGACCGCGAAGATCAAATTGGAGTTGAGACCGCGAAGAGACGTTGACCGTTTAGCTAGTTTGACCTCAGGACCGCAAGGCCCTTCGCGGTCTTGAGACCGTGAGCCTCCTCTCGGTCTTGAGACCGTGAGCCCCCTCACGGTCTTGAGACCGCGAGCCCTCTCACGGTCTTGAGACCGCAAGGCTCACATGGTCTCAGCCGCTTGGTCCATCAACAAAATCAAAGATACAATCGATGATGTTAACCGATGTTGAAGCCCTCAAAAGGTCAAAGTTATGTTGACCACCTATGGATTGGGTCAACTAAGGTTATGCTTAACCAATTGGTCATTCAATTGACCCTCAATTGTTGACCAATTAGGATTGAAATTGATTCAATTAGGGTCTATCAATGTTCACCCATCAATACTCAACAATGTGCATCAACACAAGGTTGAACCCTTCAATTGAGCTCCAATTGGGATCAAACTTGGCCCAAACGGTCTTGAGGTCATGTGGGTGGACCCCACATGGTCTTGAGACCGTTTGCCCAAGATTTCATCAAAATCTAAGGTGATTTGATAGAGGTTGAACCATGATTGGGTCACCAATTCAGTATTTTGATCAATTGATAACTTATTTGCAATTGGGTCCTCAATTGGTCAAATTACTCAACCCTAGACCTTCAAACGGTCTTGGGTGATTGTCCTCTCGGTCTTGATACCGTTTGGATGAGTTCCAAACGGTCTTGAGACCGTTTTCCCATCCAATTTTGGATTCTAGTGCAGATTCATCAAGGTCTGACCCATTGAGTGGATGATCATGTCAATATTTAATTGCAATGTAATTCGGTGTAATTGTACCTTCAATTGGTCAACTATCCTTGACCCCAGACCTCAAAACGGTCTTGGTTGATTTCCCTCGCGGTCTTGAGACCGTTTGGTGACCCCCAAACGGTCTTGAGACCGTTTAGGTCAATCAACCCTAAAAACCCTAATTAGGTCACCATAATTTCAGTACTGATTTCATCTAGGGTTAACCCTAGTATTCACCCTTCAACTCTTAGCCCGTTTGGAATTAGACCATCAAACTTGGTGAGTTGTTAATTAACATTATTTTGAACAGTAATCTCATACGGTCAATGCCTGGTCAACGACCTTACACGGTCTTGAGACCGTTTGCCCAAAAAGGCAATTTCATACCGTTTGAAAATCAGGAATAAATTCAAATAAAGTTGTTAATTAAAAAGGTCATATCTCCCGATTCCTTTAGATTTAGCCTCTTACCTTTTGAGGGTAATTAGCCTATATAATTAGGAACAGATTTCTTATACGGTTCACGCTCAGTCAATGGGGCCAAATGGTCTTGGAGACCGTTTTACCTGTCGTGGTCTCGAAACCGTTTGCTCACCTCGCGGTCTTGAGACCGAGAGAGCAAACTTTTGAGACCGTTTAAGGAAGTGAAAAGCGGTGGGTTTTTCTTGGAAATCACGCCTTCATCTCCTAGCTCAAGAACAGTATGAATATCCCATGGATTTACTTGCAAAATAGCAGGGAAAAGTAGGGAAACACTAAGAGCTATCATCCAACCGCATATAAAGATGCACATAGTAAAGCATGGGTTTAGAGTTATAAAACCCACCTAAAGCTTGCTTCTTGAGCTCCAAGCTTTCAAGCTCCAAGCTCTAATGGCGTCCTTGAGTTCTTATAGGTTGGCCAAGGTGAAAACTCCAAGGAAGGATGAAAAGAGACGGCTAGAAAGGTAGGGTTTCAAGAGTTAGCCATGAAGATGACCTTGAATTTGAGTTCTAACCATGGAATTAAGCAAGAAGAGGGGTTTAAACCTACCTTGCACCCCTTGGTCGTCCTCCTTAGCTCCAAGGCAGTCCTTGGTCGTCTTTGGTGAAATGAAACAGTAAGGGAACGAAGGGTGAGTTCCCTTGCAACTAAGGGAAGGACTGCTTATATACATGGGGTAGGATTTTCAACATTAGTTCATAAGTTGTCCATAATTCCAACTAGGTCCCTCCTTCTTTACTTGATCGTCCCTTCCTCTTTATTCTAAGGACAAACCTTCTCTTAAGGTCTTAGAAAAAGAAGGTAAAGGAGAGAAAGCTAACCCTTTTAACTGGGTAAATTGCACATAGGTCCTTGTATATCAAAACAATGCTACAACTTTAAATAAAAAGGAGCAAATACTGAAATATATGTTTCTGAGAAACTTAATTACATGCTCAGAGTTAATCACAAAGATTTATTCACATATTTAGGCAAAACACCTAGGGTTAACTCATAACCCAGGTCAGGGATGTTACAAATTATCCACCCCTCACAAGGATTTCGTCCCCGAAATCGATAAAACATATTAAGAGAAAAGGGCAGGATACTTCCTTCTCATCTCATCCTCTAACTCCCAGGTGGCTTCTTCAATACCACGGTGGTTCCAGAGGACTTTCACAAGACTTATATCTTTCTTCTTTAACTTTTTAATTCGTTTATCAAGGATTGACACTGGTCCCTCCTCATAGGATATGTCATCATTCAATTCTACCTCCATAGGTTGTAGAACTGACTCGGTGTCTGGGTGACATTTCTTCAACATAGAAATGTGAAACACAGGATGTAACCTCTGTAATTTAGGTGGTAGCTCTAGTCTATATGCCACCTTTCCAATCCGTTCGATGATTGGATAAGGCCCCATATATCTAGGAGCTAACTTCCCTTTTCTTCCAAAACGAAGGACCCCTTTCCAAGGTGAGACCTTAAGATATACTCTGTCTCCAACCTGGAACTCTAAGGGTCTACGACGTTTGTCAGCATAAGATTTCTGCCTATCCTGAGCAGTCTTAATCTTATGTTGTATAACTTTAATCTTTTCTGTGGTCTGCTGCACAAGGTCAGGACCCAACAACTGATGCTCACCAGTCTCAAACCAACACAAAGGTGATCTACAATGCCCACCATATAAGGCTTCATAAGGTGCCATATCAATACTATGCTGATAGCTATTGTTATAGGCAAACTCTATCAAGCTTAGGTGTAGATCCCAACTTCCGGTGAACTGGAGAACACATGCTCGCAACAGGTCTTCTAAGGTTTGTATGGTCCTTTCCGACTGTCCATCAGTCTGTGGATGAAAGGCCGTACTAAACCTTAGCTTGGTGCCTAAGGCTCTGTGCAACTGTTCCCAAAAACGACTTGTAAACTGAGGACCTCTGTCAGAAACTATTGTGACAGGAACTCCGTGCAAATGCACTATCTCTTTAACATACAACTCTGATAACCTTTCAGCAGAATAGGTTGTTTTGACAGGTAAGAAATGTGCTGTCTTAGTCAACCTATCAACAATTACCCAAATGGAATCATGTCCTTTGCTTGTCCTGGGTAGGCCAACAACAAAGTCCATGGTCACATGGTCCCACTTCCACTGTGGTATGGGTAAAGGTTGCATTGTTCCTGCAGGTTTCTGGTGTTCAGCTTTAACTTGCTGACACACAGGGCACCTCAAAACAAACTCTGCAACGTCCTTCTTCATCCCAGGCCACCAATACAGATCCTTCAAATTCCGATACATCTTGGTGCTCCCTGGATGCATAGAATACATGGAAGAATGAGCTTCTTCCAGGACTAACTTTCTCAAGTTGTCCACATCTGGCACTATCATTCTTCCATTATAACAAGCTACTTGATCTTCTGAGTCATGAAAACCATCTTGCTTCTCATTTCCATACTCAGATCTTATATGTTGAACTGCAGTATCACCTAGCTGTGCCTCTTTAATCTGCTCCCTTAGAGTAGGTTTAATATGCATCTCAGCTAACAAACCGGTTAACAATGACACCTTCAACTGTACATTGTCTTGCCTCAAAGAGATAAGCATATCTCTTCTAGAGCATACTAAAGAGTTTAGTTGTGCTCTATTCATGGTTGATGTTGCTGATTTCCTACTCAAGGCATCTGCAACAACATTGGCCTTGCCTGGATGGTAATCAATTGTACAGTCGTAGTCCTTGATTAATTCCATCCAGCGACGTTGCCTCATGTTGAGCTCATGCTGAGAGAAGATATACTTAAGGTTTTTGTGGTCTGTGAAAATCTGAAATGTTTCTCCGTAGAGATAGTGCCTCCAGATCTTCAAAGCATGAACCACAGCAGCTAACTCCAGATCATGTGTTGGATAATTCTCCTCGTGTTTCTTAAGCTGTCGAGAAGCAAAAGAAATTACTTGTTTATCCTGCATCAACACACATCCTAGTCCATTCTTGGAAGCATCACAGAAAACTATATATCCTTTTCCTTGTTCAGGTAGCACTAGCACAGGTGCACTTGTCAACCTCTCCTTCAGCAACTGGAAAGATTGTTGACACTTATCACTCCAAGAAAAAGGAACATCTTTCCGGGTTAACTTGGTCAAAGGTAAAGCTATAGAACTAAAGTTCTTAATGAACCTTCGATAATAGCCAGCTAACCCCAAGAAACTTCGAATCTCCGTCGGTGTCTTTGGTTGTTCCCATTGTAGAACAGATTCTACTTTTGTAGGGTCAACACGAATTCCCGAGGCAGATATCACATGTCCAAGAAAAGATAGCTCCGGCAGCCAGAACTCACACTTGCTAAACTTGGCGTACAGCTTATGTTCTCTTAGCAAGGTCAAAACTTGGCGAAGATGCTGCTCATGCTGCTGAGCATCCTTACTATAAATCAGAATGTCATCTATGAAGACGACAACACACTGATCAAGGAAAGGTCGAAAAACTATATTCATGAGTTCCTTGAATGCAGTTGGTGCATTGGTTAGTCCAAACGACATAACCGTGAACTCATAGTGACCATATCTTGTCCTAAAGGCAGACTTGGATATGTCACTATTCTTAATACAGAGTTGGTGATATCCAGACCTCAAGTCTATCTTTGAAAAGACTGTTGCAACATGCAACTGGTCAAAGAGATCATCAATCCTCGGTAGAGGATACTTATTCTTTATTGTTACTTTATTGAGTTGTCTGTAGTCAATGCACAACCGCATTGACCCATCTTTCTTTTTAACAAACAAGACCGGAGCACCCCAAGGTGAAGTACTCGGTCGGATAAAACCTCTCTCAAGTAGCTCTTGAAGCTGTTTCTTGAGTTCTGCCATCTCGGCAGGCGCCATCCTATACGGAGTTTGAGCTATGGGTTTCGTATCTGGGATCAGATTAATTTCAAAATCAATCTCCCGGGGTGGTGGTATACCAGGAAGTTCTTCAGGAAACACATCCTCGAATTCCCTGACTATGGGAACTTCAGCAGGATTGGTCTTTTCCTTGGTAACATCTACCACATGGGCTAAGAATGCATAACATCCTTGCCTCAACAGCTTATCAGCAGCCATAGCTGACACAAGACAAGTGGGCAGAATCTTTCTTTCACCTTGAAAGATCCATGTGTTTCTTTCATCAGCAAACACAGCTAACTTGGATTCATAATCCAAGACAACTCTATACCTTTCTAAGGTATCCATCCCAAGGATTATATCAAATCCCTGCATATCAAGTGGTATAAGATCCACTTGAATGCGATGGTCAGAAAAGAAAAGGATGCAGGGAGAACATACCTCCTGCAAAACGGCAGACCCACTCAACGGAGTCTCTAACAACAAACTATATGCTCTATGACTAACAGTCACATTGTAGTTACGAATCACTTCATGAGTGATGAAAGAGTGTGTAGCACCCGGATCAATCAAAATAGATACATCACAGGATATAGACATATCAGAATATAAAAGTTTCATCTGACCTGCCACTACCCGTGGATTGACCACTGCCTCAGGTGGGTTCATAGCATAGAACCTCGCAGTCGCCTGGTGTTGAGGTGGTGCTGATGATCCAGCTTGAGACGCTTGTCCACGTCCTCGAGTTGCTCCTTGATGTTGTCTATTCTGAGATCCCTGTTGATTCTGTCTCGGGGGTTGTTGTGTCACACCGACAGGCCTAGAACGGCAATCCTTCATCAAGTGTCCCACCTTACCACAGTTGTAGCAACTCCTCTCCTGTTGCTGTGGTCTGGGTGGTCCAGTAACTGACACTGATGCAGAACTGTGCGTCCCTTGAAGTGGTTGACTCCATCCTCTACCTCTTCTTGGTGTCCATTGAGTTTGAAAACTCGATCTGGGTGGTGGAGGGTTAGGTGCAGAGAATCTAGGTTTCTTGGAATCCCTAGATGAAGAACCCTGGAACTGTGGATATCTTTTATGGGTTTGTCTTTTCTCAACCACAGATCTCTCTATCCTTCGGACTGACTCAACGAAGGTAGAGAATCTCTCTCTGTTTTCTAAGGCAGACACAGGGGTTGACGTATCAGAATTCAAACCCTTTTCGAATCTTCTGATTCTTTCCTCATCTGTAGCAGCCATGTGCGGACAGAACCGCAATAACTCCATGAACTTAGCTTCATACTCACTAATGTTCATCATACCCTGCCTTAGTTTCTCAAATTGAGAGATCTTCTCATCTAGGAAGGTCTTTGGAAAATATCTATTGATAAATTCCTGACGAAACTCTTCCCATGAGAACTCTACTCCAGGTCTCTTCTGCTCTTCCATGTTCCACCAGTGACCAGCACTGCCTTTGAGAAGATAGACAGCATGTCTAACCTTCTCATCTTCCGGAATCATAAGAATCCTGAAAGCCTTCTCCAACTCTGTCAACCATAAGTCAGCATCTGCAGGGTCGGCAGTTCCGAAGTACTCGGTAGCTCCGGCACGACGAAGTCGTTCGAATGTCTTACCAATACCTTGTGCTTCAGGCTGGACAGGTGCCCTAGGTGCAGGAATGGGCATCCTATCGGTTATATGTGTCATGGCAGTCATGAACTGCCCGAACATCGTCTGTACATCTGGGTCACTCATGTCAGCTGGGTCGAACTGGGGTGGCTCTCTTGGCGACTTAGGTGCAGGTTGTTCTATTCTCGGAACTCTTGCACCGCCTTGAGGTGCACTAGCACTACTCTCTGCCACGTGCTCATCACGATGTTCTGACATTCTTATGTATCTTCTTCTCCTGAGGAGCAGAAGATTCTATTAGATGAGGAAGGAGTACTAAAGGTAGACTCAACATCCTAAGTCCTATGCCTCTGTAGACTCAACTGAACCTGGAGCTCTGATACCACTAGTTGTGGGCTCTGATCTCCAAACCATGACATAAACACGATTAAAACGTAGCGGAAGCGAATCGGTAATTCAGCGGAAAACAAAAATCACAGAAAATTAGAACTTTTCGAGACAAGAGCTTGGATCCATAAAAGCTTCTTTCATAAAGAGAGATAAACTGTTTACATCTCAGGATAATTACTTCTTGAGTAATTATATACATCCAGATACAAAATCTCAAGATCACTATACAAAAGACTCCAAGACCTGAGAGTACAGAGGACACATAGGACTGACTCTAACTACACCATATGGCAGGACAATCTCCACCTGAGATTACTGCTGCCCCTGATGCTGCTGCTGAGACTGATCACCTGTAGGCTGGTTCCTTCGTCTCCGACGTCCACCTAAAAAGTTGAAGCCTACGGGGTGAGACAATCATACATAATTGTCCCAGCGAGAGTTATAACTCTTCGCCAGAAGCTTTATTATAACATCAAAGAATATCTTAAGCAGTAAAGCCTTCAAAGTATTCTATAACCGTTGCAGGTATAACAAGATCTCTACAATTTAGAAGATATGGAGAATATAAACATTATTGCAATGTAACATCAATCAACTAACTTGGAGTCATCTCTAACAAGTTATACTACTTGGTTGATTATGTTTTACAAACAACATTATGCCCTGTGGAGATGAGGCTTACCCCTCATACTCCAACTGATCGTTGAGAAGTCACATCAGTATCATACATAGGTCATTAAGAGAGCCGGATTCTCATGACCTTCACCTTCCTCAGTCAGTAAGAGGATCACTTGTAGGACATCTCGTGTCTCTACTTAATATAGCTCACCAGGGTAAACTGGTCCTTCGCTATTCTAGAGTCACAGTGGCGTTCTGTACTCTCTTCCTCATCAGGAGGTTTCATATTTACCTACCACTGATACGGATATCTGTGCTGTCTTCGTCATCAGGAGGTTTCATGTTTACCTACCACTGATACGGTATGGAATTATAGTGAAGGAGGGATGGATTACACATCTACATCACTTTCCTACACTAGGATGTAAGGTTCTACACATCCATGTACCCCACATACTCAAAAGTATGTGCTCCAGGAGTTCCCTGAGGAAAACCTGTTTCACCATCATTTAATTTCTGACAATGATGGGTCTATGATCAGGGCTCTACATTATACTTGATTAGTTAGGTACATTCAGTATTCTTTAACAGCATACATTGTTCTGCAAACAATAACAATAGCATAGCAGCTATAAAAGAAGAATACTAAATGTAACAGGCCTAACTCATATCAATCATCATTTCTCATTATCCTCATCACAAGTCATCTCTAAGGCATGACTTTGATGGTATTCATGGCTCTCGCAGCCCATTATCAGTATAGGATGCCACTGACAAGACATCAGATTATTTTACTTATTCATAAGGCTAACAACATGCCTTTAATGAATATAACATCATCATCCATACCTGGATATGATTACCTTCATATCAGAACCTGCATGGTTAATACAACTGATAAAGGTAATACAAAAATAAGGAATATCCTTCCTACTCTTGTCATAAGAGTTTAAATCTCTAATTCTTATCAAATAGAGTTTAATATTCAAAAGCATGCCATTACCCTTGAATTAGGGTTTACTATTCACGTTACATGTCATCACCCTTGAATTAGGGTTTACTATTCACATTACATGTCATCACCCTTGAATTAGGGTTTACTATTCACATTAAGGTGAATTGGACTCATAACATCATCATGTATGAGTAACATCTTCATTGATGATCTTAGATTAGTTAAAAGTTCATCATTTATCATAATTAGGGTTTCTATGATCTCACACAGGTGGATCATACCCTAATTATGCTCATTTATGTGTATTGGGGATGCTTCAATTGAGTTTCCACTTAAAAAGGGTACTTTCTCTCTCTAGAAGTACTTTCTCTCTCTAGAAGTACTTTCTCTCTCATCATTAGGTTAGGTGATGTCAACATCACCCTAGATCAGGTCGGATTAAGTCATCATAGGCTAACATAGTCAAAAACATCACCATTATGTGATTTAGAGTTACTTTCTCTCTCTAGGGTACTTTCTCTCTCTAGAAGTACTCTCTCTTTCATCATACTAATGGTGGATGATAACATTAGACTAGATCAAGTTGGATAGAGTCATTATGACTAAAAATATCATTCTCATGTAATTAGAGTTTGAATTGAGCAAGGTATAACTCAATTGACCCTTCAGGGGTATTTTGGTAATTCCCCCCATTGATCATTATTATGGTCAAAAACCTTAGTCAAAATAACCCCTTACTATCCTGGATTATCATTAGGGTTTGATTTGGGCAACATTGGACCATTTATATTATGAATTGATTGAAAGAAGTCAACTTGGAATCACATTGATTGATTTCAATCATTAATCATCAATTGAGTTGAAATCGGTTGAAAGTGTTGACCGTTTGCCCACTTTGACTTTCCAAGACCGCGAGCCTCTTTCTAACTCCAAGACCGCGAGCCCCCTTAGGCTTCAAGACCGCGAGCCTCTTCAAGTGGTTCAAGACCGCGAAGCCCTATCATTGGTTCAATTGATGTTGAGACCGCGAAGATCAAATTGGAGTTGAGACCGCGAAGAGACGTTGATCGTTTAGCTAGTTTGACCTCAGGACCGCGAGGCCCTTCGCGGTCTTGAGACCGTGAGCCTCCTCTCGGTCTTGAGACCGTGAGCCCCCTCACGGTCTTGAGACCGCGAGCCCTCTCACGGTCTTGAGACCGCGAGGCTCACATGGTCTCAGCCGCTTGGTCCATCAACAAAATCAAAGATACAATCGATGATGTTAACCGATGTTGAAGCCCTCAAAAGGTCAAAGTTATGTTGACCACCTATGGATTGGGTCAACTAAGGTTATGCTTAACCAATTGGTCATTCAATTGACCCTCAATTGTTGACCAATTAGGATTGAAATCGATTCAATTAGGGTCTATCAATGTTCACCCATCAATACTCAACAATGTGCATCAACACAAGGTTGAACCCTTCAATTGAGCTCCAATTGGGATCAAACTTGGCCCAAACGGTCTTGAGGTCATGTGGGTGGACCCCACATGGTCTTGAGACCGTTTTCCCAAGATTTCATCAAAATCTAAGGTGATTTGATAGAGGTTGAACCATGATTGGGTCACCAATTCAGTATTTTGATCAATTGATAACTTATTTGCAATTGGGTCCTCAATTGGTCAAATTACTCAACCCTAGACCTTCAAACGGTCTTGGGTGATTGTCCTCTCGGTCTTGATACCGTTTGGATGAGTTCCAAACGGTCTTGAGACCGTTTGCCCATCCAATTTTGGATTCTAGTGCAGATTCATCAAGGTCTAACCCATTGAGTTGATGATCATGTCAATATTTAATTGCAATGTAATTCGGTGTAATTGTACCTTCAATTGGTCAACTATCCTTGACCCCAGACCTCAAAACGGTCTTGGTTGATTTCCCTCGCGGTCTTGAGACCGTTTGGTGACCCCCAAACGGTCTTGAGACCGTTTAGGTCAATCAACCCTAAAAACCCTAATTAGGTCACCATAATTTCAGTACTGATTTCATCTAGGGTTAGCCCTAGTATTCACCCTTCAACTCTTAGCCCGTTTGGAATTAGACCATCAAACTTGGTGAGTTGTTAATTAACATTATTTTGAACAGTAATATCATACGGTCAACGCCTGGTCAACGACCTTACACGGTCTTGAGACCGTTTGCCCAAAAAGGCAATTTCATACCGTTTGAAAATCAGGAATAAATTCAAATAAAGTTGTTACTTTAAAAGGTCCTATCTCCCGATTCCTTTGGATTTAGCCTCTTAAATTTTGAGGGTAATTAGCCTATATAATTAGGAACAGATTTCTTATACGGTTCACGCTCGGTCAACGGGGCCAAATGGTCTTGGAGACCGTTTGCCTTGTCGCGGTCTCGAGACCGTTTGCTCACCTCGCGGTCTTGAGACCGAGAGAGCAAACTTTTGAGACCGTTTAAGGAAGTGAAAAGCGGTGGGTTTTTCTTGGAAATCACGCCTTCATCTCCTAGCTCAAGAACAGTACGAATATCCCATGGATTTACTTGCAAAATAGCAGGGAAAAGTAGGGAAACACTAAGAGCTATCATCCAACCGCATATAAAGATGCACATAGTAAAGCATGGGTTTAGAGTTATAAAACCCACCTAAAGCTTGCTTCTTGAGCTCCAAGCTTTCAAGCTCCAATCTCTAATGGCGTCCTTGAGTTCTTACAGGTTGGCCAAGGTGAAAACTCCAAGGAAGGATGAAAAGAGACGGCTAGAAAGGTAGGGTTTCAAGAGTTAGCCATGAAGATGACCTTGAATTCGAGTTCTAACCATGGAATTAAGCAAGAAGAGGGGTTTAAACCTACCTTGCACCCCTTGGTCGTCCTCCTTAGCTCCAAGGCAGTCCTTGGTCGTCTTTGGTGAAATGAAACAGTAAGGGAACGAAGGGTGAGTTCCCTTGCAACTAAGGGAAGGAGAGCTTATATACATGGGGTAGGATTTTCAACATTAGTTCATAAGTTGTCCATAATTCCAACTAGGTCCCTCCTTCTTTACTTGATCGTCCCTTCCTCTTTATTCTAAGGACAAACCTTCTCTTAAGGTCTTAGAAAAAGAAGGTAAAGGATAGCAAGCTAACCCTTTTAACTGGGTAAATTGCACATAGGTCCCTGTATATCAAAACAATGCTACAACTTTAAATAAAAAGGAGCAAATACTGAAATATATGTTTCTGAGAAACTTAATTACATGCTCACAGTTAATCACAAAGATTTATTCACATATTTAGGCAAAACACCTAGGGTTAACTCATAACCCAGGTCAGGGTTGTTACAGAAACCCTAACTCTAGCTTGGGCGACATGGGGTCTTGGCCGACATGGTGTGTTGCCTGATACCATCTTGTATAGAGTTTCCCGATATGGTGGATAATCGATATGGGGCTTGGCGCCCTAGGGTTTGGTAGTGGCCGATACCTTTGGGTAAAGGATATTTCTCTACCCGATATACCTATGATGAGGAATATGATACCTTTAGTGAGGGACGATGTGCTTTTGGTAAGGGTTATCCCTTACCCGACATACTTAAGGTAATTGTTATGTTAATACTTTCTTTGGTTACATGAGAATGCTTTGTATTGATACGCTTACCTATGTTGCATGGTTGTTCCTTATCATGGAGTAAAGGGTTATAGATGTTCCTTATACAAGTACCATTGTTTCTCATTGATTATGCTAACCATGCAGGTTCCATGTGTATGGATATGAAATTAGGTAATAGCCATGGTGATGGTATGATAGTTATATGATATGGAACATCAAGGGTTATGATGAACCCAATGATATATGATGGGTGTTACCATGGAATAGCAATGTGTGCCTTGATGATGGGATTGAGTCCTTGTGATGTTGATCCTTTATATGGATCTTGATGTTTGGCAAGAGGCCAAGTGGTAACATGTAATGTTGATCCTTGTGATGGATCAGGATGATGTTGATGGTTTTGAGAATAAGAATGACAATGTAACACATGATAATGAGATCTATGTTGTTTATTTTTGTTTACGTGTTACATAACTTGGTTGATCCCAGCAATCCACTTAAAATATACTAATTAATTATAGAAGAACCTTTCATGTAGTTTTTCCCTGGACATAGATCCATCATCGTCGGTAGCTAGTGATGGTGAAACGGGTTCTCCTGTGGGTTAACCCGGAGCGCATATTGTTGAATATGCGGGGTTTCTCCTAGCCGAAAATAGGAGGATTAGAGTGCAATTGTGGTTGTAGACTCAAGATGTGTGCTAGAGCCTGGTGAACAGGCCCATGGCTTAGTGTGATGGAGCATGAATGCATTCATTGCTCGGGAGCATGGTGAACAGGCTCGTGGCTCAAGATATGCTAGTGTCGTAACATGTACCAAGGTGGGCTAGAGAAAAGGGTAGACTGCGTGAGCTAACCCTGTGACTGAGGTCACGTAAGAAAGAGAATGCGGTCCTTCTTTGGATCTCGTGCACTGACCACAAGGGTAGAGGTCGTGGAGTCCGGCTCTTCCATTGACCTTGTATGGCACCGGCTTTGGGTTTCACAACCAAAGGTTGGATTTGAGCAGTACAGCTCACTTCCTCATGGCATAATAAATTGTAATCCAGTCGTATAGTATATTTGCTTAGAAAAAACACGGAACATTAGTTGAGGCCTTGTTCGTATAGTTTCCCTAGTTATATCTTGCAGCTAATTACATGTTCTTCAGATGTTATGATAAGATCCTATAAGACTTGTCTTGTCAATCATGTTCCATATATTATATGTTTACATGCCTCTTAGATATCCTGGTAAGATGTTATAGAGGTAGTTCTGCTCAGTATGTTGCATATATGATTTGCTTATATCAGTTACCTGCTTTATCTATTATAGCTCTCCCAAGGTTTTATAGTTTCGGTGGGGGTTATATTTCTCGTTGGGACTATGTGTCTCACCCCATTGGTTTAAAACCTTTTTAGGTGGACGTGCTAGACATGGTGGTGATCGTGGTGTTGCAGCTAAGCAGAAAGAAGAACAGTAGAAGGTAAGAGATGGATATGCTACTATTTTGGGTGTTTTGTAGTAGAGTCCTAGAGTTATCCCTGTACTCTCAGGTCCTTGGAGGTGTTTTGACAAGGTTTCACGATGTATAGTTGATATGGCTTTCTTATCCTGTTGTTGACCTGGCTAGGTCTGTTATATACATAAATAGGTGGTGAACTCTTGTGCTTATGGGACAGCTAGTTCCTATGAGTTGTGGACATGTATCAAGTTTATGTATATTTATATAACATGTTTCTTTGCAGGATGTGGATCTAGTTGTAATAGTTCCTTTCTTATCTACTTTCCACAATCGGTTTTAATTAACCCGTGTTTTTGGTAATACGATGTTTATGAGGGTTCCACATGTTTTCACATGGTGTTTCACTATCTTTGTGATGGTGGGATGTCACAAGTAGGTTGGTATCAGAGCTCTAGGTTTGCTGAGACTACAGGGATCTAGGACTAGGTTTGTGTATGTTCTTGTGATTTTTCTAGATTTTCTTATAATGACTTCTGCCCCCAACATAAGATAAAGCTAAAAGATGTCTGGAAATCACAAAGAGCATGTTGCCGAGAGCAGTGCCGCTGCATCAGTTGATGGAGCGAGTGTGTAGGCACATGAAGATCAGGTGCCTGAGGTCCCCCAGATCGATCCATCCATTCTTGAGAATCTTGTCTACCAGCACCTCATGGGACAAGTAATGGCAATGATGAATCTCATGGTGGAGAGATTATGTGTGCCTCCGTCAAGAGCACTGGTTCCCCATGGTGAATCTTTGGGCATTGGGAAGACCTTCAAGTGCCTTCGCCGAGTCGGAGCTTCGGATTATGCTGAAACAGCTGATCCAGTGGATGGAGATCTGTGGCTGATAGGTCTTGAGAAGGACTTCCGAATCCTCAACATCCCTGAGGCAGACAAAGTCAAGCACGTTGACTGCCTTCTGAAAGGTAGTGTTGGCCACTAATGGGCCATCGAAGAGGAGAAGTGACCTGGTGAGGAGATCTGTTGGGATGTTGTGGGAGTTCGTGAGTCGATACTTCCCGAAGACATACCTAGATGAGAAGATAAGCTAGTTTGAGCATTTGCACCAAGTATCTCTCAACATCACCGAGTATGAAGCCAAGTTTATGGAGCTGCTGAGTTTTTGTCCTCACATGGCGGCAACGGATGATGAGAGGATCAGACAGTTTGAGAAAGGTTTGAGTGTCGAGTTGACAATACTTGTTGCTGCTTTAGAGAATTGGGAGCGATTTACCACATTTGTGGAGTCTGTCTGAAGGATTGAATGGTCAGTCAAGGAGAAGAGAGATTCCATGTCCAAGAAAAGGTCTGCTCAGTTTTAGAAATAGAGGTTTGATAGTCATAAGAAGCCGAGGTTTTCTGCACCTTATGTGATGCAAGGTTCTAGTGCACCATCTCAGCAGTCACCAAGTAAAGGAAGAGGGCATGGTTATTCTCCATCCAGAGCCTACAATACAGCTTCAGTAGCAGTGACAGGGCCATCTAGGCCGCAGTTAGAGGACAGGTCATGATATCTTTGTGGGCAGACAGGGCATATGAAGTCAAATTGCCCAAGGAGAGATGTCGAAGTGACACAACAACTGAGACAGAGTCAGCAAGGATCGGATAGACAACAGTCTAGTGGTGCCAGAGGGTGAGGATGCAGCCAAGCATCACAAGCTAGATTGTCTGCTCAAGGAAGTAGAGGGCGTGGACGACATCAAGCAACAACTCGATTCTATGCTATGAGTCAGCCTGAGTCGATAGTCAATCTGTGAGTGGTGGCAGGTCAGATGGAGTTATTTCATTTTGATTTGTCTTCTTCTTGCTTTGTATTTGTTTTGGTTGACCTGGGTGTTATGCACTCTTTTATCACCCGTAGTATGCTTGATAGTTGTCTTATACCTGTTAGTTGTAAGAAAGATAGCTTATTGTTAGAAACCCCTCTTGATGGTTCCTCGATGCTTCAAGAGGTGTGTCCATCTTGTATTCTATCCTTTTTAGGACACAACGTACATGTGGATCTCATACCACTTAATATGCATGGATTCAATGTAATCCTTGAAATGGATACCTTAGAGAGGTATAAGGTTGTGCTGGATTGTGGTTCCAAGAAAGAGGTGTTCTCTAATGATGGCGAGAAGTGGATCTTCCAGTGAGATAGGAAGATTCTTCTGATGAGTTTGGTATCAGCTTTGCTGGCAGAGAAGTTGTTGTGGCAAGGTTGTAGAGCGTTCTTGGCTCATGTTGTGGATATTGAGGCTAGAGGTCTGAGTCTTCAGGATGTGACAGTTATCAGAGAGTTTGAGGATGTGTTTCCCGATGAGTTTCCCAGTGTTCCTCCACCTCAAGAGATTGACTTTGAGATCAATTTAGTGCCAGGGACACAGCCAGTTGCTCAGACACTGTACAGGATGGCTCCAGCTGAGATGGCAAAGCTAAAGAAGTAATTACAGGAGTTGTTGGATAGCACCTCTCCGTGGGTTTCTCTAGTTCTATTTGTAAAGAACAAGGATGGATCGATGCGTCCGTGCATAGATTACCGACAGTTGAACAAAGTTATGATAAAAAACAAGTATCCTTTACCGAGGATAGATGATCTGTTTGATCAGTTGTGTGGTGCTACAGTGTTCTCGAAGATCGATCTACAGTCTGGATATCATCAGTTGAGGATCAAGGATGAGGACATACCAAAGTCAGCTTTCAGGACGAGGTATGGTCACATTGAGTTTGTGGTTATGCCATTTGGGCTAACCAATGCACCTGTTTCTTTCATGGATATGATGAACAAGGTGTTCTATCTATTTTTAGATCAGTTTGTTGTGGTTTTCATAGATGACATCTTGATCTATAGTCAGGACAATCAACAACATGAACAACATCTTTGACAAGCGTTGACTCTCCTTCGCCAACACCAGTTGTATGCCAAGTTTCGTAAGTGTGAGTTATGGTTGGAGGAAGTGACTTTCTTGGGTCATGTAATATCGGCGGAAGGAGTCAGAGTGGATTCCAAGAAGGTGGAGTCAGTTGTCGAATGGGAGCAACTGAATACGTCGACTAAAGTTCATAGTTTTCTAGGTTTAGCAGGATACTACCAGAGGTTTATAAAAAACTTCAATGTGATCGCCTTGTTGTTGATGAAGTTGACCATAAAGGATGTACCTTTTGTTTGGGATGATCGTTGTCAGTGAGCTTTTCAGAGCTTGAAGGAGAAGCTGACTAGTGCTCCAGTGTTGGTGCTTCCAGAGCCTGGGAAAGGTTATGTTGTTTTCTGTGATGCTTCCAAGAAAGGCTTGAAGGAAAGTCTGCCCATTTCATACCTGTGAAAATGACATATACAGCAGAGAAGCTTGCTTAGGTGTATATGGATGAGATAGTGTGTTTGCATGGTGTGCCTGCAATGATAGTCTCTGACAGAGGTCCTCAGTTCATGATTCGTTTTTGGGAACAATTGCACAGAGCGTTGGGAATGCAGTTGAGGTTCAGTACCACCTTCCACCCACAAACCGATGGACAGTCTGAAAGGACTATTCAGACTTTGGAGGATCTTCTCAGAGCTTGTGTTTTGTAGTTTCTAGGTAGTTTGGACGTACATCTCAGTTTGACAGAGTTTGCCTACAACAATGATTACCAAAAGAGTATCGACATGGCACCTTATGAGGCTTTATATGGCAAGAAGTACATATCTTCTTTATGTTGGTATGAGTTCGGCGAGTATCAGCTTTTAGGTCCTGAGTTAGTGCAGCAGATGACAGAGAAGACCAAGGTGATACAGCAACAGTTGAAAGTGGCACAGGATAGACAAAAGTCGTATGCAGATAATCGTCGAAGACCTCTAGAGTTTCAGGTGGGAGAGAAGGTGCATCTTAAGGTCTCTCCATGGAAAGGCATGTTGAGGTTTGGCCAGAAAGGCAAGTTGGCTCCTAGGTATATGGGGCCATATCCAGTGATAGAACGTGTTGGAAAAGTGGTTTACAAGTTAGAGCTACCGCTTGAGTTGCACAGGTTGCATCCAGTGTTCCATGTCAGTATGTTGAAGAAAAGTCATCCAGACACAGAGACAGTGATACAGTCAGTTGAGGTTGAGATTGATGAAGATGTGACCTACGAGGAAGGTCCAATGTTGATCCTTGACATAGGAGTGAAGAAGATGAAGAGGAAGGACCTGGTTCTTGTGAAGGTTCTTTGGCATCATCGTGGCATTGAGGAAGCCACGTGGGAGCTTGAGGAAGAGATGAGGAGGAAGTATCCCTCGCTTTTCTCTTCGGATTTTAGGGGTGAAATCCTTTTGTAGGTGTTTATGGCTTGTAAGGATCCTGACCTTCATTTTGGGCTTACCCTGTTTGTTGTGCCTAAACCTTGTGTTTAGATGTTTGCTAATCACCTGAAGTCGTGGTTAGGGTTTGTTTGTGCTTTGTTGAGAGGTTGAGGTGAAACTTGTAATTTACCCAAGTTTTAGGGTTGGTGTGCAAGTTTGTCACCTTGAGAGATGTCTTTCTCTCTCTTTGCATCCTCTAGGGTTAGGAGGATGAGTTTGGTGCCTTGCTTGAGTTGTTTTTGGCCTCACTTGAGCTTGTTGAAACCTAGTCTGGTTGTTGGGCTTTCTTGGGCTTTGTTGAGGCTTGATATCGGGTTAGACCTTGGTGTATCGGTCAGGAGGAGTGCTTGGTTGTATCGGGCAAGATGTGTATTGGCCATGGTGTGTTGGATTGCCATGTTGGGTGACACACACCCTTCACCTAGCCTTGTTTGTGTCACCTTCATTGGACATGTGGCAGTTGTTTTGTTAAGTGGGTGGCAAGTCATGGACAAGTGGTTTTTGGGGTGTTAGCATGTGGCATGACCCTTGGATAAGTGTTCTAGGGTCGGGTGCCACCTTGCCATGCTCTCTCCCTTCACCCATTAGTATATAAGAAACCCTCCTTGCTTGCTAAGCCTCTTTAGTACCCTTAGTTTCTCTCTTTCCTTTGGTGGCCGAGCTAGGAGTGGAGAAGAGGAAGTGGTGGCCGATACATGTGGTGTCTTAGCTGATACATCTTTCTCCCTTGGTCCTTTCCTTCTCTCATGGTGAGTATCCTTCTCTCTTTCCTTGGCACCTTCTGTTTCTTTCTTATTTTTCGGCCATGGTGGTTATGAGTTGTTCTTCTCTTCTTGAGGTGGCCGAAGGTGGCGCCTTAGAGCTTGGAGCTTTAGAGCTTGAGGAGTGTGCTTGAGGTGGGTTACATAACTCCTAACCCTAACTATACTACTTCCTTACCATGTTGCTTTGTTATATGCTATCTTTATTGGCCATGTTATCTTGCTAGATATGTTTCTTACTTTAATGGTCATGTTGTTGCCCTAGGTGAAACATGGATCTTGTTGGCTGAACCTTGGATGTGGGTGTTGGTATGTATGCCCTGAGAGCCTATCATGGGATGATTGGTGGGATACATTAAGATTGATTTGATAAACATCAACGGCAAGCTTCCAATTCTTTCTGGTTCAGTCATTCGAGATAGTGATAGAACATATTGAATGTCTAGAGAATGACAGTACTCAATGGCGTATGCTTTCAGGTTAAGGACATGAACGATGAGATCATACGGATGCTAAGAGTTTGTACATTCTTGTTATGTCCCTAGTCGGATGTCATTGTGGAAGGTAGATAGACAACAATGACACATAAGACTAGATTGTGGTGTTGGTTGATGACAGAATCTCATTAGTCATGATATAGAGATATCAAACCAAACACATAGGTACTTGTTAGAGAACAAGTGTACCGGACAGACCCACTGTGAGTTTGACACATGGAACCATGACATGGTAGTCACAATCAGTACTCACAGTGATGGTGGTGAGTGTGATTCTTTGACCTGAAATCACTACACTCAACACATGTCGTTGGGCACACTTTGACATCATCAAACACAGTCCTGAAACATGGGTTGTTATAAAGGTGATGATTGGGTGGCTTTGACACATGGGGCTTTTGAGGGGTGAGTGATAGATATGGGATTTGTCCCTCCTGAGGGAGTTTGATATCCATGGCCACTTGATGAGTAGGATTGAGAAAGGCGTGCATGCATGTGTGAATCAGTATGTGATACTGATGTCATAACATATCTCTTCCAATCTACTCTGAGATCAAGAAAGTGAATGAATGTTGATAGGATGACTGTTCCATGCCTCGAGTTCATTCGGGATATCAGTGACAAAGGAATTATACATTCACTGTAACACCATTCACGGATTGTAGGATTGAAAGTTGTTCTCCAACTTTCTATTTCACTTGGGTAGCATTGATGTGTGACTAGGAGCCGCTCTTTGCTTGTGAAGTCATAAGTGTTATGGACTTTCACTACCAACGTGAAATGGACCTGCAGGGTCACACACATAGGATTTAACCTGGAAGAGGAGTTTTTTCCAAAAACAATGTTTAGATTGATTACTAAAGGAGTTTAGTAGTTCAATTAAACACTCAATTAATTGATAGCTCAATGCCATAATGTTCAAGGTGTTGGACATATTGATTGGAGTATCGGATTGATTGAAACTACAATTGACTATTTCTGCACAATCTGCATTCCCAACCGATCGGCTCATGTGATGAACCGATCGGCTGAGCTTGGTGAACCGATCGGCTGAGCTTGGTGAACCGATCGGCTCAGATGGTGAGTCGATCGGCTCATGGATAGGGTGAAATGATTGCTTCAAGTGTTGAAACGATCGGTTCAATTGGTGCAACCGAGCAAGTTGGGAAAGTCAGGTTGGTGAAAATTTCTTTTCGTTTCACTTGTCCAATTTGATTGGAACAAGGATTGGTATTTGATACCAATTAGAAACAAAAGAAGGAAAGTCAATCAAGAACTGATCAGGACCACGAACCGACCGGTTTAGAAATGAACCGACCATTTCATGGGTCCCAACCGATCAGTTGAGGTGTCAACCGACCGGCTCAGGTCCCCAACCGACCGTTTCAAAAATGAAACGATCGGTTCAGGTTGCGAGTTGGTTATTTTTTGTGGAAAATCTCAAACCCTTCTACGCCTGCTTTAGTCCCACATTGCCCGGGATAGAGAACCATGTCCCATGACCCTCCTATATATATAGGGGTATTGGGGGCTTCTCGAAGAACAACACAGTGCAACCAGTTGCTCTGTAAAGTTGTCGTTCTCTCTGGTTTTGGTAACTGAGAGAGCCCGAGCAAGTGCTACCCGATAAGGGAAGCACAGCAAGGGAAAGACAACTGTAGAAAGTGACTGGTGGTAGGAGAGTGTGTCAGTGACTAGTACGCTGACAGGAGGGTGCGAATCCTTCCAATTCCTTGTAAGACAAGGAGATTGGAGTTCCAGGTGGTCCGTGTGGACTACTTCAGAGGTGGGAGATTTCTGCCGCTCGGAGGACAGTCGTCAATCCCGACAGTCCCGGTGAGACCAGGAGTCGTCAGTCCCGGTGCGACCAGGAGCTGCACAGACACCATCCAAGACCGGAGGTGAAGACCGCGCAAGCAGCGAGGTATTGTCGTCGAGAAGGCCTCAGGACAAGGTATGATTCCACAAACCATCCCTTTCCTATTGTATAGACGTTGACGCGTTTCCTTGTTATGGGTTTGGGGAGGAGAAAATTTTTTTTTCTGCTACCTTCTCTGCCTCCCCTAAAACCCAACAGTGGTATCAGAGTGAGGTTAACTGCTCTATACTTTAGGATTATTGATATGATCGATCTTGGTTTGTCGCCTTTATTTATTGCATACGATGCGAATAAAATTGGCTTATGCATGTCCAATCCTAAATCCACGAATCCCAATTTACATATATGATATGTATTATGAATGCACTTGATATGCGTCGCCCTTAAATGAGTTTTGTGGTGGATGTATAGCATGGTTATGGCCAATAAACCCTATCTGTGTATGGTCATATGTGGTTTCTTGCATCTCGGTCTGCGCACCGGTCTTCCTTCTCCTATTCCTGATGTAACTCGAAATAATTCAAGATTTCTTTCCTAGCTTTTCTCCCCTCGGATGTAACTCGAGGTTTCTCTTTTTACAATGTAAAATAGGATAGAATTTTATTTCCTGTTATGTCAAAGAACGGAGGACATCCTGACGAAAGCTGAGACGATCGGTTCAAGGAGTGAACTGATCGGTTGACGTTTGAGACAATTGGTTCAAGGAGTGAGCCGATCGGTTGATGAATGGTTCAGGGAGTGAGACAAACGGGTGGCGGCCATGATGAGATGCACGACGACCAGGCGAACCGATCGGTTGGAGGAGCCAACCGATCGGCTGGTGGCACCCAGCCAACTGGCCTGATGGCGAGCCGATCAGTCATGTGATGAGTTGATCAAACCCAGAAAGGCAAAGCACAGAGTTCATCTTGTATAGGTTGCATGTGATGTAGACCTAGATGACCGTGATTCCTCTTGGCTCGAGGAATCACATTAGGATGGCCATAATCATCGCTTTTATCGTTTTGCATGTTTTCTGTGGGATATAGCATGTATATGATACGTACTATGTATTATGGTGATTGGATATGTATATGTATATAAAACCAAATCCCTCATTAAATATTAAGTTTTATATGCCTTCCAAATGCGACACACGTGAAAAGCTTGATCGACCAAGTGTGGGCACGCCCTAGTGTGATGCACCGTCTATCTCGTGGAAGCGTGAAGGATGAATGTGTGGGTCTGCCCTAGCAGGGTGCATATTCATCGTGTTTGCTTTGGGTCAGACTTAACAAGGTAACCTAGATAGGATCTAGCACCTTGAGGCATGGATATGATCATGGCAAGGAGTTGCATATGATATCTTATCAAGAGTTGCATATGATGCAATTGGCAAGAGTTTCCTACCTGAGAGATCTAAGTTGTGGGTGACAGCCCTAGCTGGTCCATGACTTAGAGGATTTCAGAATCTTACCCACTAGAAGGTTGTATGCTGCAATCTTCCGAATTGATGGTGAGGGCTATCAATTTGAAGTAAAATAGTGGGAGCGATAATTAATTAAAGGCCTAATTATATCGTCAAATTTTCAAATCAATCAAATAAGTCAAAAATGAGTTTTTGGACTAAAATTGCATATTTCCTTTTGTATTACGAATGACAACAAACAACAATCACTTTTCTTTGCGATCGGTCCTTGAAAAGGACAGGCTAAATCGGACAAACTTCCAAGACTGGTATAGGACATTGAGAATTGTTCTCACTCAAGAGCAAAAGCTCTATGTCCTGGATACTCCAATTCCAGAGGAACCTACTCCTAATGCACCAAAGGCAGAAAAGGATGATTACAAGAAGCATTCTGATGATGCCATTGATGCAAAGTGCTTGATGTTGTGCTCTATGAACCATGAGTTGCAGAGACAACATGAGAACATGGGTGTCATTGAGATAATTCAGCATCTCAAGAACATGTATGAAGATCAAGCACGGCAAGAGAGATACGGTGTCTCAAGGGCATTGTTCAAGTGCATCATGACAGAAGGAGATCCAGTTGGTCCTCACATACTCAAGATGATTGGGTATGTGGAGAACCTGACATGACTGGGATTTCCACTGAGCCAAGAGTTGGCTACTGACGTGATACTGCAATCGTTGCCAGAATCCTACAGTCAGTTTGTGATGAACTACAACATGAACAACTTTGATAGGCCACTGTCAGAGTTGTTGGGCATGTTGAGGACAGCAGAGACACAGATGAAGAAGGACAAGCCTAAGTCTGTGATGGTGATCACGAGCAAGAAAGGCAAGTCCAAGCGCAAGGTCAAGGGAAAAGCTAAGAAAGGTTCTGATGCTAGCCAGGAGCCCAAGTCGTCTTCAGCTCTCAAGGCCAAGGGAGGCGTGACCAAGAAAGGCAATTTCCACCATTGTCAAAATCTAGGACATTGGAAAAGGAATTTTCCTCTCTATCTAGAAGAATAAAAGAAGAAGGAGGCAACAAACGT
Source organism: Alisma plantago-aquatica (assembly GCA_963693085.1). Taxonomy (NCBI): domain Eukaryota; kingdom Viridiplantae; phylum Streptophyta; class Magnoliopsida; order Alismatales; family Alismataceae; genus Alisma; species Alisma plantago-aquatica. Next base: position 204,766,159 of record OY856410.1, on the reverse strand, counting down.
CTCTACTTAATGGTGTCATGAAAGTAAGCTTGTAACACTTTCGAGGTATATGATACCAAGATGTAAAGTGTAAAGCACTCAATAAATGGGGCAAGTGTTGTCGCCATAGATAGGAGTACTTTAGTTTATTTTCAGCCTAAAAGGCATGTAATACAGTTATGAACTGCTATTTCATATTTGCCAATAGATAGAAACACTTTATTTTTGCAAATTGTATGACAATGATGGCAATCAATAAAGAGATGTTTCAATTTCTAAAGATATGATCTTTATGGCAATGCCTTGTTTATCTTGTGGTATTTGATATGCATAAGATAAAATGACACCTAAAGTTATTGATGATTCAAGCAATCAAATTAGCATCAATCATGAGAAATTCATTTATGGTTTCCATGTGATGGATAAATTTAGACTCTTTTGGTTAGAGAACCAGTAAGAGACATGAATATTTTGAACATGATTAATCAACCTTCACTAATGGTAGTGGGAGAATGATTATCCTATTAGGTATAATACATGTAATGTATTTACATACCTATTGGAACAAATGCTAATACTTCAAATGTTGTTTAGAGAAATACCAATATGAATATCTTGAAGTGTTCAAGATTATCATTGATGAAGTGCAAATTTGGTAAAGTGTTAATTCTTGATGAGATCAATGAATGAAATACTTAGACTAAATGTTTGAGATCCTTATGAGTGATTGTGATAGTGTATCATAGTGAACTCATGATTAAGGCATGGTGATGTCTAAATCAAGAAGGAATCATACTCTAAGGAGTTAGAGAATGATTATCAAATAACTGAATTCTTCTTAATAAAAGAATACCCCCACACTAATAAAGGACATTAAGAATCACAAGGAGTTGTGAGTTCTTATATTCTTAACAGATACACCTCAATTATCTATGTGATGAGTTGTTCATGTGATGAGTCAACTATCTAGATGAATATGAGGAACCGCATTTTGAGTTATGGTTTATGACCATTACATCCTCAATGACATCCATGTGAACCATAAGGTATGACCTTGATGGTAGCACCCATTGGATGAAATCCATAAGTGCAAATGAATCTTAAGTGTTAAGATACATGGATAACATTTTGAGAAGGATGATGCTTGTTGATTGCAACTTAATGACTAAGCATTTGACATATGGATACTAAAACCGCATTCCTATGAGGAATAAAACAAGGATGCGTACGTGACACAACCTATAAGGTTTATGAATCCACTAATGCAAATGAAGTCTATAAGTTACAATGGACTAATCAATGTGATTGATTGAGTACAAGCAACTCAGAATTGGATCTTTACTTTGATGATATAGTCAAAGGGGTTTGACTGATATGTCAAAGATAAAGAAGGGATCTGTGATTTAGTGGGAGTGTATTCACATTCCACATGTTGATGTGAAATGGAAATGTTCTAGAATGGAAATCCAAAAGTGGAAATTATCTTTAAGGAAGATAGAGATGTTTCCTATGTGATAGGAATAGACATCTATGGAGATAGTTCTCGAAAACCTCTTGACCTGAAAAGAGAAAGCATACATTGGCAATCTGTACTGAAGGGTTCAGTATGCACAGATTCAGAGGGAGAAAACTTGTCCATGTTACATGGAGTTAGTATCCCAAGGCCAAGTGTCCAATTCTTATGAAAAATGGGAACACTAAGAATAGATATGGATCTATCATGTATGTAATCATCCCATTATCTTGCATGTATCGACATGGCAAGAATAAAATGCATTCATCATCTTGTATGTAGGACATGGCAATATGATGTGCTCATCCTGATAACTTGTATGTAAGACATGTCGAGTGGATGTCTGTCTACTTCCAGTAAGGGTTACTGGAATACCATGAGAACTTGATAAGTACTTGAGAAGTACTAGTTCTATGGAGATAAGGAAGATTTCAATGTAAAGAGTTACATTGATGCGAACTTCCGAAAGGACAGAAAATTAATCACAAAATATATATAGGATATATAAAAGTGAAAGTTTGTTGATAATTGAAAGTGTTCCAATAAAACCATTTAAAAGGAAATGATGAGTATCTACGCGTCAGAGAACAGCAGTGGATACTATATGGATCTGGAAGTTCATGAGATGAACTTATAGATATTCTGCTCATTGATGACAAGTATGGAATCCTTGATCATGCAATGTGGCTAAAGGTTAGCAAAGGAATACTAGATCGCATATTACGACAACTCCATCTCATATGTGTGATTTACAGTGAAGAGATGTGAGACATGCAATTTATACTGACTTTGGCAAGGTGTTGCCTTAACTCACTATGTTCGCACTAGAGCAGAGTAACATGTGGGACATGTTTGAAGATCACTATGAATATGATTCAAAGGTGATTGGCTCACAGTGCAAGTGGGATTCTGTTGGTATGTATGCCCTGAGAGACAATCATGGGATGATTGGTGGGATACATTAAGATTGATTTGATAAACATCAAAGGCAAGCTTCCAATTCTTTCTGGTTCAGTCATTTGAGATAGTGATAGAACATATTGAATGTCTAGAGAATGACAGTACTCAATGACATATGCTTTCAGGTTAAGGACCTGAACGATGAGATCATACAGATGCTAAGAGTTTGTACATTCTTGTTATGTCCCTAGTCGGATGTCATTGTGGAAGGTAGATAGAAAACAATGACACACAAGACTAGATTGTGGTGTTGGTTGATGACAAAATCTCATTAGTCATTATATAGAGATATCAAACCAAACACATAGGTACTTGTTAGAGAACAAGTGTACCGGACAGACCCACCATGAGTTTGACACATGGAACCATGACATGGTAGTCACAGTCAGTACTCACAGTGATGGTGGTGAGTGTGATTCTTTGACCTCAAATCACTACACTCAACACATGTCGTTGGGCACACTTTGACATCATCAAACGCAGTCCTGAAACATGGGTTGTTATAAAGGTGATGATTGGGTGGCTTTGACACATGGGGCTTTTAAGGGGTGAGTGATAGATATGGGATTTGTCCCTCCTGAGGGAGTTTGATATTCATGGCCACTTGATGAGTAGGATTAAGAAAGGCGTGCATGCATGTGTGAATCAGTATGTGATACCGATGTCATAAAATATCTCTTCCAATCTACTCTGAGATCAAGAAAGTGAATGAACGTTGATAGGATGATTGTTCCATGCCTCGAGTTCATTCGGGATATCAGTGACAAAGGAATTATACATTCACTGTAACACCATTCACAGATTGTAGGATTGAAAGTTGTTCTCCAACTTTCTATTTCACTTGGGTAGCACTGATGTGTGACTAGGCGCCACTCTTTGCTTGTGAAGTCATAAGTGTTATGGACTTTCACTGCCAACGTGAAATGGACCTGCAGGGTTACACACATAGGATTTAACCTGGAAGAGGAGTTTTGTCCACAAACAATGTTTAGATTGATTACTAAAGGAGTTTGGTAGTTCAATTAAACACTCAATTAATTGATAGCTCAATGTCATAATGTTCAAGGTGTTGGACATATTGATTGGAGTATCGGATTGATTGAAACTGCAATTGACTATTTCTGCACAATCTGCATTCCCAACCGATCAGCTCATGTAATGAATCGATCGGCTGAGCTTGGTGAACCGATCGGCTCAGATGGTGAGTCGATTGGTTCATGGACAGGGTGAAACGATTGCTTCAAGTGTTGAAACGATCGGTTCAAATGGTGAAACTGAGCAAGTTGGGAAAGCCAGGTTGGTGAGAAATTTCTTTTCGTTTCACTTGCCCAATTTGATTGGAACAAGGATTGGTATTTGATACCAATTAGAAACAAAAGAAGGAAAGTCAATTGAGAACTAATCAGGACCACGAGCCGACCGGTTCAGAAATGAACCGACCGTTTCATGGGTCCCAACCGATCGGTTGAGGTGTCAACCGACCGACTCAGGTCCCCAACTGACCATTTTAGAAATGAAACGATCGGTTCAGGTTGCGAGTTGGTTGTTTTTTGTGGAAAATCTCGAACCCTTCTACTCCTTCTTTAGTCCCACATTGCCCGGGATAGAGAACCCTATCCCATGACCCTCCTATATATAGGGGTATTGGGGGCTTCTCGAAGAACAACATAGTGCAACCAGTTGCTCTGTAAAGTTGTCGTTCTCTCTGGTTTTAGTAACTGAGAGAGCCCGAGCAAGTGCTACCCGATAAGGGAGGCACAGCAAGGGAAAGAAAACTGCAGAAAGCGACTGGTGGCAGGAGAGTGTGTCAATGACTAGTACGCTGACAGGAGGGTGCAACTCCTTCCAATTCCTTGTGATACAAGGAGATTGGAGTTCCAGGTGGTCCGTGTGGACTACTTCAGAGGCGGGAGATTTCTGCCGCTCGGAGGACAACCGTCAATCCCGACAGTCCCAGTGAGACCAGGAGTCGTCAGTCCCGATGCGACCAAGAGCTGCACAGACACCGTCCAAGACCGGACGTGAAGACCACGCAAGCTGTGAGATATTTTCACTGAGTAAGCCTCAAGACAAGGTATGATTCCACAAACCATCCCTTTCCTATTGTATAGACGTTGATGTGTTTCCTTTATCTGGGTTTGGAGAGGAGAAAATTTTTGTTTCCACTACCTTCTCTGCCTTCCCTAAAACCCAACAGTGGGTTCCTTGGGCAAAACCCCTCTCTCTTAATTGTTGAGAGGTGAGCCTAGGGTCTCCTAATTCAATGGTGTGTTGTGGCGTGTTCTTGGGGCAAAACCCCTTTCTCTCTTTGGTCTTGAGAGGTGAGCTTAAGCTCTAGTTGTGTGGGCAAAACCCCTTTCTCCCTTAGTTGTTGAGAGGTGAGTCTACTCTCTAGTTGCTTGAGCAACACCCCTCTCTCTCACCATGGATTTGAAAGAGTGAGCCTTTGGTTGGGTGTTAACCTAGTTGTTGGTTGGTTGGCCGATATGGTGATGATCTACCTTGCTGCCCGATATGTGATAGTGGTTGTGCTAGACCCCTCTCACTTAGTTGTTGAGAGGTGAGCCAAAACTCTTAATCTTTTAGGGTTTGGTGGTTGTCTTGAGGTTGGAGATGACCAACCCAATAGGTGGTGTAACATGATATCCCTTGATGCCCGATATCATTTCGTGGAGAGGTGAAACTCGATATCCCTCCTTGGTGCGCTCCCGCCAATGGTGTTACACACTACTCAATTGGAGTTTTGAATAGATGCAACCCCATGGATGGAAGCACATGAGTGGATTCACTTTCGATATTTATAAGCCCTAAACTAACACACCTACGTCTACTAAAACACTACACCCACAAGCGCATGGGATCGTGTCGTAGTATAGGAAGGTGGCAAGTATAGGGTCGATCCACATGGAAAAGAGGGGGCACTAGAGCTAGATTTAGTTTCGCTAGGTTCCTACTGCGGAGACTAGGGTTAAGGGTTTAAAGGTTGTTTTGATTGTTAAACTACTATGAACAAGTGAGGAATTAAAGGCAAGAATGAAATCTATGTTAACCCTAGACTAGATTAATGCTAAATAGGCAAAAAAAGATTAAGCTAGGTATGAAAGGGAAAATTACACTAAGGCAAGCAAGAGAGAAGAAAAAAAGCAATTAAAGAGCTAAGCTAGCATGAACAAGGCAAGAGCAAGGAAAGAAGCTAATTAAGCAAGGAAAGAACTAATTAAGCTAAGCAGGCACAAAACTAGGGTTTTAAGCAGTAAAGAGAGGTGTGGGTTGTTTAGTGGTATGAACTTATCACTTAAGTTGGGGGTGACATATAAAAATTATGATTCCATTTAGATTATCCAAACCAAACAACAAGTTAGAGTTTAATGAATTAACCTAAGCTACTAACTAGACATGGATATGCTAGGTTGTGTATAGGGGAACTAGTCCCTAACACCCCCTACTACCCTTACAAGGATCAAATGGGTTAGGGATTAGGTTCAATTCAATTAGAGACTAATCAAGTCTAGGTTTCTAGATTAGGCATTCCTAGGGCAATTAGGGGCTGAGGGTAGCAATGGGGAGGTGAAATTAGGGTTTTGGACCCTAATTCCCTCACATTCTAGCCTTGAGAAGGCTCCAAGCTAATTGCACTAGAATTATCCAATATAGATACTTAGATCTCTCACTTAGGTTTAGGGAGATTGATTAGGATGTTGGAAGATGGGAGGCAACCAAGGGATCCAAGAATTGGACCTAGGGGCAAATCCCAAAATTCACACATATATGCAATTTGCCTAAATTCCTAGGTGATTTCACACACAAACCAATAAGCAATCCATGGAGAATGAGATAGAAATAGAATATAATCATTAAAAAATGGAATTACAATGTTTACATGTCATTTCCCCCCAACATGGTATCAAAGTAACTTAATTTCCCCCAAACAGTCCACCCAAGGGGACTAGCTACTCATATACATGGAAAATATAAAAAGAAAGGAAGAAGAATGAGTAGAGGAGTGAAAAACATGATGAGCTCGGTGAAGACTCCTCCTTCTCCACCTCCTAGCAGCTGTAGCTCGAGCTCCCTCCTTCAAGGTAGGTGAATGGCATGGATGTATGGTGGAAATGGAAGGAAAGTAGGGTTTTGATGGTGGAAATGGTGAAATGGAGGTTGAATGAGGTGGGAATGGGTGGAGGATGAAATGGGGAGGCTAGAGTGTCCGTGGGGTGTCTCTCTTTCATGCCCTAACTGCCACCTATGTATATATAGGTGGTGGGGAAGCACTAGGGTAAGTATGGGTAGGATAGGAAAATCAGTGTAAAAATACGGTAGGGTAGGTTGGTCACCACAGTCGTTTTGATGTGCCACGGCCGTGGTAAGGGTAGTATGGAATGGTCATGGAGTAGGAACACGGGCATGGTATGGAGAGGGTGGTGATATGCTAAGGAAGGTGGTGGTCATGGTCATGGCGGAGTGCCACAGGCATGGTGGGTGAGTGGCACCACGGTTGTGTTGGGGTAACACGGCCGTTTTGGAGGTAGAGGGTGTGGTCGTGGAGCAACAACACAAGCGAGTTGGTCTTTAGTGGCTACAGTCATGGCAGAAGGCCACGGTCATGGCGATTTGGGGGGCAACTCCTTATTGTCTCTGTTAGTTTTTCACAATAAATGGCACGACCGTAGGGGGTTCCCACAGTCATCTTTCACTCTTCTGACCACGACCGTGCAGATGGCCATGGCCGTGGTGTCTTCAAAGGGCCATGGTCATGGCAGACGGCCACGGTCGTGGAAATCTGGGTGCAAATCCCCTATTGTATCTTTTGATCCTTCACAATAAACACCACAACCGTGGGGTTGTGCCCACAGTCGTGTTGGGGTCTACTTCACTTGATTGTCCTTCAAACTTCATCATTTATGGATGTCTTTGCTATATGATGACCCTTGGCCATTGGAGGTAGGTTGAGGGAGATTTTGGGGCCTTCTTTGGACCCCCCCCCCCCAATGAGTGGAGGAGCCCTAGAACTCCTTCCTTCTATCTCTTCCATCTAAGGCATGGTCCAAGTACCTGAAAATAGTGCAAAGAACATCCATAAGTGCATTTGGAAATGATAAACATATTAGGGGGAAAAGGCTTGTAATCTAACATGTTTAGATGTTATTTAAGTAAAAAATGGCACAGGATGGATCCCTAAAATAGGGCTACATCACCACACCAAACTTAAAACATACTTGTCCTCAAGTATGCTCCAACTCAATCTCTCTTCAAATTTTCCACAAACAAGAAATGACTAATGCAATATAAAAGCTAATTATTGCTAAGTGGGATCAAAGATGACTGAGTGCATGCATTTCACCTCTCTCCTTTCCTACTTTCACAATCCAATCATGAAAAGAGCACAAAGCATATGAACTTCAAATATATCGTATAGAATACACAAGTTATCCATATTTCTTCCATAAAGTTTCGGGTAAACCATTTCATGTTGGCGTTAATTGAGGATGACTAGGAGTGTTGTTTCACCTTCATGCATTCAATCTTATATTTCAAATCACACCAAATGACCCACGTGGCTACGGAAAAGGGCAAAATGAGCTAGGTTTGATGTTTCCTTGCTCAATGGGTATGAAAGTGGAAGAAAGGGTTGTGATAAGATTTTTGAAGTGCTATTGCACACTCATCTTTTCTTTATTTGAACGCTCTTAAACAGGAGCATCCTTTTATTTTGTTTTTGCTTTTCTTTTTCTTTCTCACCCTTGGTGTAGATAGGGAATATGGTGGATAGAGTGAGGCGGGGAGATAAAGATATGGCCACCCCAAACTTTTGGAGGTGGCCAAGGCTGATTATGTGCACTAGGGCATCTTTTTATGAGGCGGAGGGGTATGAAGATGGTGGAAGAAAAGTCGGATCAAAGAGGGGTCATTGGTATGATTTTCCACATAAGACATCTTGCATGAAAATTAATCCAATACTTCATCCTAGATACCACGCCACATGAATGAACAAGATGAAATCGATATATCAATCAAGTGATTCCACAAACACTAAGCGTTCAAAGCTTGCTCAATTTCACAATTCAACCAAATCAATCACAATCATAAGAGAGGTGTTGCACATGTAAAAAGTCAAAACATTGATACCACTTAGCAATAAAGCATGACATTTCATTTGCATTTGCCAAAGTTCATCATTTTCACTCAAAACAGTAGAGATTGGGTCAAAACATACTTTCTAGGCAAGAAATTTCAAATTTGGGCAAAATTGGCCAAAATGGTACCAATTTGCATTAAATCACATATAAACCTACTTTGGGGAAATTTAAAACATAAATCCACAAATCCTAATTAAGATGCACAAGAAATTACAAAAAACTACATGAGAATGCAAATGCATGATATGGAAGAGCGAAAAGAGCACAAATTTTGAAAAATTAGGCAAAAATTGCATGAAACTAACTACATGCTATACAAAAATGCAATAAAAAGAGCAGTAACAAGAAAAATGAACTGGATGGCAAAGGTGAAAAAAATGACTGAGAGAGATATGGTGGTGCATACCGCCCTACCCACCCCAAATTTTAGAATCATGTTGTCCTCAGCATGAAACTATAGCTTAGGGTAGATAGGGGAAGTGTCATGGCTGCTGTGGTGGTTGGTCTGACATGTGAGGAGGATCTAGAGGAGGAGTTGAGCCTGTAGGAGGATGCTAGTAGTAATGCCCCCAGTAGTCATCCTGGGGTGGAGGGTATGTCTTTGGATATCCAGCTATGCCACCATAAAAATTTCCACCCCATTTGGGGTTTCTTGCTGCTTGGGCATGGTGGTAGTGATACAAGTGGTTGATCTGGTTGTGCATTTTTTGTTGGTCTTACCACATGTATTGCTAGATAAGATGCATATCACCCTGCATCTTTTGAATGCTCTTAAGTTGCGCCTGGATGGTCGACATGTCATAGGCATTCACTGAGGGCTACTGCAGCTGGGACATCCCTTCATCCCTCCTTCTTGTTCTTCGGGGCTGCCTATTTCCTTCAGTTTCTTGATCCTACCCTTGCACATTGGATTAAGCTATATCTTCATGTGCGGTAGCAGTTCCCTAGTGTATGTCTCTCTCGTGTTTTCTTGCTGCCATTTCAGTAATTTTTCCTCAATATATAGAAAACCCCCAACACGGATAGAAGTGGCACCGCGTGGTAAGGTAGATCAAGCTCAATGTCTGGCACACTACTTGTGAGATAAATCATCCTTTTGTCCTTCATCTTAATAGTGTGCGAGCGCATAAGGTAATTGAGTTCAACAAACTCTGTCTCACATGTGTCTTCAAACCCAGAAAGATCATACCCCAAAGCGAGTGCAATTGAAGTTACAACCCTCCCATAACAAAAGGTGTTATACTCTTGAAGGGTATGGACCTCATGTGATCAATCAGTAGCACTCCAAGGTCTATATACCATTTGTGGTTCATAGACATCAAGACAAACATATCCTTTTGAAAAATGGAGCCTTGGTTATCATACCTTCCCACAATGGTATTTGCTAAGACCTTTTGCACATAACGGATGAGGGGGTTGCTTAATGAAGATGTTTTGGACCTCCCTTCATTGTAATCATATCTACCTGTCAGAGTCTTCTAGCAATGTGCATAATCAAAATCTGCCTCTTTTTCTAGCAGGTCATCATCCATCTTCTCGGCCTCTTCAGGATTTGTAACAAAAACACAATTTAACTCAGTAGATGTGAGGGTGTGCATGTTGCCCATCATGGCAAACGTGATAGCTTCACTGCCTCTCACCTTTGTCTTCTCCAGAGTGGCAAAGAACTCTCTAGTAAGAGTGGCGTAGGTTGCTTGGGGTGTGAAAAGGATGTTCCACAGCCCCATTTGCTTTAAACTTCCTTCCACCGCCTCCTTGATTCCTAGTTCATCAATGATCTTCTCACTACCATATCGAGTGGGGACAACTCTCCATGTCATGCATTTTGGGTATGTGAGAGTGATCTTTCTTTGCATGTTTCCTCTGCCATAGGACACTCTTGCTGGGGCCTTACCTAAGGCCTTCACTCTATCTACCTTCAATTATTTCGGAACGTCATCTTCCTCAGGCTCCAGCACCATCTCTTCCTCCTCACTTTCATCTTTGTCTTCCTCCATTCTGTATGATTGAGACCCCGAACCTGTGTCGAGGTTGTACCAGTGTGCAAATTGTTCTTTATCATGACGTAGTTGTCGTGAAGGTTGCGGTTGCACACTACGCCCCGCCGCCGTATGAGACGTCGAGTGGCGGGCTAGAGTGGGCTTTTGCGGTAGCTTAGATGAGGATGGTGCTGCTTTGGATCTTTGGCTTCTTTTTGCAGCCACCATCTCGACCTCATCTATGATGTTGTCCAAGTCAATTCCCACGAACTCCTCCTCTTCTTCTTCCCCCTCATACATGGCGTTGATGATGTGATGACTATTGAATGAGCGGGAGTGGGATGCACTCACCGATTGTGAGAGGCGGAGGGATTGGAATGTGGAGGTGGTTTGTGACACCCCGCCATCACATAGACAGTGAGATGACACATGAAAACGTGCAGAGCCACATATTATCGAAAACACAGGTTAATTAAAACATGATTGCTGAAAGCATACATAAGATAACTTTTTCATTCAGACGCTGCAGAGAAACATGTTATAACAATATTATAAGCTTTGATATATGTCAACAGCTTATCGGAGCCAACTGTACTGTCAGCACCAGAGTTCATCACCTATTAATACTTACATAACGGTCCATGTAAGGCTAGCAGTAGGATATACAAAACTACAACAGCTAGACATCATGAAACGTCGTCAAACACCTCCGAGGACCTGAGAGTATAGGGATGACTCTAGGACTCTACTACAAAACCACCAAAATAGTAGCATGCCCATCTCTTGCCTTCTTACTGCTCTTCTTAATGCTCGGCCACAACCTCACGACCACCACCACGTCTAGTGTGCTCACCTTAAAAGGTTGTAAACCAGTGGGATGAGACACACAGTCCCAGTGAGAAACACAACTCCCCGCTGAAACTATAAAACCTCTGAAGATTAAAGCAATAAAAGCAGATAACTGATAAAGTGTATAACAAGAGAAGTATGCTGACCAAGACCATAGTATCCATCATCCTTACCAAGATATCAATGAGGCCTGAAACTAGATTCTATTTATGGAATATAATTGACAAGATAAGTGTTTCATGAACTTACCACAAGATACCAAGATCATATAAGCAATTGTAAGTAGGTAGCTGGATTATCTATAAACAAGGCCTCAAACAATGTTTTGTATTTATTCTGTGCAACATATACTATCTGGTTGTATTACATTTTATTATGCCCTGAGGAAGTGAGCCTTCCCTACTCAAATCCAACCATTGGCTGTGAAGCCCAATCCGCTGCCATACAATGTCTAAGGAGATCCGGACTCCATGACCTCACCTTCTCGTGGTCAGTACATGAATCATCAAGCAAGAGCACAGTCTTATGCTTATAGGGCCTCAGCCTCTGGGTCAGATTTGCAAGATACCCATATCTCTAGCTCACCTCATCATAGGTGCTAGTGCATACATCCAAGCCATGAACGCATCATGCTCATCATCACATATCCTGAGCCATGGGTCTGTTCACCATGCTCCATATATTCACAATGGTACTCATATTCCTCCTATTTTAGGCTAGGGGAAAACCTCACATATTCAACAATATGCGCTCCAGACAGATCCCGCAGGATAAACCTATTTCACCATCAACATGATACTGACGATGATGGATCTATGGCCAGGGCAAACTACATGATATGTTCATCTATAATTAATTAGTATATTTTAAGCCAATTGTTGAGGCAACCAAAGTATAAACATAGCCTTATAGAATTACATCATTATTTCCATCATCATACTGTACTGGGACCTCAATCCCTCATTATATCAACCACTACCTCTCAAGGCATCATAATCATGCATCAGCATTCTGGGAATGCATCCCTTATCTCATCATCAGGAGATAACACCTCAACTAGGCACTCAGCCTTATATCAGGTCCTCAGACCTATCAACTTGTTATCTCATTACCACATCGTTCTACTCAAGCACATAAATCTCATAGATCTTACCAGGCTATGAACCCACATAAAAATACATGCATGGTTAGTATACACATCCATAGAGATAACTGAAGCCATCATGGATTAACAGGATTATCATGCTATCAAGTATAAAGCATCATCCATGAGTATATTACACATAATCTGTAGAAATCATAGTTTTATTATCAATCATAAGCATATATCATGCCCTATACTTGTGATCATATACATGTGTCACATTATCATGTGTTGCAACATCAAATCCTTCCAAACTTCCTAGTTCACAACCTATCATCTTATCTCATTATCATAGTTGCAGGATTCAAGGTGATTACACCATATCACTTGTATTATCATTATTAATAGAGAACTATCAGCTATATACATTTCGGGTTATCAGAACCCTCACCAAAGCTCCTGCAACCCTTACTAAAGGTATGGCGGGCAGTGCCAACCCTCACCAAAAGATGTATCGAGTATGGTCATACCCTCACCAAAGGATGTATCGGCTAGGGTTTCCCAACCCTACGCAAGCTCACCACCACATCGGCCAACCCCATCACTTCACCTATCATGCAATAAGAACCCACCAGATCACATGGTGTCGGGTAAGGTGTATCGTGCATCATTGCAGGGCTGTCGGCCAAAGGCCCATCGTGCACACAAGCTAGGGTTAGGGTTAAGGTTTCCTCTATCGGCCAACCCTCACATGGACCATAACAGCCAAAGGAGGTATCACCCAAGCGCCCCTACCATGCAACCAGCTTCCTAACGTCCAAGGATCATCCCTATCAGCCAGGGCATTCATGATGCCCAAGAGTTGTATCGTGCATGGTCATGCAGCAACATATCGGCCAACATCTAGGGTTATAATGTCGGGCACCATACCATATCGCCCAAAGCTCATCCAAACAAGGTGGTATCGGCCAAAGCCATATCCAGCACTAAGCTATCAAATCCTATCGGCCAAGGCCATCTCAAGGCAAGATGATATTGGGCAACCTCTCTACAAGGTGTGTCATGCAGAGCACTCAACAAGGTGTATCGCCCAAGCAACAAAGGTATCGGCCAAGGGAACCATAACAGGAACCAACCAAACTTCCACTAGATATATTGGCCAAGGGTACAACTCAAGATGAATCTATCGGGCAACACTACTTCCAAGGTCATAACATTCAAAGCACAACTCTACAAGGTCGTCTTCAACCTCAAGCACAAGGGCATCAAACCCTAAATGATCAAGAAGATCAGCTCATCTCTCAACACCCAAGAGAGAGAGGTTTTGCACAACCTCTATCACAAATCGGGCAACTACAAGGATCAACCTAATCTTAGGTCATCACATATCCAAGAGCTCACCTCTCAAATCCATGGTGAGAGGAGGGTGTTGCCCAAGAAACTAGAATGTAGACTCACCTCTCAACTTGATGAGAGAGGGGTATTGCCCACATTACTAGAGCTCAAACTCACTTCTCAAAACCAAGGAGAGAAAGGGGTATTTCCCAACAAGAAAACCCCAAGCTATGGTTCAGCCAACTAGATCCAAAGGCATATAAACCATCAACAACATTATACTCACTATATCCATAAGATCAACAACATGTACTAGAGCAAGAAACATAACATGCAATGGCCGATCATCAACAGATGTGAATCGTACAACGTAGAGAAGGTAGTATAGCTAGGGTTAGAAGTTATGTAACCCGCCTTAAGCAAGCTCCAAAGCTCCAAACTTCAAGCTCCTAGCTCCAAGCACACCACTTTCGGCCACCTCAAGAAAAGGAACAAGAATCATAACCACCATGGCCGAAGAGTAGGAAAGATGGAGCAGAAGATGTTAAGGAGAGAGGGAAGATGATTACCAAGGAAACAAGGTCCATCTAGGGTTCGGCCACCAAGCTAGAGGAAGAAGAAGAGAACTCCTTCAAAGGGATTGGCCACCAACCTTAGCTCCTCCAAGGGTATCGGCCACCAAGGTTGCAAGGGGGAGGTGTATCGTGCACTAAGGAAGAGAGGAGAAACAAAGAGCTAAAGGGTTACTAAGAAAGAGAAAGGCACGACATATATAGATGAGGATCAAAGGGGAACCATGGCAAGGTCTCACCTTATCCAGGGAGACATGTCCACACGTCTTTCCACCTTGCAAGATACATGCACAAGCCATGCCACCACTCAACCAAGGATCGGCCACATGTCCAAGCTAGGGTGACACAACCAAAGCAAGAAGGCCAAAGAGGTCAAAGGCCGACACACACATCATACCATGCCCGATACACCACTCCATATTGGCCGATACATCCTTGGTCGACACTCCATGGCCGACACAAAGCATCCTTGCCCGATACAGGGCTCCTTAAAACAAGGCAAGGCCCAAACAAGGGAAAATAAGGCCCAAAAGAGCTCAACCAAGCCCAAAACAACTCAAGGCACGAGCCCAAACCTTCCTCTTCATCTTAGAGGAAGCAAAGAGAGAGAAGAACATCTCTCAAGGTGACATACTTGCTCTTCAACCCTAACTTAGGTTATTTTGCAAGTAGCACCTCCAACTCTCAACAACACACAAGCAAACCCTAATCACCACTAAAGATGATTAGCAAGCAACCAAGCACATGGTTTATGCAAAACAAACAGGGTAAGCCCAAAACGGAGGTCAGGGTCCTTACAGGCCATAAACCTCTACAAAAGTATTTCGTCCACGAAATCCGAAGAGAAAATCGGGGGATACTTCCTCCTCATCTCTTCCTCAAGCTCCCACGTGGCTTCCTCAACGCCACGATGATACCAAAGAACCTTCACAAGAACCAGGTCCTTCCTCTTCAACCTTTTTACCCTCTGGTCAAGGATCGGCACTGGACCTTCCTCATAGGTCACATCTTCATCAAGCTCAACCTCAACTGGATGTATCATTGTTCCTGTGTTTGGATGACTTTTCTTCAACATACTTACATGGAATACAGGATGCAACATGTGCAACTCTGGCGGCAGTTCTAACTTGTAAGCTACTTTGCCAACACGTGCTATTACCGGGTATGGCCCCATATACATGGGTGGCAGTTTGCCTTTCTGGCCAAACCTCAACACACCTTTCCACGGTGATACCTTGAGATACACTTCGTCTCCCACCTGGAACTCTAAAGGTCATCAACGATTGTTTGCATAAGACTTTTGTCTGTCCTGTGCCATTTTCAACTGTTGTTGTATCACTCTGATATTTTCAGTTATCTGCTGCACTAACTTAGGACCCAAAATCCGATACTCACCAGACTCATACCAGCATAAAGGGGATCTGCACTTCCTTCCATATAGAGCCTCATAAGAAGCCATGTCAATGCTCCTGTAACATCCCTGACCTGGGTTATGCTTTAACCCTAGATGTTTTTTAAGAAAGATAATTATATGTTTGCTCTTATCTTTTGAAAAGTAATTGAGGCTCAAGAGGAACGTATGTTTCAATTTTAGTCCTTTTTGAATAATGTTGAAAACAATATTTTGCCCGTTTTGGACTAAAGTGCAAATGACCCAAGTTGAGGAGTTAACTTGCAAATGTTACATCATAAAATGTTCCTCAAGTGTTGGAGTATCATAAGGATGAAAATGATGCAGAGGTATGGCTTGTGAAGGCCTGAGCACCAAGAAAGATCTTATTAAGCAATGTTTATGCATTAAAACCTAGTTTTGGTGTAATGTGCAAATTACCCAAAACCTAGGATTCAATATGCAAAATACCACTTCTAAAGAGTTCCTAATGTTTCTTGTTATCAATTAGAGACAAGAAAATCAGATGGGTGGCTCATTTGAATCTCTTTGGAGGAGAGAGAATCTTGATATTAAAATAATCAAGATTTAAGCATAATTGAAACCCTAATTCAATTTAATGCAAAAATAAATATATTAATGGAAGTGCCCTTCAACCAAAAATGAGATGGTTGAATTTTTATAAGTATGTACGTCCTTGTGCCTTGAAATGGCACCGAAATATCTAAAGTGAGTGGAGAGCCCACTCACATTAGTTAAAGAAAAAGTAATATCCATTAATTTTTGGATATTATTATTATATTGATTAAGGTGCTTAATTTGTTTTCTTTAATTCATGGATAAAGAAGAGTATTTTGAAGGAGAGGATGATGGCTTCATATGCAAGGAAGTGAGAAGGATAAGTGGCACCAATTTCGGGAATTAAAGAATTTTTATAACACTTTCTCTCTCTTGAAATTCCCTTACATATATCCCATTTTCACCCACATGAAAGACTTTTTTCGACTCTTCTTTCTTTCCTTGCTTTGGCCAAACACAAGGGAGATTAGGAGAAACATGAGTACGTGCCCCAACCTATAGGTGAGCTCCTTAATCATCTTCAACCTTGATTTTATGGTGGAAATCGAAATTCAATGCTTATTTTCTTCTTTTCTCCATTCAATCTTTAACTTTAGCCATTCTTTTCACTCAAAGACTTGAGGACGGGCCTTGGGAAGTTGAGGAAGCTTCAATAACCATTGAAGACGTGGATCTTGAATCTTGGATTCAACTTTGAAGGCGGTTTATATAACTTGAACCCTTAAATATTATTATTGATTTCATTTCTTCATCATATGTTGAAACTTTCTTCTTTCTCGAAATTCCTTTTGATTAATTGATGAAATCACCACAAAGATCACAAAAAATTTAGAAGGTTTGTAGCTTGAATATGATGATGTCATCTTAGAACACACCTCAAGAAAAATCATGTGCAAACAGTTTCATCTTGATGACGAAACAGTCTCAAGACCGTTTGGTGATCAAACGGTTTCAAGACTGTTTGAGGGCAAACAATCTCAAGACTGTTTGAGGGAAAACGGTCTCAAGACTGTTTGAGGTCAAACGATATCAAGACCATTTGGGGTCAATTTCTGATGTGGATGAATGAAGATCCAGTGGTTCAAATTGATCTAATTATAATGGGTTCAAGAATGGATGATCCATTGATTACAAACCCTAATTGGATAGATTGGTTGAAACCTTAAATTGATTGAGTCAATTTGTATGTTGAATGGCTCAAACGGTCTCAAGACCGTTTGAGGGAAAATGGTCTCAAAATCATTTGAGGTCAAACTATCTCAAGACCATTTGAGGTCAAGTGGAGTCATGCATGAATGGAGATCTAAGGGTTATAAGTTGATCTACTTTCAATGGTCTCAATGTTGGATGGTTTAATGAGTACAAACCCTAAATTGATTGATTGTGGAAACCCTAATTGATCCATTCGGTTTCAAGGTGGTTTGGACCAAACGGTCTTGAGACCGTTTGAGTACAAACAGTCTTGAAACTATTTGGGATCAAATGGTCTTCAGACCGTTTGGAGGGCAAACGGTCTCAAAACTGTTTGATGTTCAATCAGTTTCAATGATGGGTTGTTCATTCGGTCTCAAGGTTAATTTGATAAAACAGTTTCAAGGGTTGAAAGCACCAAATGGTTTCCAAACCATTTAAGAGAAAACGGTCTCAACCCTAGGTGCTCAAACAGTTTCAAAACTGTTTGGAGGGAAAACGGTCTCAAAACCGTTTAAAGGTCAAGGAGGTCAAAACTGTTTGAAGGTTCAAAAGTATCAAAACTGTTTGAAGACCTAATGTAATGAAAGATCAATTAACCCTATGATTATTAATGGTGTTTATCAAAGATAATTACAATGGTTGTATCTTTAAGGTACTAGGATGATTAGTACCCTTAGAAGGGTTGACCTAATCTAATCAAGTTTGAAGTAATAAACATCCTAGAGATGATGAGAGGGAGAGGCATTCATACATGTATAATAATCATGTAGTGGTTAAGCCTTAACACTTTCAACTTGAATAAAATATGTAATTAGGGTATTATCCTTGATAAAGAGATCATGAAACCCTAATTGAGAAGGTTGATGAGCCCTAACCCTAATTTAGGGCAATGCTAGGTGAAACCCTAATCAAGAAGGTTGATGAGCCCTAACCCTAATTTAGGACAATGCTAGGTGAAACCCTAATCTAGGGTAATGGTGTAACCCTAATCTAGGGTGATGATATGAGAAATCCCAATTCAGGATAATATAATGAAAAACCCTAATTTAAGAGGATGCTTCATGAAACCCTAATTTCGGGTAAAGTTACATGAAACCCTAATTTGGGGAAAAAGTTATAAGGAAACTTGATTCAAGATAATGATGCCATGTGAAACCCTAATCTAGGGTGATGTGATGTGAAACCCTAATCAAGGGTGATGTCATGTGAAACCCTAATGCAATAATGTGATGTGAAACCCTAATCTAGGGTAATGTTATGTGTAACCCTAATGCAATGATGTGATGTGAAACTCTAACCCAAGATGATGCTATGTAATGCTATATGAAACCCTACCCTAATATAGGGTGAAGGTATGTGAAACCCTAATTTTGGGTTATAGCATATATAATCCTAATCTTGGGCAATATGATGATAAACCATAACCCTAATTTTGGGTAATGGGATGAGTATCCCTAATTGACATGAATTTGAGAAACCCTAACCCAAATGAGTGAATAGTGATGCTACCATTACATTGCATAGTGATGATATGTAATTGATATAACTGTTATCATGTGTACTAATCATGCATGTATCATGAGATGTTGGACATAGCCAGGTATGAGCTATGATGTTTTATTATTGAAATTGTTTTATGGGCCTTGTGAGCCATAATATGCTTTGTTTCCTAGTAAGAGGTAACAAGAGATTATGGGGCCTTGAAAGCCATGTGAGATGCTTGTGTAGCAAGTATTATGTTTACCTTGGTCAGATGACCTAAAGGTATTAGTTACCTGATAAGTGGTAACAAGTGTTCTTCAATGAACTAAGGATTTGAATACCCATATTACATAATCATGATGATGACATGTTAAGGGATGAGAATGCCCCTGATGTGACAAGGGATTGAGATCCCAATGTTTTTATAAAGATTTGAAAAGTACTTGATAGAAATATTACTCATTCTTTGTAGCATTTGTTATAATAATTTATGTTTGAAAACCTGACTGATGCTAAAAGAATATTGTAATGTACTTAATTAATCAA
Source organism: Alisma plantago-aquatica (assembly GCA_963693085.1). Lineage (NCBI taxonomy): Eukaryota > Viridiplantae > Streptophyta > Magnoliopsida > Alismatales > Alismataceae > Alisma > Alisma plantago-aquatica. The sequence continues at coordinate 204,746,560 of OY856410.1, read as the reverse complement.
GTGAAATCTTATTATGTAGAGCCCTGGCCATAGATCCATCATCGTCAGTAGTTGGTGATGGTGAAATAGGTTTTCCTATGAGATCTCCTGGAGGGCATACTGTTGAGTATGCGGGGGTTATGGGCGTGAATATCCTTACGCCCTAATGGAGGAATTGATGTGAGATAAACACTAAATCTCTCAATCCTTCATTATATATGTCGGGATGGATGTATCACTAATCTCCCGAAGTCGGGATGGATGTATCATGAATCTCCTGATAATATTTAATGTTGGATCGATGTGAGATAAATATGAGATCTCTCGATTGCGAAGAGAGTATAGCCGCCACTGTAACTCTATAGCGAAGTTGCCAGTATACCCTGGAAAGCTATTTAGCAGAGACACAAGATATCCTGCATGGGATCTCGTACTGACCGAGATAAGGATGAGGTCATGGAAATTCGGCTCTTCCATTGACCTAGGTATGGTACCGATTTCGATTTCGCAATGGTCGGTTAGAGTATGAACGGTATACCTCATCTCCTTAGGGCTTAAGTATGATTGTAAAATGTAATCATCCATGTAGCATATTTGCTTAAGGTTGAAATACGAGAAATCATTGGTTGATGTTACCTTTCATAGCATGTCTTAGATGGATAAATGTTATACATGTTATTCAATTCCTTATTGGATAAGTGACATGCTACTTTATCAAGTTATAGATGAAATGGTTTGAATAAGAGTATTGCTCTAATCTATTTAGACATTGATTTATCTGTTGTTGATTATATATGATTCCTCTGCTCAGTTTTATCCTATTAAAACTGCAATAATAATGTTTTTGGCAGAGAGTTATATCTCTCGCTGGGACAATTTCAATTGTCTCACCCCCGTGGGATCTAACCTTTTTAGGTAGATGCAAAAGAAAAGGCAAAAACCCTATAGCAGGGGAAGAGCAACAACAGCAGCAATAGGGACAACAGTGATATTCCAGGTGGAGGCATTAGCTGTTATATATATATTTTTGTATAGAGAGTCATATGTGTTGTCTTTTTACTCTCAGGTCCTCAGAGTTAGTAGTTAGTACTTTTAATGTATCGATCTGAGATTTTGGCTTGATGCCTCGAGGTTCTTATATTGCCTATGTATAGTTTTAACAAAGCAGTTGATGCTTGTAATCCTCGAGAAGGAATGGTACAGGATATGTACTTATGAACCGGGATGTAAATAAAATATATTGGTTCTTGATAAAAGAGTTTTTCTATGTTTGGATCTCTTTGTAAATGGTTTTAATTTTTAGTGATTTTTAGTAATCTGCTATTAATGGTCGCTTCCGCTTAGTTAATGATGTTTTGCTCAAACGATGCATCACAGCTTCGCTGGTAACTATTATTGTAAGCAAACTCTATCAGACTAAGATGCATGTCCCAACTGCCTAGGAACTGCAAAACGCAAGCTCGGAGAAGATCCTCCAAAGTCTAAATAGTCCTTTCTGACTGTCCATCCGTCTGTGGGTGGAAAGCGATGTTGAATCTCAACTATGTTCCCAACGCCTTGTGCAACTGTTCCCAAAAATGACTCGTGAAATGAGGACCTCTGTCAGAGACTGTCGTTGTTGGTACTCCGTGCAAATGCACTATCTCATCTACATATACTTGAGCAAGCTTCTCGGCTATATATGTTGTCTTTACAGGTATGAATTGCACAGATTTTGTCAATCTGTCCACTATCACCCAAATGGAATCATGATTCCTAGCTGTCTTTGGTAAACCAACTATGAAATCCATGGTGATATGATCCCATTTCCATTGTGGTATCGGCATGGGTTGCAACATACCTGCCGACTTCTGATGCTCATCTTTAACTTGCCGACATACTGCACACTTAGCCACAAACTCAACTACATCCTTCTTCAAGCCAGACCACCAATACAGGTCCTTCAGATTATGATACATCTTGGTGACTCCTGGATGCATAGCATACATCTATGTGCGTGCTTCCTCGAGCACTAGCTTTCTTAGATTATCAACATCGGGGACCACCATCCTACCATGATAGCAAACTAGTCCATCCTCGGACTCATGGAACCCATCACACTTTTCATTATCGAGCTCTGACCTGATCAACTGCACATTCATCTGTCGCAAGGAGACAAACATATCATGCCTATGGCATACCAAGGAACTCAACTGTGCCTTCTTCGTGGGGAGAGAAAAAGACTTTCTACTAAGTGCATCAGCTACCACATTTGTCTTACCAGGATGATAATCAATGGTGCAATCATAATCATTGATTAGCTCCATCCAATGACATTGTCGCATGTTCAGCTCACTCTGTGAAAAGATGCACTTCAAGTTCTTATGATCTGTAAAGATCTGACACACTTCCCCATAAAGATAGTGCCTCCAAATCTTTAACGAATGGACCACCGCTGCCAACTCCAAATCATGTTTCGTATAGTTCTCCTCATGTTTCTTAAGCTATCATGAAGCAAAAGAAACAACATGATCCTCCTACATCAGCACACATCCTAGGCCCTTCTTGGAAGCATCGTAGAAAACAACATAGCCTTTCCCAGGCTCTGGTAGCGCTAGCACTGGAGTACTAGTCAGCTTCTCCTTCAAGCTTTAGAAAGCTCGCTGACAACGATCATCCCAAACAAAAGGTACATCCTTCCTGATCAGCTTTGTCATCGGCAACGCAATCACACTGAAGTCCTTGATAAACCTCTGGTAGTATCCTGCCAAACCCAGAAAACTACAAACTTCTGTCAGCATCTTTGGTTGCTCCCAATCTGCCACTGACTCCACCTTCTTAGGGTCCACTCTGACTCCTTCTACAGATATCACATGACCTAAGAAAGTCACTTCTTTCAACCAGAACTCACACTTACTAAACTTGGCATACATCTGATGTTGACAAAGAAGAGTCAAAGCTTGTCGAAGATGTTGTTCATGCTCTTGACTGTCCTGACTATAGATTAAGATGTCATCTATGAAAACTACAACAAACTGATCTAGGAACGGACAGAACACTCAGATCATCAGATCCATGAAAGCAGCAGGTGCATTGGTTAGCCCAAATGGCATAACCACAAACTCAAAGTGACCATACCTCGTCCTAAATGCTGACTTTGGTATGTCATCTGCCTTAATCCTCAACTGATGATATCCGGATCGTAGTTCAATTTTTGAGAACATTGTAGCACCATGCAACTGATCAAACAGATCATCTATCCTCGGCAATGGGTACTTGTTCTTGATCGTGACTTTGTTCAACTGTTGGTAATCTATACATAACTGCATCGACCCATCCTTCTTCTTAACGAACAAGACTGGAGCACCCCAAGGAGATGTGCTCAGTCTGATGAAACCTTTCTCCAAAAACTCGTGTAACTGCTTCTTCAACTCTGCCATCTCTGTTGGAGCCATCCTATATGGTGTCTGAGCAACTGGTTGTGTTCCTAGCACTAGATTAATCTCAAAATCAATCTCTCGAGGTGGGGGAACACCAAAGAACTCATTAGGAAACACATCCTCAAACTCTCGGACAACTGTCACCTCCTCAAGGCTAGGACCTTTCTCCTTGGTATCCACAACATGAGCTAAGAATGACTTACAACCTTGCCGCAGCAACTTTTCTACCACCAAAGCTGACACTAAACATGTCGGAAGAATCTTCCTATCTCCTTGGAAGATCCACTTCTCTCCGTCGTCATCAAACATTGCCTACTTGGAACCATAGTTCAACACAACCTTATACTTCTCTAAGGTATCCATCCTAAGGATCACATCGAATCCATGCATATCAAGTGGTATAAGATCCACTTGTATACTGTGTCCTGAGAAAGATAAAACACAAGACGGACACTCCTCTTGAAGCATTGAGGAACCATCGAGAGGGGTTTCTAACAACATGCTATCTTTCTTACAACTAATGGGTAAAGGATAGCTATCAAGCAGACTATGTGTGATAAAAGAGTGCGTAGCACCCAGGTCAACCAGAACAGATATAAAGCAAGAAGAAGACAAATCAGACTGAAATAACTCCATCTGACCTGTCACCACTCGCGGGTTAACTATCGCCTCCAGCTGACTCATAGCATAGAATTGAGTCATTGCTTGTTGTCCATGTCCTCTGCTTCCTTAAGAAGACGATCCTGCTTGCGACGTTTGACCACGTCCTTACCCTCTGCTACCATTGGGCTGTTGTCTGTCTGACCCTTGTTGATTTTGCCTCAGCTGTTGTGTTACTTCGACATCTCTCTTTGGGCAGTTTGACCTTAAATGCCCAGTCTTTCCACAGTGATAACATGACCTACCTTCTGTCTGTGGCCTAGATGGCTCTGTCACTGCCACAGAAGTTGTACTATGAGCCTTTGACGGTGAAGAAACATAACATCTTCCCTTACTCGGGGACCATTGTAATGGTACACAAGAACTCTGCATCGTAGAAGGTGTTGAAAACCTTGGCTTCTTGAAGCCACCAGATCTCTATCCCTGGAACTGAGAAGGCCTTTTCCTGGTCATGGACTCCCTTTTCTCCCTGACAGACCGTTCAATCCTGCGAACGGACTCCACGAATGTGGCAAATCGCTCCTGATTTTCCAAGGCAGCAGCAGGTGTCGACAGCTCAGCACTCAAACCTTTCTCAAACCGCCTGATCCGCTCATCATCTGTCACCGCCATGTGAGGACAAAACCTCAACAAGTCCATGAACTTGGCTTCATACTTGGTGATGCTCATCAATCCTTGGCGTAGATGCTCAAACTGATTGATCTTCTCATCCAGGTACGTCTTCGGAAAGTATCTTCTGACGAACTCTCGCCAGAAAACTTCCCAACCGATCTCCTCACCGGGTCACTTCTCCTCCTCAATGGCCCACCAGTGGCCATCACTACCCTCCATAAGGTAGACAGCGTGCTTGACTTTATCTGCTTCGGGGATGTCGAGGATCCAAAAGGCTTTCTCGAGACCTATCAGCCACAGATCTGCATCCGCTGGATCAGCCGTTCCAGCATAATCTGAAGCTCTGACTCGGCGAAGCCACTCAAAGGTCTTCCCAATACTTGATGTTTCACCATGGGGAGCCTGTGCTCTTGGCTGAGGAACTAGCAACCTTTCCACCATGTGATTCATCGTAGCCGTCAACTGTCCCATAAACTGTTGGTAGGCATGGTTTTCGAGAATGGTTGGGTCAAGTTGGAGGACCTCAGGCACCCGATCTTCATGTGTCTGCACTCTTGCTCCATCAACTGATGCAGCACCGCTTCTTTCGGCAACATGTTCTTCATGGTTTCCAGACATCTTTAAGCTTTATCTTTCGCTGAGGGTAGAAGGTGATTGTAAGAAAATCTGGAAAACTAACAAGAATAGATGCAAACCTAGTCCTAGATCCCTGTAGACTCAATGAACCTAGAGCTCTGATACCAAACTAACTATTACGCCCCACCATCACACAGACAGCGAGATGACACGTGAAAATGTGTGGAGCCACATATTACTGAAAACACGGGTTAATTAAAACTGATTGTGGAAAGCATACATAAGAGAACTTTTGCATTCAGATCCTGTAGAGAAACATGTTATAAAAATATTGCAAGCTTTGATATATGTCCACAGCTTATCGGAACCAGCTGTACTGTCAGCACCAGAGTTCATCACCTATTAATACATACATAATGGGCCATGTAAGGCCAGCAACAGGATATATAAAACTACAACAGCTAGACATCGTGAAACGTCGTCAAACACCTCTGAGGACCTGAGAGTACATGGATGACTCTAGGACTCTACTACAAAACCACCAAAACAACAACATGTCCATCTCTTGCCTTCTTACTGCTCTTCTTGCTGCTCGGACGCAACCTCACGACCACCACCACGTCTAGAGTGCTCACCTAAAAAGGTTGTAAACCAGCGGGGTGAGACACACAGTCCCAGCGAGAAACACAACTCCCTGCCGAAACTATAAAACCTTTGAAGATTAAAGCAATAAAAGCAGATAACTGATAAAGCCTATAACAAGAGCAGTATGATGAGCAAGACCATATTATCCATCATCCTTACCAGGATATCCATGAGGCCTGATACCAGATTCTATTTATGGAACATGATTGACAAGATAAGCGTTTCATGAACTTATCACAAGATATCAAGATCATATAAGCAACTATAAGTAGGTAACTGGATTATCTATAAACAAGGCCTCAAACAATGTTTTGTATTTATTCTATGCAACATATACTATCCGGCTGTATTACATTTTATTATGCCCTGAGGAAGTGAGCCTTCCCTACTCAAATCCAACCATTGGCTGTGAAGCCCAATCCGTTGCCATACAATGTCTAAGGAGATCCGGACTCCATGACCTCACCTTCTCGTGGTCAGTACATGAATCATCAAGCAAGAGCACAGTCTTATGCTTATAGGGCCTCAGCCTCTGGGTCATATTTGCAAGATACCCATATCTCTAGCTCACCTCATCATAGGTGATGGTGCATACATCCGAGCCATGAACGCATCATGCTCATCATCACATATCCTGAGCCATGGGTCTATTCACCATGCTCCATATATTCATAGTGGTACTCAGATTCATCCTATTTTAGGCTAGGGGAAAACACATGAGGGGTTAAATTGCAAATGTTACATGATAAAAATGTTCCTCAAAGTGTTTGAGCATCATGAGAATGAAAATGATGTAGAGGTATGGCTTCCACAAGCCTAAATAACAAGAAAGAGCTTGTTGAGCAATGTTTGTGCATTAAAACCTAGTTTTGGTGTAATATGCAATTTACCCAAAACCTAGGGTTCAATATGCAAAATATCACTTTTAGAGGGTCCCTAATTATTCTTGGCATCATGTAGAGGCAAGAAAATCATAGGGGCACCTCATTTGAATCACTTTGGAGGAGAGAGAATCTTGATATTAAAATAATCAAGATTTAAGCATAATTGGAACTTTACTTCAATTTAATGCAAAAATAAATATATTAATTGAAGAGCCCTTCAACCAAAAGGTGAGGGATGATTTTTCAAAAGAATGGACGACCATGTGCCTTGCAAAGGCATGAAAATATCTCAAGCAAGTGGATAACCCACTCACATTAAATAAAGGAAAAGAATTATCCACTAACTTTAGGATATTATTATTATAAGGGTTAAGGTGCTTAAATTGTTTTCCTTTAATTCATGGATAATTGAGAGGAATAAGAGTCAAGGAAGATAGCCTCATATCCAAGGAAGAGGAGGGGGCAAGTGGCAAGGAAATGGAAGAATTATCCCCTACTTTCTCTCTCTTAAATGAATTTTTAATAAAAATGCATATAAGATCATTTATCCATAGTTTGAAAGGGGAATTTCAAATCCACTTTCACTCTTTGCTTGCAAAAAGACCAAGGGATATTAGGAGAAATAGGAGGATGACCCCCAACCTGTAGGTAAGCTCCATGACCTTCTTTCACCTTAATTTTATGGTGGAAATCACAAATCAATGCTTGATTTTCTTCTTTCTCCACTCAATCTTCAACCCTAACCATTCATCTCACTCAAAGACTTGAGGACGAGATTGGGGTAGTTGAAGGAGTTGCTTTTACCATTGAAAACGTGGAGCTTAAATCTTTGAAGCTTCTTTGGATGCGGGTTTTATAACTTGAACCCTTATTCATTGTTATTGAATTCATTTCCTCAATCCATTTTGTTCAAATTACTCTTCTTGAATTTCCTTTGAGTAATTGATGGAACTACCATGGGAATGGTAGTAGATTTCGAAGGTCTAAGGCTTGATGATGATGACATCATCATAAGAACATATCTCAACATAATTTAGTTGCAAACAGTTTCATGAATTTTGGTCCAATTGGTTTCACCAAACCGTTTGGAGGTTGGGGTTCCAAACCATCTGGACATGGTTGACTGAATGGAAGTGTTGACCAGGAGTAGAACATGTTGGATGTTGATCCAACAGATCCAATTGATTGATCCTATGAATGGACAATCCACCAATTACAACCCTGAATCGATTTGTTGAAGAATCCCTAATTAGTAATCCTTTCGGTTTCAAGATGTTGGACGAAATGGTCTTGAGACCGTTTGAGTCCAAATGGTCTTGAAACCATTTGGGGTCAAACGGTCTCAGGACCGTTTGGAATCAAACGGTTTCAAAACCATTTGGTGTTGAAATGCCAAAACTGAATGAAGGTCTAAATTGATCAAATCGTTTGGAGAATTGATCCAATGGTTGATAATAATGATTATCAATGATAGGTACAAAAGTTGAAACCCTAAAGTACCTAGATGATCAATACCTTTAGAATGGTTAACCCTAAAATCTTATGAAAGTAATGTCTCAATATACTATGTCAACCATAGTTGTATATATTTGATTGAAAGGTTGATGTAACCTAATCAAGTTGAGAGGATGATAGAAAGGAATTCTTACATGAGTATTAATCATGAAGAATATGTGATTAGGGTATGATCCTTAGTAAAGAGATCATGAAACCCTAATCGAGTGGGTTAATAAGCCATAATCCTAAAATTAGGACAATCCTGAGTGAAACCCCAATCTAGGGTAATGATGTAACCCTAATTAAGGGTGATGATATAAAAAACCATAATTATGGATAATGGAAGATGAAACCCTAATTGGGATAAATAGTAAACTCTAATTATGGGTAATTGAATGGGAACCCTAATTAGGATGAATAGCAAACCCTAATTGTGGATAATTGAATTTAAACCCTAATTGAGGGTGATGCCATGTGAAACCCTGATTGAGGCTGATGCCATGTGAAACCCTAATTGAGGGTGATGCCATGTGAAACCCTAATTGAGGGTGATGCCATGTGAAACCCTATGCAATGGTATGATGAGGAGCCTTAATACAGGGTGAAGGTATGTGAAACTCTAATTTTGAGTTGTAATACATGAAGCCCTAATCTTGGGCAATATGATGATAAACCATAACCCTACTTATTGGGTAATGTATGAGAGAACCCTAATGATAAAATAATGGGTAATGCCTTATAAAGGTGAAATATCTCAAATGGTTGATCATAGGCAACCTTATAGTAACCAATGCCTTAACTTAAAATGAGTCCATATCATTGAAGATAGTTGGACCATTCTTGTGTGTGACCTATGCACTTCATGGTAAAAGTGATAGGTTAGTGGATGAAAGTATTAAGATAGGAAATACCTTAATCCAAGATAAGTTGATAACTCAAGTAAGTTGGAAGTGATGAGTAAAGTGATACATCAAGATATGATAGATAACACTTTTAGCATTCTAGGGTTGATATACCTTGATGCACCTCAAATCCAATATACTTGGACAAGAAACACATGAAGTGTGTTATGTAAATTGTTACAATGAAATGTAATGAGTTTGATATACTTTGATAAGTATAGGCTAATACACCTTGAGAATGGAGTTAAGCCAAACTAATGAGTATGATGTAATCCTACCATGATAAGGATGAGAAATGAACTCATACCTTGTAATGATAATCATTTAATGATAAATGTTAAGAGTAATAAACATGATTGAATACTTGGGATGTTAATGGATGCTCCTAGAGGTGTGGAGTAATATATTAAGGTTGATTTGATAAATATGAAATCCTAATTAATGTGAGATGGGAAACCCTAACCCTAAATTGGGTAATGGGACATGAGAAACTCTAATTGTAAGGACCCTGACCTTCGTTTAGGGTTTACCCTGTTTGTTTTGCTTAACCTTGATGCTTTGGTGCTTGCTAATCACCTTTAGTGGTGATTAGGGTTTGGTTGTGCTTTGTTGAGAGTTGTAGGGGCTACTTGCAAATAACCCAAGTCTAGGGTTTTGTGGGCAAGTTTGCCACCTTGTGAGGTGTTCCTTCCTCTCTTTGCTTCCTCTAGGGTTGAGAGGAAGGCTTGGACTCATTGCTTGAGTTTGTTTGGGCCTTGAGGTGCCTTGTTTGGGCTTGGTTGAGCCTTGTGTCACCCAAGAGAAGTGTATGTCGCCCAGGAGATGAGTGTATCGGCCTAGAGGAGTTTGTGTCGGCCAGCATGGGTGTGTGTCGCCCATGGTGCCTTGTGTGTCGCCCATGGTGCATGTGGTTGTGTCGCCCATGGTGTTTGACCCAGCTTTGACCTCGTTTGTGTCACCACTAGTGGACACTTGGAGCTTGATGCATGCATATGGCAAGGACCTTGGACAAGTGTATAAGGCTTGCTAGAGTGGTGGCTTAAGATCTAGGAGAAGTGTCCTTTGGGTGGGCGACACCTTGCTTGGACCAACCTTGTTTTCTCCTCCCTTTCCTTCTATATAGGCGTGTCCTTTCCTTTGCTAGGATTTCCTTTGGTTCCTTTGCTTTCCTCCACCTTGAGTGCACGACACTCCCTTCTTCCTTGCTTGTTTCGGCTGATACATCCCCTTGAAGGAGCAGTGGTGGTCGATATCCCTTGAAGTTTGGAGCTCTTCTTCTTCCTTGGAGCTTGGAGCTTAAGGCGGGTTGCATAACTTCTAACCCTAGCTACACTATCTCTTGTCATAATCTTGTTTATATTCATGCTAGTAGCTTAGTTCTTGCTTAGTATCCTTGTTGGTCGATCCTTGTGATCTAGGGTTTAGGGAGCAATAATCCTTTCTCCCCTTGGTCTAGAGGAGTGAGTTTGAGTTGCTAGTATCATGAGCAACACCCCTCTTTCCCTGAACCGATTGAGGTGAGCTTGTGTCCTAGTTGCTCAAGCAACACTCTCCTCTCACCTTGGGCTAGAAGGGTGAGCTCGTTGGTGATGGTTGATGTGCAAAACCCCTCCTTCTTAGTCGATTGAGGTGAGCCATCTTCCTAGGGTTTTTGAGTACCTTGTGTATGGGGAAGAAGGTGACCTTGTTGGACGATATCTCCTGACCTAGTTGTTGGCTGACAGGCCTGTGTGTCGGGCGTCAGCCCTTGTTGCTGTGTTGGGCGTCATGCCCCCTTCTTTGTTTGGTGTTGGCCGTTAGGCTTGGATCAGTGGGTGAATGGCATGTGGGTGCATTATCTCTCTCTCTTGGTTGTTATTCTCTTGTGATGACCTGGACGACAGCCCTTGTATCGGGCATTGTGGGCTGGTATGACGGGCGTCGTGCTTACCCCTTATGTCGGCCGACAGGCTGGTGGTAACGGGTGTTGCCTGATATATGAGGATGCTCGACACCCCACTCCTGACACGCGTTGCTCCCTCTCCTTGAGACGTTGTGTCGTGCAATGCAGCGTTGCTGCTTGCTCTCTTATCTGCCGTTGTGAGTTAAGTTTGGGTGAGGGTAGGTGGCCGTTACACCCCCCTTTCTAGTGAGGGTTGTGGTGATCTATGGTGAGGGTTCTCGTATCCTCTTGTGACAGTTCCCAGTATTATGAAAACAACTAGTTGTATATATATATCCATGCTTCTAAATGATGGTGACTCCTCGCTTGTAGTAGTGATAATGATAACGCTTGTCATCATGCTTATCTGTTAATGATAAGGAGAATAGTGGTAGTTACGCTAGTGGTTTGCTTAATGATAATGATAACGCTTGTTCTGTATATCCAACATGACTACATACATGAAGTGATCATCTTGATTATTCGTATAATACTGAGCTGAGGATAAGCATAGATATGGTTTGCTTAATGAAGTGCTTTATGTACTTGATCACCAGATAATGTATAATTGATAAGTATAGCATCTTGAATGTCATTTCATAATAGCAAGCATAGTCCTCATGTTGAAACTGTGATTATTGTATACACTAACCATGCAGGTGATGCTTAGACATGAAAAGGCTATGAGAAATATGTGATAAGTAACATCACTTTGATAATTACTCTTGTTAAAGAGGTTGCATGTATGATGTGTTTGTCCCATGATGATGATGTAAGCCTTGAGAGGCAGCGACAATACATGATGAGGGATTGAGATCCCATGGTATGTGATGATCCTTGAGATGGATCTGGATGGTTGGTAAGAGGCCAAGTGATAACATGTGATGTTGGATCCTTGAGATGGATCAGGTTGATGTGATTACAATAATAACATAATGTTGAGTTTATGTTGTTTACTTTCTGTTAGATCTTGCATGCTATACAACTTGGTTGAATCTTGCAATCCATCTAAAAGATACTAAATAATCACAGTGGAATATATCATGTAGTTGCCCTGGCCATAGATCCATCATCGTCAGGATTTGGTGATGGTGAAATGGGTTCTCCTACGGGTTAACCCGGAGCGCATATTGTTGAATATGTGAGGTTGCTCCTATCCTAAAGTGAGGAGGTAAGAGTGCAACTTCGGTTGTAGACTCAAGGGTGTGGATTCAGGCCCGTAGCCCAATTGTGATGAAGAGCATGGTGAATAGACCCATGGCTTAGGAGATGTGATATGAGGAGCATGAATGCGTTCATGGCTCAGAGCACGGTGAACAGGCTCGTGGCTCAGTTTCACTAGCGCCGATACCTGTACCAAGGCGGGCTAGGCAGAGGGTAGCCTGACCCTGTAGCTAAGACCACTTCAGCATGAGACTGTGGTCCTGCTTGTATTGTACTTGTGCACTGACCACGAGGTGGGAGGTCGTGGAGTCTGGCTCTTCCATGTGACCTTGTATGGCACCGGCTCCGGGTTTCGCAGCCGTCAGTTTGATTTGAACGGTACAGTTCACTTCCTCAGGGCATAAGAATATGTAATTTAGCCGTTTAGTATTTACTGCTTAAGACAAACACGAAACATTAGTTGAGGCCTTGTTTGTGTAAATATCTCTGTTATATCTTGCAGTTACTTCTATCTTCCTCAGGTTATGTGGCAATATATCTTACCTTGTTAATCATATTCCATTGAAAGAGATTTGGTTATATGCCTTTTGTACAGCTGGTAAGCTTTTTTGGTAAGAATAGCTTTGCTTTATATAGACTGCTCTTGTTATACCTGTTATCAGTTATCTGCTGTTAAGATTTATCCTTCTGAGGTTCTGTAGTTGTTGTGGGGAGTTATGTTTCCCGCTGGGACAATGTTCAATTGTCTCACTCCGCTGGTTTTTAGGTGGCCGAGCTAGACGCGGTGGTGGTCGTGGTGTTGCGGCCGAGCAGCCAGACGAGCAGTAGAAGGCAAGTAATGGATATGCTACTATTTTGGATGTTTTGTAGTAGATTCTAGAGTCATCCCTGTACTCTTAGGTCCTTGGCAGTGTTTTGACGTTGTTTCACGACGTACGATCAATGATGTTTTGTGTATCCTGTTGTTGGCCGGATGTGGGCCTTTATGTATATGAACAGGTGGTGAACTCATGTGATGGGTAGATAGTTGTTCCTTTAAGCTGTGGACACGTATCAGATCTTGTGTATATATAACCTGTTTCTGTGCAGGGTGAGGCTGGAATGTAATAGTTTCTCAGTTTATCTGCTTTCCGCAAACGGTTTTAATTAACCCGTGTTTTTGGTAATCTGTGGTTATGGTGATTTCCGCACGTTTTCACGTAACACCTCACTGTCTGTGTGATAGTGGGATGTGTTGCCACAAGTTTTGGTATCAGAGCTCTAGGTTCACTAAGTCTACAGGGATTTAGGACTAGGTTGAGTCTGTTCTTGTGAGTTTTCTAGGTTTTCTTACGATATCTTCTGCCCTCAGCAGAAGAAAAGTCAAGATGTCTGGAAACCATAAAGAACACTCTGATGAGTACAGTGATGCTGCATCGGTTGATGGAGCAGCTGGACAGGCACATGAAGATTGGGTGCCTGAGGTCCCCCAACCTAACCCAGCCATTCTTGAAAATCCTACTTACCAACAGCTTATGGGGCAGATGATGGCTACGCTGAATCTCAGGGTTGAGTGATTACCAGTGCCTCCTCCGCGAGCACATGTTCCCCATGGTGAAGCATCAGGTATTGGGAAGACCTTCGAGCGGCTTCGCCGAGTCGGAGCTTCAGATTATGCTGGAACGGCTGATCCAGCGGATGCAGATCTGTGGCTAACAAGTCTTGAGAAGGCTTTTCGTATCCTTGACATCCCTGAAGCAGAAAAAGTAAAGCATGATGTCTACCTTCTGAAGGGTAGTGTTGGTCACTGGTGGACCATCGAAGAAGAAAAGCGGCCTGGTGAGGTGATCTGTTGGGAAGTGTTTCGACGCGAGTTCGTCAGCAGATACTTTCTGAAGATTTGTCTGGATGAGAAGATCAGTCAGTTTGAGAGGTTGAGACAAGGAACGATGAACATCACCGAGTAAGAAGACAAGGTTTGTGGCACTGTCAGTAATGAGAAGTTCTGGTGTACCGTATCAGTGGTCTCCGAGTAAAGGAAGAGGTTATGTTTCTTCACCATCCAAGGCATACAGTACAGCTTATGTGGCAGTGACAGGGCCAGCTAGGCCACGGTTTGAGGACAAGTCATGTCATCTTTATGGACAAGTCGGGCATTTCAGGCTCAATTGCCCAAATAGCGGTGTCGAAGTGACACAGCAGCCGAGACAGAATCTTCAGAGGTCAGAGAGGCCACAGCCCAGTAGTAGCAGAGGACGAGGACGCGGTCAAGCATCTCAGGCTGGATCGTATGCTCAAGGAAGAAGAGGTCGTGGACACCAAGCAACGGCTTGATTCTATGCTATGAGTCAGCCGGAGGCGATAGTCAACCCACGAGTAGTGACAGGTCAGATGGAGTTATTTTAGTCTGATATGTCTTCTTCTTGCTTTATATTTGTTCTAGTTGACCCGGGTGCTACACACTCTTTTATCGCCTATAGTATGCTTGAGAACTGTCATTTACCTGTTAGTTGTAAGAAGGATAGTTTGTTGTTAGAAACCCCTCTTGATGGTTCCTCTTTGCTTCGAGAAGAGTGTCCATCTTGTGTCTTGTCTTTCTTGGGACATCGCATTCGAGTGGATCTTATACCACTTGATATGCATGGGTTCGATGTTATCCTTGGGATGGATACCTTAGAGACGTATAAGGTTGTTTTAGACTGTGGTACCAAGCAGGCGGTGTTTGATGATGCTGGAGAGAAGTGGATCTTCCAAGGAGATAGGAAGATTCTTCTGACGTTCTTAGTATCAGCTATGGTGGCAGAGAATTTGCTACGGCAAGGATGTGAGGTGTTCTTAGCTCACGTGGTGGATACCGTTGTGGTTACCAGGGAGAAAGGTCCTAGTCTTGAGGAGGTTCCAGTTGTCCAAGAGTTTGCAGATGTGTTTCCTGAGGAGTTCCCTGGTGTTCCTCCACCCCGAGAGATTGATTTTGAGATCAATCTCGTTCCAGGAACACAGCCAGTTGCACAGACACCTTACAAGATGGCTCCGTTAGAGATGACAGAGTTGAAGAAGAAGTTGCAAGAGTTGTTGGAGAAAGGTTTCATCCGACCGAGTATGTCGCCTTGGGGTGCTCCAGTGTTGTTCGTTAAGAAGAAGGATGGTTCGATGTGGTTGTGTATAGATTACTGGCAATTGAACAAAGTCACGATCAAGAACAAGTACCCGTTACCAAGGATAGATGATCTGTTTGATCAGTTGTGTGGTGCTACAGTGTTTTCGAAGATCAATCTACGGTCCGGATATCATCATTTGAGGATAAAGGCAGATGACATACCAAAGTCAGCTTTCAGGACGAGGTATGGTCATTTTGAGTTCGTGGTTATGCCGTTTGGGATAACCAATGCACCTGCTGCTTTCATGGATCTGATGAACAGAGTGTTCCGTCCGTTCTTAGATCAGTTTATCGTAGTCTTTATAGATGACATCTTGATCTATAGTCGAGACAGGCTAGAACATGAGCAACATCTTTGTCGAGCGTTGACTCTTCTCCGCCAACATCAATTGTATGCCAAGTTTAGTAAGTGTGAGTTCTGGTTGGAAGAAGTGACTTTCTTGGGTCATGTGATATCTGCAGAAGGAGTCAAAGTAGATCCGAAGAAGGTGGAATCTGTTGTGGGTTGGGAACAACCGAAGACGCCGACAGAAGTTTGTAGTTTTTTGGGTTTAGCAGGATACTACCGGAGGTTTATCAAGGACTTCAGTGTGATCGCGTTGCCGATGACGAAGTTGACCAGGAAGGATGTACCTTTTGTTTGGGATGATCGATGTCAGCAAGCTTTCCAGAGTTTGAAGGAGAAGCTGACCAGTGCTCCAGTGTTAATCCTGCCAGAGCCTGAGAAGGGCTATGTTATTTTCTGTGATGCTTCCAAGAAAGGTTTAGGTTGTGTGCTGATGCAGGAAGACCATGTGGTTTCTTTTGCCTCGCGACAACTCAAGAAACATGAGGAGAACTATCCGACTCGTGACTTGGAGCTAGCGGCAGTGGTTCATGCATTAAAGATTTGGAGACACTATCTATATGGGGAAGTGTGTCAGATCTTTATGGATCATAAGAACCTGAAGTACATCTTTACGTAGCAAGAGTTGAACATGCGACAGTGTCGATGGATGGAGTTGATCAATGATTACGACTGCACTATCGAGTATCATCCTGGTAAGGCAAATGTGGTAGTTGATGCGCTTAGCAGAAAGTCTTCTTCTCTTTCTTCAAAGAAGGCACAGTTGAGTTCCCTGGTATGCCATAGGCGAGATATGTTTGTTTATCTGCGATAGATGAATGTGCAGATGGAAGTTTCTTTGTTGTCTGGTCTTCTAGAATAGATGCAAGTCAAGCCTACATTGAGACAGCAGATCAAGGATGCTCAGCAGACAGATGATGCGGTACAATTGATCAGATCAGAGTTCAGTAGTGAAAAGCGTGATGGGTTTCATGAGTCCGAGGATGGACTAGTCTGCTATCGTGATAGTATGGTGGTTCCAGATGTTGATGATCTGAGGAAGTTGGTGCTCGAGGAAGCACACACATCGATGTATGCTATGCATCCAGGTGTCACCAAGATGTATCATAGTCTGAAGGACTTGTATTGGTGGCCCGGTTTGAAGAAAGATGTAGCTGAGTTTGTGGCGAGATGTGCGGTATGTTAGCAAGTGAAGGATGAACATCAGAAGCTGGCAGGAACGTTGCAACCCTTGCCGATACCGCAGTGGAAATGGGATCATATAACCCTGGATTTTGTAGTTGGTCTACCCCGGACAACTAGGAATCATGATTCCATTTGGGTGATAGTGGACAGATTGACGAGGTCTACCCATTTCCTACCAGTGAAGACGACATATATAACCGAGAAACTTGCTCGAGTATATGTGGATGAGATAGTGTGTTTGCACGGTGTGCCAGCAACAATAGTTTCTGACAGAGGTCCTCAGTTTATGAGTCGTTTCTGGGAACAGTTGCACAAAGTGTTGGGAACGCAGTTGAGGTTCAGTATAGCTTTTCACCCGCAGACAGATGGACAGTCTGAAAGGACTATTCAGACTTTGGAAGATCTCCTTCGAGCTTGTGTTTTGCAGTTTCTAGGCAACTGGGACGTACATCTTAGTTTGATAGAGTTTTCCTACAACAACAGTTATCAGCGGAGCATTGACATGGCTCCTTATGAGGCTTTGTATGGGAGGAAGTGCAGATCTCATCTGTGTTGGTATGAGTCTGGTGAGTATCAGCTGTTAGGTCCTGAGTTAGTACAACAGACAACAGAAAAGATCAAAGTGATACATCAGCAGTTGAAAGTGGTATAGGACAGGCAGAAGTCTTATGCTGACAATCGCCGACGACCTTTGGAGTTCCAGGTAGGAGACAAAGTATATCTTAAGGTCTCGCCATGGAAAGGTGTGTTAAGGTTTGGTAGGAAGGGTAAGTTAACACCCAGGTATATGGGGCCTTACTCAGTTATAGCACGTGTTGGTAAGGTAGCTTATGAGATAGAGTTGCCTCCAGAGTTGCACAGGTTACATCTAGTGTTTCATGTCAGTATGCTGAGGAAAAGTCATCCGGATTTGGGTACAGTGATACATCCAGTGGAGGTTGAGCTTGATGAAGATGTGACCTATGAAGAGGGTCCTGTGGTGATCCTTGACAGAAGGGTCAAGAAGTTGAAGAGGAAGGACCTAGTTCTTGTGAAGGTTCTTTGGCAGCGTCATGGCATTGAGGAAGCCACGTGGGAGCTTGAGGAAGAGATGAGGAGGAAGTATACCTCGCTTTTCTCTTTGGATTTCGGGGCCGAAATCCCTTAAAGGGGGTTAGCTTGTAAGGACCTTGACCTTCGTTTAGGGTTTACCCTGATTGTTTTGCTTAACCCTGATGCTTTGGTGCTTGCTAATCACCTTTAGTGGTGATTAGGGTTTGGTTGTGCTTTGTTGAGAGTTGTAGGGGCTACTTGCAAATAACCCAAGTCTAGGGTTTTGTGGGCAAGTTTGCCACCTTGTGAGGTGTTCCTTCCTCTCTTTGCTTCCTCTAGGGTTGAGAGGAAGGCTTGGGCTCATTGCTTGAGTTTGTTTGGGCCTTGAGGTTCCTTTTTTGAGCTTGGTTGAGCCTTGTGTCGCCCAAGAGAAGTGTGTGTCGCCCAGGAGATGAGTGTATCATCCTAGAGGAGTTTGTGTCGGCCATCATGGGTGTGTTTCGCCCATGGTGCCTTGTGTGTCGCCCATGGTGCATGTGGTTGTGTCACCCATGGTGTTTGACCCAGCTTTGACCTCGTTTGTGTCACCACTAGTGGACACTTGGAGCTTGATGCATGCATGTGGCAAGGACCTTGGACAAGTGTATAAGGCTTGCTAGAGTGGTGGCTTGAGCTCTAGGACAAGTGTCCTTTGGGTGGACGACACCTTGCTTGGACCAACCTTGTTTTCTCCTCCCTTTCCTTCTATATAGGTGTGTCCTTTCCTTTTCTAGGAGTTCCTTTGGTTCCTTTACTTTCCTCCACCTTGAGTGCACGACACTCCCTTCTTCCTTGCTTGTGTCGGCCGATACATCCCCTTGAAGGAGCAGTGGTGGCCGATATCCCTTGAAGTGTGGAGCTCTTCTTCTTCCTTGGAGCTTGGAGCTTAAGGCGGGTTGCATAACTTCTAACCCTAGCTACACTATCTCTTGTCATAATCTTGTTTATATGCATGCTAGTAGCTTAGTTCTTGCTTAGTATCCTTGTTGGCCGATCCTTGTGATATAGGGTTTAGGGAGCAATACTCCTTTCTCCCCTTGGTCTAGAGGAGTGAGTTTGAGTTGCTAGTATCATGAGCAACACCCCTCTTTCCCTGAACCGGTTGAGGTGAGCTTGTGTCCTAGTTGCTCAAGAAACACTCTCCTCTCACCTTGGGTTATAAGGGTGAGCTCGTTGGTGATGGTTGATGTGCAAAACCCCTCCTTCTTAGTCGATTGAGGTGAGCCATCTTCCTAGGGTTTTCGAGTACCTTGTGTATGGGGAAGAAGGTGACCTTGTTGGACGATATCTCCTGACCTAGTTGTTGGCCGACAGGCCTGTGTGTCGGGCATCAACCCTTATTACTATGTCGGGTGTCACGCCCCCTTCTTTGTTTCGTGTTGGTCGTTAGGCTTGGATCAGTGGGTGAATGGCATGAGGGTGCGTTATCTCTCCCTCTATCTCTCTCTTAGTTGTTATTCTCTTGTGATGACCTGGACAACAGCCCTTGTATCGGGCATTGTGGGATGGTATGACGGGCGTCGTGCTTACCCCTTGTGTCGGCCGATAGGCTAGTGGTAACGGGTGTTGCCCGATATATGAGGATGCTCGACACCCCACTCCTGACGCGCGTTGATCCCTCTCCTTGAGACGTTGTGTCATGCAACGCAGTGTTGCTGCTTGCTCTCTTGTCTGCCGTTGTGAGTTAAGTTTGGGTGAGGGTAGGTGGTCGTTACACCCCCCCCCCTTCTAGTGAGGGTTGTGGTGATCTATGGTGAGGGTTCTTGTATCCTCTTGTGACAGTTCCCAGTATTATGAAAACAACTAGTTGTATATATATATATATATATATCCATGCTTCTAAATGATGGTGACTCCTCGCTTGTAGTAGTGATAATGATAACACTTGTCATCATGCTTATCTATTAATGATAAGGAGAATAGTGGTAGTTACGCTAGTGGTTTGCTTAATGATAATGATAATGCTTGTTCTGTATATCCAACATGACTACATACATGAAGTGATCATCTTGATTATTCGTATAATACTAAGTTGAGGATAAGCATAGATATGGTTTGCTTAATGAGGTGCTTTATGCACTTGATCAGCAGATAATGTATAATTGATAAGTATAGCATCTTGAATGTCTTTTCATAATAGCAAGCATAGTCCTCATGTTGAAACTATGATTATTGTATACACTAACCATGCAGGTGATGCTTAGCCATGAAAAGGCTATGAGAAATATGTGATAAGTAACATCACTTTGATAATTACTCTTGTTAAAGAGGTTGCATGTATGATGTGTTTGTCCCATGATGATGATGTAAGCCTTGAGAGGCAGCGGCAATACATGATGAGGGATTGAGATCCCATGGTATGTGATGATCCTTGAGATGGATCTGGATGGTTGGCAAGAGGCCAAGTGATAACATGTGATGTTGGATCCTTGAGATGGATCAGGTTGATGTGATTACAATAATAACATAATGTTGAGTTTATGTTGTTTACTTTCTGTTAGATCTTGCATGCTATACAACTTGGTTGAATCTTGCAATCCATCTAAAAAGATACTAAATAATCACAGTGGAATATATCATGTAGTTGCCCTGGCCATAGATCCATCATCATCAGGATTTGGTGATGGTGAAACGAGTTCTCCTATGGGTTAACCTGGAGTGCATATTGTTGAATATGTGAGGTTGCTCCTAGCCTAAAGTGAGGAGGTAAGAGTGCAACTTCAGTTGTAGACTCAAGGGTTTGGATTCAGGCCCGTAGCCCATTTGTGATGAAGAGCATGGTGAACAGCCCCATGGATCAGGAGATGTGATATGAGGAGCATGAATGCGTTCATGGCTCAGAGCACGGTGAACAGGCCCGTGGCTCAGTTTCACTAGCGCCGATACCTGTACCAAGGCAGGCTATGCAGAGGGTAGCCTGACCCTGTGGCTAAGACCACTTCTGCATGAGACTGCGGTCCTGTTTGTGTTGTACTTGTGCACTGACCACGAGGTGGGAGGTCGTGGAGTCTGGCTCTTCCATGTGACCTTGTATGGCTCCGGCTCCGGGTTTCACAGTCGTCGGTTGGATTTGAACGGTACGGTTCACTTCCTCAGGGCATAAGAATATGTAATTTAGCCGTTTAGTATTTACTGCTTAAGACAAACATGAAACATTGGTTGAGGCCTTGTTTGTGTAGATATCTCTGTTATATCTTGCAGTTACTTCTATATTCCTCAGGTTATGTGGAAATATATCTTACCTTGTCAATCATATTCCATTGAAAGAGATTTGGTTATATGTCTTTTGTACAGCTGGTAAGCTTGTCGGTAAGAATAGCTTTACTTTATATAGACTGCTCTTGTTATACCTGTTATTAGTTATCTACTGTTAAGCTTTATCCTTCTGAGTTTCTGTAGTTGCTGTGGGGAGTTATGTTTCCTACTGGGACAATGTTCAATTGTCTCACTCCGCTGGTTTTCAGGTGGCTGAGCTAGACGCGGTGGTGGTCGTTGTGTTGCGGCCGAGCAGCCGGACGAGCAATAGAAGGCAAGTGATGGATATGCTGCTGTTTTGGATGTTTTGTAGTAGAGTCTAGAGTCATCCCTGTACTCTCAAGTCCTTGGCAGTGTTTTGACGTTGTTTCACAGCGTACGATCGATGATGTTTTGTGTATCCTGCTGTTGGCCGGATGTGGGCCTTTATGTATATGAATAGGTGGTGAACTCATGTGATGGATAGATAGTTGTTCCTTTAAGCTGTGGACACATATCAGATCTTGTGTATATATATAACATGTTTCTGTGCAGGATGAGGCTGGAATGTAATAGTTTCTCAGTTTAAGCTTTCCGCAAATGGTTTTAATTAACCCGTGTTTTTGGTAATCTGTGGTTATGGTGATTTCCGCACGTTTTCGTGTAACACCTCATTGTCTGTGTGATAGTGGGATGTGTTGCCACAAGTTTTGGTATCATAGCTCTAGGTTCACTGAGTCTACAGGGATTTAGGACTAGGTTGAGTCTATTCTTGTGAGTTTTTCAGGTTTTCTTACGATATCTTCTGCCCTCAGCAGAAGAAAAGTCAAGATGTCTGGAAACCATAAAGAACACTCTGATGAGTACAGTGATGCTGCATCGGTTGATGGAGCAGCTGGACAGGCACATGAAGATTGGGTGCCTGAGGTCCCCCAACCTAACCCAGCCATTCTTGAACATCCTACTTACCAACAGCTTATGGGGCAGATGATGGCTACGATGAATCTCAGGGTTGAGTGATTACCAGTGCCTCCTCCGCGAGCACAGGTTCCCCATGGTGAAGCATCATGTATTGGGAAGACCTTCGAGCGGCTTCGCCGAGTCGGAGCTTCAGATTATGCTGGAACGGCTGATCCAGCGGATGTAGATCTGTGGCTAACAAGTCTTGAGAAGGCTTTCTGTATCCTTGACATCCCTAAAGCAGAAAAAGTAAAGCATGATGTCTACCTTCTGAAGGGTAGTGCTGGTCATTGGTGGACCATCGAAGAAGAGAAGCGGCCTGGTGAGGTGATCTGTTGGGAAGTGTTTCGATGCGAGTTCGTCAGCATATACTTTCCGAAGATGTGTCTAGATGAGAAGATCAGTCAGTTTGAGAGGTTGCGACAAGGAACGATGAACATCACCGAGTAAGAAGCCAAGGTTTGTGGCACCGTCAGCAACGAGAAGTTCTGGTGTACCATCTCAGTGGTCTCCGAGTAAAGGAAGAGGTTATGTTTCTTCACCATCCAAGGCATACAGTACAACTTCTGTGGCTGTGACAGGGCCAGCTAGGCCATGGTTTGAGGACAGGTCATGTCATCTTTGTGGACAAGTCGGGCATTTCAGGCTCAATTGCCCAAATAGCGGTGTCGAAGTGACACAGCAGCCGAGACAGAATCTTCAGAGGTCAGAGAGGCCACAGCCCAGTAGTAGCAGAGGACGAGGACGCGGTCAAGCATCTCAGGCTGGATCATCTGCTTAAGGAAGCAGAGGTCGTGGACACCAAGCAATGGCTCGATTCTATGCTATGAGTCAGCCGGAGGCGATAGTCAACCCACGAGTAGTGACAGGTCAGATGGAGTTATTTCAGTCTGATATGTCTTCTTCTTGCTTTATATATGTTCTGGTTGACTCGGGTGCTACACACTCTTTTATCGCCTATAGTATGCTTGAGAACTGTCATTTACCTGTTAGCTGTAAGAAGGATAGTTTGTTGTTAGAAACCCCTCTTGATGGTTCCTCTTTGCTTCGAGAAGAGTGTCCATCTTGTGTCTTGTCTTTCTTGGGACATCGCATTCGAGTGGATCTTATACCACTTGATATGTATGGGTTCGATGTTATCCTTGGGATGGATACCTTAGAGAGGTATAAGGTTGTTTTAGACTGTGGTACCAAGCATGCGGTGTTCGATGATGCTGGAGAGAAGTGGATCTTCCAAGGAGATAGGAAGATTCTTCCGACGTGATTAGTATCAGTTATGGTGGCAGAGAAGTTGCTACGGCAAGGATGTGAGGCGTTCTTAGCTCACGTGGTGGATACCGTTGTGGTTACCAGGGCGAAAGGTCCTAGTCTTGAGGAGGTGCCAGTTGTCCAAGAGTTTGCAGATGTGTTTCCTGAGGAGTTCCGTGGTGTTCCTCCACCCCGAGAGATTGATTTTGAGATCAATCTGGTTCCAAGAACGCAGCCAGTTGCACAGACACCTTACAGGATGGCTCTGTTAGAGATGACAGAGTTGAAGAAGCAGTTGCAAGAGTTGTTGGAGAAAGGTTTCATCCGACTGAGTATGTTGCCTTGGGGTGCTCCAGTGTTGTTCGTTAAGAAGAAGGATGGTTCGATGCGGTTGTGTATAGATTACCAGCAATTGAACAAAGTCACGATCAAGAACAAGTACCCGTTACCAAGGATAGATGATCTGTTTGATCAGTTGTGTGGTGCTACATTGTTTTCGAAGATCGATCTACGGTCTGGATATCATCAGTTAAGGATAAAGGCGGATGACATACCAAAGTCAGCTTTCAGGATGAGGTATGGTCATTTCGAGTTCGTGGTTATGCCGTTTGGGATAACCAATGCACCTGCTGCTTTCATGGATTTGATGAACAGAGTGTTCCGTCTGTTCTTAGATCAGTTTGTCGTAGTCTTTATAGATGACATCTTGATCTATAGTCGGGACAGGCTAGAACATGAGCAACATCTTCGTCGAGCGTTGACTCTTCTCCGCCAACATCAATTGTATGCCAAGTTTAGTAAGTGTGAGTTCTGGTTGGAAGAAGTGACTTTCTTGGGTCATGTGATATCTGCAGAAGGAGTCAAAGTAGATCCGAAGAAGGTGGAATCTGTTGTGGGTTGGGAACAACCGAAGACGCCGACAGAAGTTTGTAGTTTTCTGGGTTTAGCAGGATACTACCGGAGGTTTATCAAGGACTTCAGTGTGATCGCGTTGCCGATGACGAAGTTGACCAGGAAGGATGTACCTTTTGTTTGGGATGATCGATGTCAGCAAGCTTTCCAGAGTTTGAAGGAGAAGCTGACCAGTGCTCCAGTGTTAATCCTGCCAGAGCCTGAGAAGGGCTATGTTGTTTTCTGTGATGCTTCCAAGAAAGGTTTAGGTTGTGTGCTGATGCAGGAAGACCATGTGGTTTCTTTTGCCTCGCGACAACTCAAGAAACATGAGGAGAACTATCTGACTCATGACTTGGAGCTAGCGGCAGTGGTTCATGCATTAAAGATTTGGAGACACTATCTGTATGGGGAAGTGTGTCAGATCTTTATGGATCATAAGAACCTGAAGTACATCTTTACGTAGCAAGAGTTGAACATGCAACAGTGTCGATGGATGGAGTTGATCAATGATTACGACTACACTATCGAGTATCATCCTGGTAAGGCAAATGTGGTAGCTGATGCGCTTAGCAGAAAGTCTTCTTCTCTTTCTTCAAAGAAGGCACAGTTGAGTTCCCTGGTATGCCATAGGCGAGATATGTTTGTTTCTCTGCGATAGATGAATGTGCATATGGAAGTTTCTTTGTTGTCTGGTCTTCTAGCATAGATGCAAGTCAAGCCTACGTTGATACAGCAGATCAAGGATGCTCAGTAGATAGATGATGCGGTACAATTGATCAGATCAGAGTTCAGTAGTGAAAAGCGTGATGGGTTTCATGAGTCCGAGGATGGACTAGTTTGCTATCGTGATAGTATGGTGGTTCCAGATGTTGATGATCTAAGGAAGTTGGTGCTCGAGGAAGCACACACATCGATGTATGCTATGCATCCAGGTGTCACCAAGATGTATCATAGTCTGAAGGACTTGTATTGGTGGCCCGATTTGAAGAAAGATGTAGCTGAGTTCGTGGCGAGATGTGCGGTATGTCAGCAAGTGAAGGCTGAACATTGGCACGAACTTTGCAACCCTTGCCGATACCGCAGTGGAAATGGGATCATATAGCCCTGGATTTCATAGTTGGTCTACCCCGGACAACTAGGAATCATGATTCCATTTGGGTGATAGTGGACAGATTGACGAAGTCTGCCCATTTCCTACCAGTGAAGACGACATATACAACTGAGAAACTTGTTTGAGTATATGTGGATGAGATAGTATGTTTGCATGGTGTGCCAGCAACAATAGTTTCTGACAGAGGTCCTCAGTTTACGAGTCGTTTCTAGGAACAGTTGCACAAAGCGTTGGGAATGTAGTTGAGGTTCAGTACAACTTTTCACCCGCAGACAGATGGACAGTCTGAAAGGACTATTTAGACTTTGGAAGATCTCCTTCGAACTTGTGTTTTGCAGTTTCTAGGCAACTGGGACGTACATCTTAGTTTGATAGAGTTTGCCTACAACAACAGTTATCAACGGAGCATTGACATGGCTCCTTATGAGGCTTTGTATGGGAGGAAGTGCAGATCTCCTCTGTGTTGGTATGAGTCTGGTGAGTATCAGCTGTTAGGTCCTGAGTTAGTACAGCAGACAACAGAACGATCAAAGTGATACAGCAACAGTTGAAAGTGGCACAGGATAGGCAGAAGTCTTATGCAGACAATCGCCGATGACCTTTGGAGTTCCAGGTAGGAGACAAAGTATATCTTAAGGTCTCACAGTGGAAAGGTGTGTTAAGGTTTGGTCGGAAGGGAAAGTTAGCACCCAGGTATATGTGGCCTTACTCAGTTATAGCACGTGTTGGTAAGGTAGCTAATGAGATAGAGTTGCCTCCAGAGTTGCACATGTTACATCTAGTGTTTCATGTCAGTATGCTGAGGAAAAGTCATCTGGATTCAGGTACAGTGATACATCCAGTGGAGGTTGAGCTTGATGAAGATGTGACCTACGAAGAGGGTTCTGTGGTGATCCTTGACAGAAGGGTCAAGAAGCTGAAGAGGAAGGACCTAGTTCTTGTGAAGGTTCTTTGGCAGCGTCGTGGCGTTGAGGAAGACACGTGGGAGCTTGAGGAAGAGATGAGGAGGAAGTATCCCTCACTTTTCTCTTCGGATTTCGGGGACGAAATCCCTTAAAGGGGGTTAGCTTGTAAGGACCCTGACCTTCGTTTAGGGTTTACACTGATTGTTTTGCTTAACCCTGATGCTTTGGTGCTTGCTAATCACCTTTAGTGGTTATTAGGGTTTGGTTGTGTTTTGTTGAGAGTTGGAGGGGCTACATGCAAATAACTCAAGTCTAGGGTTTTTTGGGCAAGTTTGCCACCTTGTGAGGTGTTCCTTCCTCTCTTTGCTTCCTCTAGGGTTGAGAGGAAGGCTTGGGCTCGTTGCTTGAGTTTGTTTGAGCCTTGAGGTGCCTTGTTTGGGCTTGGTTGAGCCTTGTGTCGCCCAAGAGAAGTGTGTGTTGCCCAGGAGATGAGTGTATCGGCCTAGAGGAGTTTGTGTCGGCCAGCATGGGTGTGTGTCGCCCATGGTGCCTTGTGTTTCGCCCATGGTGCATGTGGTTGTGTCGCCCATGGTGTTTGACCCAGCTTTGACCTCGTTTGTGTCACCACTAGTGGATACTTGGAGCTTGATGCATGCATGTGGCAAGGACCTTGGACAAGTGTATAAGGCTTGCTAGAGTGGTGGCTTGAGCTCTAGGACAAGTGTCCTTTGCGTGGGCGACACCTTGCTTGGACCAAACTTGTTTTCTCCTCCCTTTCCTTCTATATAGGCGTGTCCTTTCCTTTGCTAGGAGTTCCTTTGGTTCCTTTGCTTTCCTCCACCTTGAGTGCACGACACTCCCTTCTTCCTTGCTTGTGTCGGCTGATACATCCCCTTGAAGGAGCATTGGTGGCCAATATCGCTTGAAGTTTGGAGCTCTTCTTCTTCCTTGGAGCTTGGAGCTTAAGGCGGGTTGCATAACTTCTAACCCTAGCTACACTATCTCTTGTCATAATCTTGTTTATATGCATGCTAGTAGCTTAGTTCTTGCTTAGTATCCTTGTTGGCCGATCCTTGTGATCTAGGGTTTAGGGAGAAATACTCCTTTCTCCCTTTGGTCTAGAGGAGTGAGTTTGAGTTGCTAGTATCATGAGCAACACCCCTCTTTCCCTGAACCGATTGAGGTGATCTTGTGTCCTAGTTGCTCAAGCAACACTCTCCTCTCACCTTGGGCTAGAAGGGTGAGCTCGTTGGTGATGGTTGATGTGCAAAACCCCTCCTTCTAAGTCAATTGAGGTGAGCCATCTTCCTAGGGTTTTTGAGTACCTTGTGTATGGGGAAGAAGGTGACCTTGTTGGACGATATCTCCTGACCTAGTTGTTGGCCGACAGGCCTGTGTGTCGGGCGTCAGCCCTTGTTACTATGTCGGGCATCACACCCCCTTCTTTGTTTGGTGTTGGCCGTTAGGCTTGGATCAGTGGGTGAATGGAATGTGGGTGTGTTATCTCTCTCTCTCTCTTGGTTGTTATTATCTTGTGATGACCTGGACGACAGCCCTTGTATCGGGCGTTGTGGGATGGTATGACGGGCGTCATGCTTACCCCTTGTGTCGGCCGACAGGCTGGTGGTAACGGGCATTGCCCGATATATGAGGATGCTCGACACTCCACTCCTGACGCGCATTGCTCCCTCTCCTTGAGACGTTGTTTTGTGCAACGCAGCTTTGCTGCTTGCTCTCTTATCTGCCGTTGTGAGTTAAGTTTGGGTGAGGGTAGGTGGCCGTTACACCCCCCTTTCTAGTGAGGGTTGTGGTGATCTATGGTGAGGGTTCTCGTATCCTCTTGTGACAGTTCCCAGTATTATGAAAACAACTAGTTGTATATATATATCCATGCTTCTAAATGATGGTGACTCCTCGCTTGTAGTAGTGATAATGATAACGCTTGTCATCATGCTTATCTATTAATGATAAGGAGAATAGTGGTAGTTACGCTAGTGGTTTGCTTAATGATAATGATAACGCTTGTTCTATATATCCAACATGACTACATACATGAAGTGATCATCTTGATTATTCGTATAATACTGAGTTGAGGATAAGCATAGATATGGTTTGCTTAATGAGGTGATTTATGCACTTGATCACCAGATAATGTATAATTGATAGGTATAGCATCTTGAATGTCATTTCATAATAGCAAGCATAGTCCTCATGTTGAAACTGTGATTATTGTATACACTAACCATGCAGGTGATGCTTAGCCATGAAAAGGCTATGAGAAATATGTGATAAGTAACATCACTTTGATAATTACTCTTGTTAAAGAGGTTGCATGTATGATGTGTTTGTCCCATGATGATGATGTAAGCCTTGAGAGACAGCGACAATACATTATGAGGGATTGAGATCCCATGGTATGTGATGATCCTTAAGATGGATATGGATGGTTGGCAAAAGGCCAAGTGATAACATGTGATGTTGGATCCTTGAGATGGATCAGGTTGATGTGATTACAATAATAACATAATGTTGAGTTTATGTTGTTTACTTTCTGTTAGATCTTGCATGCTATACAACTTGGTTGAATCTTGCAATCCATCTAAAAAGATACTAAATAATCACAGTGGAATATATCATGTAGTTGCCCTGGCCATAGATCCATCATCGTCAGGATTTGGTGATGGTGAAACGGGTTCTCCTACGGGTTAACCCAGAGCGCATATTGTTGAATATGCGAGGTTGCTCCTAGCCTAAAGTGAGGAGGTAAGAGTGCAACTTCAGTTGTAGACTCAAGGGTGCAGATTCAGGCCCGTAGTCCAATTGTGATGAAGAGCATGGTGAACAGGCCCATGGCTCAGGAGATGTGATATGAGGAGCATGAATGTGTTCATGGCTCAGAGCATAGTGAACAGGACCGTGGCTCAGTTTCACTAGCACCGATACCTGTACCAAGGCGGGCTAGGCAGAGGGTAGCCTGACCCTGTGGCTAAGACCACTTCAGCATGAGACTGCGGTCCTGCTTGTGTTGTACTTGTGCACTGACCACGAGGTGGGAGGTCGTGGAGTCCGGCTCTTCCATGTGACCTTGTATGGCACCGGCTCTGGGTTTCGCAGCCTTCGGTTGGATTTGAATGGTACAGTTCACTTCCTCAGGGTATAAGAATATGTAATTTAGCCATTTAGTATTTACTGCTTAAGACAAACACGAAACATTGGTTGAGGCCTTGTTTGTGTAGATATCTCTGTTATATCTTATAGTTACTTCTATATTCCTCAGGTTATGTGGCAATATATCTTACCTTGTCAATCATATTCCATTGAAAGAGATTTGGTTATATGCCTTTTGTACAACTGGTAAGCTTGTCGGTAAGAATAGCTTTGCTTTATATAGACTGCTCTTGTTATACCTGTTATCAGTTATCTGTTGTTAAGCTTTATCCTTCTGAGGTTCTGGAGTTGCTGCGGGGAGTTATGTTTCCTGCTGGGACAATGTTCAATTATCTCACTCCGCTGGTTTTCAAGTGGCCGAGCTAGACGTGGTGGTGGTCGTGGTGTTGTGGCCGAGCAGCCAGGCGAGCAGTAGAAGGCAAGCGATGGATATGTTGCTGTTTTGGATGTTTTGTAGTAGAGTCTAGAGTCATCCCTGTACTCTCAGGCCATTGGCAGTGTTTTGATGTTGTTTCACGAAGTACGATCGATGATGTTTTGTGTATCCTGTTGTTGGCCGGATGTGGGCCTTTATGTATATGAACAGGTGGTGAACTCATGTGATGGATAGACAGCTGTTCCTTTAAGCTGTGGACACATATTAGATCTTGTGTATATATATAACCTGTTTCTGTGCAGGATGAGGCTGGAATGTAATAGTTTCTCAATTTATCTACTTTCCTCAAACAGTTTTAATTAACCCGTGTTTTTGGTAATCTGTAGTTATGGTGATTTCCGCACGTTTTCGCGTAACACCTCGCTGTCTGTGTGATAGTGGGATGTGTTGCCACACTAATGTGACGTGAATAGTAAGCCCTAACCCTATTGAGGGAATAGTGGTGTTACTATTGTATTGCATGAGGTAATATGTTATTGTTGCCTAGTGAGAGGTGACAAGATGATTATAAAAGTTTATTGTAAGAAATGATAATGTTTTAATAAACTTAATAAAAGGAACAATTGTATTCAATAAAGAATGTGAAAAGCTATGAAGCCTAACTTCAGGGTTTAGAACCTAGATAAGGATGTGATGATCAATGATGAGTTAAAGGAATTTACATCCCATGATCTGTGTAATCAGGATTGGTTAAAGTCCAATACCTGGCAGAGGTATAATGCCTGTAATCATGATTGGTTAAAGTCCAATGCCTGGCTGTGTAATCAGGATTGGTTAAAGTCCAATGACTGGCTGTGTAATCAGGATTGGTTAAAGTCCAATGCCTAGTTGTGTAATCAGGATTAGTTACAGTCCAATGCATGGCTGTGTAATGAGGATTGGTTAAAGTCCAATGCATGGCTGTGTAATCAGGATTGGTTAAAGTCTAATGCCTAGCTGTGTAATCAGGATTGGTTAAAGTCCAATTCCTGGCTGTGTAATAAGGATTGGTTAAAGTCCAATGCATGGCTGTGTAATCAGGATTGGTTAAAGTCCAATGCCTAGTTGTGTAATCAGGATTGGTTAGAGTCCAATGTCTAGCTATGTAATCAGGGTTGGTTAAAGTCCAATGTTTGGCTGTGTAATCAGGGTTGGTTAAAGTCCAATGCCTGGCTGTGAAATCAGGATTGGTAGTGTCCAATGCCTGGTGGTGTAATCAGGTTTGGAAGAGTTCAATACCTGGTAGAGGATCAATGCCTGTAATGATGACACAGGATTGGTAATAACTCAATGCATGTAATGATGACACAGGATTGGTAATAACTCAATGCCTATAATGATGACACAGGATTGGTAATAACCCAATGCCTGTAATGATGACACAGGATTGGTAATAACCCAATGCGTGTATTAATGATATATGAGTACATGGTAGATATAATCCCATATCTATTTAGTAGATTGGCTAAGGCCAACAGATTGAAACAAGAATGTCTTGTGGGTGACATATCAAGATAATGAGTGTCACAAGAGAAGTTTGACATGATGGTATAATATGATGGATAAGTGATATACATGTTCTTACTATTCCTTATTAAGAGAATAGATGATCTAATGTTCTATCATAAATAGTTGCAATGCTTTAAAAGATGAGAATGCTTTAAACTGCTTATCCTCTGCCCAACTTTATATCATTAAACTACAATAATAATGTTTTGGTAGAGAGTTATATCTCTCGCTGGGGCAATTATAATTGTCTCACCCCCGTGGGATCCAACATTTATTCTTTAGGTGGACAAGCATGGAGGAGACTGAGAATATCTTGCAGAGGAAGAACATCAGCAGCAACAGTGACAGCTCAGGTTGAGTGTACAGTCTGTCGTGTCTTGTAGATAGAAGTCTTATGTGTCGTATATGTACTCTCAGGTCCTCGGAGTTAGTAACTAGTGTTTTAATAAATCAATCTGAGATTTTGGCTTGATGCCTTGAGGTTCTTATGTTGTCTGTGTTTAGTTGTTAACAGAGAAGATGATGCTTGTAATCATGAAGAAGGAATGGTACAGAATATGTACTCATGAACCAGGATGTAAATGAAATACATTGGTTCTTGATAAAAGAGTTTTCCTATGTATGGATCTCTTTGCAAAAAGTTTTAAATTTTTAGTGATTTTTAGTAATCCGATGTTAATGATTGCTTCCGATTAATTAGTAATGATTTGTTCGAACGAAGTGTTTCACATGGTTTATGCAAAACAAACAGGGTAAGCCCAAAACAGAGGTCAGGGTCCTTACATGGTTGGTGAAGGGGCATGGGAGAGCACATAAACATTAGAGGAGGCGTTTTTGGAGCGCTGCTTTCCTCCGGTGATGATATTGTCCCCCTTGGTGATAGCCTTTCCAAACTTCTTCATGGTTGGGTTTGGAAGTGGAGGTGAATTTTGGATTTTGGTGGAGGGGTGATATGGATATAGATTTGGGTGTGGAATGGAAGGAGAATGATGTTTGGATGGTGGATGTGGGGTTTGTTATAGATTTGGGTGAAAATGGAGGGTTTATATGGAGGTTTAGTGGAGGGGGCTGTTGGGCGGATTGGAGATGAAGGTGGAGATGGAGGGCCGATTGAGAGAGAATGGGTGGTGGAAATGGAAGGGGGATGGCTGGAGAATGATTTGGGATCGATTGGAGGCCGATCGGGGGTGTTTTTGGTGGTCGGAGATGGAGATTGGGGGAGCGCGGGTGAGCTGCGTGCCGCCACGGCCATTTGCTGGAGGAAGAAGATGAACAAATGAAGGTAGGGGTTGGGTTTGGATGTTAAAAAGGTATTTTTTGCTGAATCAGGCTCGACCACGGTCGTGGCCAATCAACTTCAACACGGCTGTGGCGACTGCCCACGGTCATGGCCATTCTTGCCAAAACAACCTGACATCTTCTGTAACTTTGATGAAATAAACCCCAGGACTGTGGTGGATGCCCACAGTCGTGGCCATGCTTCCTTGACACAATCGTGGTAGGTGGCCACGGCCATGGCCATTATTCCAAAACAACATGTAACTTGGCCAAGTTGAAGCAATAAAACCCATGACCATGGCGGATGGCCACGGTCATGCTTGGACACTTTTTCCATGGCCGTGGCCGAGCTCCATAGCCGTTTTGGGGGTACTCCTTCAGTTTTCTCAATTCAAAAACATGAACTTCATTTTTATTTGTCATTTGGCCACAAATCTACCTTAATGACCATGACTCAACTTCTATCCCTTCTCTCTCTAGTATCTACCACCTTCCACATCATCAAAACTCAAAGAAAACTATTAGACACAAGTGTGTCTGTGTATTTGTGTAAAATAAAACAAAAGTATCAAAAATGTAAGGTTGGGTCAAAAATCCCCAAACCTATGTGGGTTGCCTCCCACAAGCGTTGAGTTTCTTGCCTTCAGCTAGGCTTCTTGGTGATTCTTCATTCATTCATCCATTTGGAATTCTCATGTGTCCATTCTTGCAAAACATGCATCCCTCATTTGCACTCAATGTGTTTTCCTCATCCCTTTCATCACAATAATCATTACCACTTTCTTCACCTTGGTGTCCTCTTAAATGCCCATTTGGACTTGTGAAGTGATAATGTCCAATATCCCTATCTTGGACTCGTGGGGTTGGGGTATTGTACATGTTGATGTTGATCTTCATGTCCATGAATGAGGCTGTCATAGTGTCACTGCGCACATGAATGTCGACATCAGCTGTAGATAAGAATGGCCTTCCCAAGATTATGGGAATCTTCCTATCTTCCGGCTCCATATCAAGTACAATGAAATCTGTCGGGAACACCATGCCTTTTTCTTTATCTATCATCACCAAAACATCATCCAATCTACCCCTAGACACTTTTATGGATCTATCTGCCAAATGGAGAGTGCAATGTGTTGGCTTCAACTTGCCTAAGCCCAGCTCAACATAGACATTATATGGAATCAAATTCACACTAGATCCCAAATCAAGTAAGAACCTGCCTATGTGATGTCCCCCTATGTAACTAGGTATGAGTTGGGCTCCTGGGTCCTTTCTCTTCATGGGAAGTGAGTGTTGTATGATTGAGCTCACTTGTTCAGTTAATCACACCTTCTTTGGAATCCTCCCCGTTGTCCTTCTTTTCACAGTGCATAGGTTCTTGAGGAACTTGGCATATGATGGGATTTGCTTGATAGCATCCAAAAGTGGAATGTTCACCTTCATTTGGCGAAACACCTCAAGAATATCAACATTGTGCTTTTGCCTTCTTATCAATTCTGGTGGCTCATCTAGTGCTTCTACAAATGGAGGATCACTATTTTTTGCCGTACTTGCATGAACATGAGGCGGAACACTAGGCATTGTAAGACCTGCAAATGGGATATGTGGTGGATCACATGGAATCCCAAACTCAACATGCGGTATCACAACATCATCTTCAGCAATATCAATCACAGTATCACCACTTAGTTTCCTTTGCTTTGCTTTATCAACTTTTCTTTGACTTGCGAGTTGCTCAAGAGTTTTCTTACTCCTTAGAACTGTCACAACACTACCTTGCTCATGGTGGAGAGGAGGAGCATGTTGTGGCTGTGGAGGAGGTGGAGATGACACTTGGGGTCGAAATTGAGGTGGAGAAGAGAATTGAGGGGGAGGAGATAATTGGGGTTGGAAAGTGATGTTTTGGGAAATTTGAGGTGAGGGAAGTGGTGGAGGAGTGTAAGGCTTGGAATAGCCCTGGAAGGAGTGAATGGGATGTACTTGCATGGGGGTGGACTATAGAAAATGTAGGAAGAAGGCATAGGTCCACTTGCTTCATGGTGGCTCATGATGGGTTTTGAAGACAATTTTTCTTCTTGGAGAGCGATTATGGAAGATAGCTACTCTATTCTCTCTTCCAACCTTGCAACATATCTTTGAACATCATCAAATACTTTCAATCTAGAGAGAACCTCTTCCTCAAACCTTAAGCTATATGTGGGACTTTGTGGTTCCTGGTAGCTATAGGAGTGAGGTGCCCTCTTTTCTTCCCCATAGAACTCAATAGCATTAACTAAATGACAAGGAGGTTTGGTCACTTGGTTTCTCATGAAGCTCACCATTTCACCAAACATTTTCATCAATTGTGGGCTTGAATCATTGTGAGTTGGAGATGTCACACCAAAATATAGGTCACTGACACTAACCATACTAGAAGCTTTTATCCTTGAACTTTCTGCCAAACTCTCAAACAAGGGCCATGTCTCTTCAGGTGGTTTAGCCAGAAAAACTCCCCCACAAGAAGAATCCACTGTAGCTTGAATTGCATGAGATAGACCGGAGTAGAAGGACTGAACTAGCTGCCACAAAGGGATCTCATGATGTGGACATTCTCTCAACATCTTTTGAAATCTCTCCCAAGCCTCGTGGAATCACTCATTATCTATTTGACTGAAACTTGCTATGGCACGCCGCATTTGTGTTAGTTTTGCTATAGAGTAGAATTTCCTCAAGAAAGCATTTTTCATCTCTCCCCAACTCATGATGTCATTTCTTGAATCATACCACTCTTTGGCTTTGTATTTGAGAGAGAAGGAGAACAAAGTCAACCTGATTGTATCATCACTTGTTGTTGGCATCCTAAAGGTGGAGCATACTTCAAGAAACGAGTCCAGGTGCTTATAGGGGTTCTCACTCTCTAAGCTGTAGAAGATGGGCAGGAGCCCAAGAAGACCTGGAGGGATGGAGAATTGCTCCCCTGGCATCTGATCAACCTTGCTAGCAATTGGCGATTTGTAGTTGCTAGGCATGAAGTAGTCTTGAAGTGGCTTGTGGAGTGCATTCTGGCCTTCCATCTTGTTTCCTCCCAAATGGCTTATCACATGCACAAAGCACAACCAAACAAAAGAGAACAAGTTAGTAAACCAATATACACAAAGAATGCAAAGAATGATGAATAAAGAATAGCAATGATGAGGGCAGTAGGAAAAGTCAAAGAAAAACTAACTAGCTAGGCTGAGCACCTCTAATCCCCGGCAATGGCGCCATAAATCTTGGTGCGCTCCCGCCAATGGTGTTACACACTACTCAATTGGAGTTTTGAATAGATGCAACCCCTCGGACGGAAGCACACAGGTTGATTCACTTTCAATATTTATAAGACCTAAACTAACACACCTACGTCTACTAAAACACTACACCCGTAAGCACACAGGGTCGTGTCGTAGTATAGGAAGGTGGCAAGTATAGGGTCGATCCACAGGGAAAAGAGGGGGCACTAGAGCTAGATTTAGTTTCACTAGGTTCCTACTGCAGAGACTAGGGTTAAGGGTTTAAAGGTTGTTCTGATTGTTAAAATACTATGAACAAGTGAGGAATTAAAGGCAAGAATGGAATCTACATTAACCCTAGACTAGATTAATGCTAAACGGGCAAGAAAGGATTAAGCTAGGTATGAAAGGGCAAATTACACTAAGGCAAGCAAGAGAGAAGCAAAAGAGAAATTAAAGAGCTAAGCTAGCATGAACAAGGCAAGAGCAAGGAAAGAAGTTAATTAAGCAAGGAAAGAACTAATTAAGCTAAGCAAGCACAAAACTATGGTTTTAAGTGTAAAGAGAGGTATGGGTTGTTTAGGGGTATGAACTTATCACTTAAGGTTGGGGGGTGACATATAAACATTATGATTCCATTTAGATTATCCAAACCAAACAACAAGTTAGAGTCTAATGAATTAAGCTAAGCTACTAACTGGCCATGGATATGCTAAGTTGTGTATAGGGGAACTAGTCCCTAACACCCCCTACTACCCTTATGAGGCTCAATTGGGTTAGGGATTAGGTTCAATTCAATTAGAGTCTAATCAAGTCTATGTTTCTAGATTAGGCATTCCTAGGGAAATTAGGGGCCGAGGGTAGTAATGGGGAGGTGAAATTAGGGTTTTGGACCCCAATTCCCCCACATTCTAGTCTTGAGAAGGCTCCATGCTAATTGCACTAGAATTATCCAATCTAGCTACTTATATCTCTCACTTAGGTTTAGGGAGATTGATTAGGATGTAGGAAGATGGGAGGCAACCTAGGGATCCCAGAATTGGACCTAGGGGCAAATCCCAAAATTCACACATATAAGAAATTTGCCTAAATTCCTAGGTGATTTCACAAACAAACCAACAAGCAATCCATGGAGAATGACATAGAAATAGAATATAATCATTAACAAATGGAATTACAACGTTTACATGCCATTTCCCCCCAACATGGGATCAAAGTAACATAATTTCCCCCAAACAGCCCACCCAAGGGGCATAACTACTCATATACATGGAAAATACAAAAAGAAAGGAAGAAGAATGAGTAGAGGAGTGAAAATCCATGATGAGCTCGGTGAAGACTCCTCCTTCTCCACCTCTGAGTAGCTATATCTCGAGCTCCCTCCTTCAAGGTAGGTGAATGGCATGGATGTATGGTGGGAATGGAAGGAAAGTAGGGTTTTGATGGTGGAAATGGTGAAATGGAAGTGGAAATGGTGAAATGGAGGTGGAATGAGGTGGGAATGGGTGGAGGACAAAATAGGGAGGCTAGAGTGGTTTTGGGTGTCTCTCTTTTGTGCCCCAGCCGCCGTCTATGTATATATAGGTGGTGGGGAAGCACTAGGGTAAGTAGGGGTAGGATAGGAAAATCAGTGTAAAAATACGATATGGTAGGTTGGTCACCACGACCGTTTTGATGTGCCACGGTCGTGGTGAGGGTAGTATGGGATGGTCATGGAGTAGGAACACATGCGTGGTATGGAGAGGGTAGTGGTATGCTAAGGAAGGCGGTGGCCACAGCCGTGGCGGAGTGCCACGGTCGTGGTGGGTGAGTGACACCACAATTGTGTTGGGGTAACACGGTTGTTTTGGAGGTAGAGGGCATGGTCGTGGAGCAGCATCACGTGCGAGTTGGTCTTCAGTGGCCACAGTCATGGCAATTTGGGGGGCAACTCCCTGTTGTCTCTATTAGTTTTTCACAATAAACGACACGACCGTGGGGGGTTCCCACAGTCATCTTTCACTCTTTTGACCACGACTGTGCAGATGGCCACGACCATGGTGTCTTCAAAGGGCCACGATCGTGGTGATCTGGGTGCAAATCCCCTATTGTCTCTGTTGATATTTCACAATAAACGCCACGACTGTGGGGTTGTGCCCACAGTCATGTTGGGGTCTGCATCACTTGATTGTCCTTCAAACTTCATCATTTATGGATGTCTTTGCTTGATGACGACCCTTGGCCAATGGAGGTAGGTTGAGGGAGATTTTGGGGCCTTCTTTGGACCCCCCCCCATGAGTGGAGGAGCCCTAGAACTCCTTCTCTCTCGTCCATCTAAGGCATGGTCTAAGTACCTGAAAACAGTGCAAAGAACATCCATAAGTGCATTTGGCAATGATAAACATATTAGGGGAAAAAGGCTTGTAATCTAACATGTTTAGATGTGATTTAAGTACAAAATGGCACAGGATGGAGCCCTAAAATAGGGATACATCACTCCTCTAGGTTTGATCTTGGGCAATATATTAGATGGATGTTGACCTCTTTGACTGATATGGGTCCTTACCCAAGATGTGTTGTTGGACGATATGCTCTTGGGTGATATTGTGTTTGCCCGATATGCCCTCTTGAGTAACCTGGATGACATGTATAGGCCATGCCTTTATGATGAGTGTTGAGCAACACCCCTCCTTCCTTGAGTTGTGAGGTGAGCTCTA
This sequence comes from Alisma plantago-aquatica, assembly GCA_963693085.1. Lineage (NCBI taxonomy): Eukaryota > Viridiplantae > Streptophyta > Magnoliopsida > Alismatales > Alismataceae > Alisma > Alisma plantago-aquatica. Next base: position 204,707,897 of record OY856410.1, on the reverse strand, counting down.
GCACTTGGTCGATATGATGATGGGTATGTTAGTTGGATGATTTGGGTCTCTCAAACCCTAGTTGTTGGGCGATATGTCCCTTGGTCGATAGGGAGCCCTAACTCTAGATGGGTGATATGCTGGTGCCTTGAACGATATGCAAGTTCTTGGGTGATATGGTGTGATGACCAAGGTGTTGGTTGATGACCGATAGGGATGTGTCTTGGGCGATAAAGACATGATGGTTGGGCAACATGGAAACCCTAACTCTAGCTTGGGCGACATGGGGTCTTGGCCGACATGGTGTGTTGCCCGATACCATCTTTTATAGAGTTTCTCGATATGGTAGATGCCCGACATGGGGCTTGGCGCCCTAGGGTTTGGTAGTGGCCGATACCTTTGGGTGAAGGATAGTGCTCTACCCGATATACCTATGATGAGGAATATGATACCTTTAGTGAGGGACAATGTGCTTTTGGTAAGGATTATCCCTTACATGACATACTTAAGGTAATTGTTATGTTAATACTTGCTTTGGTTACATGAGAATTCTTTGTATTGATACACTTACCTATGTTGCATGGTTGTTCCTCATAATGGAGTAAAGGGTTATAGATGTTCCTTGTACAAGTACCATTGTTTCTCTATGATTATGCTAACCATGCATGTTCCATGTGTATGGATATGAAATCAGGCAATAGCCATGGTGATGGTATGATAGTGATATGATATTAAACATCAAGGGTTATGATGAACCCAGTGATATATGATGGGTGTTACCCATGGAATGGCAATGTGTGCCTTGATGACGAGATTGAGTCCCTGTGATGTTGATCCTTGAGATGGATCTTGATGATTGGCAAGAGGCCAAGTGGTAACATGTAATGTTGATCCTTGTGACGGATTAGGATGATGTTGATGGCTTTGAGAATAAGAATGAAAATGTAACACATGATAATGAGATCTATATTGTTTACTTTTGTTTACATGTTACATAACTTGGTTGATCCCAACAATCCACTTAAAATACACTAATTAATCATAGCAGAACCTTTCATGTAGTTTGGTCTGGCCATAGATCCATCATCGTCAGTAGCTGGTGATGGTGAAATGGGTTCTCCTGCGGGTTAACCCGGAGCGCATATTGTTGAATATGTGGGGTTTCTCCTAGCCAAAAATAGGAGGATTAGAGTGCAACTGTGGTTGTAGACTCAAGATGTGTGATAGAGCATGGTGAACAGGCCCATGACTTAGTGTGATGGATCATGAATGCATTCATGGCTCAGGAGTACGGTGAACATGCTTGTGGCTCAAGATATACTAGCGTCGTAACCTGTACTAAGGTGGGATAGAGAAAAGGGTAGACTGCGTGAGCTAACCCTGTGACTAAGGTAACGTAAGCAAGAGAGTACAGTCCTGCTTTGGTTCTCGTACACTGACCATGAGGGTAGAGGTCATGGAGTCTGGCTCTTCCATTGACCTTGTATGACACCAGCTTTAGGTTTCACAACTGAAGGTTGGATTTGAGCGGTACAACTCACTTCCTCAGGGCATAATAAATCATAATCCAGCCATATAGTATATTTGCTTAGGGTAAACATGGAACATTGGTTGAGGCCTTGTTTGTATAGTTGTCCTAGTTATATCTTACTTCTAATTACATGTTCCTCAGATGTTATGATAAGATCCTATAAGACCTGTCTTGTCAATCATGTTCAATATATTATCTGTTTATATGCCTCTTAGATATCCTGGTAAGATGTTATAGAGGTAGTTCTGCTCCGATATGTTGTATATATGATTTTCTTATATCAGTTACCTGATTTATCTGTTATAGCTCTCCCGAGGTTGTATAGTTTCAGGGGGGGTTATGTTTCTCACTAGGACTGTGTGTCTCACCCCGTTGGTTTAAAACCTTTTTAGGTGGACGTGCTAGATGGGGTGGTGATCGTGGTGTTGCAGCTGAGCAGCAAGAAGAACAGTAAAAGGCAAGAGATGGATATGATGTTGTTTTTGGGTGTTTTGTAGTAGAGTCCTAGAGTCATCCATGTACTCTCAGGTCCTTGGAGGTGTTTTGATGAGGTTTCACAATGTATAGTTGATATGGCTTTCTTATCCTGTTGTTGACCAGGCTAGGTCTATTATGTACATAAACATGTGGTGAACTCTTGTGCTTATGGGACAGCTAGTTCCTATGAGTTGTGGACATGTATCAAGTTTATGTATATTTATATAACATGTTTCTTTGTAGGATGTGGATCTGGTTGTAATAGTTCCTTTCTTATCTGCTTCCTGCAATCAATTTTAATTAACCCATGTTTTTGGTAATACGATGTTTATGACAGTTCTGTATGTTTTCGCGTGGTGTTTTGCTATCTTTGTGATGGAGGGATGTCACATTGGCAGTGAATGTCCATAACTAACTTATGCCATCACAAGCAAAGAGTGGTGCCTAGTCGCACATCAGTACTACCCAAGTGAAGAGGAAAGTTGGAGAACAACTTTCAACCTACAATCTGTTATTGGTGTTATGGTGAATGTATAGTTCCTTTGTCACTGATATTCGGATTGAACTCAAGGCATGAACTTGTCATCCTCTACAAACATTCAATCCATCTTTCTTGATTTAGAGTAGACTATATGAGATATATGTAAGCTCAATATCATATATTGACCTACATGTGCATGGCCATGCATTTCTTAGTCTCACTCCTCAAGTGGCCAGGATATCATACTCCCTTAGGAGGGACAAATTCCATATCTATTACTCATAGTCAAGTCCCCATGTGTCAAAGTCACCCAATCATCACCGTTATAACAACCCATGTTTCAGGACTACGCTTGATGATGTCAAAGTGTACCCAACCACATGTGATGAGTGCAGTGATTTCAGGTCTAAGAACCACAGTCACCACCAATACAATAAGAGATGATCCTGACTAACCATGTGTGGTTTCCATGCATCACTCTTATAGTGGGTCTGTCTGATACATTATTCTCTAACATGTGTCTGTGTGCTTGGTTTGATATCATATATCATGACTGATGAGATTTTGTCATCAACCAACACACACTCTAGTCTTTTGTGTTATTGATGTCTATGGCCATTTCCACATTAACAACTGACTATGGACATAACAAGAATGTATACTTTTAACATATGTATGATCTCATTGTTCAGGTCCTTAACTTGAAGACATACATCATTGAGTATTATCATTCTCTACACATCTAACATTTTATACTGTTATCTCAAAATAGTTAAAAGATATAGACGAAAATTGCCTTTATTATTATCAAATCAAGTATCACATGCCTCATTGCAATCATCATATGATTGGCTCTCTGGGCATACTATACCAACACTACTCACTCAATGTTGCTGACAAGTGGTGGCTTTATCCCTTTTACATGTTTAGATTTAACTTTTGATTCAAAGAGGAGATATTTATGTGTAGTTATCCTTTTCTCACTATGTGAGGTGTGGAGTTCTCTTATGTTATGATGTCTTCTATATAAGTTGTCCCGAAGATAGAGAGTCTAGGTAGGGTGTGTGTTTGTAGATATTTATTTTGTATTTGATCTTGATCATGTATAGAATGTGGAATGTTGTTTTGTGATGGACTATACTTTTTTCATCTTTAGATACCTATCTGATAAGTGGATTCATGAGTTTGAGTTTTGGAATGACTTTTTGAGTTTATGTGTATTAATATGATGATAATGTCATGATGTCTTGTATGTATGCTTATGAAGCTAAGGATGAAATTAGAAGTATATATAGATTAGTATGGTCCGATAATGGAATAAATGTGTAACGGTACAACAAAATAATTAGGATGATATGTATTGTATGGCGTGGTTCCAACAAAATTTTAGTAGTATTTCAGTACATTTCTCCAAGTTCATTGATGTAGGCGACTAAACTCACACATATATGTACCCAAATAATCAAAGGGAAATGTCGTAGTAAAAGTTCCTTGGAAGAATAAAATTTACATGTCATTCATCGACATCCAAAGTGAGACAAGCTTTTCAAGAATAGTCCCCTTGTATAATTAAAACCCCACACTTTAGATACTATTTCTAAGTGTTATACCATAAGAATTAACAGTCCACTTCTTTCCATTCTCTATATGTTAATCTCTTTTAAGTTGTAAAACAAGCCAATACCCTATCATAGGTGGATATGAGCATGGACGGAGGGGGGGTCTGCCGGGGCCTTACCCCCCCAAAAAAAGATATATTTTAATTAGTTATAATTAATTAGTTCCTAATCATCTCTCTCTTCTCTTCTTGTTCCTCTTTTCCGAAATGGCAGTTGTTTTTGTTTCTTTCCTTATTTTTAGATCCTCTCATATTTTTTGGTTGTTCTCTCTCATCCATTAATATATATGTAATTTATAACAACAATCAATCAAAAAATTGTGCTTATGATAGAAAGTTTTAAAATGTACCCAAAAGATGTTCCCAACAAATGAAAACTACATTATTGTAATATAATCTTAATTAATCAAGCAAAAAACTCAAATTGTTAACTGACAGGAGTATTAAATTCTATTGAACCCGCCTCCCTATTTTAAACATCCTTATTTTATGGAAAACTAAGTAAATTTATAAAACCAAACTTTCTGTTACGACCCCACCTCCCGATAACCCCCAATTAAAGGAGACCGAGAGGTTGAAGCCGCACCCATGACTTCCGGATCAAAGGTTCGGCAATTAACCAAGAATAATTATCAAATTTTAACATACTATACTGAAAGTTGTAAGAAAATAAACTTTGCATACCTTTTGAAATTTTGGATTTCTAACTTGTATCCACTTAATGATTCTACGCTAACTAATCCTCCTTGTATTATTCTTCATGTATTTCACAATGTGACGATTTACTGTTTGTCCTTTTGGCTTGTACCTAAAACGCCGACAAACAAAACGTCGGTCAGCCAAAGCTGGTATGTGGGGGAAATAATAATCATTCAATTATATATAACAATGTATCGCATTCAATTATCATTTAACAAACAAGTTTACATTTTAAGTATAACTACGCGATCCATATGTACCCTATCCCCTGCGCTGTCCCTGCAGTGGACCTGGATACTACCTCCCATGTGGTAGATTCCCATTTTACCCCTCATGACTTCACCTAATAGGTGAATCAATTTCTAGGGCTGAGTCACATGGCACTACCCGTAGGTAGCCCACTCCTTAACTCATGGTATGCTAAGAGTCTCATGGCACTACTCATGTGTAGCCCAGTTTCTAACTCATGATACCCTAGACCTTGCTCTAGGTTATCCTTAGCCTTTGCATAGCCACAGGGGTGGACTCGTATCTAGCTAGTTATACATGTGTACTCATAGTGATAGCCATAGTCACTTTATAGTTGCATGAATTAAAACATCCAATAGTTATTTCATGCATTGAGGGAAACGTCGATACAAACCTCGGAAAACTAATCGGTATAGTCATAAGCGTAACCACATACCTGTTCAGAGCAACTTGAAGTCCAAATATTTAATATTTAGGAACAAACAATCAAGCAATCACCAATATCCTGAAATTAATACATAACATCCAAGTGTCATTGTTTTATTCCAAACCTCCTCAAGATCTACTTGGATTCCACTTTAAGATTTCTAGGTCATCCTTTAGGGTTTTAGCTTTCATTAATCTTCATTAGGATTTCTTAGATCCATTCTTCGAACTTTACCCCTTTTAGGTTAACAAACCCTAAAATATCCTTTTTCCATATTTATGAACCTTAATTGCTCAACTAGCCACTTCACTAATCTTTTATACTCAATTTGCCTTAGGATCATCATATCCCTATTTATTTACATATTTGAACAATTAAAACAATCAAAAGACATATTCATCTAAATTAGGGTTTTCAAGCTTATTAATGCATAATTATGCACAAAACCCTAACTTAAGCTAATTGTGTAAAAAGATCATCTTTTTAGATCCTATTTCCTCGTTTATCAATAACAGGCTTAAATTATCCATCTATCATTAAATCTAAAGATTGTTCGTTAAATAAATCATTAAAGATGATAGTTTCATGTACTTTTCAAATTCCATGCATATTTAAGTACATAAACCCTAAATTAGACTAATCATGTGCAAAGTTCTTCCTTTTTGAACTCAATGTTCCTTTTTACATTTAACAGATTAATATCAACTCTAAAGATCCATTAAACCTTATTAAACACATTAATCATATCATATTAGGGTTCCTTAATCTTTAAAGTACTAAAGATGATTACTTTCATTAATTTTCGGATTGCAAATAGAATTAGACTTCAAACACAATTTATTTGGATTCCTCGCGTTCTGAGGATCAACTTTCATATATAACTTTTTGTCATCCGAGCTATGAATCGTAAGTTACGAATTTTGCAAGAAAAACACTTACTTGGCCAATAGCATGCTGACACGTCAGCATAGCCATGCAGCGCGCCCCTTTGGGAAATATTTCGAAAAGTCGACTTTTCCCTTGCGTAAGTGAAGTCTTCTACAGCCCGCGGAGGGGCATTTCGGTCAAAGGCCTCTTTGGCCTTCTTCTTCCTCGGGCAGAAGGCGCGCAGCCGCCCTAGCCGCCACCGTGCAGCCATGCGCGGCTTGTTCCTCGTTCCTGGACCCTCCACGACCTTCGGGGGTGGGTCCTCGACCTCCGCCGACCCCTGCTGCTCTTCCCCGTGCCCTCAGCCCATGGCTGGTGTGGAGCGGGGTTAAACTGGAACTGGACGCTCACGTGCAGCCGTCCGGGGTCCTTCGTCCTCCTCCCCTAAGGCTCGGGGGTCGCCGCCCATGGCTGCCCCAGCCTCGCAGAACCTAGGCGCACTCAAGGCGTCCCCAGGTCGTGGCCGTCATGGCCATGCTCGAAGGAGAAACTGCGGCTCTTGCTGCTGCGTTTACAACAGCTTGCCGACCTACAGGAGCATGGGTTTGCTCCTCCAATCCTTCCTAGGTCGTCGTGGAGGCTTCCTTCCTCCATCAAGACCATCAATTGAACCTCCATTGCTTCAAGTTTAGCTCCCTCCTTTCCATTAGGGTTTTGAACGTAGGGAAGCATGAAGAAGATGAGGAAGAAAGTGGGAGACGTGGGATCTCTCTGGAACTCGACCCTGGGCTCTACCCCTCTTATAGGGGAGGGTATCCCCGTCCCAGACTGCTTTCCCATGAAGCAACCAAGTCATATCCCAACATGGAAACTCATTTTCCTATTATAAAAACAACCTTCTCTCTCTTCATCATCTCTTAGATATTCCTTCTTCTTTAAATCTTATAATTCCGAAAATTACTTCTTTCATTCTCTTAAAACTTGCCCTTTATTCTAATGGCACGAAAATCTATTTTTCCTTTAATAGAAATTACTTTCTTTTTAACAATACCTCATAATTCCTTAATAATGCATTATATTATCCTTTTATTTTGCCTTTTTAGTATCTTCACTTTATTTCTCTTTTATTTTCCTCATTGGCCTTGATTTTATTATTAGAAACCTCATGGATACGAAATCTCACCAAGAAATCTCATTTATACCTCTTTCCATTCATTTTCCACATTTTATCATTATTTTCAATTTCTTTCTTAATAAAGAAATACATAATTAATCTTTTCTTTTTCTTATTGCTTTTCTTTGCAACTTTAGACTCCTTGGAACCCAAGGAATCCAAGAGGCACGAAATCCCTCTTTGGATTTGCCCTCTAGAGGTTTCCATCTTTTTCTTTTCTCAAAATTCAATTATCCATTTACTAATTGAATTTCCTTTGTTATTTTCCTTTTTATTGGGCCCAATAGCCAATAAAGCCCACAAATCAAACAACAAGGCTATTTTAAACGAAATCCAATTATTCTCAACCAAATATATGATTATTTGTTCAAACATCTTTAATATGAGAAATTATATTTCTCACCAATTGAACCCAAAATTTGGGGTTATAACATCCTTCCCCTCTTATAGGAATTTTGTCCTCAAAATTCAGGCAAGCAGACAAACAATTCAGGATAAGACTTTTCCATGTCCATCATTGGCCCCTATGTGGCTTTGCCGTACTCATGGCGTTTCCAAAGAACCTTTATCATCACATATTCTTTTCTCTGAGCTCTTTCATCCTGGCGTCTATAAACTACACAGGTGACTCAGGCCATTTCAGCCTCCCTTGGGGCTCACTAGGTTCATTGCTCAGCACATGGTCGGGGTACCTCACATAGTGCTCTAAATTGGACACATGGAAGACATCCCACATTACTTTATCCTGAGGGTAGGGTCAAAACCTAACCATCACCACCCATCCATCTCTAATGGACCCATGTATCGGGGACTCACCTTTCTCAGCTGCAGCTCAGAGGGGTCGGACTCTCACATTACATTCTCCCACAGTGCATTGCATGTTAGTCTACTTTGCATATACTCACGACTCTCGTCATTTCTAGGCTCCTTTCAGCCCTTGCATGATCAATGTGACTTCATCTACACGCACTGTGGTCCCTTTTCTAACCATCATGTGATCCTTCTCACCAACATCACCTTACTGAAGTGGTGACCGACACAACCTCCCTTATAGAGCTTCTTATAAAACCCGATACAGGCTATGGTAGTCATTGTCACATCTTTCACAGGACAAGAACTGTCTCTAGCTATCACCCTGAACGAGCACACATGCCCTCATCAGACCCTTTAGTCTGGATCATACTAACCATGGTTAGGGGTGATAAACTATACTAATATTGAGTTCTTCATGTACCTACTTCCACTTTATGGAAGTGAACCTCTAGGTCAAACTCAAGATCTTATGAACTCACTTCATGGTGTAGTTGGACCACCTCTCTCATGGATAGTTCAACCAGATCTATCCCTTAATAAAACTCTTTCTTTCTCATGCCATCTAGGTAAGGCGATCTACCATAACCCATATTGCATCTCGACCTTCCTAGGTCTAGGGGAAACCTATCACAACATCCATAGTAATAAACTCCCTTTCTCTCTTGGGACTTTTATCCTTTATATCAATGCACTGGGTTACTGGTATCCGTCCTTCACCCTCAGATTGCATGGCCATATACCACATGCAACTTTATCTTAGGTATTTAAAGTACCACTATCACTTATTATCTTTGTGGTACGGTGTATGGTGATCTTAAAATCATGATCTCTTGTATGTCATGTTTCCTCAAGTTTGATTCCTCAGAAATCCTATACCACTCTAGTCGGGTTTTTATCACCTTCTTTTCCAAATAAGTGCACTTGAGGTTCTACCACCATCCTTTCATTGTATCAAGGACTAGACTGGCTAACCAAACAACTCTTAACTTTCAACGTATCTTGTTACATCTGAGTGTTATCCAAACACCTCTTTTTTCCAAACCTAGGGTTAGCCAAACAACCTCTTCTAGCTTCTGGTCAAACAAGTCTTAACCAAAGCATACATTACCACCTCTCATCCTTAGGTATTAGGTAACATTGAAGACATACACTTCCATGTATTTCACTTATTATGTCACCTCAAACTATATGTTTATCCCCATTAAGAACACTCTCTGATTTCATCATCATGGTGACCAAACTCAACCTGGTATAACTTGTAAGCTCCACTTAGCTCATGCTAGAAACATCCTCATAAGGTGACTACCTCATTCCTCTTAGTGTTTACAAACCATCCATGTATCATCCTTTTTACCAGAGTAGGTTATCTTCACTATCCCCATTTCTCGTGGCAACGTTCCAACCTACATTATCTTTTATCCTTGATGTATGGCATGCGTAATGTCCTATCTCTCACTCCCATAACAAGAGGAAATAAGCATTTGGCTGCAGTCCAAATACAGAGTTCTTCCTGTTCCAAGAGTAGAGATGGTACATCCCACCTTGCCCATACACCTTTACATCTAAGTTGCAACATGCCACATATGTCTCTACATCACAGACATCATGATATCAAACTAGTCTTGAACCTACTGAGGTTTATATCCTTGGTCATTTCCTCTAGGTCTATAGGGTACCGGCTCTTTTGGGGTCATCCCTCTTCCCTCATGCATCAAGAGAGTGCCCTACTCATCTGCCCTTTGGGTCCCATGAGTTCATGACGGTGATCAATCTCCTAACCCATGGCCCTCAGACAATGATAGTTGTTACCTCCCGACCCTATGGTCATGTGCATTTGGGGAAAAATAGGCAACTCCTATATTCATCGGTCTTATCCCTAACTGACCCTAGGATAGACTTAGGATTCCCCATCATAGTACATGTTCACTTAGAACCTTACCCAAGTCTTCATCATCTCTCTTTCTGCATTCATGGGCTGACCTTCATCCTTTCATTGAGATCATGGAAACCTGCCTACCTTGGTCAATCCCTATACTTGTTACCTCCATGGTAACACATCTGCATGCACTTAGAGATGGATATCTATGGGCCTACGGGTTCATTCTCGTACCATGTACTTTCCACTTAGCTTCTCAAGATCCTAAGAGACCTCTTTAGTTACCTTAAACTAACTGATATACACCCTCCCAAAGGTGTCTCTTTCCCAGGATGGGAGGAAATCTATCCCTTGACAGCAAGGTCACAAAAGCTCTTAGGTCTAGGGTTTACATCCACATGAGCCTACTTAACCCTAGCAAGCCATTAAGGCATAAACAGATCACCTACTGAACCATACTAGGTCATACTTGTCCTCTTTCCTCAATGCTGGATCAAGATCATACCTTCCTTTATCATCAACCTAGCTATGAGAGGTTCATTACACATACCTTACACTTAAGGGACTTCCCTTTTCCTTTATTCATGAGGCGTACCATGCTCGAAACTATAGAAACTTAATTCTCATCATGAGCATTAGGTATACCACTTCCCCTCTTAGGCCTGGGAACCCTAGGTTCACTTTTAGGTGTCCAACTGCACGCTCTATCTCTGAACCATGAATCAAACTGGCAAAAGGCATCTCGTGCACTTCCTGTCATCCTTCTTCTCGATCAACACTTTAGGGTTGGGTCCTCCTTAAGGACGACTCACAAGGTACAAGGCCTCATAACCTGCTACTAAACCTTTCTAGGTCTAAGGAACTCTTCTCAGAAGGTAAACACATATACCGTAGGCACATAGGCACCAGATGCTTCATCTTCTATCTCTAGGGTTTGGTCCCTCTAAAGGCAACCAAGATATCATCAATTTCCAGGGATTGATCATGAAGCAACCACTATCATCCATTGTTCAGGGTTTTTAGGCTTCCAACCTTCTTGCTGGGTTTTGTGCTCTCTCTAGGGCTAACCCTACATCCAACCTCACCATTAGAGGTCCTTTCTTCATGAAGGATCAACCTCAAAAGCATGCCCTACATAGGTGAAGCCTAGGTTCGAACTTATGTTTGCTCAAGATCATCCATAACCCTTTATGCTCCATCATAATTCCTTATCCAGGTTTTCACCCTACTGTCAGCACTATCACATGCCCTAGGTGCCAGCTATACCCTACTTGCACAAGCCCATAGGGTTTCTAAGGTTCTTCACCAACCTCACCATCTACGGAGCTATCCTTTACCCTAATCATGCACGACCCTTCCGAGGGTTGGGTTTCCAAAGGTGTTAGGTCACCCATGGATCCTATGGCATCTCAAAGGCATGTCCTTTCAAACACCTGGTCCAACACATCTTCTCTATAACCTTCACTTAGGGTTAGGGTTAGCATCATCCTCAGAGGATGTGCTAGGTCTCTACTTGCAATGGAGATCTCTGTCTCCAAGACTATCTTATCCTCCTGACAAGAAGGTCTACTCTCAGGTCTATCCTGAGGACATGACAACTTATGTCATATGACCTAAGCATGTATCTATTCTTTAATTTGTGCTTAATCTATTAAGCTTATGTCCATGACATCTTATTTACATGCTTTTCATTAATTTGATGGAGGATTCCTTAAACCTTATTAATCTTACCCATACCCCAAGAGGGTGATGAGGAGAAAGAAAACCCTAATCCTTTAGGTCTTTATCAAAAAAATTTGTGATGAGAAGGGATGAATAAGATGAGAAGTCCTAAAGGTATCTTATTTTGATTCATACCCTAAGACTTTGGCCACGCAGTCACACAGATCTGGGAGTCCTCGTATTCCGACTAGCGGTGTGGAGGAAAATATTGCCAGCCCCCGGTCGTGATCCTTTTCTAGACACCTCCGTCTTTCGGATAATCCTCTAATAACTCCCTTGGGTTCTATGGAGTTTGTAAAATTTAATAATTATTAATGGTTAATTGAGGAACCCAAGCTCTGATACCAAATGTTACGACCCCACCTCCCGATAACCCCCAATTAAAGGAGACCGAGAGGTTGAAGCCGCACCCATGACTTCCAGATCAAAGGTTCGGCAATTAACCAAGAATAATTATCAAATTTTAACATACTATACTGAAAGCTGTAAGAAAATAAACTTTGCATACCTTTTGAAATTTTGGATTTCTAACTTGTATCCACTTAATGATTCTACGCTAACTAATCCTCCTTGTATTATTCTTCATGTATTTCACAATGTGACGATTTACTGTTTGTCCTTTTGGCTTGTACCTAAAACGCCGACAAACAAAACGTCAGTCAGCCGAAGCTGGTATGTGGGGGAAACAATAATCATTCAATTATATATAACAATGTATCACATTCAATTATCATTTAACAAACAAGTTTACGTTTTAAGTATAACTACGCGATCCATATGTACCCTATCCCCTGCGCTGTCCCTGCAGTGGACCTGGATACTACCTCCCATGTGGTAGATTCCCATTTTACCCCTCATGACTTCACCTAATAGGTGAATCAATTTCTAGGGCTGAGTCACATGGCACTACCCGTAGGTAGCCCACTCCTTAACTCATGGTATGCTAAGAGTCTCATGGCACTACTCATGTGTAGCCCAGTTTCTAACTCATGATACCCTAGACCTTGCTCTAGGTTATCCTTAGCCTTTGCATAGCCACAGGGGTGGACTCGGATCTAGCTAGTTATACATGTGTACTCATAGTGATAGCCATAGTCACTTTATAGTTGCATGAATTAAAACATCCAATAGTTATTTCATGCATTGAGGGAAACGTCGATACAAAACTCGGAAAACTAATCGGTATAGTCATAAGCGTAACCACATACCTGTTCAGAGCAACTTGAAGTCCAAATATTTAATATTCAGGAACAAACAATCAAGCAATCACCAATATCCTGAAATTAATACATAACATCCAAGTGTCATTGTTTTATTCCAAACCTCCTCAAGATCTACTTGGATTCCACTTTAAGATTTCTAGGGCATCCTTTAGGGTTTTAGCTTTCATTAATCTTCATTAGGATTTCTTAGATCCATTCTTTGAACTTTACCCCTTTTAGGTTAACAAACCCTAAAATATCCTTTTTCCATATTTATGAACCTTAATTGCTCAACTAGCCACTCCACTAATCTTTTATACTCATTTTGCCTTAGGATCATCATATCCCTATTTATTTACATATTTGAACAATTAAAACAATCAAAAGACATATTCATCTAAATTAGGGTTTTCAAGCTTATTAATGCATAATTATGCACAAAACCCTAACTTAAGCCAATTGTGTAAAAAGATCATCTTTTTAGATCCTATTTCCTCATTTATCAATAACATGCTTAAATTATCCATCTATCATTAAATCTAAAGATTTTTCGTTAAATAAATCATTACAGATGTTAGTTTCATGTACTTTTCAAATTTCATGCATATTTAAGTACATAAACCCTAAATTAGACTAATCATGTGCAAAGTTCTTCCTTTTTGAACTCAATGTTCCTTTTTACATTTAACAGATTAATATCAACTCTAAAGATCCATTAAACCCTATTAAACACATTAATCATATCATATTAGGGTTCCTTAATCTTTAAAGTACTAAAGATGATTACTTCCATTAATTTTAGGATTGCAAATAGAATCAGACTTCAAACATAATTTATTTGGATTCCTCTCGTTCTGAGGATCAACTTTCATATATAACTTTTTGTCATCCGAGCTATGAATCTTAAGTTACAAATTTTGCAAGAAAAACACTTACTTGGCCAATAGCATGCTGACACGTCAGCATAGCCATGCAGCGCGCCCCTTCGGGAAATATTTCGAAAAGTCGACTTTGCCCTTGCGTAAGTGAAGTCTTCTACAGCCCGCGGAGAGGCATTTCGGTCAAAGGCCTCTTTGGCCTTCTTCTTCCTCGGGCAGAAGGCGCGCAGCCGCCCTAGCCGCCGTCGTGCAGTCGTGCGCGGCTTGTTCCTCATTCCTGGACCCTCCACGACCTTCGGGGGTGGGTCCTCGACCTCCGCCGACCCCTGCTGCTCTTCCCCGTGCCCTCAGCCCACCGCCATAGTGGCTGGTGTGGAGCGGGGTTAAACTGGAACTGGACGCTCACGTGCAGCCGTCCGGGGTCCTTCGTCCTCCTCCTCTAAGGCTCGGGGGTCGCCGCCCATGGCTGCCCCAGCCTCGCAGAACCTAGGCGCACTCAAGGCGTCCCCAGGTCGTGGCCGTCATGGCCATGCTCGAAGGAGAAATTGCGGCTCTTGCTGCTGCGTTTACAATAGCTTGCCGACCTACAGGAGCACGGGTTTGCTCCTCCAATCCTTCCTAGGTCGTCGTGGAGGCTTCCTTCCTCCATCAAGACCATCAATTGAACCTCCATTGCTTCAGGTTTAGCTCCCTCCTTTCCATTAGGGTTTTGAACGTAGGGAAGCATGAAGAAGATGAGGAAGAAAGCGGGAGACGTGGGATCTCTCTGGAACTCAACCCTGGGCTCTACCCCTCTTATAGGGGAGGGTATCCCCGTCCCAGACTGCTTTCCCATGAAGCAACCAAGTCATATCCCAACATGGAAACTCATTTTCCTATTATAAAAACAACCTTCTCTCTCTTCATCATCTCTTAGATATTCCTTCTTCTTTAAATCTTATAATTCCGAAAATTACTTCTTTCATTCTCTTAAAACTTGCCCTTTATTCTAATGGCACGAAAATCTATTTTTCCTTTAATAGAAATTACTTTCTTTTTAACAATACCTCATAATTCCTTAATAATGCATTATATTATCCTTTTATTTTGCCTTTTTAGTATCTTCACTTTATTTCTCTTTTATTTTCCTCATTGGCCTTGATTTTATTATTAGAAACCTCATGGATACGAAATCTCACCAAGAAATCTCATTTATACCTCTTTCCATTCATTTTCCACATTTTATCATTATTTTCAATTTCTTTCTTAATAAAGAAATACATAATTAATATTTTCTTTTTCTTATTGCTTTTCTTTGCAACTTTAGACTCCTTGGAACCCAAGGAATCTAAGAGGCATGAAATCCCTCTTTGGATTTGCCCTCTAGAGGTTTCCATCTTTTTCTTTTCTCAAAATTCAATTATCCATTTACTAATTGAATTTCCTTTGTTATTTTCCTTTTTATTGGGCCCAATAGCCAATAAAGCCCACAAATCAAACAACAAAGCTATTTTAAACGAAATTCAATTATTCTCAACCAAATATATGATTATTTGTTCAAACATCTTTAATATGAGAAATTACATTTCTCACCAATTGAACCCAAAATTTGGGGTTATAACACTTTCTGTCAACCCAACGTTGTTTTTTATGGAAGTTAGAATATTTTAATATGACACATGTAAATATTTTATTATATTACTATCTATGAACTTTCCTTACACACAATAAACTCTATAAGTCAAATGCCTTTCTTTGCACACAGTTCACAGAGAATCATATCCTTAATTACTCTGTGCACACACATAGTAAATACAAACTTTTTCTTCAAAAGAAAAGTCATCTCTCCATCAAATTTTACTTTCCTAATCTCTTTCTAATATGTATATATAATTGATTATGACTTTGACAAAATAATATAAGAACCCCTACTAGTCCAAGATACAAAAGAAAATTCATCTCTTCGTCACATTTTATTTTCCTAATCTCTTTCTAATATGTATACAAAATTGACTATGACTTCGACAAAACGATATAATAACCACTACCGGTCCAAGATCATATGTTACAAGATTTGAAACAAATAAAAAATAGAGAGATACAACTTATTATATGTCGTCATTGTCTAGTTCTCGAAAAGTGCCTTTCATTGGCAAAGAAAAAATAGAAACTATTGTATATGGAATTGTTAGATCTATATGGACAATAGGTAGTTTGGGTTTTCTAGACGGTGAAAAAGGTACAAATCTATCTTCATACTAATTTTTTTATCATATTGTTTCATCTCATTAAGAATACGTGTTGTTATTGAAATATTATTAATTTGTTAAATCACACTCATGTACGATGTATCTTTTAGAACACTTAGTCAAATATAAAACTATTTTTTATGTCTTATAATAATATATAACAATCATTCAACATTATATTTAAAACATTTTATATTTTCCAATGATGCTTTATATAGATATAAGTCACGACAAAGAAGAGAACAATTGATTGCTTTTACCCTCAAAGTACACAATGAAGAATAAAATCCAACCAATTTCAATGTCCATCTTGATGCTATTGTCATGGAAACTCTTGTTGGTCCTAGTGATTCTCCTTTAATTGATGAAGATGTTACATCAACTAATCCATGTCCTAAGCATCCAAGATTTGATGAACAACATGTACACGAGCATTCCACAGTTCGTGATCCTAGCTTGAGACGTCAAATCTGGGATCATCCTATTTGTAAGCAAGATGAAATGCGAAGAGCTTACATTTTAGCCGGTTTGTATCAACATCTCTTAGCAACCTATCTGACATCATGGTCTGAGAAGCATCCACATAAATTCCAATCTGCTTAGTTCCAAAAATTTTCAACATGGCTAGAGTATTCTCCGTCAAAAGATGCAACGTTCTGCTTGCCATATTTTGTATTCGAAAAACCCCCAACAACACGTTTAGGATCATCTACCTACACATTTGAGGGCTTTTGGAATTGGAAAAAAGTTGGTGGAGTTTATTGTATTTTCACAATGCATCTTGGCACAGATCCTTGCTCTCCCCATAACGTAGCTGAGAAGTCTTGTAGGGAATTGATACTCCAAATGGGGCATATTGACAAAGTCATGGAGTGACAATCAAAACACCAACTTTTGTCGAATCGCCTACATCTTAAAACTTCCATTGATACTACACGGTTGTTAGCATTTCAAGATTGTTCATTTAGAGGAAACGATGAGTCTTCATCTTCCAAAAATAGAGGCAATTTTATCGAGATGATTAAGCTTTTACCTCAATATAATAGCAACGTTGCTGATGTGGTTTTAGACAATGCTCACAGAAATGCCAAGTACAGTTCACCTAGAATTCAGAAAGAAATCTTGCACATCTTAGAATAAAAAGCTCAACAAGCTATCTGTGCAAAAATTTATGATGCACCATTCTACATAATTATCGAGGAGGCTAGAGATGAATAAAAAAGGGAACACTTAGCTATAGTTGTAAGATTATTTAACGAAGATGGTCTTGTCAAGGAACGATTCCTTGATGTTGTGCATGTTGGAGACACTTGTTCAATTTCTTTGAAAAAGAGTATTTATTCTATGTTATTGTGCCATAGTTTGAGTGTTTAGAAAATTCGTGGTCAGGGATACGATGGCCCAAGTAACATGCGTGGTGAGTGGAATGAAATTCAAGCTGTTTCCTTGAAAGAATGTTCATTAGCTATTACGTTCATTATTTTGCACATAGACTTCAGTTTGCATTGGTTGCATCCTCTAGAGAAGTTATTCCTATCCATTAATTCTTCACTAAATTGGCAACAATTGTTAATATTGTTGGAGCATCTTGCAAACGCACTCAAGAATAACACTCTGCACAAGCTAATGAGATTGCTGAAAAAATTGAAACAAAGGATCTTGAAACAGGTAGGGGTTTAACCAAATTGGAACGTTACAATGCGCAACTGATAATCGTTGGAGCTCGCACTACAACTTATTATGTAGCCTAAATGTATGTATGATTCCACATGTTCAGTTTTGTGCAATGTCACAAACGATGGAGCTACTTATTCTCAGCGTGGAGATGCAGATGCATCTTACAACATGATTAAATCATTTGAATTTGTGTTTATTCTACCCCTAATGAAAGAAGTGTTGGGGATTGGTGATGCTCTTTGCCAAGCTTTAATAGTTGATTTAATGCATATGGTTGATTACTTGACCATGACCCCCCCCCCCCCCCCCCCCCCCCCCCCACACACACACACAAATTGATGGCTCCATCCCTGGATATGAGTATGTATATATGTGGTTAGACGAAGAATCTGCCATTAATGGGTTTTACATGACAAGGGTTTGTGTGTACGCGGAGTATGATGGTAACCATTCTGCATGTCGGTATGATTATGCCTCGTCACTTTTCATAGAGCCAATGTCCGTTATCATTGAGATCATTGCAATGTGCGCGTTTATGGTGTGCGGCTATACCTAACGGAAAAGATGATTAATTTCATAGTTTGATGAATTCTTTGAATAGTATCTACAGTAAATAGTTGTCATGAATATTTGAAGGTATGAGTTTGAGGCGCGCACATGATATCTCTCTCTAGACTATATAGTCCTAAAGAATGTTATTTATTTTTGCATAGTAACACTAACAAGGCGTTGAGCCGTTGTGTCAGTGAGCACGCAGGCGTTGTCTATGTCGCCTCGTACGGGTTGGGTTGGCCGCCGGGAAATGCATCGACTACTGCATTGTTTGATAAGGCTATTGGCTATTGCATTTATAGCCGGTGGTGCAAATAGTTTATCACGGTGAGGAATGAGCGGCCGATAGAGTTTGCTCACTTTTCCAGATAGAAAATATAATATAAAATGAGAGTGGTGGACAATCGTGTGTTTAACGATACGATTGTTAACAATTGACCTATTGTTAGTAATTGTCCATCACTACCCCGAGTAATCGTCAATGTTTTTCCAAACGAAGCATAACCCTGGGAGCGGCTTGCCTGTTTTGTTTTCTTCCATTCAAGCAAGCGTCCGCTCAGCGACCCTAGACTGGCATTTCAAACCGCTGAAGCGAGTCGGTCCAAACTCCCACCGATCTAGCCTTGTATGTGAGCGAGCTATTGAGCTACTATCATTGATCGCGGTCCCGACCCTGGCGAGACGGGAAGTGCCAACTGCGAACCGGACATCGCATTCCCATGTGACGGTAGATTATGGATTCTCCCAACGGACCCTATTAATTATTATGAGGTCGTATATAAATATACCTGGGTTGCCCCATCCGGTCACCCGTCAGTCGCCTACCCGGGTGATTCGAACGACATAGACCACCGCCACGGCACCACCGTTTCCACTGCACGGCACGGCATTTCCCCCTCTCAGCTGGCTGGCCCAGTAGTTCAGCGACAAAGCCGGGACAGCTGCTGTTCTGCTGCTTGTTCCACACACCCGGAGGGAAGGAGAGGCGACCAACTACTACTACTACCTTTGCCTTGCCCCCACTAACCCACACCCACCACCTCCACCTTCATCACCTCTACTACCTCCACCTCCTCCTCCCCCCATGTCCTCCTAGTCAGGTCGGTCAGTCAGCCCACTCCATCTCTGACTCTCTACCAATGCCCCCTTGAGCGGTCTTCCTCCCTCCTCTTCCTCCGCCTCCCACCCAAACACAAGAACCCAAGAACGAAACCCCGGCGACGCATCATCCCATATACCATGGCGCTCGCCAAGCACTACCACCGCCAACCCCAGCCGCATTCCCTAACCCGCAAGTCCTCCGGCGGCGGAGGCGGCTCAGCCTCCCCACCAGCCACCGCCACAGACGTCAAGCGCCTCGTCAACCACTGCATGAACCGCCTCTCCGACCGGGACACGGAGCCCATGGCAGCCGCCGAGCTCGAGTCCATGGCACGCTCCCTACCCGCGGGATCCCTCCCTTCTTTCCTCTCCGCCATCTCCGACGCCCGTCCATCCGACAAGACGCCGCTCCGGAGGCACTCCGTCAGGCTCCTTGCGACTCTCTCCAAGGCGCACCCGCCGGGTTCGTTAGCCCCGTTGTTCCCAAGGATGCTGTCGGCGCTCACGAGGCGGCTCCGTGACCCGGACTCATCCGTCAGGGCGGCTTGTGCAGAGGCCGCGGGACAGATCGCGGCCGCGGGGTGCCCTCCTGCCGTGTTCATCAGGGTGTTGTCTGAGAGCCTCTTGCTCGAACAGGACCACAACGCGCAGATCGGGGCCGCGCTGTGCCTTGCCGCCGCCGTCGACGCGTCTGCTGCCTATGAGGAGGATGGGAACAGTGATGACGACAATGCCTACTACAACAACGGCGATGGATGTGCCCCAAGGCTAGATCTCGCCCCGCAGCTCCTACGCCTCCTCCCGCGCCTCCTCAAGCTAGCTAAGGCAGACGCGTTCAAGGCCAAGCCCGCGCTCGTCACGCTCCTCGGAGCCGTCGCGGCGGCGGGAGGGGCGTCGACACCGGCGGCGCTGGGTGTACTCATCCCGTGCCTCAACGAGTTCCTTGCCAGCGACGACTGGGCCGCGAGGAAGGCCGCCGCGGAGGCGCTGTCGCGGGTCGCCGCCATCGATGAGGCGCATCTCCTGGCTACGTTTAAGGCGTCCTGCATAACATCCTACGAGTCCCGGAGATTCGACAAGGTTTGATTGGAGATTCGCCGCGCTTTTTTTCTTTTGTTGTTAAATCCCTTGCGTCACCTGCTTTTTGTATGGCTGCTGACGACGATCCAATGGGTGAACAGGTCAAGATCGTCCGCGAGTCCATGAACCAGATGCTTGAGGCGTGGAAGGATCTGCCAGAAGAAGCTGCTGGGGGAAAAGGATCTAACAACAATGCCGACACGCAGGGCGTGCATTACTCCGCTACAGCCACATCGATGGACAGCAAAGGTCAGAGACCGTTTGTTGAGCACAGATTAGATCCCTTCCTGATATCTTTCTTCAATGTAACCATCTACGAAATCTGAGGAGTTAGGTTTTGGATTTAATCATACACACTGCATTCGGTTTCTTCTTCTTCTTCTGTGTCTTCTACCCTCATTAATAAACTACAAAAACCATCCATTCTACCTAACGCATTTTGATCTGGTTAGATATTTGTTACTTGCCTATATCCTTTAGTACTACGAGATCAGTGCCGTCCATCTTACGCTGCCACTTCTCATCATCTTTTCAACTTTTCCTACCATCCACAGATGTAGCTAGCGACGGCTGCTTCCCTCCAGCATCCCGGAACGCCGGCTCCGCGAAGTACAACGCCACAGACGTGGCCGCCGCAAGGAAGAACAGGTTCCCAACGAGCAGATCGCCACCGCCAGAAGCCACCACGCCGGCTCCTACCAACAGAAGAAACGTGGCCACTCCGGCCACAGACAAGAGAGTGAACACGCCACCGCTGTTCCGTAAGCTCGACCGAAACAACAAGAAGCCCGCAGATTGGAAGATTGAGATCGCTGTCCCCTATGGCCAACCAGTCAAGGTTGTCCATGAGGATAATGACGGCGGCGGTGACACCTATGAGAATGTTGGTGGCAGTTTTGAGAATAATAGGCCAAACAGGTTTGGGCATTTGAAATCGAGGGCTAACCGTGTGGTTCCTGTTCTGGATAAGGAGAGTTCTGGATCCGCTCCCGGTGGAGGTGCGGATGAGCTCGTTGGGATGAAGCACAAGGAAAGTGGCGAGCTTGCGTCCATACACAAACAGCTGGTCCAGATCGAGAATCAACAGTCCAGTTTGATGGAATTGCTCCAGGTACATTTTTAGGAGCACATGATGATGCAATCAAATTTGTATCCTATTCCTATTTACATATTTTTATTAACTTTAGGGGGGGGGGGGCATTCATATTGATTACCCATACAATTGTTGCCCATCTTGAATAGCAGAACGAATTTTCTTCATCGGCGGCATTATTGTGCAATCAAATTGGTATCCTATTCCTATTTATGGACCATATCACCCATACATGAAATGATTTCTGATGGTCTGTTGTCTTTAATTGCTTTTCCTGTACAACACAATCATATCTTTCGCTGGCCAAAACTACCTGCCCTACTACATGTCTGCTACGCCGGATAAATCCTGTTGTTTTCTATACTGGTAAAACATTACTGTTCTACATAAATTATGTTGAAATAATAACCGCTAGAGTAGTTGCGGGGATTTGATGCTGTCTAAGGAACTATAGTTTGTATGGTGTAATTAGGCTGAACTTGTTTCTTATTGCTGAATGATATAATCAATTTTCTTCAAATGGCTAATTCGAGGTTTTCCCACAAGCTACCTAGACAAATCGGACGTGTAATATCATGACAAAAAAAAAAACCCTGTCTGACGTGTGAAATACCATGACATTTGGCACATATATCGTCGTGTCTAAGCAATCTAAATGTATCTTCGGGATGGCCAAAGTTTTGGGCGTTGGTCTAAGTATGACACTTGGTTGGATCCAGGGCACGTCATTAGTTACTTCAGAACTTGAATATATTATAAATCCTCTAGAGGCAAACTACCTTGAAGCCATATTTAGATTGTAAGAGATCCCGAGACTGTGCCCGCACCATTTGATCATTGAACGCCAGGCTGCAGTAATTTGTAACCGTTTTAATGGGGAGGATAGAGCATATTGGTATGTATTCCGTGTAGATTTCCATCGTTTAGTGCAGTGGTAAATGGATTATACCTTCTTAAAATTTCCACTTTCAACTAGAATGTATCCTGTGCATGCTTTTGGTGCCATATTTATGGTCTTCTAGTTAGAACGTGTTCCATGCATATTTTGGTTATCAAATTTGCTGCCTTCAAGTTAGAAAGCATTATGTCCTATACTTGCTAAATGTAGCATAAACCATCTGAACCCATAACGTAGTGACCTTGAAACCTTGCTCCACTTAGTTACACTAGTCATGCCATATTTATGCCCTAATTATGTTGTCCATTTTTTGCTAATTCCCCCTTTTTTTTTGACTCAATAACAGAAGTTCATCGGAAGCTCTCAAGATGGCATGCGTTCTTTGGAAACAAGAGTTCGTGGTTTGGAGATGGCATTAGATGAAATATCCCAAGATATGGCTGTGTCCGGAAGGATGGGATCTGACTCCTTCGCTAGCACATGCTGGAAATTACCTGGTGCAGAGTTCCTAAGCTCAAGGCTGTGGAGGAGGACAGAGGGCAGATACCCTAGATATTCCGTTTCAGGTTCGTCTGTACTGACAGGAGGAATCAGACCTTCTACAGACAGAGACAGCAATACTTCTTCAAATTGGGATAAGCGGCAATTTGGAATCCGGGGCGGTTTTGTTAATCCGCTTGCTGAAGTTAATCCACAACATGAAATTAGCTCTAAGAGAGTGATAAGGAGTGCAATGCACGATTCTACCAGCACATCAATCCGTGATACAAAGCAGTACGATGGTCCTATTGCAGCTAGTACATGTGGCTCTGCGCCTGGTATGACAAACAGGTAACAATCTTATCTCTTGTGTTATTGTTATTGAATCATGTGTTGATGACAAGTGATTCTTTTGCTATAACCCCATACAACCAAGGATTGCCCTAATTATTTACCTATTTCCAAAAAAAAAAAAAAGGATTGCCCTAAAGCAAAATTCTATGTTTGTATAATTTCCTATAAAATATAGGTTTAAAGACCTATCTACTTTCATATTATTACTGTATGTTTCATCATCACCGTCTCCCATACCATCACATCGAATGGTTAAATATTACTAAGTAATAAATGTTACTCGTATTTATGACTAAAAATACAACAATGTACTAAATTTCTCTTAGTTATGGCAAAGAAAACAAAAATTGATAGTTTGGGAAATGTTTTTTGCATTAATGTTCTTAATTTATAAATTTGATGTATCCACCACTTGAACTTTTAGAACGTACCAAATTTACTCGAACATGATTGTGTATTTGGGTATAAGAATGCTGTTTTGGGATAAGTGAACTAACCATATTTTTCCTCATTAACTTAGAATATTAGTGATGGTAATCCAGTATCTTTAATCATATATTCATATATGTAGCCAACTTGTAGTTGACATGCAATGCATATGCAATTTACCGGTACACTTACTGCATCCGTGCATTATCAAATTCATCTCAATGCATCTTTGCTACTACTGATTGTCCTTGTTATGGAATCATGTTTTACGATATTTTCTTCTAAGTGGAAAAAAAGCACAAAAAGTAGAATCTTGAATAGTTATTCTATGTCTTGATCGTCCATACACTCTTTTACACAGTAAATTCTGAAGGTCATATTAGCATATTGTTTTCTGTTACACTTTGTTGAAACATTCGGTAATCGTTGATATGAACTGGGAGTAAACTGTCACTGAAATTGAGTTATAGTCACTAAACAAGTTTAAATTATTTCTCATAACATAATTATTCAATTGCCTATTGTAAAAGGTTCATACGCTGTCTAGTTCTAAGACCAGTAGTTTATATTGATGCACTGGAGTTATAGCTAGGTCAGTCCATACACAGGTTTGTAAGCTACCACTGACTAGTGTCATATTTGCTTGTATGTTATCAGATCAACATAGTCCGGCAACACCGAGTGATCTGGTCTGAAATTGGTGATGCTAGTGATGAGCTGAGCACTTTTTTGGAGCTGGCCGATAAACACTGCCTCTACGAAATATGTATGAGTGGGCCACGCGATAAGCGGGCCACTATTGAAATTCCTGTACAGTGAAGACCGTGGAACATGGTTTAGTTCACAATTTTATTGTGATGTATTTACAGACGCATTGCCGCCGAGTATCAATCCATTACATCCGTTTTCTCCACAATTGCTGGGAAACCACGGATTACGTCTCTATATATTGCATGTTTTGATTAAGATTTATTTCCTTTATTGAAAATAAATCTATGTTCATATTTATGGATGTACGGGTATTTGACGTAAATGTTATCCCAAATAAAGGGTGTAGCATGAAATCTGTGGAAAGACGCTGACGAGTTCTAGTAGCAAGAGACGTGATCATGGCAGATCGCTGAAATTTTGGACCAATATGCTGCTCTTGCTGCAGCCCGCCTCTTGGGCAAAGTGCCAAGTTGATCTGGTACCTGGGCTGACCACAACACCACAGTCCGCCCCTCCCCCCTTCTCTATTCAAAACGATGCTAATAAAACCCTGCAATTCATTGTCAAATCCTCCACGGCGGCGAAAGTGGTTGGGCCCAGTGGAAAACGGTCGGATTTGCTGTTCTGTTTACTATGTGATGCTGCAAAAAGCGGGGTTAGATCTTTAGGTTGCAGCTACTTTTTTTTTGGTAGTTGAAATCATTGTTTAAGCATGTCACTGTTCTACTTGAGATGCAGAGAGCCGGTCGACTGCTATTCAACAATATTAGTGTCGAGATTGCCCAAAGTAGTCATAATATGGTTGTGAGGTTTGGGATGAAGATAAAAGGCACAGAGCATGAAGATTTTACGGAGGACTTTATTACTTGAAATATCCCCGCCATCTCATGTCTGTACTAACCTTTAACAAGACTCCTTCAAGGTGTTAAAAAATGATTATTCACTAGTATTTGAATACAATGAAGTCACAAAACACACTGGATTCCATCTTTCTACGAGTAGGAAATCGTTTAACTGACCTTTCTTATTCAACGTTCCCATCACCTTTGACCCTTCTCAGAGTCGTGGCAATTGTGATGGCGCACAGAAACATTATGTGCTCATATTTTAAAGGTAAATAATGTATTATTGACCTTTTTGCTCATGATACTGCATAAGCGTTTTCAGATCGCCAAAATTACTCAAAAGCGCTAATACACAGTTGCTTTCAACCCCAACTTTTGATTCCCGTTAATCCTCATAAATTTGGGATCTTGAGGATTGTCTGTGTAGCGGAAACAACTTTGTTTACTAGAAGACCCTCCTAATGGGGTGTGTATGTTTCTTAGATACCTAGATCAAGGGTACAATGGTTATGCTTTTATCTCGTGAGTACTGATATACATGGTTCATACAAAACTTTTGACTACCATACTTTGGGGTAATGCAAAAACCACATGCAGAAGACGACTAGGAAAAGACAACCCATGTGGAAGCATCTTCTCACACAATGCAAGAAGTAGAAAGGGTTCTTTGGGCTCTGTCCATTGAGAGAGAGAGAGAGAAAGAGAGAGAGAGAGAGAATATTAATTTCAACAAATGAGAACGATCTTCTTTGTAAGGGAGACAATTGGAGATTATTACCATTATATATTATTTACTTACCAAAGAGAGTGAAGAAAATGATATATTGTTGACTCAAGGTTAAATTGACTAATCTTTTATTTTGATGATGCTTACATCATTCTATTTATTTGTGTGTAATGTTTTTACCTGAATGATTTTAAATTAGATAGACATATTCCAAATGTCAAAACTTGCAAAACCTAATTTTAAAATATCAACCCATTTAAGCACAAAGACCAAGATTGAAGAACATATAGTCTTCTCCTTAGATCTTTGATGTAAACACTTTAATGATTGTATGTAGGGATGAGCATCAGGTCGGACTGGCCCGATTCGACTCACGATCCAGTCTGCATACTTCGATCCAGACCCGAATCCCATTTATAATATGGGTGGACCGAGCTTAGAATTTAAACCCGTATTTTATTATGGCCGGGTACGGGCTGAGATAAACCCATGCCTAAAAATCCAAATGCCCAGATTGGATTTTATGTACATTGAATCGGTATACATCTATGTTTGTCCTGAAAGATACATATACATATTTCTTGATGCAATATATAATACATATCCAACCTATGACAACATGGATATTCTGATCAATCAACATGATTAGTGAATTGATACTAGTAAGATAACCATCATTGACATGGATAGACGTACTTGATTTCTTTATTGTGATCTCACTGTGTCATTCAAATAGAATCTTTTATTGTTAGCTATGTATATTTTAACAACTGAATAAAACATGACATCCATATTTTGATTTGCAATATATATATAACACTCAAAAAATTCATGTCATTAGCTCATTAAAGAAAAATAAAGAAGCAACCGACTCAGTGCATAGTAGATTCTACTCATTTTTTGCTCATATTCCCACATGTAGGAGGTAAATGATCTTTTGCCCTTCTCCCATTTCATTTTATATGCATGTAGGATTAGGAAGCAAAAAGCCATCATATTGTAGATTCCATTGAATTTTTAAGGTATCATACATTTACATATACGAGAAAAAGATTTGTTGCTCTTTCAATATACATTTCATTGCCATAGGGGATCACACAACTAAGGTATACATATTCTGGCTGCATAGATAACAAAGTATATATATATATATATATATATATATTTGAAGGTTGATCACAAAGTATATATCATACTAATTTAGATTTTATATAGCAAGTTAGATCTAGCAAAATTTAGTATGATCATTCGATGTTATAGGGGAAAACCCGAACCCGGCCCGAAAGTCAACATTCTTATGTGGGTGGGGTACGGGTTGACAATTTCTAATTTTATCTGGGCCAAAACCCAGCCCGACACCCACTTTAAAATGTGGGGTTGGGACATGAAAAATTCGGTTTAGCCTAGCCCGATGCTCATCCCTAATTTGTATGACTTGTTGTGTTAGGGATGTTGTACCGATATGATCTCGAATGCGACAAGTACTTGTTGCGGAAGTGTTACTGACAAGCGTGTAAGTTCAAAGAAGAAACACCAGATTGATGTCAAAAACTCTCCTCAATATGAGAAGAGAAACCTATGAGAAAATACCGGCCAACAAGCACTATGTAATCAAGATTATAACTCACACCATCTGGATTCAATTACCCCTAAATCCGGGTATCCCCCCATGAGAACAAAGATGAGGAAGAAGAGAATCACACTCATTGTATACAAAACCTTCCTTTTAACTTTCTCCCCTCATGACATTGTTGTTGTTGGGTACTTCTTGATACCTCTATGACCATGACTTGGTTGGACCGTTGTTGCTATGACAATACTATGTCTGTAACCACCAACTGTTACTTCACTTCAAGATAAAGTCGTTGGCCATCTCTTATCAACCAAGAGAGCTCTACCAATTGTTCTAGTTCTCTGACGCTTCTACCATGGAAGACACCAACAAGCAACTGGACATATCACATCAATGATCATCTCAATAGCCCCCCCCAAGGCCTCTATTTATAGGCCTCTATGCCATGTGGTGGCAACCAAGAATCCTACTTTAATTTCCAATTCAATTTTAGACGATGATTAACGTCACACATAGGGAATCATCTTCTTTTCTTTATGGATTTAACTTTAATGTGTGTCGTTTACACAACAATTCACCAGGGGGTTAATTCCTAGAGTTTAACTTTTTCTAATGACAAAGCAAGTGATTTGAAAGTCAGTTAATTTATTAGTATAGAAAGGGTTGGTCCCATGGAACAACATTTTTAAAATTGGATTTTTGAAACAAATGTTCTTTGAACAATTTTTGACAAGAATTAAGTTATAATGATTTGAGGGTGTTATGTTAGAATGAAATGAAAGGAAAACTTCACTAAAAAAATAAATGAATTACATTAAGAACAAGAATAAGAAATTTGCACTAAGAGCATGAAAAGAATTATGTTAGGAACAAGGGAAAGAAATTTATGCTAAGAAAGAAGTAAGGAAGTACAAGAAGTTAAGGTGATTGGAAGCAGACATGAATTCGATAATGAGGAATATCAGGGTTATGAGTTTGACACCAATAGCCTATGTAGAAATTAGATCAATAAACTCGTGAATACAAAAAAATTAGAAGAGGGCATGTGAAAAATTTCCTAAAACGCACCACAAAAATTCAAACTCCCCGCAAGCCCGTTGATCCTGATGCTTACCGATCCTTGCCTGATCATCCCAAAAAAACTCCTTTTGAGATTTTATTCAGAGCTTAATGCACTTATATTGTTCTAACTTGGGGGTCTGAGATCTCTTCATTCAAATGTTAACAGGTGGAAAAGCGAGAGATCAAGTCATTAGCCATACAATAAACACATCAAAACACCATCTAACATTCTATATCATAGAGTTAAATCAGATCTAATCATCTACATGATCTGGCTACTCCCCATGCCTCAACATATGAAACTACTCACACATCATAGAGAGACACACAAGAGTGAAGGAAGGAAGAAGAGAAGCCATATGATAGTAATAGAAGAAGAATCCAAACAGGACTCTGATCTAGCAACAATGAAATGGCACCCTTCTTCAATCCTTGATCAAGTAACAAAAGAAGATCAAGACAATATATTTGAGCTAAAATTTCAATATAGAAAGATGAGTACAATTTACAAGAATTTTGGAAGAAAAGATGTAAACAAGATCTTAAAGACAAAATATTATAAATAGATCGATCCCTTTCTTTGTGGAGCCCCCCTCCTTCTATAGGGAGAAGAATGGGTGGAAAACCTAAGGACATTCTAATTGTGACCAACAAATTCTTTAGAAAAAGTCTATCATAGGACTTCCATTTGACCAAGTGGGAGTCCCAGTCAATTGACTTGAACGTGTGGCTGCACGGGCCCAAGGAAGTGAGTCAAATACCTAGAAAGTGGTGGCAACATTCTCAAGATAGACTTGTATTCCACCTTCGACTTTCTAGGCCCACTTTAGGGTTTTAGCCTCCATAATACTTTTATCACATTTAATGCTCTCTTAGTTTGCAAACCCTAATTTCAACATCATAAGCCCCATTATCATATTTTGTTTCTTTCAAATTAACAACTCATATTTCCTTATAGTTCAATTCATATATGAACTCTATTTATCACTAATTTCACATTAATCCACTAGAAAACCCTAATTACGAAATTAAGGGTATTTATCTACAATTGGGAACTTTTATACTCAAAATAGCTTATAACAATCAAATCTCATCTTTATACATGAATTTGACCAGTTAAACCCATTAAGAAACATAATTACTAACATTAGGGTTTTAAGGCCCATTAAAGCTTATTTATGTACATGGAACCCTAAATTAATCAAATTATGCATAAAGTTCATCCTTTTAGGTATAATGCATCTTTTTATAATTAACAGGTTAATATCAACTTTAAACATCCATATAACCCTTCCTAATTCATTAATCATCAAAGATTAGGGGTTTTCATCAATTAAACCATTAAAGATAGCATCTTTACATACTTTTTGAATTGCAAGAATAATTAAGCTTCAAATATAATTTATTTGTGTTCCTCTCATTTTGAGGATCAATTTTCATATTTTGGAGCTTCCTATCAAAAGTTATGATTTTTACAAAGTAAATCATTTTCTTGAATTATTTGTTATTTTTAGAAAAACTATGGTCGCTTGATCCAGGGTTCACTGGACAACGCGGGATCCAAAGGCACACGTTCATGCCCCTAACTCATGATCAAAAGATACAAATGACTGATTTGTCCTTACCTAAATTGAAGGCGCGGGAGGACCTTCTTGTAAATTGCCCAGAAGTCTTCTTCTTCCTCACGTGAGCAACCCTCTGTGAGCTGGAGGTCAACTCAGAGGCTGACTCTAGGATCTCATCCACCAACGAGCAAGCTAGGAGGCTCGGAAGCTTTTCCACAGCCATCTGAACTCGACTGAATCCTCAATTTCACGCTCGTGTCGTGCCTCCACCCCCGACAGATCGTCAGAGCTCCGACGAGGTTGACTGGAAGATGAAGGGGAAGGTCAGGGTTATTTCTAGAATTGAACTCGCCAACACGTTTGTCGTCGCTCTCTGAAGATTCTAGGGTAGCCGGTGCCCTCATGAGCCCTCTCCTATATATAGGGTCAATGACACAAACTGACATGTTGGGGACTCTCCACTTTGGCGACAAAACCACCCACATGTTGGGTTGGTTCACACCGGAAACCTCTCTCGAAGGTAATGGAGTTCTTCTCGCTCCAAGACACCCTTTCCTCTTCAAGAAATCCACCGATCAAGGATCTCGCAGGTGGACTCTGCGCAAGCAATCCCCGTGAGACTGGGTTTCACTCCCAACTGTTGGATCGCCGATCCAACAGTCGCACTTAATCCGAAAAATAGGAAAAACATGATTAAATTCCCAATATCAACATGACATATTATCTTAGGCAATTAATGCTTTCACTTTAGGATAATTTCTAAATTGCATATCTTGGAAACCGTGCATTGTTTTGAAACCAAATTTTGAGGGTTTCTCTTTCTTGCCTTTATCTACACGTATGCCAAATATGAGTCCCAAATTCCTAAGGAAAAAGGTTTTTTCTTCAAAAGCAAGTTATTCTTTAATAATACTTATTTAATTGATATTTCCTATTTCTTTTGCCATTATCTTATCATCTTGGATTCCTTGGACCTCAAGGAACCCTAAATGCACGAAATTCCCTTTTGGAGAATATTCCCTAGCCTTCTAAAGGCTTCTACCTCTTTCTTTTCTCCTTTTCTTACATATTCTTTTATTAACTGAATTTCTTTTTAAGGATTTCTCTTTATCTTTCCCTCTTTTCCTATTTCTTTCATTAGAAATCACTTATAAATGAAATTTACTCAATTGTGGCCATTAATGCCACCTTCTAGAGATTTCTATATAATTCTCATAAATACTTTGCTTAATATTCATTATCTTGTATCTTTTCCTTTTATTTGGACTTTATTCTTTTTATATCCATTATTGGATTAATCTAATAATAGAAATTATAAAATTCCTATCAAAAGGGAGATTTGCAAAGAAATCCATCTTTTAAAGCAAAGCATACAACCTTTTCAATTAAGTCCATATTCACAAAATCTTTACAATTCAATTATGAAAACATATGCAAAATTGAGGTTGTAACATCCTTCCCCTCTTATAGGAATTTTGCTCTCAAAATTCCATCAAACATACAAACAAATAGGATAAGACTTCCTTATGTCCATCATGGCTCCAATGTGGTTTTACCCTCTCCATGGTGCCTCCCAAGAACCTTCATCATCTCATATTCTTGCATCTGAGTTCTTTCTCACCTTGGTACCTTATACCCTCATAGGTGACTCAGGACATTTCAGCTTCTCTCAAAGCTAACTGGGTTCATGGCTCAACACATGGCTTGGGTACCTCACATAGTGCTCTAGATCGGACTCATGGAACACATCACATTATCCTGAGGGGTAAGACTAAACATAACCATCTCCACCATTCCATCTCAAAAGGACCCATATATCGGGGACTCAACTTTCTCAGCTGTAGCTTAGAGGGGTTGGATTTTCACATCGCATGTTCTCCCACAGTGAACTGTATGTCAGTTTACTTTTCATCAACTCACGACTCATGTCACCCCTGAGCTTCCTCAGCCATCACATGATCAAAGTGAATTCATCTACACACACTGTAGTCCTTTTCTGAACTTCGCAAGGTCCCTTCACCAACATTATCTTAATGAAGTGGTGACCGGCACAACCTCCCTTACAGAGCTTCTTTACATCTCGATACTGTCTATGGTGGTTATCATCACATCTCTCATAGGGCAAGAACTGCCCCCCATGTATCACCCTGAATGAGCACACATGCTCTCATCAGACCCTATTGTCTGGATCATACTAACCATTAGTTAGGGGTGATAAGCTGTACTCACATCGAGTTCTTCATGTATTTACTTCCACCTTATGGAAGTGAATCATTAGGTCATATTCAAGAACTTTTGAACTTGCATCCCGGTGCAGTTGAACCATCTCTCTTACTTGTAGTTCAACCAGATCTGTCTCTTGACAATACTCCCTCTTTCTCTTAGATTATGTCATCTAGGTAAGGCAATCTACCATAACCCATATTGCATCTTGACCTTCCTTGGTCTAGGGGAGACTTACCACAACATTCATAGTGATGAACTCCGATTCCCTCTTAGGGACTTTTTATCCTTTGTATCAACTTACTAGGTTACTGGTGTTCGTCCTTCACCTCCTGACATGCATGGCGACAAGCCACATGCAACTTCATCTTAGGCATCCAAAGTACTACTGAAACTTACCATCTTAGTAGTACCATGGTGTATGGTGACTTAAAATCACGATCTCATGTATGTCATGATTCCTCAAGATTGATTCCTCGGAAACCCTAAATCACTCTAGTCAGGGTTTGATCACCTTCTTTTCCAGAGAAGTGCATCTGAGGTTCTACAACCATCCTTTTATCGCATCAAGGCCTAGGCTAGCTAACCAAACAACCACTAACTTGATCAACATATCTCGTTACATCTGAGTGTTAGCCAAAATATCTCCTTTTTCAAACTTAGGGCTAACCTAACAACCTCTTCTAGCCTCTAGCTAAACTAGGCACCTGCATCTCAACCAGAACATCCATTACCACCTCACATCCTTATGTATAAGGTAATGTTGAAGACATACACCTCCCTGTATTCCACTTATTATCTCATCTTCAACTCTAAGTCTATCTTCATCAAGAAAACTCTGAGCTCATCCTCTTAGTTTTCGAACTCAACCCTGTATAACTCGCAAAATCCACATAGCTCATGATAAAAACATCCTCATAAGATGAATACCTTAGTTATCGTAGTGTTTGTACAACATCCACACATCTTACACTCCACAGGGGTACTTTATTATCTCTATCCTCATACCTCATAGCAACGTTTCCACTCACATCATCTTTATCCCTGGTGTATGGTATGTGTATTGTCCTATCTCTCACTCCCATAACAAGAGGAAATAAGCATTTGGCGGCCATCCAAACACAAAGTTCTTCCCGTTCCAAGAGTAGAGATGGTACATCCCACATTGCCAGTACACCTTCAAATCTAAGTTGAAATGTGCAACATATGTCTCTACATCACGATCATCTTGATATCAAAGTTACATCCATGGAAAACTGGTCTCGAACCCATTTGGGTCCACACATAATCCTTGGTCATCTCCTCTAGGTCTGTAGGGTGCCTGCACTTTTGGGGTCATCCCTCTTCCCTTATGCATCTGAGAGTGCCCTCTTCATTTTCACTTTGGGTCCCATGAGTTCATGAAGGTGATCAATCTCCTAACCCATGGCCTTCATACAATGACAACTGTTACCTCCCGACCCTATGGTCATGTGCAACTAGGGAATTAGGCAACTCCTACTCCCATCGGTCTTATCCCTACCTGACCCTAGGGTAGACTCCAGATTTTAACATAGTACATATCCAACTTGAAACCTTACCCAAGTCTCCATCATCTCTCTCGACATTCATGGTCTGACCTACGTCCTTTCATAGGGGTCATGGTGACCTATCTACCTCAGTCAGGCCCCATACTGGTTACCTCCATGGTAACACATCCACATGCACTCAGAGATGATCATCTATGGGTCTACATGTTCACTCTTATACTATGTACTCTCCACTTAGCTTCTCAAGATCCTATGAGACCTCTTTAGGTTACCTCAAGACCAACAAAAACTGGTATACACCCTACAAAAGGGTCCCTCTCCCAGGATGGGAGGAAATTACATCTTGATAACAAAGGTCACAAATGTCCTTATGTCTAGGGTTTACATCCACATGAGCATGTTTGACCCTAGCAAGCTACTACGACACGCAGCCAGCAAGCAGACCACCTACTAAACCATGCTAGGTCTCCATGATAGGTCATACTTGTTCTCATTCCTCAACATTGGACCAACATCATACCTGCCCATGTCACCAACTTATAGACAAGGGGTTCATCAAACATACACCTTAACCAAGGGGTTTCCTTTTCCTCCAAACATGAGGGGTGCCATGCTCAAATCTATGGAAACTCAAATCTTGTCATGAACATCAGGTACACCCATCACTACTACTTCCCCTCTTAGGTCTAGGAACCATAGGTTCACCTTTCTGATGTCCAACTGCATGCTCAACCCTATAACCACGTACCAAGCATGTACAAGGTACAACATGCACTTCCTATTATCATTCCACTTGAATAACACCTCAGAGTGGAGTCCTCCTCAAGGACAACCAACTAGGTATAAGGCCTCACAACTCATTACTATACCTTTCCAGGGTCTAAGGAACTCTTCTTCCTAACCCTAAAAGGGTAAACACCTATACCATAGGCACATAGGTACCGACAACCTTATCCTCTCTCTAGGGTTTGGTTCCTCTAAAGCCAACCAAGATACCATCAGCCTACAGGGATCGTGCATGAGGCAACCACAACCATCCTCTTAGGTCGCATCATCCTCAACCTCTCAGGGTTTCTCCTAGCCCAGAGTCTAAACTTCCAACCTTCTAGCTCGGGCCCTACTCTCTCTCTCTCTCTCTCTAGAGCTTAACCCTACATCAACCTTACTACTGGAGGTCCTCTCTCTAAGGTGGATCAAGCTCACAAGTGTACACCTACATGAGAGAAACCTATATTCGACCAAGATTATCCAAAACTCTTCATGCTCATCTCATAAGCTATCCAGCATACTCTCCTGGCCAGTGTTTTAGCCTACTGTCAGCCCTACTGACGTACTTTGGGTGCGACTTTTCCATGCTCATATAAGCTCATAGGGTTTCTATATGGTCATCACTAACCTCATCAATGAAGGAGTTATCCTTGACCCTAACATGCACGACCCTTCCCAGGGTTGGGTCACCAAAGGTACTAGGTCAACCAACCTCACATGGCTCATATCATCATGGGTATCCAAACCAAAACCATGTCTACCCACACACATGGTCTACCATGACATCTAACTCATTGTGTCATCCCTCTCTAACCACCGCTTAGGGTTAGGGTTAGCATCATCCTCATAGGATGTACCAGGTCTATACCTTTAATGGAGATCTTTGCCTCCAAAACTAACTCTCTACTCGTCCTCCTGACCAGAGGGTCTAACCTCAGGTCTCTCATGACAACACATGTCATACGACCTAAGCATGCACCTATTCTTTAGTTTATGCTTAAGCTATTAAGCTTATGTCCATGACATCTTATTTACATGCTTTTTATTAATTTTGGTGGAGGATTCCTTAACCTTATCATGCATACCCTATCCTCAAGAGGGTGGGGAAGAGAGAGAAAACCCTAATCCTTAAATCCTTAACAACAATTGAGTTGAGAAGGGATGAACAAGATGAGAGAGTCCTAAAGGTATATTATTTTGAGTCAAATGCTGATACATTAGCCAAGCAGTCACACAAATCCGAGAGTCCTCATATTCCGACTAGCGATGTGTAGGAAAATATTTCCAGCCCCTGGATGTGATCCTATTATAGACACCTCTGTCTTTCAGAAAATCCTCTAATAACTCCCTCAGTTCTATGGAATTTGTAAAATTTAATAATTATTAAAGATTAAATGAGGAACCGATGCTCTGATACCAAATGTAACGACCCTGCCACCCAGTAACCCCTAATTAAGGGAGACCAAAAGGTCAGAGCTGTTATCCCAATTAAACGGATCAATGGTTTGACAAATAATCAATAATAATTATAAAATTCTACTAAGACTATACTGAAAGCTAGAATAAAATAAAACTTTGCATACCTTTTAAAAACTTTGGATATCTACTTCTATGCACAGCTTGAATCTATTCTATCTAATCCACCTCACACTTTATTTCTTAATTTCACAATATGCCACTTTACTGTTTGTCCTTTTCAATTTGTACCTAAAACACCGACAAACAAAACGTCAGTCAGCATAAATGAATATGCCGGTATGTGGGGACAACCAAAATTTCACCAATATGGCTAACAATCTAAATATCACAATCAAGTTAATTAACAAGCCAATTTACGCTTTCAATGTGACATTCTCCACTGGTTTTTCTCTAACCCTAGAATACCCTCTTTAGGGTTTCTCTTTTGCCATTGACTTAAGGCCACATTCTCAATCCCGAGCTTGGTGCCTGGGGTTACCTCTCATGGTGCCCATTAGTCATGCAACAAAGACCACCTTCTCAATCCCGAGCTTGGTGTCTGGGGTCACCACTCATGGTACCCATGGGTCTTCCCTCCTGGGCTTGACCTTTTTGCATCATCCATCAGGGTGGCATGTAGTTGCGAGAATACACACTTATATTATAATTGTGATAACCATAGTGACTTTATGATTTGCAAGTATGAACATCCAAACTGATAGGTTGCATTCAATGCGATTAATAATCTAGAAAACCTTTGAGAAACTAATGCGATTAACCATAATAACCACATACCTAATCCAGAGCAACTTGATGTCCAAGCAATAATGATAAAGAACAATCAAACAAGCAATCAACAATATCTTAAAATTAATACAATACATCCAAGTGTTATAGTTTATCCAAAACATTCTCAAGATAGACTTGTATTCCACCTTCGACTTTCTAGGCCCACTTTAGGGTTTTATTAGGGTTTTAGCCTCCATAATACTTTTATCACATTTAATGCTCTCTTAGTTCACAAACCCTAATTTCAACATCATAAGCCCCATTATCATATTTGGTTTCTTTCAAATTAACAACTCATATTTCCTAATAGTTCAATTCATATATGAACTCTATTTATCACTAATTTCACATTAATCCACTAGAAAACCCTAATTACTAAATTAAGGGTATTTATCCACAATTAGGAACTTTTATACTCAAAATAGCTTAGAACCATCAAATCTCAACTTTATACATGAATTTGACCAGTTAAAGACATTAAGAAACATAATTACTAACATTAGGGTTTCAAGGCCCATTAAAGCTTATTTATGTACATGGAACCCTAAATTAATCAAATTATGCATAAATTTCATCCTTTTATATCTAATGCGTCTTTTTATAATAAACATGTTAATATCAACTTTAAACATCCATATAACCCTTCCTAATCCTTTAATCATTAAAGATTAGGGTTTTTCATCAATTAAACCATTAAAGATAGCATCTTTACATACTTTTTGAATTTCAAGCATAATTAAGATTCAAATATAATTTATTTGTGTTTCTCTCATTTTTAGGATCAATTTTCATATTTTGACTTTATTCATCAGAGCTTCCTATCAAAAGTTATGATTTTTGCAAAGTAAATCATTTTCTTGAATTATTTGTTATTTTTAGAAAACCAATGGTCGCTCGATCCGGGGTTCACTGGACCATGCGGGATCCAATGTCCCACGTTCACACCCCTAACTCATGATCGGAAGATACAAAGGACTGATTTGTCCTTACCAGAATTGAAGGCGCGGGAGGGCCTTCTTGTAAATTGCTCAGAAGTCTTCTTCCTCGAGCGAGCAACCCTCTGTGAGCTGGCGGCCAACTATGAGGTTGACTCTGGGATCTTGTCCACCAACGAGCAAGCTAGGAGGCTTGGAAGCTTTTCCGCCGCCATCCACACTCGACTAAACCCTCAATTTCACGCTCGCGTCGTGTCTCCACCCCGACAGATCGCCGGAGCTCCGAAGAGGTCGACAGGAAGATGAAGGGGAAGGTCAGGGTTATTTCTAGAATTGAACTCGCCAACACGTTTGTCGTCACTCTCCGAAGATTCTAGGGTAGTGAGTTGATCCGCCGGTGCCCTCGTTAGCCCTATCCTATATTTAGGGTCAATGACACAGACCGACAAGTTGGGGACTCTCCACTTGGGTGACAAAACCACCCACATGTTGGGTTGGTTCACACCGGAAACCTCTCTCGAAGCTAATGGAGTTCTTCTCGCTCCAAGACACCCTTTCCTCTTCGATAAATCCTCCGATCAAGGATCTCGTAGGTGGACTTTGTTTTAGGGAAGTCAGGAGGCTATCTTATTCATCCTGCCCTCCTCATGCAAGCTAAATCAAAAGGAACATTGCTTACATCATTAGGATTGAGGAAATTAAACTTGGTAGTACTACTACCATTATAGGACTCGATATTTATAATCCGTTCTATAGGGTTGGGTGGTTTTCTGTAAAAACAGAAGCCATACCCAGTTTTTTGGTGGTGTTTGGCCAACATGTCAACTGCAGTGTTGGCTTCTCGGTGAACATAGTTAATCGTCCATCTAGGCCTCCTTTTCTTCTGGATTTGCTGGATCCATCTAGCTAGTCTTGGGTTTTCTTCAGGAGCCATATTGATAGCATTACAAGCAAGAAGAGAGTCTGTTTCCACAACAACTTGGTTGATCGACAAATCCTCCGCCAGATCCATAGCTAGGTCCACGGCCATAACCTCAACTTCTAAGGAGTTTTCTGCCTTGCAGGTTCAAGCAATACCCCCCCTCCAACAACCATTGTGGTCTCTACAAATCACAACAATGCTTGCAACCTTATTCTTGTATGTGGCGTCAGCGTTGAGCTTAAGAGAGGGGCTCTCTGGTCTTTTCCAGTATTCCCCGTGCTTCAGAGTATCAGAATCCTCTTCGCTTTGCCAAGCTCGAACAGTGGCCTGTGTCTCTTCTATAATCTTGAGGTGAAGATGGTTTGGCGGCAGGGTTTTCTTCTCAAAGATTTCCACATTTCTGCTTCTGCAAATCATCCAGCACGAGACTGAGAAAGTGATCGTGTGTGATTTGTCTCTGGCCAGGTTGGCGTTCAGCCATTGCCATATGTTTGTTACAGAGTAGAAGGCAGCCAACTTCCGTTGTTCAAGAACTAACTTCCATACCTCCTGAGCTTTGGGACAATCACGCATGGCATGAATAGTAGTTTCTGCATTTCCACCACATCTTGGGCATGACTCATCGTTAGTCATTTGGCGTTTGAGGCGCCGGCTGTTCGTTAGGATGGAACTGTGCCCTGTGAGCCACAAAAAGAATTTGATCTTTGCAGAGACCTTCAACTTCCATATCCAGTCCCATTTTCCCAGACAGTGGATCTCTTTGGGGGTTCTTAGAATGTTATAAGCACTCTTGGTGGTGAATTGCCCACTGTCAGTATGAATCCAGACCCGCACATCATCAGCTTGCGGTTCCAAAGGAATGGGGGTCCTTGCTATCTTGTTAACGTCCTCGCCTGAGATCCAATCCTTCAGAAAATCAATGTCCCACTCATTATTGAGATTAATGAGACTGGCGACCTGCAAGTCCTCTAGATCAGGAGGAATAGGCCTCCTAATCTAGTTTATTAAGCAAGTATCTGGGCTCCACCACTTGTCTATCCACACGTTAATGTCTTTGCCACTAATAGGAGACCACATAGAGTTGTCGTTAAGGAAATCCTTAGCTTTCAGCACTGCTTTTCCGAGTCTAAAGGAATCAACGTTGGGGTTGCCGTCATAATTGGTATATTTTCTCTTCAGTCCTTGGCACCATAGGGAGCTTCTTCCTGATTCAATGTCCCAGGCGTGTCTGCTAATAAGAGCTTGATTCCATTCCCGCATCGACTTGATGCCTAGGCCTCCATTATCTTTGCTATTAGTGACTTTGTTCCATGCAACAAGGGAGAGAGGATTAGATTTGTGCCCCGCCCCCATATGAAGGATCACACATTAGCATCGATTTTGTCACATACCTTGAGAGGGATAACAGCAGATTGCATAGTGTAGGTGGGGATGACGCTCAGAGTAGATTTTGCCATACAAACTCTCCCAGCTAGAGATAAGCTGCGAGCGGACCAAGAGTTGATACTATTTGATACTTTTTGAATAATTTCGCCATAGGTATTCATAGAAGCCTTGCCGTGGATGATGGGGACCCCCAGGTACTTGCCGAGGTCGGTGGTTTCAATGAAGCTGCTTGTTCGGCACATCAATCTTCTAGTGCCTCTTGGTACACTGCTAGCGAAGTGGATGCTCGATTTCTTAATAGAAATGTCCTGGACTGAAACCTCACCAAACTCTTTGAAACAACGAAGAATAGTTTTTAACTGCTTGATATCTGCCTTGGCGAAGAGAATCATGTCGTCTGTGAAACATAAATGAGATATCATAGGGCCCGTAGCATAAAGTTTAATCGGAGACCACTCCTTAGCTTTCACTTTGTTGTCGATGTATTGGCTAAGTCTCTCTAAGCATAGTAAAAAGACGTAAGGCGAGAGAGGATCGCCCTGCCTGAGGCCCCTGCTTGCCTTGAAGCTCCCTGCAAGACCGCCGTTCCAGATAATAGAAGCAATGCCACCTGACATCGAGTCGATGATGTATTTAAATATAGTGTCTGGAAGACCAGTTTTCTCCAAAGTGTCTTGTACAAATCGCCAGTTCATACGATCATAAGCCTTAGACAAATCGACCTTGATAGCCATCATTTTCCTGGCCGACTGCTTTCACATATTATGGATGATCTCCTGAACTACCACAATGTTATCCAAAATTTTCCGGCCTGGGACAAAGGCACTTTGAGCCGGAGACACCCAATCTTGCAGGAACACTTTTATCCTTTCAACCACGACCTTAGAAATGAGCTTAAGGTTAATATTGTTGAGGGAGATGGGTCTGAACTGTTCACAAAGTTCAGGTTTGGAGACCTTTGGAATGAGGACGATATTGGCTGCACAAAGATCATCGCTCAACGCTTCTCCTTCCAACACCTTAGAGATGGTAGAAAGAACCAACGGTTTGATTATCTGCCAATTTGCTATCATGAAGGAGCCATCAATGCCGTCAGGGCCGCTCGCCTTATGAGGATTCATGGACTTCAGGACTTTGTGAATTTCAGCTAACGTAGGGGAAGCAGACACCGCCCTGCGTTGTGTATCAGTAAGTCTGTAAAAACAACCAGGATAATTGATTACCTTGTTAGCATCCACAGTGCGGTCCTCAGTAAAGAGGGATTCGAAATGGCTAACTAGCATGGTCTGGATATCATCTTCGCTATTTGCCCAGTCGCCGTTAGGTTTTTTCAGCATAGTCACCTTGTTGCTTCTCCGCCGTTGCTTGACATAGGCGTTGTAGAACTTTGTGTTTATATCGCCGTCGACCAACCACTTAATGTGGCTCTTTTGTTTCCAGTCGCCTTCCTCATCTCTCAGAATGGTTGTGTATTTTGTCTGCAAATCTCCTATCATCTTGTCAGTAATAGTATCATATCTGAGAGCCAAGTTCTATTGAAGGAGGTTGAGGTTGCGAAGGATTCTAGATTTTTCTTTCCCCACTTTGTTGTTGTGAGTGGTAGCCCATTTCACTATCTCCTTCTTTGACAACTTCAAAGCTTCATTGAAATCGAGATGTGAAAGCCAGGTGGCTTGTAGCATCTTTTGGAAGTCCATGTTCTTGGACCAGGAACATTTTACCAAGAATCTGGGGGGGTAGTTCTTCTGTCCGTGGATCTGACTAAAATCGGGCAATGGTCAGACCAAATTTTTGGGAGGTGTTCAACTATGAAGTGAGGGAATTTCATCAGAAATTCGGAATTAGTGACGGCGCGGTCCAAACACTCTTGAAGAATTCCATGCTTGTAGGTAAATTTCATTCCTATGAAACCCATGTCGGAGAGTCCAACCTCTAGAAGGGTGTTGTTAAAAAATGTACCTTCATTGAAATCGTATCTTTTCCCCCCTTTCTTTTCGTCGGGGCTGATAGTAGTGGTGAAATCACCCACCACAATCCATGGTTTGTCGAAGTTTTTACTCATCTAAACCAGGTGTTTCCAGAGAAGCTTCCTCACAGAAATATGGGGGTTGGCATAGATGAAGGTGATGTAGGTAGAGTCATTGATAAGGCACGAACAAAACTGTCTATGGATGTTGATAATCTTGACTTCATAGTCCATAGATGACCAGCATAACCAGATGCCCCCGACAAAACCTCTAGCTTCTACTCTGTGAGATTTAAGAAAAACTGAGCTTTTTAATGGTTCTGGTGGCTGCAGCCCCGCTGATTCAAGGCTCAAGGAGTCCCCGCGAGATTGGGTTTCACTCCCAGCTGTTGGATCGCCGATCCAACGGTCATGCTTAATCCAAAAATCAGGAAAAACGAGATTAAATTCCCAATATCAACATGACATATTATCTTAGGAAATTAATGCTTTCACTTTAGATAATTTCTAAATTGCATATCTTGGAAACCGTGCATTGTTTTGAAACCTAATTTTGAGGGTTTCTCTTTCTTGCCTTTATCTACACGTATGCCAAATATGAGTCCCAAATTCGCAAGGAAAAATGGTTTTTTTTCTTCAAAAGCAAGTTATTCTTTAATAAGACTTATTTAATTGATATTTCCTCTT
The DNA here is from genome assembly GCA_963693085.1 of Alisma plantago-aquatica. Lineage (NCBI taxonomy): Eukaryota > Viridiplantae > Streptophyta > Magnoliopsida > Alismatales > Alismataceae > Alisma > Alisma plantago-aquatica. The sequence continues at coordinate 204,664,866 of OY856410.1, read as the reverse complement.
TCTTTTGCCATTATCTTATCATCTTGGATTCCTTGGACCTCAAGGAACCCTAAAGGCACAAAATCCCCTCTTGGAGAATATTCCCTAGCCTTTTAGAGGCTTCTACCTCTTTCATTTCTCCCTTTCTTACATATTCTTTTATTAACTGAATTTCTTTTTAAGGATTTCTCTTTATCTTTCCCTCTTTTCCTATTTCTTTAATTAGAAATCACTTATAAACAAAATTTACTCAATTGTGGCCATTAATGCCACCTTCTAGAGATTTTTATATAATTCTCATAAATACTTTGCTTAATATTCATTATCTTGTCTCTTTTCCTTTTATTTGGACTTTTCTTCTCTTTTATATCCATTATTTGATTAATCTAATAATAGAAATTATGAAATTCCTATCAAAAGGGAGATTTGCAAAGAAATCCATCTTTTAAAGCAAAGCATGCAACCTTTTCAATTAAGTCCATATTCACAAAATCTTTACAATTCAATTATGAAAACATATGCAAAATTGAGGTTGTAACAGTGAGTGAAAGTGAAACCTATAAAATGTGAGTAGAAAATAATAAGAAATCTAATTAACAGGTCAAAAGCAAGTAAATTGCAATTAATCCTGAAGTTGGGAAAAAAACAAGACAATATCCTAAACAATGGCCTAAAAGATATGATGAAAAAAGGATGAATATACATTCATCAAATTCTAATACGATTGGTAACATAAGACAACTCCTACTCAAGTCTAAATGCAACCAGGACATGGGTCAGAATTATTTTCCTTTCCCAACAATCTCCCCCTTGGGCCCATGAGGGAGACATTGTCTTGAGTGATCCTCTAAAGCAGGTTCTCAACTCGATTACCACTTGTGACGGTATCTGATTGTCGTTGTCCTCAAACATGTCAACATCATGTTGTTTTCACTCCTATTCTTGAAGTCCCATATTGACTTCAATCTATTCCCATACAATTGAGAAAAAGTATCTTGACAACACTGCTTCTCTCTCCATGTTTGCACTTAGAACATTGTAATCTTCCCCTGATTGATTGGTCAAGCCACCCTGGATTAAAATCTTATTTCTGACCTTATGATACTGTCATATTTCTTTATCCTGTAAATCCAATTATTCTTTAGCACTCTTCGTCCTTCAAGAAGTGCCACAAGATCATAACTATCATTCTTGTGCAAAGAAGTCATCTCCTCCAATATTGCATGATGCCACTATACTTTGTCTCTATGAGTTTGTGCCTCCTAAAAGGTCTCTAGCTCCCCTTGATTAGTAACAAAAGAATATACTGAGATGCTAGACATCTGAAAGAAGGATGTCAGATTCTGTCAAGCCTCCTCAACTTCTACTCTGAGGACTCGTCTTGGTGATTTGACCTTGCTCCCCATGTACGATGTCTCTGAGTGTGAGTGTAAATCACTCAACTGTGCATCTAAAACAAGAACACTCGATGTGCTATCACTCCACTTATTAGGGTGATCATGTTACTCTTCTTCACCACCTAAAGACTACACATGTGAAGAAGCTGAATCATCCTCATACACATCATCAAAATAATTATCACATTATGTTGCAACCTCTGCATCATCACTGTCAAGCTCTTCAACTGGCTACTCTCACAAAACATCACATCTTAATATCTTACTGTGGTCTTTTTTACATGATCCCATAACATGTAGCCTAACTATTGATCTCCATAACTAAGAAAGATACATGGTACCACTTTAATATCCAGATTTTTCCTTGTACCCAGGTACTCGTATCTGAGCATATAATGCATCCTTGCCTATCAATACCTTCTCAGGCATCTCAAACGCTAAAGGAGTGGATGCAGATTGATTGGGCAGTACTTACATCCTCACTCTAAAATATCTTTGGAAATTATGTATTCTTCAAGATGTATCTGACCTTTTCGATAGTGGTACATTTCATCCTCTCAGCTGTACCATTGTGTTGTGTTAGGCTCTATCCTCTCATGTTGTATTTTTGTTGTTCACAGTAGTCCTAGAACTTCTTGGAGGTGTACTCCCCCCATTTTTTGTGTGGAGACACTTTAGCTTTTTATCAGTCTCCCGCTCCACCATGGCATGAAATGTTTGAAAACACTGAAAGACATGATCCTTGATATTCAACAAGTAGACTCGCACCTTCCTAGATGCAGCATCAATGAATGTGAAAAAATACATATTGCCACCCAATGAAGCCACCTCAAATGGGCCGCAAACATTTGAATGAAACAAATGTAGAAGATGTGACTTCACCTTTGATCTTGTCTTGAAATAAACTCGTGAGCTTTCCTGTCTAACATGCATCACATGAGTTGAGACCGGTATCCTTGCCACAAGGAATAAATAACTACTTCGATAGAAGTTGCATGCCTTTCCGACTCATGTGTCCTAGCCGCATGTACCACAGTTCTATTTGGTGATACTCAACTACATGTATATTGTCATCTTTGAGCACTTTAAGCCTAATCTTATACAATGTGTGATACAATTTGCCCTATACAATATCCAAGGCCCCCTTTGCAATAAGACATTTACCACCTCAGGAGTTTAGATGACAACCTTATTTATCAAAGAAAGAACCATATATTAAACTCAGTCACAAATCTAGAACATGACGAACATCCTAAGTGTTAGCATGAAACTGACACTTGTCTGAACACAAATGTCTCCAATCCCAATAATTTTAGAGAAGCTAGAATTTTCTATATTCACCCTCCGGAGGTCTCCCTTATTGTATGAAGTGAAGAACTCCTTACTCAGTGAAGTACGATAAGAAGTTGTGTATTCCATTACCCACTCAGAATCATCCTCGTCCGCATGCAAACACTACTCCTGGACTTTTAAGACCACATTATCATTATCATTCATGCCATTTGAAATTGTCATTGTAGTATTCTTGTCGTCATCTTTCTTGTCTTTCGATTCAGACCCCATTCCCCCCCCCCCAAACCTTGCAATCCTTTTTAAAATGACCTGGATTGCTGCAATGGAAGCGCCTTCTACTCTTTGACTTGGACCATGAGCCTTTATGTGGTCGTGGGACTCACTAAAACTCTGATATTTACCACAGTCTCTAGCCCTGTCTGTGCTCCTACTTTTTGTGAAGTGCACCTCTGGCTTGCTGTCACATGAGGCCTATAGTCAAGTCTCTTCATTCAACAGACTGATCTTCACCTAGTCTGCTATCACGTTTCCTTCCTGTGCTGATTTGCTGACTATAACTATGAGTGTCACCCAATTGTTAGGTAATGAACCCAGAAGAAACCTACAATTTATCATCAAGAACCATCTTCATGGATCCTAGTTGATTTACAAGGCTTTAAAATTCATTCATGTACTTGGAGATGCTTGTACCATCATGGTACTTAAACTTCACTAACTTCCTAAACAAGAAATCTTTATTTGTGATAGTTTTCTACTTATATAATTTATTGAGCTATTACCACATATTTGACATTGCTCTCCTTTGAGATGTGGTGGAATACAGATTTATCAAACCGCACTGTTCTCACAATCTTATTATTTAATTTCTTTTAGTATGCATCAGACGTACTCTCTAGCTTGTGTACATATATCAGATCATACAAATCCTTGCAATAGAAAATATCATTCATCTTGGGTTTCCATGTCTGCCAATTTTTACTTGTCATCTTTATCATCATCTTATCTTCATCCTTCTCCATATGGATCTATATCTACAATCATCACTCTGATACCACTTGTTGGGGATGTTGTATGGGTACGACCCTAGATGTTATGAGAACTTGTTATGGACACGTTATCGACGAGCGTGTAAACCCAAAGAAGAAACACCTGATTTAATGTAAAAATCTCTCAAGACAAGAAGAGGAAAATCACATGCCAATACCGACCAACAAGCACTATGTAATCAAGATTACAACTCACATTGTCCAGATTTAGTTACTCTTAAATATGGATAGCCCTCCCACATGAGAACAAAGTCAATAAAGAACATAATCATACCCAATGTGTACAAACCACCCTCTTAATTTTGTTTTCTCATGATGTCATTGTCATTGTTGGAGACTACTTGATTCCGCTAAGACCGTGATTGGGTTGGACTATTGCTTCTATGACAACATTGATTCTGTAACCACCAACCGCTACTTTGCTTCAAGGAAAAATCGATGGCCCTCTCTTATCAAGTAAGAGAGATCCATGAGTTATTCTTATTCTCTGGCACTTTTACCAAGAAAGAACCAACAAGAAACTTGAGGGATCAAACCAAGTGATGTAATGATTTCAATGGAATCCTCCAAGGTATCTATTTATAGGCCTCCATGCCATGTGGTGGCAACCACAATCCTAATCCAATTCCATATAATAATTAATGTCATGCATAGGGAACCATCTTCTTCCCTTCTTGGATTTAACTCCTAATAGGATTGGTAACACAAGCCAACTCCCACTCAAGTATAAATCCAATTAGGACATAGGATGGATGTAACATCCCTAACCTAGGTTTAGGGCTAACCTATTTGTTTGACCTAAATAATTTTATTCTAACTTTAATATAATCTTCTCAAGTGTTTTGTTATCAGGTGGAAAACTTATGTTTCAAGTTTGGTCCTGTTTGAATAACGTTTGAGCAATGTTATCTTATTTTGGACCAAAATGCAATTTACCCAAGATAAGGGGTTATATTGCAATATGTCATATGTTGAACATACCTCATGTGTTTTAGCATCATTAGAGAGAGAATGATGCAAGGTCGTGGCTTGTGGAAAGCCTAAATTCCAAGTTTGAACTTGTTTGAATAATGCTAGTGCCTTGTGCACCAATTCTGGTACAAATTGTAATTTACCCAAAATGTAGGGTTGAGAGTGTCCATAATACCTCCTAGTTTCATCTAGAGGAGAGATAAAGAAGGATGTATCATGTTTGAATCATATTTGAATGATAGTATTCTTGGTGATGAAAGACCAAGAAAGGATTGAATGTGAAACCCTAATTGAAGTTTGTATCGGGTTATAGAGTTCATATCAGAGTGCCTATTGGCTAAGGAGCTATAGGGGGAGTCTCATATCAGTTTTTAAACTTTTATCCTTGTCCATGATGGGCAAAGAACCTCAAGGAGGTGATCCATGATAAGTTAGATGCTCCTTGTAAAAGTTGTATCGGTTTGCATAATTTGTGAGATAAGGATGAGATATCTTATCAAACAAGATAACTAATGGCCGAAATATCATCTCTAGATTATCTACAAGTGTTTTGCATGTCAAGATAAATGTGAATGCATGCATGTACACGTGTCAACCATGCATGGACACGTGGCGTATAGTAGCTTAAAAAGATGACACCTTATATACACACCTTTTCATGAACCTCAAGTATATATACCCTTACTTTCACCTATAAGTGAAAATTTCAAAATTTATCCCCCTCTTGCTCTTAGATATCATTCATAGAGTTTTAGTATCATGCACATGTGAAGGAGTATCTGCACGAAGCCTTGGTATCGGCCATAGCAAGGTGATATTAGCCATAGCAAAGTGGTATCGACCAAGTGAAGTGATATCGACCAAGTGAGGGATATCGGCCACAAAGTGGTGATGTATCGTGCATAGTACTAAGGAGATTAAGTCTTAGACCTTTGATAAGGTCATCTTCAACCTTGGGAACGTGAATATTTGGATCTTGGAGCTTTGAAGTTACTCTTGAGGTGGTTTATATAACTTGAACTCAATCATGTTATTATTTACCATCAATCTTGCCTTAGTTAAATGATTTACTTTCAAATAGAATTTTCTTGCATAATTGACGAATCCATGAGATCTAGTAGTAACCTAGGACTGTTTTCCATGAACTAGAATATTAAGAACAAGAGTCTAGTGGTTTATAATGATGACATCATCATAGTGCAACCCGATATTGGGTTGAAGCACCTCTAACCCGATGTGGTGTTGAAGGATGCACCTCTTACCTGATATGATGTTGAAAACCCAAGAAAGTGATGGTTGTACACCTCTAGAACAATATGTTCATGAGCATAAACCTTATACACGATATGGTGACACACACATACACCTCAAGGTCGATATGGTGATCATATATACATTTCCAACCCAATACGGTGTTGAAACCCTAGATGGTGATATGGAATCCGATATACCTTGGAACCCCACACCCCTATTGTTTTGTGTAAAGGGTTAATTATGAAGGGTTCAACCAGTTGTCTAGCCTAGCACTCAATACATGATAGGATTGATTCCATGAAGGTATGAAAGAGTATGAGCATTAGGGTTTAACCCGATATGGCAACCCGACATGGTAACTTGATATGGTAACCCGATATGGTGATATGAACACAACCACTAGCACGATATGGTAATGAATTTATACCTCATGGAGGATATGAGTAACACATACACACACCTTGTGCACGATATGGGGTTAAGCACACACCTTATACCCGATATGGTATTGAGTATATACCCTAACCTGATATGATGTTGAAACTCAACATGGTATTGTGAAACCCGATACGTAAACCCCTAAGGTTGAGTAATCTGATAGGGATGCATGGTATGGTGATGAGGATACACCTCTATACCCAATATGGAAGCATACCTACACCTCTATACCTGATATGGAGGAAGCACCTCAATCGAATACACTTGATTGAGTGATACATGTAGTATGTTATGTTAAATGATACTTTAAGACATGAAGGGTTTAATGCATTTTGATAAAAATGGGCCAGTGTACCTTGAGAGAAGGATTGAGCCAACCTAATGGAGTATGATGTAATAAATATCCTAGTAAGGATGAAAGAGAAACTTGTACTTGTTTAATACTCAAGTAATGAGTATACATTGATACTCCTAATATGTGTGGAGTATGAATTAGGGTTTTGATTCTTAATGAACATACTAGAAACCCTAATCGGTTAATAAAGAGAAACCCTAACCCTAATTATGGGAAGGTTGTATTCCTCTTGTATTGAATGGTGATGATAGGTATGTGATATTGAAACCATGTTGATTTCATGAGATAAAGAGCATATCTAAGTATGAGCTATGATGTTTCATATACTACATATTATATGAGTCTTGTAAGTCATGTGAAATACTTGTACAATAAGTATGATGTTTATACGAGTCTTATGACCTAGGGATGGATGTTGCTAGTGAGAGGTGACAAGATGTTTATAAAGTCTCATGATCTAGAGATTGATGTAAGAGATGGCAATGTTTAAAATAAACTAGGGAAATGGAAACTCAGTAACATAATAATAATAATAATAGTAAATGGTTACAAAGATAGTAATGAAATCTTGGTCATACATGCATTATGGTTATAGCCAAATAAGGAATATAGTGATTCAAATATGCTAAGATGAGATATGAAAATTACTTGATCCATGTAAAGGATGTAAATGGGTATGATGGCTTGACCGGGGTATGATACCTAGTAAAGGTGATGTGGAATTCAGTGATAGTTGAAGGGATTGATATCCCATAATGAAAGTGAAAGGGGAACATAAAGGTATTCCATTATTATGGAATCCTTAGAAATATGGCCATGATCTTACAAGATTGGCATAACCTAGTACCTGGATACAACCCTACATGATTGGCATAACCCAATACCTGGATACAACCATACATGATTGGGATAATCCAATACCTGGATACAACCCTATAGGATTGGGATAACCTAATACCTGGATACAACCATACAAGATTGGCCAATACCTGGATACAACCCTATAGGATTGGGATAACCCAATACCTGGATACAACCATACAAGATTGGCCAATACCTGGATACAACCCTAAAGGATTGGGATAACCAAATACCTAGATACAACTCTACAAGATTGGCATAATCTAATACCTGAATGCAATCCTACAGGATTGGCATAATCCAATACCTATATACAACCCTACATGATTGGCATAACCCAATACATGGATACAACCGTACATGATTGGCATAATCCAATACCTGGATACAACCCTACATGATTGGTATAATCCAATACCTGGATATAACCCTACAGGATTGGCATAATCCAATACTTGGATACAACCCTATAAGATTGGGATAACCCAATACCTGGATACAACCCTATAGGATTGGCATAACCCAATACCTGGATACAACCCTACATGATTGGCATAATTTAATACCTAGATACAACCCTACAGAATTGGCATAACCCAATACCTGGATACAACCCTACAAGATTGGTATAATCCAATACCTGGATACAACCCTACAGGATTGGCATAACCTAATACCTGGATACAACCCTACATGATTGGCATAACCCAATTCCTGGATACAACCCTACATGATTGGCATAATCCAATACCTGGATACAACCCTACAGGATTGGGATAACCCAATACCTGGATACAACCCTACAGGATTGGCATAATCCAATACCTGGATATAACCCTAAAAGATTGGCATAATCCAATACCTGGATACAACCCTATAGGATTGGGATAACCCAATACCTGGATACAATCTTACAGGATTGGCATAGCCCAATACCTTGATATAATTTTACAGGATTGGTATAAACCAATACCTGGATAGAATATAATGATGTACATTCACCTGATTGGTAAAATTCAATACCTATCTAGCAGATTGGCTGAGGCCAACAGATAGAAATGAAGATGATTCATGGATGTCATACCATGATAATAGTATCACATGATAAGCTTGAGATGTTGATGTAGTATGATGGGTAAATGATACACATGTTCTTCATATTCTTTATAAAGTGAATATATGATATACTACACTATCATAGATAGTTATAATGCTTTAAAAGATGAGAAATGTTCTAATCTACTTATCCATAGTGATTGACGTTGCTTATTGATATAAAAGGACCTCTGCTCAATTTTATACTATTTACCTATGATAATAACATTGTTGGCGGAGAGTTATATCTCTCAGGGACAATTGTCTCACCCCGTGGGATCCACAATTTTTAGGTGGACATGCACGAGGAGGTAGAGACTGTTTTGTAGAGGAAGGACAAGAACAATAGGGACAATAATAATATCTCATGTTGAGTGTACTATCTGTCATGTCTTGTAGATAGAAGTCCTATGTGTCGTCTTTGTACTCTGAAGTCCTTGGATTTAGTATGTGATGGTTTTATGAACAATCTAAGTTTTTGACTTGTATGCCTCAAGGTTTTTTTTGTTGCATTAGTATATATTTTGACAAAGAAACTGTTATATGTTATCCTCAAGATGAGATGGTACAATGTATGTACAACGTGAACCCCAATGTATATAAAGTTTTGGTTCTTTCATTAAGAGTTTTCTAGGAAATGGATCTCTTTGCAAAATGGTTTTAATTTTTAGTGATTTTTGTTAATCTGCTACTTATGATTGTTACCCATAATTAGTAATGATTTGGGTGCCGGTTTGGTGGCGGTCGTTACAACGGAATTCCTTTCCATTCCCAACATTAATCTCATATGTTTAATAGAATTCATTAGGATGGATTATATTATACTTAGGAGGTTTTGGAAAACCTCAAGTAGCAAGTGCAGTGAGTCAAGTTTGATGTCTCGAAATCATTTCTACCCCAATCCCAATCCCACCACCAAGATATTAGAAAAGGAATTGAAGTACCTTCCTGTGAGTAGCCCAATTACTCTCACACAATCATATACATAAAATCAAAACATCTGTTACTATTGAATATGAACCACAAAAGTTTTACATGGACATGGGCAACGTGATAGAACTTAAAAGAGGAGAAAAACTAAATATGACTAAAAATACTACAACTTGATTTCACATTATGCTCCCTCCATGTTTGCAAATTTATTGTTGTAGCTTTAAATCTTTTGGCTGAGTTCAACATATAAAGGGACACGATGAGAGTCTTCATTGTTTGCATAAGTAAAAAATCATGACCCAATGTCAATGCAAAAACATTAAGTACGATTATGAAAAACATAAAAAAATATACATGTATATTATAAAAGAAAATATTCACTTGGCATGTTTATGAGAAACAATATTATCAAGAGAAGAAAAATTCCAAGTTCTCAAAAGTTTCCACACAATTTTGTAATATACTTCGAACAAGAGTCAATCACCTCTCACATATGAGAGTGGGTGAAATAACTAACTTGGTGCTGCTTAGCCTTAAAAGAAAGGCCAAAGTGCCACTTAACCCTGAGGGAAAGGCAAAATTTGCCACTTGACTCCTAACAACGACATGGGGAGAGGCTCAAACAAGGAACAAGGAGAGTATATTGCAAGTCCAATTATCAAATAAAACAACAAACAATCTCTCTCTCTCTTTCTATATATATATGTATATCCATATATATGTATATCCATATATATATATATATCATTGTTCAGGAAAGCGGTATGTGGTGTACATGTGGAGGGGGTACTGCATAGAGCATATGCAGTATGTGGGAGTACATACGGGAGTATATGCGATTATATATATATTTTTTCTCATTATATATAAAATGATAAATCGACATCACAAATAAAAAGTATAAATATATACATTATGCACTAATATAAATTTACATATAAACATACAAATATGCATGTATGATATGCTTATATATGTATATATGTCTATATATTGAATGTGTTTGTAACATATGTACATATATTAAAATGTATGTATATCAATGTATGAATGTCTGTAACTTTGAGTAAATCAAAATGTATACATACATGTCCAAATATGTGTTTGTGCATGTAGGTATAGCATATATGTATGTATACATATGAAAATGTCAGAATGTAGTCATATAAATGTACAAATGTGTGAGGAAATTGTTGTATGTATTACAATTTATACAAATATATAAATGACTATATATAAATTTTTATATGTAATGAAATATGTGTATATGTATCCATGTACGTATGAAATGTGTGGACATATACTAGTACATAAATGGTCTGTAGCGTCACTTTTTAACCGACTCCTAAGTGGGCGTCGCTATAGAATTTTACCTATAGGGTCGGTTTTTTTAACCAAAGAAAACTGACCCAATAGGCTGTAAAAACACTACTACAGAACCTACCTTTAGTGTCGGTTATTTAAGGCCTTTAGTGTCAGTTTCTAAGTGACACCTATGTGGGCGACACTAAAAGCTCACCCATTACGCGTCGGTTCCAAAACCGACGCCCAAACTCTTCCCGCGCCACCGAAATCGCGCCTGTTTGCTGTGGCGCGAAGGTATAGGCGTCGGTTATTAGATAAGAAACCGACACCATATACCTTCGCGCCACAGAAAGGGCGCCATCTTGGCCACTATCAGCATCAGTTATTAGATAATAAACTGACGCCATATACCTTCGCGCCACAGGGAACATGCGTCGATTATTTATATAAAACCGACACTAAAACTTTGTGTGTCGGTGTTATACAAATAACCGACGCCCATTGTTTTTTTTTTTTCTGTCAGTCTGCAGACCTGCTGTGGCTGGTCGCAGGATGAGAAACCTACAGTTAACTGCAGGTTTTACAAAATCCATTGATATCAGCCAACAAGAGGCCACAAACATGCAAATTTAACAACAAAAATATTCACACATGCATTTAGCAATACAACATGCAGTTCCATTTTATTTTCACACATTTAGAAACATTCATGTAGCTAGCAATCTGTAGTTCCATTCATTCACATTCACACATATAGAAACATTCATATAGCAACCAACACTTTCATTCATTTTCACTCAGACACATGTAGAAACATCTAGACATGTAGAAACATTCACACATATATTATAATTCAAAAATTCATTTACAAAATATCATTCTTTAGTCATTATTCTCTATCAACATCCCAATTATATTTAAAAACCCCCACTATTTGTATGGCTGTTGCCCATTCTTCTCTTACTTCATTTAATTCTCCCATCGTATAGGGAGCATGTACATCTGGTAAGTCCGTTCCTGTAGTGGGGTCATCTTTAAACACCTGTAAAGAGAATGATATATATATATATATATATAATTAATGAGATATAAATAAGATTGATATATTTCATATTATCTAATGAGACTATATGATACCTGAGCAATACAATCGATGTCCATACAACATGACAGACTAACACATATATAGTACATAACAACAACAACGTCGAATTTACATACAACAATAGCTTAGTACATATATAGTGGGACTAAGGTGACGATCCCACCTGCTAAAACAGGTTACCGACAACTACATGTTACGACTGGGAGGTCGTGATTCAGCAACCGTATTCATTAGCAGGAGGACAAACAGATCCACCTGCTAATGCATACAGTTGCTGAATCACGACCTCCCAGTCGTAACATGTAGTTGTCGGTAACCTGTTTTAGCAGGTGGGATCGTCACCTTAGTCCCACTATATATGTACTAAGCTAGTGTTGTATGTAAATTCCGAGCTGTTGTTGTTATGCACTATATATGTCTTAGTCTGTCATGTTGTTATATGAATCTGAAGCACTTGTGTGTGCTGCACTTTATGTATTGTATCTATATCCTGCTTCTCTTCATTGGGGCTTCTTTTGCTGTTTCATGGCTTGCTGCCTATATATCTATATAACCTTTGGCGAACGCCTGCATATCCTCTTGGACCCATTGTGTGGTCGTAACATGTAGTTGTCGTTGAGCATCGCTGATAGCCTAGTTAGTTAGCACATTGATTTGGTTAGTAACAATAAAGGTTAATCTTGAATAGGTGAATACATAAAAACGTATATTAATTAAATTGGGAGTGGCGCTTAATACCTTGAATTAATCTATTTTTCTTTGGGTAACAAACTCCTCCCAGTCTTTGGGGTCCAAGTAGTTCCATTGCTGTGTGGCTTCCTTCTTCCTATATTTATTTTTCAAAGAGAATACAAACAAAAATTATTAGTGTAGAGTTAGTGAAATACTGATCAATGTCTAGAATTGGAATCAATCAAGAACCTATTATCAGCATCGCGTATGTAATCTCGGGTGAGATTGGTCCTATAGTTCTTTAGCACCCTCCCACAATGTTTAGCATTTGTGTTAACTAGAAGATAATGAAACATCAAATCAAAAAATGATATTGATATTAAAAAAGTAAACATTTAGCTTCAATAAAAAAATATAAACATGCATGCCTCTAAAATTGTGATCTTTTATCAATTAAAAATCCTTCATTGTGATCTCCGCACACATATAAGTCATCATTAGCTTCAATATTTTATGGAGTTGGCAACCCAATTGAGAATGGACTGGAGTCATCATATTTATCATAGTACTCTTCTTCATCTATAGGATCTTCAATGAAATGTCTTTTACCATGAAGAACAACCGACCATTTATCATTTGCAGGATCATCGATATAAAATACTTGTTTCACCTATGATGCCAATATGAATGGTTCAGCCTTCTCGCCAATCTTTTCAAAGTTCACTAAAGTGAAACCCAATTCATCCACTATAACTCCTTTGGTGTTATCAACCCAATTACATTTGAAGAGCGGAATTTTGAAATCTATGTAGTCAAATTCCCATATCTCTTCAATGACACTGTAATATGACATTTTAGCTTCACGTTGACTCTTATCCTTTGCACTTGCAAAAAACATAGTCGATGCTTGAAGGGTGACCCCACTATTTTGGACGACACTCTTATCATCTTGGCACTTTGTGTAATATGTGAATCCATTAATGTCATACCCTTCATAAGACATAACAGTCAACTTTGGTTTAAAGGCGAGGCATTTGATAGTTTCAGTAATATCATCTGGTGTTTGAGATAGTTGATGTAATACTTTATCTTCAAACCACTTAATAAAAGTCTTGTTATGCTCTCTAGCAAGCCACATTGTATTGGCTCGAGGATATTGTCTTTTGATGAAATTGGTATGTTCCTCGATATAAACGTTCACTTCATCCATGTTGTGTAAAATATACAAATGACCTTGTTCCAACTGCTCACGGCTGATTACTTTCACACGTGATCCCAAAATTCCTTTGCCAAATAGCTCGTCAATATTCTTGTCATTATCAGGAGTGTCATTACCACTGCGAAAATCATTGGACAAATCCATAACCTCTCTCGCCACATAACTTCAATAATACTCCCTTCAGGCCGATAACGGTTTCGAACATCACCTTTAAAAATGCTCATGTATCGTTCAAAGGGATACATCCAATGCAAGAAAACCGGTCCCAAGATTTTCACTTCCCTAGTCAAGTGGACAACAAGATGTACCATGATATCAAAGAACGAAGGAGGGAAATACATCTCAAGCTGACATAGGGTAACAACCACTTCTCTTTGCAAATTATCGAGAGTCTCAGGGTCAATAAATTTGCTGCAGAGATTGTTGAAAAAGAAACAAAGTCTGGTGATTGCAAACCTTACATGCTTCAGAAATATAGATCGAATTGCCACAGGCAATATTTGTTGCATTAGAGTGTGACAATCATGAGATTTAAGACCTATCAACTTCAGATCTTTCATTGATACCAATCTACGGATGTTGGATGAGTAACCATGTGGCACCTTAACATTTACCAAGCATTCACAAAAAGCTTTCTTCTCCTTTCTAGACAACGTGTAACAAGCGGGAGGTAAGTATGTTCTTTTATTACCCATTTCACATAATTCTGTTAATTCTGACCTTATTCCCATTTCACATAGGTCCAGTATGGATTTTATCCCATATTTAGTCTTACCTGGTATATTTAACAGAGTACCAATGATTCTATCATAGACATTTTTCTCAACGTGCATTACATTGATACAATGTCTGACTGTCAAAGAACTCCAATAAGGAAGATCCCAAAATATCGACTTCTTCTTGAATGAAGAATTGTCACTCCGTGTAGTAAATTGTGATCTCTTACCAAATTCATTGACAAAGTCTTTTACTCTTTCATAAATAACCTCCCCTGGTATAGGTTTAGGTGCACTGCGTTCCTCATTCAATCCATTGAATGCTTTGCGTTTCCTACGATACATATGGAATTTTGGAAGAAACCTTCGATGACCGAGATATACATTCTTACCGCCATGTTTTAGTCTTGTTGAATCAGTGTTCTCTTCACATATAGGACACGCTTTAGCCCCTTTGACACTATATCCAGACAAATTCCCATATGCTGGAAAGTCATTAATAGTGCAAAACAACATAGCATGCAAACGAAATGTCTCTCTTCATGAAGCATCATAGGTCATCACACCTTCACCCCAGAGTTTCTTTAAGTCATCAATCAGAGGTTCAAGATAAACATCGATGTCATTTCCAGGTTGTTTAGGGCCCGATATCAACAACGACAACATTACGTACTTATTTTTCATACATAGCCAGGGAGGAAGATTGTATATAACAAGCATGACTGGCCAAGTGCTATGTTGGCTGCTCAATGTCCCGTACGGATTCATCCCATTTGTACAAAGCCCAAGTCTTAGATTCCTGACTTCTTCACCAAATTCAGGGTACAATACATCAATCTTCTTCCACTGTGGGGAATCAGACGCATGTCGTAGGATCTCATCATTATTTTTCTTAACATCTGCATGCCACCTCAAATTCTTCGCATCTATCGGATTGGCAAACAAGCGTTGAAACCGTGATATTATAGGTAGATACCACATCACCTTGGCAGGAGAACCAGTTTTGGACTCCCCCGAAGTCATCAATTTATACCGTGACGCACCACATTTTGGACAATCTTTCAAATCCGCATAGTCCTTTTGAAATAATACAAAATCATTAGGGCATGCATGTATCTTCTTGGCATCCATTCCCATTGGGCACAACAATTTCTTTACCACGTATGTTGAGATTGACAGCTCGTTTCCTTCAGGAAGCATTTCTTTCAACAAAGACAGCAATGACGTGAAGCTTTTGTCGCTCCATCTATTGTTAGCTTTCAACTTATACAATCTCAACACAGCGTTAAGCTTCGTAAACTTAGTACAACCTGTGTATAATGACATCTCAGCACCATGCACAATGTTTCTAAAAATGGGAGGTGGATCGGTGTGCTCTACCCCACAACTATCCAGCATCACTTCAACGATGTCTACTGGAACTGGTTCATTCACATCTACATCATCGTAGGAAATTTCTTCTTCCACACAAGCACTGCTATCGACATCCACTGGTTTCGGGTTTGAAATCTCTCCATGCCAGTGCTATTCTGTATAGCCTTGTATAATCCCGTTGCACATGACATGAGTTTTAATTTCATCACCAATGTTGACTTTCAAGTTGTTACCGCAATGCCTACATGGACAGTAGAACCTATCTCCAGGTTGTTTCCTATGTTCATCGACAAATCTAATGAACTGGTCAAGACCAGAAATAAACTCTGGGGTGCAGCGATTGCGAATGGACATCCATGATCTATCCATTCTATGATCAAAGAGAAAACAAGTATATATTAGGACAAGATTAGGGTCTAGGGTTAACAAATACATGTGATGTCATTATTATATATAATAAATGTGTACCACCTATCCATTCTTGAACACCTAATCTCACTAGTAAGTGTATAATGTGTATTGGGTTTTCAAGAAAATTTCGGCATCATTTCCCCACTGTTCTCCAAGTACATATGTACTTAGAGAACAAACGGGGAAATGCTGCCAAAATTTTCTTGAAAACCAAATACACATTATACACTAACATCCTAAGCGAGATTAGGTGTTCAAAAACAGTCCCAAACCGGGGACTATCCAAGATTTACTCCTAATGAGTAAATCTTGGACGGGTTTCTAGGCCAACAAATAATGTGTTGGACGGGTTTCATGTAGCAACTTTCAGTTCCATTCATTAATCTCTTTTTACATCCACACACAGGGGTGTACCCCTAAACAGTAACTAAATAAAGGGGTTGGTGTACCCCTAAACATACGCATAATTAAAAAAACTATTAATACAGACAAGTCTAGATAGATAGACAACTAAATACTACACCAACATGGTCCCGCATCAGTAACTTCGAGGACTTATCATTGTGGCGATCTTCACCTGAAGTTCAGAATAGAAAGCAGCTATGAGTATTGATTGCTTGACAATTATATTTGTTAATTGGACTTACTGTGGTCTTTTTGATGATGAAGCTGTGTCACGAAGCTCCTCACTATATTTAGACGAATCTGAAGTGACAGGGGCCTCAGATTCAGATTCGTCCAAGCTGATATGCGACGACGTGCGCTCATACCGCAGTAGATGATCGGGGGTCTCGTAGTTGTTGTTGGTTATCCAAACTTTGATGGAATTATGGCCAACTGGATGGAGAAAAAGCCTGTTGCAACGGACCACATGCATCTCTCCAATCCAATCACGCCAACCGGATTTTGATACAAGATTTCCCTCCAAATCATACTCAACCTCGATAACATGTGAATAATTGCCAAAAGTTAGGGTCACTTTACCAGGCATGTAGTGTCTTCCTTTTAGAAAATGCCAATGTTTGGGTATGACCAATTGGTTTAAGGAACGATCATCTAGGATGATGTCCAATTGTTCTTCAATAGGGAACGTTAACTTTGACATAGAGGCCCAGTTCATAGTGACTGTTATGGGTGGACAGAGACTGCATAATATTAGTATTAACAAAGTGTAATTACATATAACGATGTTATATATTTTTAGAAAAAGTTGTATAACATCAGTTAACCTTTTATTGCTTGTCATAACCAAATTTATTGTGGTAGACATGATAGCTTGAAAATAAGTCTACATATGTACTTAGAGAACAAACGAGGAAATGCTACCGAAATTTTCTCGAAAACCCAATACACATTATACACTTACATCCTAAGTGAGATTAGGTGTTCAAGAACAGTCCCAAACCGGGGACTATCCAAGATTTACTCCTAATGAGTAAATCTTGGACGGGTATCTAGGTGCTTACTAAAATAGAACCATTATATGGAACTAATCCTACATTATACACATACTTTTCCTGAGTAAGATAATGTGCACTTCATGGAATTATTAAGATCTGAATATATATAAGTTGTTTCTACCTACTTTGATGGGATTTTATAACATTCGAGTCTTCCATTTAAGGCATTAGATGCATATATTGAAGTACATTGTGTTGAGATAAGAATCCCATGTGATACACACGATTGAGAATCTTTCACGATACTAGGAAAATTACATGTATTGTATAGACAATAGAGGATTCAACTCAGTAGAAGCACAAAATCAGTACCTAAACCCTAAACACAAATAAGTAAATAACTTAAAAAAAAATGCCCAACAGCTGCTTGGGCGTGCCTTGGCACCGCCCAAGCATCCGCCGGAGCAGAGGAAGAAGGAAGAAGGCAGGGCAGGCGGGCATACCTTGAGGGCAGAGGAGAGCAGCGGCCGGAGCACAACAGCCACCGGCGGAGGCGGCATCAAAGAGAGGAGAAGTGCCGGGGAGGACACAGAGCAGCGGCGGCGAGGGCACGGAGCAGAGGCGAGGGCGCGGAGCAGCGGCGAGGGCACGGAGCAGGAGCACATGCGGCCACCGGTGAGCACAGACGGCAGGAGCAGGAGCAGGAGCACGACCGCCGGTGAGCACGGAGCAGCGGCGAGGGCAGGAGCAGGAGCACGGTAGCGGCGGCGGAGGAGCAACGACCGAAGGGGGCGAGCAAGAAATTGCCAGACCTAATTGAAATCGAGAATGAAAAAGGGAAAGGGGAAGAGAAGCTCACGCTGGTGAGCTATTAAGTTGACAATAAGCGTCGGTTATTCTAAACAACCGACAAATAAACCAACTGTGTCGGTTATATACCAAAAACCGGCACCTATACTAGATTATAGTCGTCGGTTTTTAACTAAAGGACAACCGACAACTATTCCTGTCTCGCGAATACCCTTTAGTCATCGGTTATTTATTTATGAACCGACGACATATGTCAAATTTTGGAGGTAATTTTTTCGCTGGAATTTTGGTTTTGGCGGTTGATTTTAGGTTTCGGTTTTTTATTAATTAACCGACACTTAATAAAAGCGGTACCCGTGTCTGGTCGACCTTCACAGATTGTATGTCGGTTTATGTTATAATCCGACACTGTAGAGTTTAGGTGTCCGTTTATGTATACAATCGACACCTTGAAAAGTGACTTTATAAGCCATTTCTGTAGTAGTGAAATGAGGAAGAAACTATGGCCAAGGTTGTAAGGTCAGTTATTAAAATCAATCTGTAGACCTGTAGCATCAGTTTTCTTAAAAAACCGACCTTAGAGGTTCACTCTAAGGTTGATTTTTTAAGAAAAATGATGCTACAGGTCTACAGATGAGCTTTACAATCTGTAGACCTGTAGCATCAGTTTTCTTAAAAAACTAACCTTAGAGTGAACCTCTAAGGTCGGTTTTTTAAGAAAACCGATGCTATATGTCTACAAATTGTAACCACACACGGCAGTGCTACCATATCTCAACACGACCGTGCTACACAGCACAACCGTGCTACCAGAAGAAACACGTCCGTGCTACACAACACGGCCGTGCTACCAGAAGCCAACACGGCAGTGCTACATGGCAGAAATAGAAACATAACAGAAGAACAAGTAGAACCAAGATATGGGAGAGGGGAGCATTGATGCTCAACCGTCACCTTCCAAACCACACATTAATAACAAAAATGATTCATATATTTAGTTGAGTTACACATATTCACATCATAATATACAAAATGATAGATTGCAAGTCTGAGATGAATGGAGTACTAAAATCACATACATAAATGGAGCTGACATATTTAATCCAATGCTATATTGACTTCATTTAGAAAAACATCTGACCACTCTTTTCAAAATTCATTTAAGTCCTCAAGTGTGTAAGGCTGAGTTGTAAAGATCTGTAATAGAAAATGCACATGCTTATATTTTATAAAATGACTAAAATCACTTGAAAATTTATGATGTTATTCTTTATTACCTGATCTATAGTCTGAATGCCATATGGTGCTTTGTTTGACAATAGCTTGCATATATTTCATTAGCCACAAGTCCAGTCATTATTTTTTATAGGACACTATAAATAACGAATTATACTTAATGTTAGTAAACTACTATAAATAGGAGTTGAGATAAAAATATAATAGTTGACATATAAGAGTTGAAAATTAATATATATAAGACTAAGCAGTTGTCAAAGTAGTTACCTTGACATTTGTCACTTGCCATTTTAGAACCTACAAGTATACATATATTAAGTTAAACATCATGCATTGATGATCTCATCTATAAACCCTAAAGTGTCAATCTAAGACTACACAATGTCTACCCTCATATTTCTAGAATGTATATAATGATTACATATGTGATTGATAAAAAAATATAGATATGAAAGAATACATATTTTTATTATTGGTTGATTTACTAGTAAAAAAATGGCACATTGGGAGAGTGAGAATATTATACCTCACTTGTAGGCTGAATAAGAAATATATGCAAGTCAACAACAAGTCAATAGCACCTGCAACAATACAAATACAAAATTTACAGATTTTGAAGTTTCTACAACTCAGCCAACACGACTGTGCTGCCCAGCACGGCCGTGCTACCTGGTTAGTTGCATGATAGTAAAAAGAAAATGGAGTGAGGCGAAAGAGAAAACCGTGCTACCTTGAGAAGAACCGGACGGTGGGGGAGCTTGTACGAGAGAATAACTGGAGAAAGAAGGTGCGCGACCCTTGCAACACCGTAGGCGTCGTCCATGCTACCTGGTTAGTTGCATGGCAATAAAAAGAAAATGGAGGAGTGAGGTGGAAGAGACAATCATGCTACCTTGAGAAGAACTGGACAGTGGGGGAGCTTGTGCGGGAGAAGAACTGGAGAAAGAAGGTGTGCGGCCCTTGCAACGCCATAGACGTCGTCACCATTCAAGGAAGAAAGCATATGGGCGTTGTCTCCAAAGTGCATGGCATCAGAGATGGTGGTCGATCTGGAGGCATCGGCACCATCCAAAGAAGAAAACGGCAGTTGGGCATCATCATCTAAGAAGGGGTGCCGATTTGCCTCTCTTCAGGTGTGGAGATGGTTGGGAAGGTGACCTTGGAAGCGGAGGCGATTTGCTTCTCTTTGGGAGCGGGAGCAGGAATGGGGAGACGAACAAAATGAAATGAAACACAATGAAACACAGCTTGGCTTTGGTCTAATATCATCCCGACCTCTAGGGTCGGTTATCTCAAAAAACTAACGCTACAAAGACTAAGTGGTGCTCAAATTTTTTGAGACCATCTCTAAGGTCGATTATTTGAAAAAACCGACCCTAGAGGTCAGGGTCTATAGAGTCAGTTATTTGAAGAAACCGACCCTACAGACTAAGTGGTGCCCAAAATTTTTGAGACCATCTCTAAGGTCAGTTATTTGAAAAAACCGACCCTAGAGGTCAGGGTCTATAGGGTCAGTTATTTGAAAAAACTGACGCTAGAGTTCCAAAGCGGTGCCCGCGTTTTTTTGTTGACCCTATAGCATCGGTTATTTGGAAAAACCGTCACTATAGATCGAGGCGTGAATCCAAATTCACACGAATGTTTGCCGTGAGAAACCAGTAAGGTCGGTTTTTTTGATAAAGCCGATGCAATAGTCTATTAGGTCAGTTATTTTAGTAAAAATGACGCTATGGGCAGCGACGCTACATGCCAAAAATGTAGTAGTGATAAGTTGTGGGCTTTCGAAAAGTGGAGTTTAATCAGTCTCTTAATCTGCCAAGTGGGAGTATATGCGGCCGTGCGGACCGATTTCCCGAATAGTGGTGTATATATACATATATATACATATTATATATATACATATATATACATATTATATATATACATTATATATATATATATATATATATATATATATATATATATATATAATGAAAATCAGATGTTGGAGATTGATAATGGTAGTTCTTTTCTGAATGAACTAGAAAGCTTTTTTTCTAATTATCTAAATTCTGATTGTTTCAATAGTGGATCTAAAAGTAAGGATCACAACTCTTATCAATATATATATGATACTCAATCTAATTGGAATAATCACATTAACAGTTTCATTAATCGTTATCTTTGTTTTGAAATTAGTATTGACACCCCAATGGTGTTTGCCTATCTAGACCATGTTTTTCAAAAATATAATCCATTGATCTTCATGGTTACAATAATTATAAGTCACATACAAAATTTGAACTCATTTATATGAGTATAAGTCACTCATCTAAGGACAACAAAATCGACACACAAAACTAATTTAAAATACATGATTTTTGCCTCCTTTAGATGCACGACCTATAAGTGTCCAAATGAGCTAAAATTTATTATATAGTATATTCTTATGATAATTAAGAAGATCAACCGTTTATATTTTTCAAAAATTAACTACATCTTCAAAAATGATTGAGGCGTATGGTGCCTCCGGTACACTCGAGTGTACACTAGCCTAACTCTATACATACACGCGCGCGCACACACACACACACACATATATATATATATACATATATATATACACACACACACACACATATATATACACACACACACACACACACATATATATATATATATATGATCGTTCATTCACTAACCATATGGGTAACTAAGGTTAGTTACCCATGCATCTATTTTGTAATAGGAAGACACATAATTGTAATGGGACAAGCAATGTTGTAATCACATGTCCTAAATTGTAATATAAAGACTCATTTTGTAATACTACGTAAAATGTTGTTATAAATATCATTTTTACTATATTCAGAGGGAGAATAAACATTTCACACTGTATTTACAAAACATGTCTTTGTATTATAATTTTACTTGACTCATTTTCAATTAGGTGCCTTCCTATTACAAAATATATTCACGGGTGACAAAAGTTAGTTACCCATGCGGGAAGTGATATATATATATATATATATATATATATATATATATATATATATATATATATATATATATATAGGCCATTCGTTCGTTGCCTGACAGGTATCCTGGATTTTAGCTACCCGCACATCCCCAAAAGTAACCATATGGTCAGAAAAGTAACTCTCTGGACAAAAAAGTAACGATGTTGATAGAAAAGTAACTATACGACTAAAAAAATAAAACTAGACCGAATACACATCAAATATATATGCAATCAAATGTTTGTTATATCTGTTACAAATGTTACTATTTATGTATGAAAAGTAACAGTTTACAAGTTAAAGTAACCCTCTACATGTGTAAAGTAATAAACTTATATAATAAAAAAACTAGTATGTAGGGAACATAATACCTCATGTGAATAATATAGGCAAGTGTTGTAGTCATAAGTATTTACACATAAACTAATTCACATCAACCAATTTCAAGAGGATATAGTACACAAACCTTTGAAATAAGATCTTAAATTGTAAATTCCAAGACATATGAGATTTATGCAGTAGGGTCAAGACCTGGTCAATATGTAAGTAACTTTGGGTTAGGATTTGATGTTTGAGAACTTTAGTATCTAAAAGAATAAGATGTAGGGTACTTTTTACACATGACCATGATAATAATAATTCATCTTCCAAGCGAACAATGAGCAAAATCACCTAGGTTCGAATCCCAGTTGTTGTCTTGATTTACCACCCTCTCGGGAATTTGGCCTCTTCCATAGGCAAGGGAGAGGGGCAGAGAATGTCTCTTTTAATCCCAGCAATTAGCAAGATCTCACAAATTGTCAACAACATTAAATATCCAACATACTCATGTCGCTAAATGGTCAAATAGGTCACTGGAACATCAAGAGCCCCATAATCTATAACAAGTTTCAAGTCTATATTATGAAGTTTGAGATTACAATTCTTATGGATTTGATACTAATTCCACAAGGTTGATCTATAATATGGTCAAGATTAGATAAAGTTATAATCTTGATTTTCAAGTCACCATCAAAGTCCTTTAGTAAATATAATTTGGAAATGGATCAAGACTTAGTTGTTGAAATTAGTTCCATTGCATATGAATCGTTCTTGCGATTGAAATACCAAAATATGATTTCTAGAGAAGGGAGAGAGATCTAAAGAGAGAGGGTGAGACCTATGAAGAAGAAGGCAGGGGTCGTTATTCTAGTTCACATCGGCTACTAGGGGTGGCATATTTGGGGGAAACTGTAAGAGGGAGTGAGATCGGGATCAAAGGGTCCGCTTGTGTGCGCGAGGGCAAGCCAATGCCAGAGAGATGGCTTATATAGATGGTAGATCTAGGGTTGGGTGGATTTCAAAGGTTCTAGAGGTTCATGGTGGTGTCAAATTGGTGCCTCTAGAAGCTTCAAGAAACTACTAGATTTAGGTGTGAAAACATGGACAAAACATGTGGATCTTGAAATGGGGAAGCATGGAATTGAAATGGAGTCGAAAGGGGGCTTGGCTGGGCAAGATCCAGGTAGGGTTTCCAGCCACCCAGCTATTGCTTCCCTCACTCAAGGTAGGAGATGACTACCCTTGCCTGAGTGGGCCGACGTGCTTGCAGATCGGGCCCAAAATGGCAGATCTTGGCCAGACATGCCTAAACAAGGGGAAAAAGTGTTTTGGAGTGAATTCTTGGAAATTTCATAAGTATATGTAGGAATATCCCATTGACCTCAAATTTGGATTGGAGCTTCATGATAGAGTGTAGAACAAGTGTATAGAATAAAAAAGAGTACATATGATCAAGATAAAAATAAAAACACTAGGGAGTCTGTTATATTCTCATTTTTGGGTAAAACTGAATTATATAAATATAAGCCATGATTTGATAAGTAAATTCTCTAATGATATTACTGTTAGAGTGATAATGTTACTTATGAGACTATTTGCATTGTAAATATATCCTTGGGGCACAAGACAAAGGGAATAAGAGATTTTGTGCATAAATAAATAGCAATGGCTTTATGAACTGTTGAAAAATAGAACTATGAAATAACATCTAAGTTTTCTAAAAGAAAATAATATGTAATAGATAATTAAAGGAGTGGTTATCTAGCTAAGAATGGCAACATAATTATTGAGGCATCAAGCAAGAATATTTTGATTTGACTTTTCAATACTTCAAAATAATAATAAAAAGGAAGATACATTTAGAAATTGGGAGGAAAAGGACGTTTGATGAGATAATGGTAATTGTTTCAATAAAATGTTTAAGACAACAAATTATATATATAAAAAACATCCCAATAAGTCCCACACATTAGATATGATTTTAGAAAAGTATTAATGGCTTTTTCTCCAAGTTTTTATAGAAAAGGTTCTCATTTAAGCCTATCGAAGATCACAAAGTGTTTTCCTTTTAGCACAAGGAATTTTTCAAGGTGAAGAAAGAATATTAATATAACAATTCTCCTTCCAAAATATCAATCTAAGAGAGATATGAGGTATTATCATCATTTCTCATAAAAACTTCCTTAATAGTTAAAGGCACATTATTAGGAAAGATGCCTATTCACCCTTTGAATTGAAGAATTCTATATGTACCTCGTGGGCATTACATTTTGGCCCTTTCCTTGATTCATTGCCAAAGTTAACTTTACGTTGCAATTACAGTAACACTAGGAAGAGGTGAATTAAGAAGTTAATGTTGACTAGAATAGGAAAGAAATCTTGCGGGAGGAGGAATCAATAAGAGGCTTTCTTAAGCAGGTATATATATACCTATGTGGGGTTCCACCCTTAGCCCATGGCTTTCCTTGGATCTCACAATGGTACCTTTATTCATAATTTAATGAAAGGAGGACTCCTTGGAGGAGGATGACATAGGTCAGCCAAAAAGGTGTCCTCATCCTGGTCTGGCTATCAAGTCCTATTGAGATCAGCCTCAAGGGAACGCTTGCTGAGGAGCTTACTATGGTGGTCTTGCACCGATCGAGTAAGGTTCCTTGCTGATGGTGAAGGTAAGGGGAGAAAGAAGAAGACTGGGATCCTGAATCTGAAACTCAGATATGTCTCCCTTATGGAAGCATGGACGGGTGGAGTTGAGGGAGAAGAGGTGCTTGACGAGGTGATGGTGACGGTGCTCAAGGGTGTGGTAGTAATGGAAGCCATTCCATGCCAGCTTGCATCCAAAGGGCAACCTTACTACTGTGTGAGGACTTGTGTGTGGATACATGGGGGAATATAGAGAAGAATTGGTGTCTAAAGAGGGTATGGTTTTGGTGCCTAGTCCATGGAGGGAGAAGATCGGACAACCACACATGAGTTGGTGTCAGGGGTTAGGCACACCCTAGTGTGAAGAAAGGGATGGATCATGGTCAAATGACCCAGATGACCCTAGATGGGTACATTAAGTACAAGGGCAGAGGGATCTTTTCCCTGACCCAAGCTGGCCAAATGATAATAAATATAAAAGCATCAATCTGCTGACATGACATGAAATCATTGGCTCAAGTAAGCATGGTTTGCAATAATTATAGAAATTAATTGGTAACTCAAAAAATAGGAAAAATATATATCAAATTGATCAGGGAAATGAGGGGGAGGTGAATAAAATGTCAATGATGCCTAAATCTGACATTAATTCTAAAAGTAGTGCAAGTATGCGTTAAAGTGGTGATTAATGCATATAAATCCTAGTTTCTGATAAATAGGTTGATAATCATGCTAACTATGGTTTTTTGAGATGTAATCTGATATTGTGGGATATAATGATGATTTAACATGTTCATGATCATAGTGATGTGGAATTAGGGTTGGTAATGGAGATATCCATGCATATGAATAATTATTCTTTTGATGTTAAAGATGATAACTTTAACGAAATCAAACTAATCTAAGTGTTCTTAATGAAAATCTAATTATTAGGGTTTAAAACCTGATCTTCTTTGTCATAAGAATCTTAAGTTGCATAATCTAATTGCTCATAATGACATAAAAGGCCTAACTTGATAACTAGGGTTACACATGATGTATAATGTGGGTTAGTAACTTTAATAAAGTATTGTACAATGGAACTACCGTTTGTACCCTTATTCTTATCCAACCCGAACATGATCATAAACTTTAGATTAGGACCTAAGTAGGGTTTAATATGAATAACATGATGGTGACACTTTAGGATTTACATACATGAATATTATATGTTGAATTGCTTGGATTCTTCTTTGATTGGGTAATATGCTTGAAGTATATGATCTGCATGGTGTTGGATCCTAGATGGGTGATTAGATGCTCTAGAGGGGGGGTGAATAGAGCTGAATGCACTTAAACAAAATTCATTAGACCTTCAAGATATATCACAAGATAAGGATGCTAAATAGGAAATTTGTGTGCAACTAAAACATACATAGCAAGGGAGAGAGAGATTGAACATGCACCAATTAGACAAGCTATTTAGAGTGGTTCCACACTTCAAACTAGAAGTGTGTCAGTCCACTTGCCTAGAGAGGTCAACCCCTAGGACTTCCAAACTATTGCACTCTTATATTCATTCATAAGACATACAATGCATGACCAAACAAAAGACTTACCTATCCAAGACAAAGAGTCTTCAACCTTACCAAGGACTTACCCACTTTGCAAGAGTCTTCGGCCTTCTCCAAGGACTTACCCACTCTTGCACAAGTCTTCGGCCTTGCAGGAATTACCCACTCTTCTTGAATCTTCAGCTTTTGACTTCACCTTCACTCAGAGAAGCTTTCACCAAGGTCTTACCCACTTGAGCTTGAGTCTTCTGCCTTCTCCAAGGGCTTACCCACTCTAGCTCCAAGCCTTCAACCTTGATCTTCACCAAGGGACTCCTTCCCTTATTCTTCTTCAACTCTCTTGGATAAGAGAGAGAACCTTCATCTTCATGATTGCAAATGAGAGATGGGGAGGTGGTGGAAGTGAGAGCCTCACAAGATATACAAGTAGAACTAGCTCTCTTACAAATCTCCTACTCACTCTAATGGATGTAGCAAGTGATTAAGCTTAGAGAGAGAGAGGAGGCTATAGGAAGCACTCAACTATAGAATAGGAACCTCATAAAGAGTTTGCAATGAATGTTCAACCTTGGAATGAAGCCCAAGGGGTCCTATTTATAGCTGGGGATGCCTCTTAGCCTTTGGGAACACTTATGAACAAAAACTAGCCATTTTGTGGCTTGCAACAGATCTATTTTCACTTGTTGCAACTCTACAACGGCTAGAAACACTTTTCTGCATTTTTCCGTACAGTGCAATCAGTCGAGTTTTAATGGGTGTAACTCGACCGATCAAGTAGGAGGCAAACTGATGTTCAAAGGATCGGTCGAGTTTGTCCTGAGGAAACTCGACCGACCATTTCAACTGGAACTGGCCTACTACCCAATCGGTGGAGTTCTGTGAGTGCACAACTCGACCGACGCAATCTTCAGAAAATCGACCAAGGTTGATCGGTCGAGTTTCAAGGTGGGAAACTCGACCGACCAAGTGCCTGTAATTGATTTTCTAAGATGCATCTAAAGTTCTCTAATATTCGATCTAAGTGTTCCTGATATTTTTCTAAGCTTAATTACAAGTCATACAATCAGTACAAGTGATTTACAACATGATTCTAATGGATATACATCATATTACAAAAACATGCACTTGTATGACTTTGACGTGTCTTTTCTCCAATTTGAGATGCGCAAGTTAGGGCAATTGGAGTGTGTCTATACCTAATCTGAAATCACTCAAGTAGAAGCATTAGACACCAATATGTGGAATGGTTAGTCATCATCAAAACATGGGTTTAGTCAATTTAGATGTGAGTCAACATTGACCTAATTGACCTTGAGTCAACAATCTCCCCCTTTTTGAAGATGAAAAACCATTCCATAAATGTATTGAAAGCTTTTAAGTAAAATCATACCTTTGGAGAAACCTAGAGTTTTCAATAGAATTGAGTTCATATGCTCCCCCTCAATTGATGCACATGGAGTTTTCATACTCCCCCTTAATTGATGCTATTTCTCCTGCATGGTTAGCTTTCATAACATTTATAGAATACTATATCTTCTAATCATATATGTTCTACACATATATGTCTTCTCCCATTTAACTTCTCCCCTTTACATGAACATACTTCTCTTCTTCATGTAAGACATGCCTTCTTCCTCTTTTTAAAAGAAGACATACCTTTCTCCCCCTTTGTCATTTCAAAAAGGTGGGGGTATGAAGAAATAAGAAACATCACTTGTTAAAGAGAAAAAAGATAACACAAAATATATATAAGGAGAGTAGAAGAGCACAGATAGGGGCTTGTCCAAGCATATAAAGAAAAGCAAGTTAAAACATATACTTGAACAACCCAAGATGCAAGATAAAGTGCTGCAGAAAAATAAATAAATTGCAATTTTGACCCTCAAGATGACGGAATTTGACCAAAAGCCATTAGAGCTCATCGCAAAGCAATGAGTCTTCCTTAGAAGGTCGTTTCTGCATGAAAAACACTAGTCTTGCACCAAAAACTGAAACTGGAGCAAAAGCTGCATAAAATCCAAAAAAAACTCCAATTTCTACATATAATGTAGATCTATGTACCCTGCATCACAATGTTATGCAAGCAACTCAAGATAGTAGATATGCAAATCAAGGAACAAGCTTGAGCATGTATAAGCATAGCATATAGAGGAGCAAAGATGCCAATTGTAAACAGGGTTAGAACTACATGTATAGGAACTACTAGTAGATGATATCACAAGTTAGGACTACTAGTAGGATCTAGATCATAGCAAGAGATACCCAAATATACACAAGATAAAGCAAGCTATGAGTAGATATAGAGATATATCCAAACAAAGAGATATGCAATTTTAGAAGCATGAAAGGATATAACTCACTAGATATGCATCCTTACCATAAGATGATTATCCCTAAGAACCTCAAGGTTGTATCACAACAAGATATACACCTAAATAGATGTAGCAAGTTAGAGCACAACGGAAGCAATTTAAGATACAACCAAGAGATCCAAAGAGTTCATCATCAAAACCTGCAAAACAACTCAAAGCAAGTAATTGCAAGATATAGATATACCAATTTAGAGCAATTAGAGAGATAGAGTTGTAAGCAAGATAGGCAATTTAGAACATGGCAATATGCATATATAAAGGTACCAAATGAGAGTGCCAAAGAATAAGGCTATTGGTTGAGAAAATCTAGTTGAGAGGGAAATTCTCATTCAATAAGCCAACTGTGTATTCTGTGCACAGTGTTATCGGTCGAGTTCTGTGCATTGACAACTCGACCGATGACAGCTATTGGCAACACCCATTGGTGCCTATCGGTCGAGTTTCAATAGGACAAACTCGACCGACAGAGCAGCTGTCAAAAAGTATATATATATCATAAAAACACATTTAAAGGCATGCTAAAAATACAAACCATATCCAAACATGTCTAATCAAGTTAGTAATGCATTATAGAAGCATTAGAAATAGTTTTTGAGCAAGAGTGTGAAGAGAAACACAAAATGCCACTTTTGACTCAAAAACCATATGTATAGTGCACACTAACTTGACAAAAAACAAGTTAGAAAAGGTTATAAGCAAGAAAAAGCATTTACCTTTGTTCTTACCATTCCTTTTCCACTAGTTGTCACCCTCTACGCATCTCACCTTTCTTCTTTCATGTGGATTGAGAAGTCAATTTGCAATTCAATAGCTCAAGTCAATCCATTTGCAAGTACCTACAAGAAGAAAGATGAAATGGTCCCCAATCATGTTATTGGGTCCGGAGGGGTTAGTTTAGAAACCCAAGTCCTATTTCTCTTGGGTGCTTTCCTAAAAGGACAACAATTAGAATAATGACCAAAATCATTGCAATAGTTGCATGTGCCCATAGTCTTGGAACTAGAGGATTCTCCATGGAATATTGGAGGTCCTTTATCTTTGTTGTTCCCTTGACTACTATCATACCCTAAACCATGTCTACCAATTTGTTTAGTAGTATGGTGTAGGATGTCATTAAGACTCTTTTTACCCACTAAGAATCTTTGCAAGGATGATCTCAAACTATCATTATCATGCTTAAGAGAAGCAATAGTCGAAGACAATTGATTAATATTATCTCTAGCATGCAAAAGATCATTTTCTAAGCAAAGAGATTTAGTTGAATAAGAATCTCTATCAATATGAAGAGCAGCAACATCATTCTCTCTATTTGTAGAACTAGAACAAGATTCATGCCCATTGATTTTAGCAAGCAAGGAGGCATTTTCTATTTCTAATTCATGCAAAACAAAATCTTTGTCCTTGTTTTCAGATTTAAGAACATCAATGTCATGCATGTGAGAATCAACAATTAAAGTATGCTCTTCATTTGAACTAGGCATGAGAGGTTGAGTTTCTAGAAATTTAATCTTATCAAGTAAACTAGCATTTTAAAATTTAAGAGAGTCTACTTGGCTAAGACAATCATTTTTATCAATAAGCAAGCAAGAATTAGCATATTCAAGATCATCTAGTTCTATATGCAAATTATCAACAATTTTAGCAAGCTTTTTCTTTTTCTTTTTAGAAGACTTATAAGAGGCACAAATATCATGAATAATAGCAATTAAAGATTCTTTATTTAAAGAGTCTAGATTTACCTCACTTGATTCTTCACTTGTTGACGCTATAAGGGCAAAATGGCATTCTCCTTCATCACTAGAGCTTGAGCTTGATCCTTCACATGAATCTTCACTTGAGCTTGAGTTGGAGGAGCCACTTGAGCTTGAGTGCCATTTCTCCTTCTTGTGAAGATGGGTCTTTTTTCCTTGTGGGCAATCTTCCTTGTAGTGACCCTTCTTTCCACATGTGAAGCACCGGATGGAGGAGGACTTGCCTTTGTAGAGTCTACCCTTGAAGTACATGGCATCTTCTTTAGCTTGAGAGGATGGAGAGACTTGTTCCATGATAGCTTCAATTTGAGCCTTTATTTCAGCCTTCTTCATTCTCTTTAGCTCTTTCTGCTCTTGTCTTTCTACTTCCTCCCTCTTGTCAAGTGTGGCTTCATGTTCTTGTAGATTTCCAATTAGCTCTTCAATAGGAATATCCCTAAGAGACCTTGCTTCTTCAATAGAAGTCACCTTGGATTCCCACCTCTTGGGGAGAGTTCTAAGGATCTTTGAGTTGATCTCTCCACTAGACATAGGATGTCCTAGAACAGAAAGACCATTCAAGATGGTGTTGAGCCTTGAGTACATGTTGTCTATGCTCTCCTCCTTTCCCATCTTGAAGTTCTCAAGCAACCCTTTGAGCATGTAGACTTTGCTTTCCTTCACTTGATCTATCCCTTCATAAGTGATGCAAAGCTTTCTCCATACCTCATAGGCCGTCTCACAAGAGGAAATCCAGTTGAACTCGGTGGGGGTCATGGAGGCATATAGGATGTGCATGGCTCTAGCATTCACGGTTGCTTTCATCAAGGTGGCTTCATCCCATTCTTCAATATTTGTCTTTGGTAGAATGTATGGGCTGTTCACCATTTTCCACATCTCGAGACTTGATCCTTGGATGTAGAATTGAAATCTTCTTCTCCAATAGAGGAAATTGCTCCCATCAAAGATTGGTAGGCTGATTCTCCCTCCTTGGTAGTCACCCATCTTATCCTACTTGTTGAAGTATGCTTGGAGAAGACCTGCTCTGATACCACTTGTTGGATCCTAGATGGGTGATTAGATGCTCTAGAGGGGGGTGAATAGAGCTGAATGCACTTAAACAAAATTCATTAGACTTTCAAGATATATCACAAGATAAGGTTGCTAAATAGGAAATTTGTGTGCAACTAAAACATACATAGCAAGGGAGAGAGAGAGATTGAACATGCACCAATTAGACAAGCTATTTAGAGTGGTTCCACACTTCAAACTAGAAGTGTGTCAGTCCACTTGCCTAGAGAGGTCAACCTCTACAACTTCCAAACTATTGCACTCTTATATTCATTCATAAGACATACAATGCATGACCAAACAAAAGACTTACCTATCCAAGACAAAGAGTCTTCAACCTTACCAAGGACTTACCCACTTTGCAAGAGTCTTCGGCCTTCTCCAAGGACTTACCCACTCTTGCACAAGTCTTCGGCCTTGCAGGAATTACCCACTCTTCTTAGATCTTTAGCTTTTGACTTCACCTTCACTCGGAGAAGCTTTCACCAAGGTCTTACCCACTTGAGCTTGAGTCTTCTGCCTTCTCCAAGGGCTTACCCACTCTAGCTCCAAGCCTTCAGCCTTGATCTTCACCAAGGGACTCCTTCCCTTGTTCTTCTTCACCTCTCTTGGATAAGAGAGAGAACCTTCATCTTCATGATTGCAAATGAGAGATGGGGAGGTGGTGGAAGTGAGAGCCTCACAAGATATACAAGTAGAACTAGCTCTCTTACAAATCTCCTACTCACTCTAATGGATGTAGCAAGTGATTAAGCTTAGAGAGAGAGGAGGCTGTAGGAAGCACTCAACTATAGAATAGGAACCTCATAAAGAGTTTGCAATGAATGCTCAACCTTGGAATGAAGCCCAAGGGGTCCTATTTATAGATGGGGATGCCTCTTAGCCTTTGGGAACACTTATGAACGAAAACTAGCCATTTTGTGGCTTGCAGTAGATCTATTTTCACTTGTTGCAACTCCACAACGGCTAGAAACACTTTTCTGCCCTTTTCTGTACAGTGCAATCGGTCGAGTTTTAATGGGTGTAACTTGACCGATCAAGTAGGAGGCAAACCGATGTTCAAAGGATCGGTCGAGTTTGTCCTGAGGAAACTCGACCGACCATTTCAACTGGAACTGGCCTACTACCCAATCGGTCGAGTTCTGTGAGTGCACAAATCGACCGATGCAATCTTCAGAAAATCGACCAAGGTTGATCGGTCGAGTTTCAGGGTGGGAAACTTGACCAACCAAGTGCCTATAATTGATTTTCTAAGATGCATCTAAAGTGCTCTAATATTCAATCTAAGTGTTCCTGATATTTTTCTAAGCTTAATTACAAGTCATACAATCTTTACAAGTGATTTACAACATGATTCTAATGGATATACATCATATTACAAAAATGTGCACTTGTATGACTTTGACTTGTCTTTTCTCCAATTTGAGATGCGCAAGTTAGGGCAATTGGAGTGTGTCTATACCTAATCTTAAATCACTCAAGTAGAAGCATTAGACACCAATATGTGGAATGGTTAGTCATCATCAAAACATGGGTTTATTCAATTTAGACGTGAGTCAACATTGACCTAATTGACCTTGAGTCAACACATGGCTCACCGGTAAGGTATGTGGTTATGCTTATGACTACCCACAATATATCTTAGCGGTGATTGTTGAGGTTTTCATGAGGATTTAACAAATAATTTTTTGAGTGTTTCTTTACTTTCTGTTCAATCATAATGACACTGAGTATATGTTGTTATGGGCTTGCACAATTTTGCATTCACTCCAAGGATCAAGAAAAATTATGAGAAGAAAATTTAGTTCTTATTTACAAGTAATTAATTGAGTATATGTTGTTATGTACTTGTACAATTTTGCATACACCCCACGTACACAGTATAGCAATATACTTATCCGCATTTTGTTTCATACTATTTTAGGTACATGCTAAAATGACGATATCAAGATATGATGGACAAATGAAATTACCTGAAGAGATTAAGTGTAACTGTAAGGAGGATTAGACAAATACTTCTTCTCATATGTATAGTTCTAATGCTATGAACTCATGTAGCTCCTTAGAGGAGAATTTCTATATGCAATACTTGAATTAATGGAAATCATTTGCTATTATTTATTATTTGGTTAAATCTTGATCCTTGGGAATATAGATAATGGCTCTCAACTTTTTGGGTCTTTCCTTAATTGGGGGATGCTGAAAAGTGAGGTAGTTATGAAGTCTATGTAAGCTAGGGTTTCATGCAAGAAGGTTCTATTAAATGATTCACAATTGTGGATTTACACTATAGTGGCCATTATTGAGTCATGAATTCATGGGAATCATTAGGAGTGAAAAATCTAAGTCAGTTGAGGGGTAATTGGGAAATCTGATCATAGTTGCACCAAAATTCACTTTGTCACATCCTTCCCTGTTTAATAGGAATTTTTGTCCCTTAAAATTCTGAAACATTCTCAAAATTATGATCACATTGTAATTAAAAGTCACTTATACACTTTTATTGATCGACTAGGGGTCATAGTTCATCGATTGAGTTCAGATTGAAGTAATATCTATATTGAGTAAAGGTTAGGAACAAGAGGCGAGATTATCCATCATGGATGAAATCGGGTCATGATCTAACAAAATTGTGATATCAAGAGTCAAGATTTGAATATCGAACTATTTTGTGTCCTACCATTCAATGTAGGGTAATATTTCCTATTAGACCCTAGGTTGATTTTTCATCAAAAACAACAATCTAGAAATTTTTTGAGACATTGATGTCCATTCATAGTCAAGGATAATCAAGGTTGATGATGACTAAACCTAGGTCAATTTTAGGAAATTAACTCTATAATAATAAATATCATCCTAAAAATTATCAACAAGTCAACATCACAAGACCTGATCTTATGGGTCAAAGGTCAATAATTTGGATGATTAGATTTTAGGTCAGATGAATAGAGCTCTTGGGCCAGTAGTACAATATGAATTTCAATCCAAACATTTTAGGAGTCGTAGCTTCTGCATGTCCTAGGTGGGGTTGTACATCCATGATTTAGATTTCTTATTCCAACACTTATAAACAAAATATTTCAATATCATGATTTCATGCTCAAAATTAATGGAGGGTCCCAATCTAGTCCATATGAGAGTTATGCCCTCATCATAAATTGAGCGAAACCATGTAGTCATCTTTCAAAAACATCTTTAGATTTGGGAATATGAAAGTCACTAGCAATATATCAATGACAATATCAAGATCCACATACAGTGATTATAGGAGTCACATCAATATCAAGATTCATAATCATGAGTCAAGATTTTGTACATCAATATCAAGAGTCGATGTTTGGACAACAAGGTCATAGATCAAAACATTTTCAAAGCTACAGTTTAGGTTCCTATTTAGACCTTAGTGGAGATCATTCATCCATATTCAACAATCGGGCAATAGTCAAGAAATATTTGGTGTTATCAATCAACAATTTTTATTACCATGGTATTAAGGTTTGATGAATGATCTAGACCTAGTTCTTTCTAAGAATTTAGCCACTAGATATAGTCACTTTGCATTTAAATTGAGATTCAAGATTAAGTATCAATATTTTCATAGACCCAACCTATTGGAGACTTAGGTCCAGGAATCAAAATTAGGTGGTAGGGGTTACCTTTCCAAACTCTAAATAATCAACAAGATCACAATTTATAGGCAGTCATAAATAGTAACATGACCAAGGGGAGTCATAAGTCAACCACCCTAATCTATCACATCAATACGCATAGTCATTAAGCATTGATAATAGAAAATAGGGGGTATCTACTATCAAATTGTACTTCATAGGATCATGGGATCAAAGTACAATGTCATAATAGGGCAACCATATTTCAAGATTATACAAACTTGGGATTATAATATAGCTCCCTTCCTTTCATATGTATTTTGGTAATAGAGAAGTCAAACTAAGAACTCAAGAATGAAGTATAATCGTGTACACTCAATACTTCATATGATTCATATTGTTTGAGTCTTATAAAGACACACGATAGTCCATAGGGAAGTTGCCTATTGTAACAAGTCTTCACATCATGATCTAGGGATCCAAAGACATAGTCATATCATGGTATGGGGCATAATACATATCAATAGATAAAGGTTTGCTCAATCATGTTTGAGGTTTAATAGGAAATAGGGGCAACATAGGTTCAATAAATTGGACCTCATCAGACATGAGCTTTGAAACATGAGTTCCACCTTATTTCACTATATCATGAATTCACCTCAAACATAGGAAACACTTGTGTTCAATTTAGTGATATTGAGTTTTCATGAACTTTACATATGATTACATCACTTTCAAGAGTAATTTCATATATCATGTGAAGGTGGGACCTGAGAGGGGACCACTCTTCACTAAATTGAGAAATATGGTACCATCCTATTCCATAAGAATGAGGAAATGAGGTATTTAATATTTTTTGAAATGGTATATATTATTGATCAAGATAATGAATAAGAAGCAGAAACAAGACTATTACAAAGTTACACATTGATTCATATGCAGTTGTCTCTCACCATAAAAGGTGGTACTACAAAAGTTTGAACTAACTACAATCAATGCCAGTAGTAGAGGGTAACCTAGCCATTCCAAGATATCCTTAAGTTCATGTCATGTATGTGATTTTCTCGAGTCCATGCTCTATACAACTCCTACACCTGGGTGGGTTTGGAAAAAACAACCACAAAAGAAAGATAAAGAAAAGGTATGCGTCATAACACTTATGAGTATGTGTATAATAAATATATATTTGATCATTATTAGAGATGTGAGATAAAAAAGGGTGATTCCAATAAAATAGGGGTTTATATCAAGTAGGTAAGTTCAATAGTATGATACAAAAGAATGAGGCAGTAAAATTTAAATGAGAACACATAATCATTTCTAATATCTTGCCAAAGTAATCACAACAACAATGCAAATGTGCATGCATGTTAGACAAAGTGAATCTATTGTAGCACCAAGACACCATAGGATATCAATCCAAGTGTGAAAAGGGGAGTAAAACCCCAATCCTCTAAGGAAAGGGGGAGTAAAACCCTAATACCTAATACATATATGTAAAGTATATGTTTGTACATAAGTACCACTATGTTAGATTACCTGTCTAATGAGAATGCACTATAACATGGCAAGATGAAATGATTCCATGAATAAGATATTGAACAATGTAAAGATAGAAAAATGGGTAATTAACCCAACATAAATGAGTAAGTTCCACATTTCATATGTAAAAGAAGAAATATATTTCATGGGACATAAAAATGGTGTCAAGAAGGAGAAATGTTCAAATATGACTCATTATGGGGAAAATGTGTTTATAATCAATTTAATGATCAATTTTAAACATGGATTGAAAATACCTACTCTTAATCATGAATGGTTAACTCAAAAGTCCTACTTGATCCCAAAGGTCAAATATTCATCCTAGGAAGACATTATTTAGGTTAGTCAAACTAAAGCTAACATGTGTGCACATTCCAATTATAGATTTTCATATTGTTATTACCCTAGTCCCAGTCACCCAATGTCCTATTAGGGTTGTTATTCTTATTAGGTGGTTACATGATCAAATATCTATTTTAGTTTGAATATACATCTTTAGCCACAAAAACCTAAGTATGTCTACATTATACTTATATGTATGGATAATTACATTTATTCCTTCCAATGAGGATTTGTAACATTATTATCTTTTGATATCTCATATAATTCAAGTTTAGTCAAATGAAATCAAGTGTTAGTCATTGGTAGGTATATTTATTGAAATGTTCTTACTATGTAGTCAAAAATTTGGGTACAAGACCTGTGCCCCTTTACAATCAGGGATGAATCATCTGAAAATTTCGAGAGAGGTCTTATATATAGGCCTCCTGAAAGGAAAGGAAAAAAAGAAGCTAAGTCTACTAAACAATACAGACCCCTACCAAATAGCTATGGGGAAACATCCAAAATGACCAACAGTAGACACTAGCAGTAGAAACACCTTCAATTTGTGTCGTCCTAGTAGTCTAAAAGCTGACCACAGATACTAGAGAAGTCAATATCGTCAAGGAGAGATGAGAATCAGATATTCCTCCACCAATCGTAAGATAAGCTTCCGAGTGGTTGGAAGACAGATCCAAAAGGGTCCTTTCATTAGCTGACCATCGGTTTATGTCCTTGAATTGAAAGAACTACCTTTCCTCCACTGGCGTTTGAATCATCCCTGATAGTGTGAAGTATTGGTAGGTATCCAGTCCCTCTTCATTAATCAACGACCACCAGATTTTTGGGACCTTGTGAATTACTAAGCTGCACCAAGGAGGCGGTTCCAGAGTCTAATCTGAAGGCTTAGATTGGATGAGCACAATGCTCATTCCAATCTTTTTCTAGCTGACTTCTTCTTTCTCTTTGACCAGGATTGATTGAAATCCATGGAGTCAGAGTCCCACTGTTCAACTCTTGAATCATTGGAGCCCTCCTCCTCCTCAAATAGGTTTTCTTTTTTATCTTGGTACTTGATTGAGAAACCGCAGCTCTCCCAGATCTTGTTGATCTTCCAAGAGTCAGATCATGTGTCTTACTTACCACATCTCGCAATCTGTAGCTCCCAATCTAAATTGAGACTAGCTGCATTACAAACCGAAGTGATCCCAAACATGTCAGGATCATCTGGTTGACTACAAGTGACTATAAATTGGCTATGTTGATCGACAAGGTGACTGATGAGAATTGTATAAATAATCTATTGAGATACGAGGTCTCGTAGATTATTATCTTCTTCAGGTTGATCGGGGCCAACAATGTCAGGTGTCTCAGGCATCACCTTGGATTTCTCTTTAGTGGGCTTGACATTTCCTCAAATAGTTGGTTTCCCCAGCTTGACACACATGTCCCTTTCAGGCGGAGGCTTCCTTGACTTCAATGGGTAGGACATGCCCCTATATCTGAACTTCTTACAGTTGGAGCAGATAACGGGATTAGCTACTTCCTCAACCTTTAGGAGTTTTGGCACTAAATTAATCTCCACCATCATCTCCTTAGGAAGCTTTGTGTCATTGCAAACCTCTATGCAGGCTAGTGCCTTACCAAGACACCCTGTTGTGATTGAGTGACCGTCGATGTTGATTGGCTTGCCAATGGTGCTGGCAACGCAGGCAATGTGCTTGCATGTCCACGATAGCCCCAGGTTCTCGATATTGGACCAGAATGGAACCTACACGAATGAGAGGGGTTGAAGAGGGGCTCTTGGTTTCTAGGAATGGGCCACTATCAGAGAACCATCCATGAACCAAGATGCTTTGTTCAGAACTCACTACCTTTTTCTATGGGTTGACATCTTGACGATGAAGCCCTCACACTCTTCAACTATCACTTCAACGGGGGTGCTGGGATGCCATTGTCTGCGGATCCAACCATTGAGTTGGCCGTTGTACGGTTTCCTACCCACGAATCGGATGGAGAGGTACTCCTCCCAATTAGGGATGGGGCAATCTTGGCTTGAGATGGACGTGCATCTCACACCATTTCTATTGATAGGATCAACATAGTCGATCGAATCATCCTCAATCACCTCCCGATCCTACCTACTGATGTTGAACTAGTATGCAAAATGGTTAGAGATTAACAAATCATCATATCTTCTAGGAGGAGACTTCGGGGGGCTAGTGGTGGATTTCACCACCTCCTTGCACGATTGAATCCTAGGTGATTCCAGGGAGTAGACTGGCTTGCCTCCATCTCCATTTACCTCTGATTGGCAACTTGGAGGAGCCGATGAAGGCTCTGCGGTGCCTTGCCCTCGCCCCCCTCTTCCGCTAGGGTGTCGCCCGCGCCCTCGCCCCCTTCCACCTCATCCGTGAGCCATCCTGTTACATATACATAATCTTTATCTCACATAACCTTTTATTAAAAGTTCATTAATCTATAATAACTGCATATACAATTCATATTGTGATATCTATATACCAAAATTATACACCTCTAGGTTTTTGAATAGCGTAGCATGAATGATATTATTATTTAGGGTATACTTAATTTAATAAATAAAAATGGTAGAATTCTCTAGTTACCATTTAATTGATGTATGTGTATATATATATATATATATATATATATATATATATATATATAGGTGGTAAACAATAGGGATGCTGATCAAACCACATAGGTTATTAAATTGAGTATTGTATCCGAGATCCTCATTATAATCTCATCCACTATTAAGATTTCATTATTAAGATATAGTTAAGAGCAGTGTTCAGAAAAGCGCTATTTGGTGTATAGGCGGACAGGACACTGACTAGAGTATATGCGGTATGCGGGAGTATATATGGTTTTGTATTTTTTAATAAATTAATGTATCTATATATATTTATATATCATTCATAAATAATTATATATCACATTAAACAATTACATACAAGGACAACATAGAATGATTGATTAGAAGAAAGGGAGCATCAATATCATATAAACATTTAATTAGAAACAACAAAAATATCATATAAATTTTATTTCTTCAAGTCCATGTATGTATGTTTGGAAAAGCGGTGATTAAGCGGCCACATAAGCGGGTAATTGACCGCATAATCAGGCCTGGTCTGATTAGTGGTCCGCTTTGACATATGCGGTGCGGTCCCCTATCCGAACCACTTAAGCGGCCACATATGCGGCCATACAGACCGATTTCCTAAACACTGGTTAAGAGATCAAAAGGTTTTCTTATAACTAATATTATAAACTAGAATATTTATATATAGCTCATCAAACACTAATCTAAATATCTATTATGGTTGCATTTATCATTTACATTAGCATAATTCTTATTTAAATAATAATTGGTCTTTATTAAAACAATTCTCAGAAAGTAATGTAGATACATAAATACTAACTTAACATGCAATATATTCCATTGTAACAAGTCCTTGGTTTTGCATCCAGATGGAGGGCTTTGGTTTAAGAATAATCTTTGGATCTACTTAGGTTTTTTCAAATGTAATCCATTTGACTGGATGTTTGAGAAGGGTGTGATTCCCTTTTGAACTTGCCCTTGTGTCTTCTACAATCATGGTTGGTGCGAGCTATTCTTTATCTACCTTACACAACCACTATAGGGATGGAGAGTTGTGAGATTTAGGCAAGGTATTATAGGTCGGATCCTAAAGTGAAGGTAGGTGAGGAGGTTACTGGAGTCACAATTGGGCACAACTAGACCCGTTCCCTTTGCTACCACAACTGCTGGGCGTAGAGAGAAGGCAGGTCCATTGTTGTAGGTGGCTAGGGTTTGGAGGGGCTTGAAAGAGAGAGGGAAGAATGTTATTTAGGTGTGAGAGAAGGAGGTAGAACAAGGTTTGTTGATTATGTTGGAGGATGGAGAGTGTCATCATGCTTGATCAGGAAGCGGTAGGATTACTAGAGATGGGATGGTCAGCTACCACCAGAACAAGTGACACAACCATATGCAGTCATGGTGGCTGGACTAAAGGGTAGAAGGACTTCCGATGGCCAGGGTTGGGTGGCAAGGAAGGGATACCAGGAGGATATATGGAGGCAGAAGCAATGCAGAGAAGGACGATGGTGGTAGATGGTTTCTTTGTCAGACTGAAGGAATGATTATATTAGCAGCTATGTTTTTTGGTGTATATAAAGGAGATTAGTGGTGGATAATAAAAGGAGGAGGAAGAGAAAGAAATAAGGAGGAGAAGGAGGAGAAGGGAGGTGTCCATTCAGTCAATGTCATCATTTACGGAGAGGAGAAGACACATGCGAGGACTCATGAAGAAAAGATCACAAGGAATGTCATGCAACAT
This sequence comes from Alisma plantago-aquatica, assembly GCA_963693085.1. Lineage (NCBI taxonomy): Eukaryota > Viridiplantae > Streptophyta > Magnoliopsida > Alismatales > Alismataceae > Alisma > Alisma plantago-aquatica. The sequence continues at coordinate 204,622,468 of OY856410.1, read as the reverse complement.
TATGGAGAAGAAAGGGAAATATCACCCCATGTCCAAGATGCCAAAGAAAAACTCACAGTTTCAATAAATTATTAAATATATTTTTATGAGTTAAAATTGACTTAATTAATTGAGGGGCAAATAATGGTCAATTGACTTAAAATTTGTTGACTGGGCTAACTAGGACACAAAGAAACTTATTTAACTTCTATTTTATATTTTAGAAATATTGATGCTATATTTAATTATTTGGATTGTAAGCATTCACTTAAGGTAATTAATACATTAATTAGTAAAATGTGACATAATATTTTGCCATTATTCAATTCCTCTTATATTTTAATTCGTAGAAGATTTGAGAGAGTCAAACAAGTCTTAAAAATATTAATTGATGAATATGCACATTAAACCTTTTTATTGAATATATTTGGTTATTTCACCTTAATACATTATATATAAATGATATTTATAAGTATAATGTATGATTTGACTCTAATAAATCATAGCACATTCTAAATTAGAGGGAAATGCATAGTTTTTATTTTTGTTGAAATTGTGTAAGAAAATAAGTGGGTTGCATAAAGTACTTTATATTTGGGTAAGTTACAACACCACCCCTTAATGAGGATTTTGTCCCAAACATCCATGCATCACATACTATGCAAACTAACTCATACTTATGAGCCAACCTAAAGGATTCTAATTTATATTGATATAGTAGATTATACCATACATCCCATATTACTCTTATAGTACATCCTCAAGGTGGAACTATAATACTTTGTATAAGATGCCATCAGTAATCTTCTCATATACATCCTAGGTTGTCCTTCTAGTATTGCATCATTATGGCCACCTACATTGCTATGATGATTTCATTATGCATTTTTCATTATCATGAGATTACTTGCTTGTATTCTATAGATTTTAGTACCACTTTTAGTTTTCCATCATCTAAGTTTGGATGATCAATTTTTTAAGTGAATGTAGACCTTTAAAATTTATTTAACTAGAGATGTAACATATTTGGTGTTGTCTTTAGTAAGTCATAGTAGTTAAACCTGACTAGATAGTAACTAAATTCATTTTGAAATCAATACCAAATATTACCCAAATGTATTTTTTATTCCTTAAGTTAAGCTACACTCCTAGGTGTAAAAACTCCACCTCTAAAAAGGATTGATCTATACATTATCTAATAATCCAGAGAGACACAAGAGTGGATCAAATAGATTTTCAATAAATTCAAAACATCTTCCTCTTACTCATTACACCACACTTAGGCCTAGGGTCTCAGGGTTGATCCTTCCAGTCAAGTGTTTCTTCACTAAAAGGGTTGATTTACTACTCAAGCTTTCTTGGTGGTGACTTGGTTCTAAAAACCTTTGATAAAATCTAGAAACTTTTCTTTTTTTACATATAATTTAATAATGAAAATAAGTTTCATGATAAAGTTTTGCGATGAAAATTCAAAATTGGTGCTAAAATTTGATCTGAGAACCCAGTCAGACACCCTCTAAAACCCGAAACATATACTTAATTTATCATCACTTCATTCTACTAAAATAGTGTAAGCATTAATACAACTTGAATGGACATACCAACATATCGTTAATCTATTACATAGAATGAGGGGAAAGGGTTTCTTATTACACATATTCAACTTCCATCATACCCTGATAATGCACGACATCTACCATTATTCTTAACCTCACCCCAATCTTACTCATACCATATTAGTTTAAGGCAAAGGGTAGTTATATGATCGTCCAGGCACTATAGGGAGAAATTTAGGGTTTACCATCACTATCTGGTTTACAACCATAGTGCCTTCACAAGATAAGGTAACCTATATAGTCAAACTAATCATCTCAATTATTAGATGAACCAATTACACTATTGGAGATGAGGAAGGTGAAAATATAAGGATAACTACTAAAACTTATACTTTCATCAACCACTTCTAATGCATGAGGCATAAAAATCCCAATGAGTGTCATATCCAGGCATTGGGCATAACTATGATGAGGTACTCATGCTTAAGGAAAGGCATGTCTAACCATAGTTGAGCCAGTTCAGAATATCACTTAATATCAAAGGAATCATCTCAACCCTAAGACATAATTAGGATTTTGTGGTTGTCATTAATACATGCTGAATAACCAAATGAGCATATGCTATGCATGCTAGAATAAAAGAAACAAAGGAAAAGGGTATAAGGTGAGAACCAAAGTTACACCTACCTATAAGTGTTGAAATCAACCTACACTTAGTGTAGTCAAGCTATCCTTATAGAAATAAAGAGATGCGATATTTCACTAGAAGAGTCAACTCCTACATAGTGATAGTTACATCTCCATAGAGAGGGTGGGATTATAAAGGTTTGTCATGTACTATGTCTCAACCACCGATGTGGTGCAAGGATATGTACTGACCAACTTTTAAAGGAATTGATACCCTAATTTGTAAACCACTACAAGGAAATAGGTATAACAATAACCTATAAAGGGCTAAATACCTAATAAGGGAACAAATGATAACTTTCAATAGTCAGATTACCAACTCTTTTGGCTCTGATACCATATCGTGAAGAGTGGGACCTAAGCGGGGTTCCACTCTTCACTAAATAGAGAAATATGGTACCATCCTATTCCACAAGAATGATGAAAGGAGGTATTTAATATTTTCCCAAATGGTATATATTATAGAGAAAGATAATGAATAAGAAGTGGAAACAAGACTATTACAAAGTTACATATTGATTCATATACAATTGTCTCTCACCATAAAAGGTGGTATTACAAAAGCTTGAACTAACTACAATCAACGCCAATAGCAGAGGGTGAGTGTAAGGCCCCTGACCTAGTTTAGTGCTTGTTTGTTCTTGCTTTCCTTAATAAGATGCTTTAACCTTAATCTGATCTCTTGAGATGACTTAATAATATGTGACAAGTTTATGTTTTCAGTTTGGTCCTGTTTGGTTGTTGTTTGAGCTAGTTATGCTTGTTTTGGACCAAGTTGGAATTTACCCATGTTGAGGGTCTATATTGCAATTTGTCACATGTAGGTTGTGCCTTATCATCATGAGAGAGAAAATAATGCTTAGGGGAACCTTGTTGGGCTTTAGTTGACGAGGTGGCATCATGAGATGATATTTGGGTTTGCATGGATGCTTGAGTTTAATGGATGTTTCGACCCTATATGTTGGTTTTTCAGGTGTTATGACCACAACACTCTCTTGGTTGATTTTTTTGTGACCTTGTGTCTTGGACATGTGTTTTGGTCACTAGGGTTTGTTCTCTTGTGATGTGTTGTGACCTTGGTGGTTTTGTGACCTACCTTTATGTTTTGCTTCGACCTTGTGAGTGTAGTGGACCTAAGTGGTTGCTACACCACATAATTTTTAACAATACTCTTGCATGTGTGTTTGCACGGTCGATCCTTTGTGGGACAAGTGTCCTATTGGTGTTCTCATACCTTGACACCTCATACCTTTACCTCCCTCCTACCCCTTGAGTATATATGCTCTCTCTTTCACATGGAAGTAGCTCCTTTAGCTCTTTTACTCTCTCTTCTTTCTTGAGTTCGGAATAGCGCTTGGTGGTGCTTGAGTAGGTGGTGATCTTGGAGATTTGGTGGCCGACTACCTTTTCATGTGGTGATCTTGAGCTTGATCATCTTTCGTGTGGTGATCCTTGGTGATCTTCCATCTTGGTAAGTGGTTCTATACCTTTGATTTTGTTTTTCCTTTGAACCCTACCTTACTTCTTCCTTACATATTCCTTTATTCTCTATGAGACTATGGATCACCATGGTGGATATCTTGAGGAACTTCTCTCCATAGAGGTCAGAGACTATGGTTTGAGCATGGTAGTACCTAAATGAGATGAAGCTTTTTCCTTTCTCCTTTCTTCTTCTTTGTTCGGCCTAGGGTTTGCATTTTCTTCACCTTGAGCTTTCCTTTGACCATGGTCTGTGTTCTTCTTCTTGAGATGACCATGTTGGTCATGTATTTGATCCAAGTTGGAGCTTCTTTCTATCTCTTAGAGCTCATGGCTTGGGAGCTTGATCTTCATCTTAAGGCGGGTTATATAACTTTACCCTCTTCTATGATTGCACCATGTTTCTTGTTTGCATGCTACTATTTTCATCTCTAGAATGCAATCCTAATATGTTAGATGATGTGAAAATGATCTAGGGTTTATGACTTTGAAGTATTCTTGCATAGATTGCTCTTTATCCTAAACCCTAATTCATGCACCTGAATTCTAAGTGATAAAGGAGTTGTTGTTTCTACATGCATCTTAATCCTTGGTTTTATCATCATGTTATATTTCAACCATCATATGATGTTGGAGGTTTTGATCTATGGTTACAAGAGTTTGATGCATGGTTTTCCTTCTATCATCATGGTTTTCCATGTTTACCTTGGTGATGTTTGTTTTAAGGTTTTGATGTCCATCTTTGCATGGAGATTTTCCCTTTCTGATGCTTAGTTTTCTTGATGACTATCATTTACTTTGATCGTGTCTCTTCTATATTTTGGAGTTGGTTATGTTATATTTGAAGTAACTTGACCTTGTGGTTGCTACACTTCCTTGGGTGTTTGAGGTTGCTACAAGCTTGATGGGTGTTGCGGGCAAAACAAACCCTAACCCTAAGAGGGTGGTCGCTAAACATGTTTGAACTTGGTTTGGTCACTAAAAGGGTCACTACACATGGTCTTCATGCGGTCGCAACATATGATTTAGTTGGTTGGTCACTACATGTTCCTAGTTTGGTCTCAAGAAGGTGTTGATTACGTATGGTTGCTACCATGTGGTTGTTCCACCTTGTGCTTTGTTTGGTCGCTACACCTTGAGTTTGAGTGGTCGCTACACATGTGTCTTATGAAGGTTGGTCGCTACACTATGTTTTCTTGAATGGTCAAAATAGAGTGCTTCTTGGGATGATCGACTAATCATGATAATAATAATGCTTAACTCTAATGTGATCCAAAAATATGGGAAATGGTGTATCAAGGGTTTAATGACAAGTATTGAAATGGAAACACTAAGCGTCTATATGAGAAACCCTAACCCTAATTCTCAAGTGTATGATGTACTTGTTGAGATTTCTTGAACGAATAGCATGAGTTGATGTTTTCTCTCTCCTACTCGTATAACCCTAACATTGCAGGTAGAATGAATAACATAGCTAGTGATTGTTATGGTGTATTTGACATGACAGAGAGTGATGATTATGAGCCTATATGAGGCATGTTGAGTTAATAATGATGTTCATGAACTATGTGAATGGGTCTTATGACCTAGCAAAGGCTCAATGCCTAATATGAGGTGATATCCTCTAGTGAAGTGATGAGGGATTGATATCCCATAGTGATGTGATAATATTGATGACCTTGTATGATAGTGATATCAAGTGATGATTTGAAAAGTTTGTATTTCATACATTCATATCTTCTAGAGTTGTACCTTTACCTTATCTTTGTAGAATTTGTTTAGGGTTTGTATGTTGTAACTTTATTGATGCTAAAAGAAACCCAATTGTCTTAACTAATCAAGTGAAACCCTAATCATGTAGTGCCCTGTTCCATAGATCCATTATAGAGTCAGAACATTGCTGGATGGTGAAATGAGTATTCCCAAGGGATACCTAGAGCTCATACTATTGAGTATGTGAGGTGCAAGTGACTATATGCCCTTCACATCTTGATCCCAAGTGTTTTGAGAACGACTACAGTCGGGTCACAGTGATGATGAGAATGTGATAATATGTGATAGAGGACAACTACAGTTGTATCTTAGTAACTGGGTTATATACCCTGGTTTCTAGCATCATGACATGTACCATGGCGGGCTAGGTGTTTACAAGACTATAGCTTTGACTATAAGTTGCTGTGTAAAAGACTATATCTTAGACTATAAGTAGCTATTTTGTAGTTTGACTAATATGTCACTGTGATGTAGACTCGAACTGACCAAGTAGTGTGGGAAGATCATGGAGTCTGACTCTTCCATTGATCTTGTATGACATTGATTTTGACTTAGAAGTGGTAACTGGGATTTGGGTGATATGACTCAAATCCTCAGGGCAATTAAAAGACATAATACAACTATGTAGTATATTTTCTTAGGGTCAAATATGATTTACTTTAGATGACCCCATGCCTTGTTTGTTATACTATTTAGTTAATAACATTTATACATGTTCTTCATATTCCTTCTAAAGTATAAGTTGTTCTACTACTCAATTGTAGATGCCTAAATTTCCTAATCAATGTTAACTGTTTTAATCTATACATTCTTATAATCATCTTTGGCAGAGAGTTATATATCTCACTGGGATGTTGGTCTTACCCTGTTGGTTTCAACATCTTTTAGGTGGCCATGCAAGACGAGGTATAGATCGTGCGGTTGAGGCAGAGCAGCAAGAGGAGTAGTAGCTGTTAAAGGTTGGATATGTTGCTAGTGTTTTGTAATAGAGTCCCATTTGTCATCCCTGTACTCTTAGGTCCTTGGGGGTGTTTTGTAGACATTGTACACCATTGTGAGTTTTTTTGGTAGTATGCCATGGTTGTATAGATATGGCTTGTATATGTAACATGTTATGGCAAGTTGGCAAAGTGAATAATGATTTGCATCATTTTATGGCATGATATGATACAAGTGGCATAGTTTGCGGACTCAGATGTAATATGTTTTAGCTTTTGTGGTTATATGGAATCAATTTTAATTTACCTTGTTTTATGGTAATCTTGTATGTTAGTGTTAATTATGCGGTTTGTTTTGAGTTATCTTGTTTGTGTGGCATTGGGTTGTCACATGAAAAGGTTGGTATCAGAGTTTAGGTTCAATGAGTATATATGGAAATAGGACTAGGGTTTGTGTCAGTTCTCATGTTATCTAACATATTTAATGGTAACTTTTTTTTATGTAGAAGAAGAAGAAGAAGAAGAAGAGAAGAAAAGATATGTCTGGTGAACATAAAGAACATACTGAGTAGTGTTGTTGCACCAAGGGTTGGTGCCAGGATGTAACATCCCTGACCTGGGTTATGAACTAACCCTAAGTGCTTTATCTAAATATGTGATTAAATTCTTGTGGTTATCTTTTGATATGTAATTAAAGCTTCTGAGGAACATATATTTTCATTTCTGTCCTTTTTGAACAATGTTGTAATATTGTTTTGATAAATATGGACATATGTGCAAGACACCCAAGTTGAGGGGTTAACTTGCAAATTGCACATGTTAAGATGTTCCTCTGATGTTGAGACATCATAAGCATGAATATGATGTAGTGACATGGGTTCTCCAAGCTTGGTCACCAAGATATAATTTGTAGAGCAATCCTTGTGCTTTAAAACCTAGTCTTGGTATAAAGTGCAATTTACCCAAAACATAGGGTGCAACATGTAAAATATACCCTCTAGGGTATATCTTATGACTCTTGACATCAAGTAGAGAAAATATAATGAGGAGGGTGCCTCATTTGAATGATCAAATAAGAAAGATAACATTTATAATTAAATAACCAAGTTTTATACAAAATGACCCTTTTATGTATGCAACTTAGTAAGGTGTTTGGTTCCTTTTTCCTATAAACCTTGGTTGAGAGAGGGGTTTTGCATGTGATATTGAGGAAGGGACGTGGCCAAGGAGGGGAGAAGGACCTAATTGCGAAATAAAGGAAATAATCCTCCTTGCCTTGAAAATATACCCAAAATATATAAGTACATTTTTTTCACAAAGCAAGGGATCGTTTCCCTTCATTCCTCTTCTTATCTCTTTGCTTTGGCCAACTAAGAGGGAGATCAGGAGCAGAGGAGGACGACCAAACTGAATTGAGTAAGTTTTGATTGCCATCTAGCTTGAATTCATGGAGGAAATCTTGCTACAAGGTTGGTTTAGTAGTCTTCCTTACATAACTCTTCTTTCTAGCCATCTTCTCCATCCATATCTTGAGGAACGGACCTTGGACGACCTGTGGAGCTCAAGCCACCATTAAAGCTACGAAGCTTGGAGCTCTATATCTGATCCTAAGGTGGGTTTTATAACTCTAACCCTTTAAGTTTTGTTATGCATCTTCTTTCTATGAAACGTAGCTTAATCTCCTTCCTTAGACACTTCTATGTGTTCTTGCTACCAAAACCGTGAAGATCAGTCCATGTTCTTGAGGTAGAAGAAGGTGGCGTTATTTCCAAAGTTCATCCTAATCTTACTTTAGCAAACGGTCCTCCACCTCTTGCCCAAACTATTTGCAAAACCATTTGGAAGCAAACGGTTTCAAAACCGTTTGAAGGGCAAACGGTTTCACAAGAACGTTTGGGAGCAACCGGTCCAAGAACGTTTGGATGAGTTGATCAAGCATTGACCATTTGGATATATGATGTACACATTATGGACTAATCACCCACCAAGAATCATCAACGAATTCCAAGTAAATCACCAATTGAAGGCACTTTACTCATCTAAACCCTAATCGGGTCTATTGCTGATTTCAATAGTGCATTTATGTTGAAGTTTGGGTTGAGTGACCCAAACAGTTTCAAAACCATTTGGGGATCACCCAAATGGTCTCAAGACCATTTGGTGATCACCCAAGACCGTTTGAAGGTCTAGGGTTAAGAAGGGTTGACCAATTAAGGGTCCAAACATATCAAGTTGTTGAATAATTAAGTGCTACTTTTGTGACCTAATTTAGGGTTCAACACTTAAGTGAACGACTTGAGTTTTGATAAAATAATGGGAAAACGGTCTCAAGACCGTTTGGAGGATGTCCAAACGATCCCAAGACCGTTTGAGGTCAGGTCATGACCCAATTGAACGATGGTTCAATGGGTTCAACATCAATTAGGCTCATGTTGATACTTGTTGAAGGATGATCGATTCCAAACCCTAATCCAATCAATCCAAACCCTAATCGGTGACCAATTGAGGATCAATTGAAGATAAAATCAGTAAGGATTAACCTAATTGACTCAATTGATGAGTGGCTAACCTTTGCATGATCAATTGAAGGGTTCAACCTTGGAAACCCTAATTAAATTGGATAGGTTGAGGCACTTTTTGGTCCATGCGGTTTTGAGGGTGTTTGGACCAAATGATCCCAAACCATTTGGTGGCCATGCGGTTTCAAAGTCAAAGTTGGCCCAAATGCTCAAAGAGACCAAACGGTCTTCATCTCACCTAGGGAAAACAGTCTTGATGGTGTACTTTGCCATGCAGTCTTGAATGTCAAAGGGACCAAACGGTCAACAACTCCATGCGGTTTCAAAACCGTTTGGAGGTTGAAAGTGCAAAACCATTTGAGGTCTATTAAGGTCAAAAACATTTGATGCCTTAGTGGTCAAGATGGTTTAGTGGTTGATGAACCTAAACCCTAAAGGTATCTAAAGTGATTAAGGAGACAAGTAATTAGTTGATTGATGCATGTTATGACCAATGGTGAATATTACTATAGTACCCTTGAAGGGATAGTATGACTTATACCCCTTGATCAAGCAAACCCTAATGACCATAATGGTGATGACATGACTTATGTTATCAAGGTTGAATTGACCTTAACCTAATCAAGAATGATGTAAACATCATCCAATAGTTAGAGGAGAGAGAAGACTCCCTATATGCATGAGAATCAAGTAAAATACTTCCAACATGTATGAATACACATCATTAGGGTATGATCCTTCATAGTGAGATCATGGACACCCTAATTATGATGATTAATGAATCTTAACCTCATTAAGGGAATTAATGGAAGTAACCTTCATACATAATTATGGTATGACCTCAATTCACTGTAATGTGAATAGTAAACCCTAATTCTAGGGGAATGTCATGATGTGAAATAGTAATCCATATTGGTGGGATATTAATCATAAACCTAATCTAGAGGAGACATGATATGAATAGAAACCCTAATTGGAAGTGATGTCATGGGAAACCCCTATTAGGATGAAAAGTAAGCTTAATTATGGCTTATTAAATATGAAACCCTAGAGATGGTTTATTAGATAGTACATTAAAGAGAGGTGTGGCTAAATCAATTAAATAGGATGATTATGTCAAAAACATAAATAATAGGGTTAATGAACCCTGTGAATGATAAATGTGGTAATTTCAATAAATAAGGATTTAAGAGGTAAGATGATGCCTAGATACAAACATCTCTATGAATGAGTAATAGCTTTTACACCTTACAATAATGATGGGCATGAAACTCTTAGAAATGATGTATACTAAAGCATGATGTAGATAACATCCTGAATATGGAGATACCTAGAATAGTTGATGATGGTTTATCCTATATCAATAATGTTTATCAAATAAATAAGCCTATATCATTAAAGATAATTGGACAATTCTAATATATGATACATGCACCATATGAGGAAAGTAACAAGTTAGTGGATAAAGTATTAAAAGAGAAATATCTTAATATAGAGTTAGTCAAATAACTCAAGTAAGATGGAAATGAGAAGAAAGTGATACATCAAGATATGATAGATATCACGTTCAACAGTTTAGGGTAACATACCTTGAAGAACCTCTAAACCATTATTGTTAAACAAGAGATACAAAGAGTATATGATAAGTTGTTGTTTATGATAGAGATATAACAGACTCAATGTACTCAATAAGTGTAGATTAATACATCTTGAGAGTGGGGTAAGACAAATCAATGAGTATGATATAATCATACCATGATATGAATGATAATTGGGTTAATACTTAGAATTGATGATCATTAATGATATATGATGAGTATAGTAATCAAAATCAAACACTTATAATATCTTTGAATGCTCCCAAGAGTAGTGGAGTAATATATTAGGGTTGAACTGATAATGTGAACAGGAAACCCTAATTAATGAAAGGTGGGGTACACTAACCCTAAGTTTGGGTTATGCTTTTAAGCATGGAACCCTATGCATGAATCATGTAATAAAGAATCACTATACCTTCTTAAAGGTAAAAAGGGTTTGAATAACCCTAATTGAATTGAATAGGGAAACTCTAACACTAGAAACCAACCGTGGTGAAGTTACACGGTCGTGGTAAATTGTCAATAGCACGACCGTGCAAGGTAGCACGACCGTGGTGTTCTAGGATTAATTTGAAAAGAACTTGTATTGTGCTGATACAGATATAATGTGCATGTTTTCAATTATATTAGTCATGCAGGTTGTTATCAAGAGGTAATCATAGCCAGGTAAGGGTTATGATGCCACATTCATTAAAAGTATTCTTTAAGATTTGAAAACAATAATATATTATGTTGCCTATTAAAAGGTAACTTTTGAGATGGATAGGCTGTATGAGCCATGAAGACCATCTGTATTGTTACAATCAAGGTCATGTTGTTAAATGACTTATGATGATCTAAGGGTTTGAACACCCATGTTCCTGAATCATAATGATGAAATGGTTAGGGATTGATATCTCAGTATTAATAATATGTGACATAAACTTGATACACTTAGTATTCTTCCTTTATAGAAATTGTTTTAAATGGTTTGTGTTTGGAAACATGCCTAATTGCTAAAAGAATGCCATAATGTACTAAAATAATCAAGTTTAATGATATCATGTAGAGCCCTGACCATAGATCCATCAATGTCAGAAGTTAAATGATGGTGAAACAGGTTTTCCTAAGGGAACTCATGGAGAGAATACTTTTGAGTATGTTGGGGTTATGGACGCGAATATCCTTACATCCTAATGTAGGATGTGATGTGAGATGTACCTTTAATCCATCAATCCTTCATTATATTTTTTATGCCAGGATGATGTATCACTAATCTCCCGAGGATATCATTAATGCCGCATCGAAGAGAGATAAACAAGAGATCCCTCGATGACGAAGAGAGTACAAAATGCCACTGTGACTCTAATAGAGAAGTTTCCAGAATACCCTGGAAAGCTATTATAGCAGAGACACAAGATGTCCTGCATGTTGATCCTCACTCTAACTCAGGAAGATGAGGTCATAGGAATCCGGTCCTTCTGATGACCTATGTATGGTACCGATGTGATTTCGTAATGGTCGGTTGGAGTATGAGCGGTATACCTCATCTCCTCAGGGCATAATAATGTTTGAAAAACATAATTAGCTGCGTAACATAACTGCTTAGGTTGAACTACGAGAAACAATGATTGATGATACATTGTTTATAATGTTCTAGTCAAGTAACTAGTATACATGTTCCTCATATTCCTTATTGGGATATGCTTTGATATTTAATTATTTATAATTGAAATGATTGTCCAAGAGAATGTTGCTTTACTTAGTTTATACAATGTTAAACCTGCTGTTGAATGTTTAAATTTTTATTGCTTATTTCTATTCCTTTATTGATATAACAAAGCTTCTGGCGGAGAGTTATAACTCTCGCTAGGACAATTATTCAATTGTCTCACCCCCGTGGGATTCGACTTTTTAGGTAAACGCCGAGGACGAAGGAATCCATCTAAGGATGAGCAACAACATCAACAGTGTTGGTTAAATGGACATCTATAAATCCCTTTGTTTTGATTATGACAAACATTTCATTCTTATTAATCTAACGTGCTACTTGAGTGTGCAGGATGACAAAGCAACAAGGGAAAATCTACAAGCTTACATATTTATAATTTCATGCAATGTAATCACTGTTGTAAAAACTTGTACAAATATATAATGTACAAGTACTTAGAATTGCATGTAAATCAAGCGTTAGATTCTCCCTAGCTAAACACCACAGTTAGAAAAGTCATCCCATTCAAATAGGATTACTTATGCACACTTACACACATAATTAGTGCCTAAATTGAAACCTTGAAACAGGATCAATCTCGGTCGACAAACTCCTCGACCGAGACACTCTCGGTCGACAATCTTCTCGACCGAGAAAGATCCAAAGTAGCCGTTAGACACAACAGACAAGTTAGTTGGCAGTTGATGAAAGACGTTGCAAATCACTTGTTCCAGAGAGCCTGTCGGTCGACAAAAGTTTGACCGAGTAGGTATCTCGGTCGACCATTTGTCGACCGAGATGGTCTCTGACAGCAACTGCAGAATTAATTAATTAGCCGTTGTTAAAGCAACAACTTTGTACCTAACGGCTAGTTAAGCACTTAGAAACCCCTAGAAGTTGGCTAGAATGTCCTTAAGCTTCCTCAGGCCATGTCTATAAATAGGACAAGCCATAGGACACCTAAACTCACTTGTTTTACACTTGCTACACTTGAGAAATACTTGAGCTTACTTGAGCAATCTGTTGCAAGCAAATTGAGCACTGTGATCATTGGCCTACTTTCTCCTTAGCTCAAATTCGTGTCCTATAGGCTAGAATCTCCTACCCACAGCAATCACAAGTTCACACATTTGGTTAGGAGATCTATACGCTTGATCTAGGCATATCAAGCCTTGGGCTTTAAAGGATAAGTTGTAATTTCCTTTTTCTTTCTTATTCCCTATTACTGTTTGTACTCTCCTTGCTACTCCTAGGTTGGAGGCTGCGGATTGGAGAGGGTGAAGATCTTCTTGGCGAAGAAGGAGACTTTGAGCTACTTCATAAGGCTGGTGCAATGGGAGGTTACTTCTAGAGAGGAAGGCTACTTCAAGGGGGAGCTTGGAGTTACTTCAAGAAGGCTACCTCAGGGTTGGTGCACCTAATTCAAGTGAAGGCTTTTCAAAGGGTGTGGTTGAAAGTATTGTATTTTGTATAAATCCTCGAGAGGTAATAAAATAAATACTTTCAAATCCCGGTTGGGTAAGCAACCGGGTAGTGGACTGACAACTATAGTATTTGCTATAGTTGGAACCACTCTAAACGCCTGTCTCCTTCTTCTAATCTCAATTTTGGTTGTTTGAGTTAAATAATTATTAAAATCACAAAAAAAACTCTATTCACCCCCCCTCTAGTAGTTTTCAAACAGCTACATCAGGGTCAACATTGATACTCAGGTGGAGACACTGTCTGTTAAGTCTTATAGATAGTATGTCCTATGTGTCGTCTCTGTACTCTCAGGTCCTAGAAGTTAGTAGATCTGAGGTTTTTTGAGAAGGGTTTGAGCTCAGAGTTGACAATGATAGTGTCAGCTTTGGAGAACCATGAGATTTTTGCGACATTTTTGGAGTTTGTAAGGCAGATAGAGTGGTCTACCATAGAGAAACAAGAGGCAAATGTGAAGAAGAGACCTACACAGTATCAAGGATAGTTGTCTGGAGGCTTCAAGAAGCCTAGGTTTTCAACACCTCAATCACAATAGAGGTCGGAAGTACAATCCCAATGGTCATCAAGCAAGGGAAGATGTTGTAATTTTCCACCAATAGGAGCTCACAATGCTGCATCGATGTTAGTGATAGGGCCATCCATGACATTGTATGAGTTCAAGACCTGCTATAAGTATGGGAAGGGTGGGAATACAAGGTGGTTTTGTGTTGTGAAGGATGAAGAGGTGATGCAATAGCTAAGATAGAGTCAACAAGGGTCATAGTAGTGACAATTCAGCAGTGGAGGTGGCAGAGGACACTATCAGGCATCACAAGCTGGTTCATCTGGGCAAGCCAGCAGAGGATGGGGGCAAAAACAAGGAAGGACTCGATTCTACACTATGAGTGAGCCAGAAGGAGGAGTCAACCCTTGGGTCATGACAGGCCAGATGGAGTTTCATTCTGATTTGTCTTCTTCCTGCTTTATATCTATTTTGGTTGACACGGGTGTGATGCACTGTTGTATCACTAGAAAAGTGATAGCTAGTTTTTCTTTGCCTATTAGTCGTATATCAAATAGCCTTTTCTTAGAAACCCCCTTTTTGATTCTGCCAAGTTGCGGGAGGTGTGTCCATCATGCTTTCTTTCTTTCTCAGGATGCAACATTCAATTGCATCTTATACCACTTGATATGCATGAATTCGATGTGATCCTTAGAATGGATACTTTGGAGAAGTATCATGTGGTCTTGGATTGTAGTGCCAAGGTGGAGACATTTTGTGACGACGATGTTTCATGGATCTTCGAAGGAGATAGGAAGATTCTCCCGACGTATCTGGTGTTAGCTATGACAATGAAGAGGCTGACGAGGTAAGATTGTGAGGTGTTTTTAGCACATGTGGTGGATACAAAGGTGAGGGGTCCTAGTATCCAGGAAGTTTCGATTGTTGTTGAGTTTAAGGATGTGTTTTCCAATGAGTTCCCAAGTGTTCCCCATCTAGAGAGATTGATTTTGAGATCAATCTGGTTCCCAATACATGACCGACAACATAGAAATTGTACATGATGGCACCAGTCGAGATGCAAGAGCTAAAAAAGCAATTGCAGGAGTTGCTTGAGAAGGGCTTTATCAGACTGAGAATGTTCCCTTGTGGTTCTCTAGTTCTATTTGTAAACAAGAAAGACAGATCTATGAGGTTGCACATTGATTATCGATAGTTGAACAAGGTGACGATCACAAACAAGTATCCTTTACCATGGATATATGATCTGTTTGACCAGTTGCGAGGTACCACATTGTTCTTGAAGATAGATTTGTGGTTAGGATATCATTAATTGTAGATCAAGGCGGATGACATACTCAAGCCAGCTTTCAGGGCTAGATATGGTCACTATGAGTTTGTGGTTATGTCGTTTGGGCTAACCAATGCACCGACAACGTTCATGGACTTAATGAATAGGGTGTTCAGGCCATACCTTGACCAGTTTGTGGTTGTGTTCATTGATGACATCCTGATCTACTCCAGAGATAACCAATAGTATGAGCAGCATTTGCAGCGCCCGTTGACCTTGTTGAGACAACATAAGTTGTACGTTAAGTTCAGCAAGTGTGAGTGTTGGCTGAAGGAGGTGTCGTTCCTTGAACACATGATATATGTCGAGGGTGTACATGTGGATCCCAAGAAGGTCTAGCATGTGTTAGAGTGGGAGTAGCCGAAGACACTGACAGAGGTTCATAGTTTTCTTAGGTTGGTAGGCTAACACATGAGGTTTATCAAGAATTTCAAGGTGAGGAAATTACCCCTAACAAAGTTGACAAGGAAAGATGTGCCATTTATCTAGGATGAAAAGTATTGGTGTTCTTTTCGTCTTTTGAAGGAGAAGCTGACTAGTGCACCAGTGTTGGTTTTTCCAGAGCAAGGAAAAGGTTACATTATCTTTTGTGATGCATCAAAGGATGGTTTGGGTTGTGTGCTGATGCAAGATAAGAATGTAATTTCTTTTGCTTCACGATAGCTTAAGAAACATGAGGATAGATACCCGATGCATAATCTGGAGCTTGCAACAGTGTTCCACACTTTGAAGTTATGGATACACTACCTTTATGGTGAGAAGTGTTATATCTTCACCGACCATAAGAATTTGCAGTACATCATCTTGAAGAAGGAGATGAATATGCAACAACGATGTTGGATGGAGTTAATAAAAGATTATAATTGCAACATAGACTACCATATAAGGCAAACATGGTGGTAGAGGCTCTGAGCATGAAGTCTTCTTATACATCATCTATGGATAAGGCACAATTATGCTCTTTGGTGTGCCATCATAGAGACATGTTGGTCTCCTTGTGTCAGATGAATGCAAAATTAGAGGTGTCCTTGTTAGTAGGACTGTTGGCTCAATTGTAGGTAAAGCCTACATTGAGGAAGCAGATCAGAGATGCACAACATGATGATACTGTGATTCGGTAGATCTGATCAGAGTTTGGTAGTGAGAATCATGATGGCTTCCATGAGTCAGAGGATGGGACAATATGTTACCACAGTAGAGAAGTGGTACCTGATGTTGATGATATGAGAAAGTTGGTTCTGAAAGAGGTTCACTCTTCAATGTACACCATGCATCCAGGAAGCACCAAGATGTACTACAATTTGAAACACCTATATTGGTTGCTTGGTTTGAAGGAAGACATAGTTGAGTTGGTGGCTAAGTGCATAGTGTGTCGACAGGTTAAGGCAAAGCATCAGAAACATGCACGTACTTTGCATTTCCTATACCACAGTGGAAATGGGATCATATCACGATGGACTTTGTGGTTGGACTTTCTAGGACAGCCAAAGGTCAGGATTCCATTTGGGTAATCATTCACAAGTTGATTTAAGTCAGTGCATTTCCTTCCGATGAAGACAATGCATATAGCTGAGAAGTTGACACAAGTTTATATGGATGAGATAGTGTGTTTGCATGGTATTCCAGTTACCATTGTGCTAGATAGAGGTCCTCAGTTTGCCAACCAGTTTTGGGAGCGTCTCCACACAACTATGTCTATGCACTTGAGGTTCATCATGGTGTTCCACCCACAGATAGGCGAATAGTTTGAGAGGACTATAAATATTTTGGAAGACCCATTGAGAGCTTGTGTCTTGTAGTTTTTGGGAAGTTGGGATGTGCACCTCACTTTGATAGAGTTTTCCTACAACAACAATTTTAAGAGGAGCATTGATATGGCACTGTATGAGGGTTTGTATGGGAGACATTGCAGATCTCAGTTGTGTTGGTATGAGACTGGAAAATATCAACTTTTGGATCCTTAGATTGTGCAATATATGACAAAAAAGATCAAGATGTTACAATAGCTGTTAAAGGCAACTCACGATAAGAAGAAATCTTATGCTGATAATCGCCGAAGGCCCTTGGAGTTCCAAGTAGGAGATAAGGTGTATCTCAAGGTCTCTATCTGGAAAGGTGTGCTGAGGTTTGGGAAAAAGGGTAAGTTGGATCCCAAGTATATGGGACCTTACTCTGTGGTGGCTCTTGTTGGGAAGGTGGCTTATAAGTTGTAGTTGTCACCCGAGTTGCATAGGTTGCATCTGGTGTTTGATGTTTCAATGTTGAGGAAGTGTCACCCTGACACTGAGTTGGTTTTGGAGCCAGTGAAGGTTGAGCTAGATGAGGTTGTATGTGGAAGGTCCTATGTTGATCCTAGATAGGAGGATCAAGAAGTTGAAGAAGAATCATATCATTTTGGTTAAGGTTTTGTGGCATCATCATGGTGTAGAGGAAGCCACATGGGATCTTGAGGAAGAGATGCATAGGAAGTACCCATATCTTTTCACGTAGGATTTCAGGAGCAAAATCTTTGTTAGGGGTTTATGGTTGTAAGGCCCTTGACCTAGCTTAGTGTTTATTTGTGATTGCTTTGTTTAATATGATGATTTAGCCTTAATCTAATCTCTTGAGATGCCTTAATAACATGTGACAAGTTTATGTACTTGTTGAGCTTGCTTGAATGAATAACATGTGTTGATGTTTTCTCTCTCCCACTTGTGTAATCCTAACATTGTAGATGGAATGAATATCATAGCTAGTTATTGCTATGGAGTATTTGACATGACACAGAGTGATGATTATGAGCCTATATGAGGCATGATGAGTTAATAATGATGTGCATGAACTATGTGAATGTGTCTTATGACCTGACAGAGGCTCAATGCCTAATATGAGGTGTCCTCCATTGAAGTGATGAGGGATTGATAACCCCCAGTGATGTGATAATATTGATGGCCTTGTATGGGAGTGATATCAAGTGATGATGTGACAAGTTTATATATGATACGTTTTATATCTTCCAGAGTTATACCTTTACCCTTATCTTTGTAGAATTTATTTAGGGTTTGTATGTTATATTTTGATTGATGCTAAAAGACACCCAATTGGATTAACTAATCAACTGAAACCCTAATCATGTAGTGCCCTGTGCCAAAGATCCATTCCAGAGTTAGAAGTTTGTTGGATGGTAAAACGGGTATTCCCAAAGAAAACTTGGAGCACATATTGTTGAGTATGTGAGGTGCAAGTGACTATATGGCCTTGACATCTTGATCCCAAGTGTTTTGAGAATGACTGGGTATCGACGATGATGAGAATGTGATAAGATGTGATAGAGGACAACTACGGTTGTATCTCATTTATTGGGTTATATACTTTGGTTTCTAGCATCGTAACCTATACCATGACAATCTAGGTGTTTATTGGACTATATCTTTGACTATAAGTTTTTGTCTACATGACTATATCTTTGACTATAAGTTGTTGTTTTGAAATTTGACCGATTTGTCACTGTGGAATAGACTTAAACTGACCAAGTAGTTTGGGAAGATCATGGAGTTTGACTCTTCCATTGATCTTGTATGACACCGATTTCAACTTAGTAGTGGTCAGTTGGATTTGGGTGATCGACTCAAATCCTCAGGGCAATAAAAATACATAATACAACCATGTAGTATACTTTCTTAAGGTCAAATACGATTCACTTTGGATGACCCCATTCCTTTTTTGTGATATTGTTTAATGAATAAAAACTATACATGTTCTTCATATTCCTTCTATAGTATAAGATGTTCTACTGCTCAATTGTAGATGCCTAAATTACCTAATCAGTGTTAACTAGTTTAATCTATCTATGCTTATAATCATCATTGGTGGAGAGTTAAATCTCTCACTGGGATGTTGGTCTCACCCCATTGGTTTCTACATCTTTTAGGCGATCGTGCACAATGAGGTAGAGATCGTGCAGTTGAGGCTGAGCAGCAAGAGGGGTAATAGCTATTAAAGGTTGGTTATGTTGCTAGTATTTTTTAGGAGAGTCCTATGTGTCATCCCTATACTCTCAGTTCCTTGTGGGTGTTTTGTAGACATTGTACATTGTTGTGAGTTGTTTTTTGAAAGTATGCTATGGTTGTCCAGATATGGCATATATCTGTAACAGGTTATGGCAAGTTGGCCAAGTGAACAATGATATGTATCATCTTTTGGCATGATACGATACATGTGGATTAGTTTATGGACTCAGATGTAATATGTTTCTACTTTTGTGGTTATATGGAATTGATTTTAATTTACCCTATTTTATGGTAATCATGGATGCTAGAGTTAGTTCCATGCTTTGTTTTGAGTGATCTAGTTCATGTGGCATCAGATTGGTATAGTGACCTAGCCATTCTAAGATATCCTTAAGTCCATGTCATGTATGTGATTTCCCACGTCCATGCTCTCTACGGCTCTTACACCTGGGTGAGTTTGGGAACAACACCTAATAAACAAAGACAAAGACAAGGTATGCGTCAGGAAACTTTTGACTATGTGTATACTAAATTTATATTTGAGCATTATTAGAGATGTAAGATAAAATGAGGTTGCTTCCAATAAAGTAGGGGTTTGCATCAAGTAGGTAAGTGCAACAGGATAATGCAAGAGAATGAGGTAGTAAAATTAAATGAGAATACATAATCATTTCCATCTTGTCAAAATAATCACAACAATAATAAAAATATGCATGCTAGTTAGACTAAGTGAATCTATTGTAGGTCTGAGACACCATATGATCTCAAGCTAGGGGAGCAAGAGGGAGTAGAACCCCAATCCTATGAGGAAAAGGGGGAGTAAAACCCCTATATCCAAATCGCAATGGGGATTAAAACCCTGATACCCCATGGGCAAGGGGGAATGAAACCCCAATACCCAACATACATATAAAGTATATGGTTGCATGTAAGTACAACTATGTTAGATTATTAGTCTAAGAGCATGCATTATAACATGGCAAGATGAAATGATTCCATGAATAAGATATTGAACAATGTAAAGATACAAAATGGGTAATAAACCCAACATCAAAGAGTAAGTTCCACATTTCAGACATAAAAGAAGAAATATATTTCATGGGATATAAAAATGGTGTCAAGAAGGAGAAATTTTCAAATATGCCTCATTATGGGGAAAAAGTGTTTATAATCAATTTAATGGTCCATTGTAAATAGGGAATGCACATACCTAGTCTTCATCATGAATTGTTATCTCAAAAGTTCTACTTGATCCCCAAGGTCGAGTATTCATCCTAGGAACACATTATATAGGTTAGTCAAATTAAACTAACATGTGTGCACATTCCAATTATAGATTTTCATATTTTTCTTACTCTAGTCTCAGTCATCTAATGTCCTATTATGGTTATTATTCTTATTAGGTGAATACATGATTGGATATCTATTTTAGTTTGAATATGCATCTTTGGCCACAAAATCCTAAGTATATATGTGTTATACTTATGTGTATGGATAATTACATTTATTCCTTCCAATGGGGATTTGTAATCTTATTCTCTTTTGATATCTTATATGATTCAAGTTTAGTCAAATGGCATAAAGTGTGAGTCATTGTTACATATATTTGTTTAAATTCCCTTAGTGTGGAGACTAGGGTTTAAGTTTCTCATACACTTATATATGAATGCATATATGTTTCTTAGTGAACATATGGATAACTCGATAAGTCTATACCATAAATACTACATTTTGGTACTAAAATCAATCATATACATACTCTTTCTATCACATAACCTTTAATCATATTATGGAACTTATATTGTAATATCTAAATACAAACACTATATGCTTCTAGGTTTTTAATAGTGTAGCATGCATGATATTATTTAGGGTATACTTCATTTAAAATGGTAGAATTCTCTAGTTATTGTTTCATTGATGTATATATATGTATAGGTGGTAAACAATAGGGATGCCAATCAAATTAAATGTGCATATATGTATAGGTGGTAAATAATAGGGATGTCGGTCAAATTACATAGGTTATTATAGAAATTGAGTAATATATCTGATATGCCATTATTATCATCTCGTCCAATGTTTAACGTGTCATTATTAAGATATAGTTGAGAGTTCTAAAGGTTTTCTTCTTATTGATATTCTAAACTACAATATTTATATGTATCTCATTGAACACAAATCTAAATATCTATTGGGGTTGCATTTATCATTTATATTATCATAATTATTATCTAAATCATAATTGATCTTCATTAAACTGATTCTAAAAAATTAATGTAGATATATTTATACTAACTTACCTACAGTATATTGCATTATACTAGGTCCTTGGTTTTGCATCCAAGTGGAGGGCTTTAGTTGAAGACTGGTCTTTGGATCTTGTTAGGCTTGGTCGAATATAATCCAGTTGGTGTGGAGGTTTGAGAAGGATATGATTCCCTTCTGAACTTGCCCTTATTTCTTCTGCAGTCTGGCTGGTGCAAGCTACTCTTGCTCTACCTTAGACAATCACTAGGGGGATGGGGAATATGTGATATGTAGGCAAGGTATTACAGGTCAGATCCTAAAGTGTAGGTAGGTGATGAGGTTACTGGAGTCACCATTGGGCATGACTGGAACCTGTTGCCTTTGCTACCACAACCGTTGGGAGTAGAGAATAGGCTAATGTGCATGTGTGTACTGACAAGTCCCTATTTGTGTCTTATCAGGCCTCTTAAGGTAGATTTGTGACTTTAGGTGATTCTAGTGCTGTAGAAGTCAAAGGGGAAGGACGACTGGACTTGAAATTTTCTTCGAGAAAGGTTCTAATGCTTCTTAGAGATGTTCCATCAATACGACACAATATTATTAGTGGCACAATTTTAGTTAGAGATGGTTTTAGAATATATTGTAAATGTAATAAAGCTATTATTACTCGCCTTTGAGATTCTTTATTTTTTTGGCAAGGGTTATCTTTGTGATATGGAGAACCTATTTAAGATTCTTGTAGAACTTGTTTCAAATTATGTTTTCAATTTGAATGATAATAGTTCTTTATGCTTGAATCTTGTATCGTCTGATGTTTGGCATGCACATTTGGGACATGTGAATATTGGCTCAATGAAACACATGATGAATCAGACTTTGATCCCTAAATATGAAATTAGCAGTAATAAATGTGAAATCAGTGTACAAGCTAAATTACCTAGGAAACCTTTTCATTATCTAAATAGGAATTCAGAAATATTGGATTTCGTGCATACAAATATCTGTGAATTTAATGGTATTGCTATAAGGGATCAAAAGTGTTATTTTATAACTTTTACTGATGATGCTAGTAGATACTGTTATGTCATTCTGCTTAGAAGTAAAGATGAGGCATTCGATAAATTTAAAATTTATAAGAAAGAAGCTGAAACTCAAACTGGCAAAGTACTTAAACGAGTAAGGTCTTATAGGGGAGGAGAGCATATGTCAAATTTGTTTTTTGAATTTTGCCAATTACATGGTATAGTTCATGAGGTTACTGGTCTATATTAACCACAATCTAATGGGATAGCTGAATGTAAAAACCAAACCCTTATAGATATGGTAGCTTCTTTACTCCAAACCTCAGGTCTACCCAACTTCATGTGGGGGGAAGAATTGAATACAGCTTGCCATATTCTAAATAGAGTTGCCCACAAACATGTAGAGAGTAGTCCGTTTGAGTTATGGAGAGGAAGAAAACCAAGTCCCAAATACCTTCGAGTGTGGGGGTTCCATGCTAAGGTACTTGTCCCTGAACACAAAAGGAAGAAATTGGGTCCAAAAATGGTTGATGCCATATTCTTAGGGTATGTAGAGACAAGTTATGCCCACATATTCTTGATTGTAAAATCTGATATCTCAGATATTGAGGTCAATACATTTGTGGAATTACGTGATGCTACATTCTTTGAGGATGTGTTTCCCATGAAATTTGGTGTGCCCAATGAAGTATCTCAAGAGTATTCATTCACCATAGGTTCCATTCTCAATCACGTGGAAAGGATGACAAATGTGGGGGGTGACTCTAACAAGCTATCTCTGAGTCTGATGATTCTGAACAAATAGTTGAACCAAGGAGAAGTAAACAGTTTAGGACATCCAAGGACTTTGTAAGTGAGTTTCTCACTTACAATGTTGAGGATGATCCTATAACTTTCAAACAAGATATGGAATCTCCATAAGCTAAGTTTTGGAAAGAAGCCGTTAATGATGAAATCCAATCAATTCTCTCGAATGGAACTTGGAAATTGGTGGATTTGCCACCTGGTTGTTCTAAAGTTGGTTGCAAAAGGATCTTTAAGAAGAAACGTAATGCAGATGGGACAATCAATAATTATAAGGTTAGGTTAGTTTCTAAGGGTTATACATAGAGGGAAGGAATAGATTATTTTGATGCATATTCCCTTGTTTCTCGTATGACCACAATCCGAGTGCTTATAGAATTAACTTCCATTTATAATCTCTGTATCCATCAGATGGATGTGGAGACCACATTCTTACATTGTGATCTTCAGGAAGAGATATATAAGGAACAACCTGA
Organism: Alisma plantago-aquatica; assembly: GCA_963693085.1. Taxonomy (NCBI): domain Eukaryota; kingdom Viridiplantae; phylum Streptophyta; class Magnoliopsida; order Alismatales; family Alismataceae; genus Alisma; species Alisma plantago-aquatica. Next base: position 204,598,391 of record OY856410.1, on the reverse strand, counting down.
GGGATTTGTGGGTCGTGGGAATGAGTCCAAAGTGTGTAAACTTGTTAAGTCATTATATGGCTTGAAACAAGCCCCTAAGCAATGACATGAGAAGTTTGATTCTGTGATATAATCGTTTGGCTTTGTTTCTAATGAATTTAATAAGTGTCTCTACTATAAAATCGTCAATGATGGATTCATTTTATTATGCTTGTATGTCGCTAATATCCTACTTTTTGGTTCTGATGTGAAAGTAGTAAATGAGACAAAGACATTCTTGTGTAGTAGGTTTGAGATAGAAGATATTGGTGTCACTGATGTGATTTTAGGGCTTAAAATTATAAGGTCTATTGATGGTATAACTCTCTCTCAGTCTCACTATGTTGATAAGATATTGGAGAGGTTTGAATACACATTACGTGTACCTGTTAAGACTCTATATGATTCATCCAAGGTCTTATTCAAGAATGAGACTGGGGTTCTAGTGTGTCAATTATGATACTCTCAGATTATTAGAAGTTTGATGTATCTTATGAATCTACACACATCCAGACATTGCGTTTTCCATGAGCAAGTTAAGTAGATACACCAGTTGTCCTGACAAGACCCATTATGAAGCTCTTGATAGAGTTTTGAGGTATATCAAGGGAACTTGTTCTCTTGGGATGCATTATGGCAAATATCCTTCTGTAGTCAAAGGATATAGTGATGCAAGATGGTTTTCCATCAACTCTGGGAGTAATGTTGTCTTAGGATATGTATTCCTATTGGGAGGAGGAGCTGTTTCCTGGAGGTCTAAGAAACATACCATATTATCTCATCCTACTTTTGAGGTAGAGTTGTGTGGTTTAGATGAAACAAGATTGGAAGATGAATGGCTACATGGACTTATGACCAGTTTACCTATGGTAAAGAAGTCTCATCCTGTAATTTTAGTTCACTGTGAAAACTCTACAACTATTGCCAAGATAAAGAGTCACAAGTACAATAAAAAATAGCTTAGACACATCCAAGTCAGACTCAAGTCAGTAAGGGAGTTAGTGTCTAATGGAGTCATGGTTGCGGACTACGTCAGTACCAAAGAATATACAGTTGATCCTTTCACTAAAGGTCTTACTTTAGCCTTAGTGGAAAAATCCATGTTGGGGATGGGACTGAAACCCCTCATTATTTGCAGGCAGTAGCAACCCAACCCAATAGAATGTAGATCTCACAAATTGGGTTGAATGTGGTAATAACAAGTTGTTGGGTGAATTGGATGACACTATGTAATTACTTTGATGCTTCATGCATCTTTATGTCTATCCCCTGGGAAACCTTTTAGTGTCATGACTACAAGTAAGAGATTAGTCTCTGAATGGTGTCAAGTCTTAGGACAAGATGTTAGCAGTACATCCTTGGAGATTCCAACTAAATGATTGATGTTGTGTAGGCCGGAATAGGAGAATTGGGTTGTTCTCTATTATCAATCATGATATAAAATTTTGTATGCATGGCCTTAATGCATTGTTTTTCTTTTCTACCATGTATTTATTGTGTTGTTACCAACCTATACTCTTGCACCCAAGGTTCAGGTTCAAGACTTTTATTCACCCAGATCCTGCAGGGGTCACAGTTAGATAACTCAGATAGATTCAAACGGAAAGGTATCTGTTCAAAGCACAATATGGATGACTGAATGGTAGAGCACACTACACATTGGACTTTGTGGGGGATTATTAGAGATATGGATGCTACAACCATGTTTCTAGCATGGGTTAAGTCCAATATAGTGTAGCTAGTACATGTGAGAGAGGTAGTTTTGTCTCTTGTGTAAATGGGAAAGAAGATTTATCCCACATTGCCTCTAGTTTTGTGTCTAGTGTCCAAGGGTCCTAGGAGGAGGGTATGCTCACCTCCTTGGTGGGTATGGTGACAACAACACACACGCATGAATGTGCGTGAGTACCATGCCTCGCCTTGTCTGGCCTAGCCTGGCCGAGCCTGACCCGACACAGGCTCAGGCTTGTAGATTGTGGATTGTGGATTTTGGAGAATGTATTCCATATTTTGTCTTCTTTTTCACACTAGGATACAACTACGTAATTAATTATTCATTTAATTAATTTTTTCTTTTCTATTCATATTTATTAATCCTAATTGGAATGTGTCTCTTTTGTGGAATTTTCCGCAAGGTGTACAAGAGCAACCGAGTGGTGGCGTCTTAACAGGATTAGCATTATTGGGGCGTGTAAGGCTATAAATAGGCCTCCTATCATTAGGGTTAAACACATCTTTCGAACACACAATCGTTAGTCATTCGAGTGCGTGTTTGCAACCCTAAAGCCGAAGTATTTTTCTGTCATTGCTTCCATGGAGCTACATGGAGATCTTCTCCTAGATGTAGCAAGTTCATCCATCCTTTCCTTCCAAGACACAACCTGTCAGGCATTGGTTCCTACGGTTTCCTAGCTGCACTGCTAGTGCACTGGTTCATCTGCAATGTTCGTCATCAACACGAGTGGGATGTCTCTTCTTCAGGTTCGTTCCGGGTCGACTAGGAGAATGAGGTGCTGATTTCTTTAAGTATATCATGTTCGTTTTTCAACGAATAACCTGATTTGGTTCCAGATCTTATTTAATTTTGTTATCTTGAATTGGTTTATTCTACATTTTCTTATCTGGATCGACCTAAATTGTTAACTTAATTGCACCTGTCACTGTTGCATGTAATGACATAATTCAAAATTAACAACAGATTAGTGGGGGATAAGAAAAGGAGTAGGAATAGAAAGAAATAGGGAGGAGTAAAAGGAGGAGGGAGGTAGTCGTTCCTTCAATGTCATCATTTGTGGATAGGAGAAGACACACATGAGGACTCAGGAATAAATGGTTGTGGGGGAAACATTGTGAGGCGTTACATAGAAGAAATGGGAATAGCACCCGTGTTCAAGATGTTAAAGCAAAACTTATGGTTTAAATATATTATTAAACATATTTTTATGAGTTAAAATTGACTTAATTAATTGAGGGGCAAATAATGGTCAATTGACTTGAAATTGGTTTACTAGGCTAGCTTGGACATATAGAAACTGGTTTTAACTTCTATTTTATATTTTAGAAATATTGATGCTATATTTCATTGTTTGGATGGTAAGAATTCACTTAAGGAAATAAATAGATTAATTAGTAGATTGTAACATAATAGTTTACCAATATTAATTCCTCTTATATTTTAATTTGCAAAAGATTTTAGAGTGTCAAATAAAAGTTAGAAATATTAATTGACGAATATGCATAGTAAACCTTTCTATTCAATTTATCTGGTTATTTCACATTAATACCTTATATGTATAATGGATATTTATAAGGATAATGTGTGATTTGACTCTCATCTATCCTAGTACATTCTTTAATAGAGGGAAATGGATAGTTTTTTATTTTGTTGAAATGTGTTAGAAAATGAGAGGGTTGCATAGAGTACTCTAGATTTGGGTCAAAAACTGATCATGGCACAATATTAGTCCATTTTTTATTTTTTCTAATATTTTAGTTGTTACCCCATGCTTCCCAAAAATAGGGGGAGTACATATTGAGTCAAGACGCTCTATCAGAGATGAAAATATAAGAAATCATCCTACTATTTCCTAATAGGTAGCAAGCTTAGTCCTTATAGAAAATATGAGGAGCAATATGACTCTCTAGGGTTCTAGAAAATCCCTTGTGAATTAACTTTGTCCACGTAGAGTAGGGAACCTCATCCGCCATTGTGAGACAGATAGGAGATGATTATTAGTCAGAAAACCAAGACTAGACACCGTGATTTGAAAATTTAAGAATTTTTAGGGTTTCCTTAGTTCAAGAGATATTGAGTAATTTAATTAATGCATATGGAAGTTTGTAGGCACTGATACCAAATGACACAAAACCATTTTACCCCATTCACAGTCCCACTACAAAGACATTTGAAAAGGGATTGAAGCACCCTACTATGTTTGACCAAATTTATGTCACACAATCATATTCATAAAATAAAATAGCCTATTTTACTATTGAAAATGAACCACAAAAAGTATTATATGGACCACGGGCAATGAGGTAGGAACTTAAAGGGGAGAAAACTAACTACAACAATAAATGTTACAACCTGATTCCATGTTATGCTGCCATGTTTGCATATCTATTGGTGTAATTTCAAATCGTTTAGTAGAGTTTGACAGATAAAGGGACATGAGTAGAGTCTTCACTGCTTGACTAAATCGCACTGCAAACATTGAGTATGGTTATGAAAAATATGATAATATATATATATATATATATATATATATATATATATATTTGAAAAGAAAATAACCACTTTACATGCTTATGAGAAACAATAGTAGCAGGAGAATAAAAATCCAAGTGCTCAAAAGTTCCCACAACATTTTGCAATATACTCCAAATAAGAGTCAAACAACTCACATTTACAAGAGTGAGTGGAATGACTATCAAAGTGCCACTTAACCCTAAAGGAAAGGCCAAAGTTCCACTTAATCCTAAGAGGAAGGAAAAATATACCACTTTAGCAACAAGGGGAAAGGCTCAAACAAGGAACGAGGGGAGTATATTGCAAGTCCAAATATTAAATAAATAACATATATATATAAATATATAAATATATATATATATATATATATAAATATAAATAAATAAATAAATAAATAAATATATATATATGTTTATTTAAATATATATATTTAAATAAATAAATAAATAAATATATATATATATATATATATATATATATATATATATATATATATATATATATATATATATATATTTAAAGCACTAGTCAATAGGGAACGTGGTAGCTCATGCAAATAATATAGCCAAGTTTTGTAGTCATAATGATATACACATACATTACATCACATTAACCACTTTTAAGAGAATATAGTACCTGTACCATTCAAATAAGGTCTTAAGTCGCAAATTCCATGATGGAGGAGATTCGGCGAGTAGGTTCAAGACCTAGTCAATATGTACATAACTTTTGGTCATGATTTGATGTTCATGAACTTTAGTACCTGAAAGAATAAAATGTAGGGTACTTGTTCCACATGACCATAATAATAATCATTCATCTTTCAAATGTACAACTAGCAAGATCTCACAACTTGTCAACAAGATCAAATATCCAACGTAATCATGTAGCTAAATGATCAAATAGGTCATTCAAACATCAAGAGATCCATAATATATATATATATATATATATATATATATATCAAGTTTCAAGTATATATTATGAAGTTTGAAATTACAATTCTAAAAAATAAATATGATACTAATTCCATAAGGTTTTCTGATAATATGGTCAAGATTAGATTTAATTATAATCTTGATTTGCAAGTCATCATCAAAGTCTATTAGTAAATATCATTTGGAGAATAATTAGGATTCATATCTTGAAAGTATTTCCATTGCATTCGTCTCTTTCTTGCGATTGAAATAGAGTATAGATTCAAACACTTTCGATATTGTATGTAAATCTTATGGTCAAAATATGATTTCTAGAGAGAGGGATAAAGAGATAGAGAGAGAGAGTAAGACCTACAAGAAGAAGTTAGGGGCCGCTACTATAGTGCACTATGTCTGCTAGGGGTAGTGGATTTGGGGGAAACCACATGACGGAGTGAGATTATGATCGAAGGGTCTACTTGCATGTGTGGGTGAAAGGGAAAGTCAAAGGTAGGGTTTATATACATTATAGATCTAGGGTTGATAGTGTATTTTGAAGCTTCAAGATCTTCATGAAAGAACCAGGTTGGTTCCTCCTAAAGCTTCAAGAAACCACCAGATTTGGGTGTGCAAACATGGGCAAAACATGTTGATCTTGAAACGACGAAGCTTGGAATCTAAATGGAGTCAAAAAGGGGGCTTGATAGGGTGGAACCCGACTAGGATTTTTGGCCACCCAAATTCTACTCTCTGTTAGATCTAGGGATCTAGAGGGGGGTGAATAGAGCTTCAAAACTTGCACAAGAATAGTTAGACCTTCAAATTATATCAATTTAAACCAAATGTATAAAGATGAATTTGAAGTCTTATATAAACAAGAATAGCAAGGATGAGAGAGATAGAAACAAACACTTGGACAAGGTATATAGAGTGGTTCCAATCTTCAAACTAGGAGACCGTCAGTCCACTACCTAGAGAAGTCAACCTTTAGGACTTTGCAACCCATGTATACTTATATTACATTATAAGACATACAAGAAGACCACATTACATCCAAGGGATTACCTATCCAAGAGATAGTCTTCTACCTCACAACAGGTCTTACCCACTCTTGCAAGCAGCTCGATTCCTTCTCCTAGGATTTACCCACCAAGCTCCTTGGATCTTCCACCTTGTCCTTTTCCTTCACTTGGAGAAGATCTTCACACCTTCTATAGCCTTGAAGAAGAACAACAACTCTTCCTTAATTCGGAAAAGATCACTACAACCTTTGTTCTTTGTGAAATGGGATTGGGAAGATGGAAGGATGGAGAGATTTACAAGGTAACAATGAGGTAGTTCTCTTATAACATGCCTAGCCCACTCATAATCATGAAATGCTTTGTAAATGAGAGAGAGAAAGGGGCTCAAATGGGTTTAGCACACTCAACTATAGCAAGGACCAAGGATAGAATGAATGAGAAACCTTGGAATGAACTCCAAGAGGTCCTATTTATAGATAGGGGTGTTCCTTTGAGTCTAGGATCACTAAAGAATGAAAAATAGTCATTTTACAACTTTCAACGAATCTATTTTCAATTCAAACAAATATCCAATGGTTGGAATCACTTTTTCTACATTTTTTGTATAGTGTATTTAGTCAAGTTTCAATAAAGGAAACTGGACCGATCCACTATCCGACAAAGCCAATTTTTAAGCTGTCGGTCGAGTTTGTCCTGGGTTAACTAGGTCGATCAGTAAAAAACAACTTTGGTTAGAAAGTTGGCCAGTCTAATTCTGTGAGTGTACAACTCGACGAATCCAATCATTTCCAAATATCCATCACGAATCGATCTAGATTCAAACTCGACTGATAAAGTTGTTGTGACAAATTTTCCAAAATGATTTTAAAGTGATCAAATGATGGAATTAAGTGTCCCTGATTTTTTCTCATTTTTATTACAAGTCATATCATCAATACAAATGATTACAAAAATATTATAAGGTGGTTTGGAGTGTTTTTCCAAATGCACATTTGCATTGCTTTTGACTTGAACCTAGACGAGCTAGGGCTTGATGAATTTGATCGTTTTCATGTACCTAATGCCTGAAATCAATATTAAACAAACATATTAGATACATATGAATGGAATGGTTACGTCATTATAAAAAATAGACAATGTTTAATTCTCAAGTCAACATTCTCCCCCTTTTTGATAATGAAAAACCATTCCTCAACATATTGAAAAGGATATGTAAAGGTACACCTTGGCCTTGTGAATTGCAAGGGGATTGATAATTTTAACAATGTAATTTGTTTCCCCTCAATCTATGCTCACTCTTACATTCATAGTTAGTTAGTCTACACAAAGATATATAACATATATATTTCATGGTCCTATAGCAATTTACATGATAAAACATATACTTAGACAAGAAAAGGATCATATAGGCAGTAAAAGAAATATGGTTGAGCTTCATAAACATCAAACTTCTCTCCCCCTTTTGGCATTATAAAAAAGTAAGGGGGTAGAAGAGCATAAAAATAGGTCTTATCCAAGCACAACCACAAGCATGTAACCACAAGATAAAACATTTAATAAAAAAATACACATCAAACAGAGATGAGAGAGAAACAAGCAATCTGTGTCATAATCAAAATATGGAAAGCATACCAATAACTCATATGATGGAGCATACATAGAGTTATGATACATAGAATTAAGATTACAACACATAAGCATGTTTTCAAAACAAATACAAGCCAGAGATGAAAACAACATGATGATAGAAATTGTACAACTCAGATAATGTACCCAGATGTCTTTAGTACAAAATAGTCTAGAAAGATGAATATGATCAGGATATCTTATGAGACAGTGAATTTCTTACTGGAAATCATGGAAGTGATAATCACTTCAGTATTAGGAGGGGGTACAAGAGTGTCATAGTTCCATGAAATATTGGCATAAAATTCATGAACCGCCTTGGTACTTGTAATGGAATTATGAAAGAACTGACATTTGACACTCAGGGCTGCAAGGTGATGGTCATACAGCAACTCAACTACCTCATCTATCACCTCTTATTTATGCGAACGAGGGTCATACAAGGCACAAAAGGGAAAGGGGTTCCTAGGAAGGATCTCCTTGTACCTATTTAGAGCTTCAATTGAGACAAAGAAGGTGTCATCGAAGGGGATGAGGTGAGAGTTAGAGGATGGCAAAGGTTCTCCACAAGGTCGGGCCCTCTTTCTTCTATTGGAGGTCGTGAAGGTGAAATGGAGAAGATTGAGAGACCAAACTAGAGAGAAACACCACCAAAAGTCATCTAACCACCTAGGGCAGATAGGAAAAGGTGTTAGATAGGTCAAACAAGGCCAACTAGGACTCAGAGAGGGAAGGTCAAGGATAGGGTTGAGACCTTGAGAGATCTGGAGGAGGAATCATTAGACTTTTCTCTAGTTTAGAGGGAGAACATTCGGTCCAACCCTATTTAGAATCGGTCTATACATGCCATCTGTTGAGTGCTGAGAGAAAGAAACTTGACAAAATGGCTTTTTATAAAAGCCTTCAGCCACTGATCGGTCGAGTTGGTAACTTGACCAATAGAAGTTCTATGCCAACTTTAGAAATTAGTCATTTGAGTGCTGCTTAATTTTTCTTCTAGTCCATTTTGCATTTTAGACATTCATAGACACATATCACTCATCATTGGGTTCTAGTTATCTATAAAACAATCATTTGAAAAAAGTACCCAAAATGTGCAAAAAATAAGATACAAGAACATGAAAGTTTTAGCACTTTACCAAGCAAAGGTGAACAGGACATGAGAAAATCATATATGATAGATACCAACTAACTAGAAGGCATATCAAATATATACAAATAAGCTATGAGCAGTTTAGATATAATAAACTTAAATTGCTCTCTAGGTAGAGGTTTAGTAAAAATGACTGCCAACTATTTTTTTGTTTCTACATGTGTGATATAAATATCCTTTTTGGCAATGTGATCGTGAAGAAAGTGATGATGTACATATATATACTTGGCTCTACTATGCAATATAGGATTGTAAGATAAATTAATTTCACTAGTATTATCACAATAGATAGGAGAAGCAAAAAAATAAATATTAAAGTCTTGGAGCATTTGCTTCATCCATAGAACTTGGACACAACAACTCCCAGTTGCAATGTATTCAACCTCGGTAGTTGATAGAGACATTGTGCTCTATTTCTTGGAAAACCAAGACACAAAGCATGGTCCTAGAAGAAAGCAAGTGCCACTTGTGCACTTTCTATCAATCAAACATCCTACGTAATCAACATCACTATAAGTAGTAAGAGTAAAGTCCCTTGACTTAGGACACCATAGTCCAAAATTTTGGGTTTTGGCTAAGTACCTTAAAATCATCTTAACAGCTATAAGATGTGATTTCTTAGGACTTTATTGAAAGCGAACACACAAGGCAACACTAAACATTATGTAAGGTCTATAGGCAATTAAATAAAGTAAACTTCCAATCATACCTCTATATAGTTTCTCTTCCACTTTCTCACCTTCTTCATCTTTATAAAGATTGGTGGTGTTTGACATGGGGGGGGTCCATCGACTTGGTGTTCTCCATCCCAAAGTACTTAAGTAGCTCACTTATATACTTGCTTTGGTTGATGAAGTTCTCGTTCTTTGTTTTCTTGATTTGAAAGCCAAGGAAGAATGTAAGTTCCCCCATCATGCTCATATCAAACTCACTCTGCATAAGATCACTAAATTCCTTGCAGAGATCAAGATTAGTTTGGCCAAAAATAATGTCATCAATATAAAATTGAATGATAAGAAAACTGTTAGAAGTGTGTTTGAGAAACAAGGTAGAATCTACTTTTCCCATGATATAGCCATGATCTAACAAAAAGTTCTTTAGTTTCTCATACCAATCTCAAGGTGCTTGTTTGAGACCATAAAGAGATTCTTGCAACATATAAACATGGTTAGGAAAACTATCATGTTCAAAGCCTGGGGGTTGTGCAACATACACTTCCTCCTCAATTGTACCATTAAAAAATGCACTTTTAACATACATTTGATATAAAAGGAAATTCTTGGAACTAGAAAAAACAAGCAACACTCTAATTGAGTCAAGTCTAGCTACAAGTGCCTATGTTTCATCAAAATCTATACCTTGCTATTGATTATAGCCTTGAGCCACTAACCTTGATTTGTTTCTTACCACCTTGCCACTTTCATCTAGCTTGTTGTAGTAGACCCATTTGGTACCAATGATCTTTTTATCACATGGTCTTGACACTAGAGTCCACACTTTGTTCTTCTTGAATTGTTCCAGTTCTTCCCGCATGGCTAGGATCCACTCATCATCCCTAAGTGCTTCTTTGGCATTCTTTGGCTCAAGTTGTGAGATGAAGGCATTGTTGGCTTGTTCTCTATTGTAGACAACCTGTGTATTCTCTCTTTCAAAGGGGTCACCTATGATTAGATCTTTAGGATGATTCTTTCAAAGTGGTGGGGGGGGTAGGATCCTTCTTTTCTTCATCTATCTCTTCTTCTTGAGTGGCTGCCTCTTTTCCCTTTAGAGTGATGTTGAGTTCTTTTAAGATAGGAAGTACCTCATTTTGAACATCATCATTAGTGATATCCTTGGAAAGAGAGGGGTTAGACTCAATAAAATTGACATTAATAGATTCTTCTACTTTATATAGATCAACATTATACACTATATAAGCCTTGCCAGTAGTGCTATAGCCAAGAGAGAAAGCCTTGTATGATTTTGGATCAAACTTGTCATGAGAATCTTTAATGTTCAAAATAAAACAAGGACACCTGAAAATGTAAAAAATAATCGATAGAAGGCTTCCTACCATGCCATAGCTCATAGAGGGTTTTCTTCAAAGAAGGATGTGTAAAAACTCAAATTTGCACAAAACATGAAGTACTAATGGCTTCACCCCAAAACTTTTTTAGAGTGTCATTTTCTATAAGCATGGTCCTAGACATTTCCTATAGTAACTTGTTCTTTCTCTCTACAACCCCATTTTGTTGAGGTGTTTGGGGTGAACAAAAGTTATGTGCATATCCAGACTCTTCACTAAAATGTTCAAAAAGATCATTTTCAAATTCTCTGCCATGATCAATGTGGATAGAAACAATACAGAAAGAAGCTTCATTTTTGACTTATTTACAAAAACTAGAGAATACATCAAGAGTATCACTCTTAGAAATGAGAAATAAGGTCCAAGTATATCGAGAAAAATCATCGACTACAATAAGATAATACTTGGAACCATGAACCGATTGAGTTCTCATAGGTTCAAATAGATCAATATGGAGAAGTTCAAGAGCTTTCTTTGTACTAAAGACTCCTTTGGATTTGAAGGAGGACTTGGTTTGCTTTTATTGGGTACAATGTTGGAATTCCTCATCCTTTTCAAAATCCAATTTGGGAAGTCCCTTGACCAAGTCCTTTTTTCTCAACTTCTTCAATTGATGCATATTTACGTGACCTAGCCCACAATTCCAAAGAGAAATATCATCCGAATTGACTACAAGGCATCTATCAACAACATGCTTAATAGAGTCAAGCACAATTACATAAAGATTACAATTTCCAATTCCCTTATATATGGCATTGTAAGTGAGGGAATCTAGAAGCAAGCATTCTAAAGAGTAAATAGCACAAGGTAACCATTATCACAAAATTGACTAACACTTATTAAATTGTGATGTAGGCCATCCACAAAGAGAACATTCTTGATGCATAAGGATTCACCTACATCACCCTCACCTTTTACCTTACCTTTCTTGTTGCCCTTTAAAGTAGACGATCCTCCTTTATTCTTTGTGAAATTGTTGAAATGGCTTATATCACATGTCATGTGCTTTGTGCAACAACTATCAACAATCCATTTTCCTTTTTCCTGCAAGAAAGGAGAATGTCGGTTCCCAACTCAAACTTTGGGATCTGTTGTTATCTTGGGTACCCATTTCATCTTTGGGTAGGTCCCCTTAGGCTTGTGTGGATAATAAGTAGAATAATGATCATCACCTTTTGCAATTAAAGAAAATCATAGGGTTAATCTTAGAGTCAGAAGACTCTCCATGGAAGAAAGGAGGTTCCTTACTCTTTTTATTTCCTTTGGCCTTACTCTTGCCCTTTTGATCTCTCCCTACAAATCCCAAACCACTAATACCACTTTGTTTGGTAGAGTGATCAAGGATTTCATTTAGGGATTTCTTCCCTTTGAGGAACTTCTACAAAAAGGTTCTAAGTCTATGATTATCATCAGTAGAGATATAGCATTAGAAGACAAACTAGAAAGAGCATCTCTACAATGAACAAGGTCATCCTCTAAACAGAGGGCTTTAGTCAAATAATAATCCTTTTTAAGAATAATAGAAGCAACATAATTACTAGGCTAAATAGGTCTAAAAGATAAGTCATTAATTTGAGAAAGAAGCCTAGAATTTTTAGATTTAAACAACTAAATTTCTTTTATATAAACACCTCTTTCATCTCTATGAGTATCAATAATAAGATTAAGTTCTACATTTTCTACTTTAAGTAACTCAAGCTCGACAAGGAACTTTTGGTTATCTTCCTTAAGATTAGCACTATTCTTAGGATAGACCCATTCTCTACTTCAACTTCATTGTATTGGAGCTCAAGATCAAGAAATTGTCCTTGTAAGGAATCAATGTTCTCAAGATGAACTTTCTCATTTCCCTCAAGAATCTCAAGTTTAGCATAAAAGTCATCAATGATTTTACCCAATCTCTTCCTTTTTTATTTACAACTAAAATAAGAAGAACGCGTAGCATTGAGTATGTCAATAAGAGTTTCTTTAGCTAACTCATGCAAGCTTACCTCATTTACCTCACTTACCTCACCAATGTATTCACTTATGGAGGGCATGAGTGCAAGGTGGCATTCTCCATCTTCATCGAAGCTTGAGCCACTAGAGGATGAGCCTTCCCTAGAGACATGAGAAAATATTTATTCCTCCTCTCCTTCTTGTCCTTCCTCTTATATTTGCTATCTTTCTTGTAGTATTCCTCCTTCTTGGACCTTCTCTTGTGGTGTGAATTTCTAGCCTTAGGACATTCACTCTTTTGGAGTGTCCTTTTTTACTACACTTGTAGAACCTTTGAGTAGATGAAGAAAATGGCTTCCCTTTCTAGTGGTTTCCCTTGGTGAAGTTGGCTTCGTGCTCACTAGGGCCATCATCTTCACTAGAGGAGGAGGGAGAGGTCTGACAAGAAAGTTGCTGTTGAAGAATAAGAGCCTCCACTTGAGCTTTGAAGGCACTATCTTTGATCTTCCTTGATTCTTTTTATTCTTGCTTTTCTTCCTCTTCTTGCTTCTCAAGTCTTGGCTCATGAGCTTGTAGATTTCCAATAAGCTCCTCAGTTGGAAGATCACCAAGACTTCTTACTTCTTCTATGGATGTCACATTTGACTCCCATCTCTTTAGAAGAGACCTTAGGATCTTTGAGTTGATTTCTCCTCTATCCAAAGTATGTCCCAAAGAAGCTAGGACATTGGCAATGATGTTGAGTTTTGAATACATCTCGACCACTCCTTCTTTATTCCCAAACTTGAAGTTCTCTAGGAGTCTGTTCAACATGTACATCTTTGGCTCCTTCACTTTCTTTGTGCCTTCGTAAGTGATGCACAACTTGTCACATATCTGATAGGTTGTGTCCCATGAGGAGATGTGGTTGAACTTAGATGGAGTGAGGGTTGCATAGAGGATGCTAATTGATTTGTCATTGAGCTATGCAATCTTTAGAGTTGCTTCATCCCAAGTACCTATAACTCCACCCGGCTCCTCGTAGGGTGCAATCACCACTTTCCACATATAAAAGTTCATTCCTTGAATGTAAAATTGCATCTGCCACTTCCAGTAGAGGAAGTTGGTACCATCAAAGACCCGGGGGGGCATGGAGAAGCCTCCCTCTAGGTTGAGAGAACCAAGTAGGTTCTCACCCATCTTCTCATCTCATAGGAAATTTGTTGGAGAAGGTCCTAGATATGATACCACTTGTTAGATCTAGAGCTCTATAGGGGGAGAATAGAGCTTCAAAACTTGCACAAGAATAGTTAGACCTTCAAATTATATCAATTTAAACCAAATGTATAAAGGTGAATTTGAAGTCCTATCTAAACAAGCATATCAATGATGAGAGTGATTGAAAGAAACAATTGGACAAGTTGTTTAGAGTGGTTCCAATCTCCAAACTAGGAGACCGTCAGTCCACTACCTAGAGAGGTCAACCTCTTAGACTTTGCAACCCATGTATACTTATATTCCATTATAAGACATACAAGAAGACCACCTTACATCCAAGGGCTTACCTATCCAAGAGCTAGTTTTCTACCTCACAACATGTCTTACCCACTCTTGCAAGTAGCTCAATTCCTTCTCCTAAGACATCTCCTCCTTGCAACAAGTCTTCATCCTTGAGGATTTACCCACCAAGCTCCTTGGATCTTCCGCCTTGTCCTTCTCCTTCAATTGGATAAGATCTTCACACCTTCTTCATCCTTCAAGAATAACAACAAGTCCTCCTTCATTCGGAGAAGATCACTACAGCCTTTGCTCTTTGAGAAAGGGGATGGGATGATGGAAGGATGGAGAGCTTTATAAGGTAACAATGAGGTAGCTCTCTTACAACATGCCTAACTCACTCATAATCACGACATGCTTTGTAAATGAGAGAGAGAGAGAAAGGGATTAAAAGGGGTTTAGCACACTCAACTATAGCAAGGACCATGGATAGCATGAATGAGAAACCTTGGAATGAACTATATCAAGATTTTTTTATGAAATTTCCAATATAAACCCAAAAGGTGCCCATCTCTTTGCATTAAAGACTATATCAAGATTTGTTTATTATAGTTCAATGTATTTTGAAACATATTGTACATAGAAAAAACTCATAAAAGTATAATAAGGGGTCACTTATTTAAACTATATATCATGTTCAAGCTAGGGACACATACATATACAATACAAATAAGAAATATCATAGTCATGGCCAATAAGAGGATAAAGTTTACCTTTTATATGTTTTCAAAGTATAAAAAGATTCAAGTATGGTTTGGAGTAATACATATTTCAGATCCTAACCCATAAATATGTAGGTCTAAGGGTAAGATTTGGGCATTCAAATATTTATGGGTCAAATTATTCAAGGTTAGGTTGTTATTTCCTATTTAGATGCTAAGTGTGATCATTCATATATAAACAACAATAAAACAAGACTTTGAAGTTCAACATCATTTTCCTTATCAAGTGTAGTCAAAGGTGGATAATGATCTACCAAAGTTAGGCTTAGGAAAAACAACTAAGAATATAATCAACATTATTATGATTATTAAGATAATAGGGTCGTTATCCTCATCATCAACATTATCCTCAAGGTAGTGTTCAAGATATATGGTTTCGATAAATATCAAGCTCTGACAGTATTGGGTTTTAGGTCAGAGAGGTCAAGATTTTCAAGTTATACTTAATCTTATATTTTCCAATTATCAAATAGGGATACTTTTATATCACAATAGAATACGGATGTGGTATAAATATTTTTAGTGATTTCATTATGTTTGTCTCATTTTCTTGATGGAAATGGACTACAAACTCACTAATGTTAGATCTAGGAGGCATTTACTAGAATTCTTACTATGTTAGGTCCATTTAATTAATTTCCAGTAAAGAGACAATGATAAAATATATAAATAGGGAAAATTTTCTCTATTGGATCTTGGAATTGTGTTGACTGAGGCAATATCTAATGGATGATAACTCTAGTATGCATGTATGGGAGAGGGTTTTGACTAGGTAGTCTATATTGTTATATTGTGATCACTATTTGACCTATAGATGATTGTATGGACAGGGATCGTCTTCCTCCTTGAGCCCAAATCACGATGAAGAAACCCAATGCAGTGGATCTCATTATTGGCATTTTAAGCAAATGTAGATTGAGGCTTCCAAAATAGTTGGCCATCCTTTTAGCATCCTTGTAAAGGTTGTGAACTCGATAGAGGATGACATGTTGAGGAAAAAAAACCACACAAGGCAGCCCTGATGGTATCACTACTACAATAGCACAATTGTGATGGAGAAATGGGTATAGTTGGGCTTGATTGTCCATAAAAATATAGAAGGATCTAGAGTCGGCGGAGGGAAAGATAGAGGGTGTCTTTATATGATGGTATATGGTGTCATTAGGGTTAACAACTTTGCATCCTCTTTGAAAAAACAAATGGATGGAGAGGAGATTTAAATCTCCCTCTACAAGCCACCACAAGCTTTTAAATTTGTGGGAGTGAGTTTGAAGGAGGGGAAATGAGGAGAGATGGTAAAAACAAGGTCAAAGGAGATTGGGGACACAAAAATCATGATAGTCCCTCATCTAGATGACGACTCAGGAACAAATGGATCAAGATATGATTTGTGACTAGCTTATCCAATGGTCAAGAACAACTGGGTCGATGTTATAAGGATTTGTGACTAGCTTATCCAATGGTCAATAAATGGGTGTTGTTCTTGGAGCTAGAATCTCTATCATACCACTTAGTCTATGCAGGAGACTCAACCTTACCCATGCACTACCTACTAGGATGATTATCCATCTCATTGATTCCTCTACAACCAATCCATTTGCTATAATTGAGGATATGCCAAGAAAAGTTGGGGATTTTTACATCCCTTGTGATTTTGTCATGTTGAACATCAAGGAGGATTGCCTCTACCCTTTTTGATAAGCCATTCCTCACCACCTCTAGAGCCTTAATTGATGTCAAAGCATGACTTATGACCCTATAAGTGGGAAACCAATATATTGATTTTCAAATACTTGGCATCTCAGTAAAGTACACCCAAGAAGATTAAGTATATACTATATTAATAAATTTACATATATGCAACAACAACTTTTCTCCTTAGAAGTCCCATCAATGACTGAGTCTAGGGTGTTCTTAGAGGCCGGTCCTATAAGAAAGATTGAGAGTGTACCAGTATACTTCATGCTGAAAGAAAGATCACGAAACATAATATAGACACCCCTTCCTCCTATATCCACTCCTACAATGCATATCCAAAGTACTCAAGAGCCATCTTATCTACAAACACATGCCTGCATGTAGGCCTCAACATCACAATATATAATCCCCACTCACTTCCTCCCCTCTCCACACCAATTTCTAATCTATGAGGACTACCATACACCTCATGAGTAAACAATACCATACATAAACCAAGAAGAATCAAATTGAGAATAGATTGTAAATTCTCCAAGTATCAACCTCCAGATCTGATCTCCATAGATGCTAGTGATGAATATGATAGGATGACCATGAATCCACGAATGAACCCCCCTCATATGCTACCTTAGTATTATCTCATTTATGATTCATCTTGGATCCCTTATGACAATACATCATCATGCATCGAATAGTGGGAACTGGCCCGATTCAACTCAAATTGCTTTCGTTGGTATTCAGAAATACATCGCACGATTTATGGTAGGTTACAACAAGAAAGAATTCAATCCAAGATAAAGAAGTGGATTAAAAGAAAGCAACCAAGACAATATAGTGGTCCCAGTAAAGCTCCATTTGCCACTTCTCCATGATGTAATACACAAACATTGGACCTCCAACATTAAACATGGCGTATGTTGGGAGGCAACCCAATGCTTTTCTTCCCTCCATTTATGATTTAGAATTTGCTCAGGGTGAGCATACTTCTAAGTTAGGGGTAGAGATTGGTGGTACATACCTTTTCCACCCATTCTATCTTACCTTATTTCAACATTCAAAGTATTTTGTTTTTGTTTTAATTTTTCATTTCCTTCATTTTTTTGCATATGCTATGGCCTTTATCTAGTCGTCTAGTTGTTCTTATATGCATGTTTTAGCAATGAATCCCTTGAATGAAGTGAATTCTCTTGTAACAAATTCATGAACTTCCATTTCTAGAACTCACCATGTCACCTAGGACCTTATGTATCACCACTACTTGGAAATGATGGCAAACCATATAGGATTGATACAAATCAAATGCAATGTGTCTTTTCTTGATTTGTGTAATAGCTTGTGAAATTTCTCGATTGTTGCGTTTTGCACAAAGAATTGAATTGATGTTATGATTCTCCCAATGAACTAAATTCTAAATGTGAGATGCACAATTTTAGCCTCTTCTACATTTCTCCCATCATCTTCTTACCCCTCCATTCATAAAAAACAAATGAAAAGGCAAAAATCGTATAAAATATAAGTTTGGGGTGGATCACCCTTCCTCATCTATCACTTCTTCCATACCTCTTATATGTAATAGGGATAGACAACCAATAAAGAAGAGATGCCAATGTGTACAAAAAATTGCAATCAATGTAATTGCGATAATAGAAATTATATTGAGTCGAATAGAGGAGAGATCACCTTCTTCTATACCTTAATTCACTCCATTGTTTCTACATAGGGGAATTTACATACCCCCAATCCACTCAATCACTAAACCCTAATCTTATGCATAACTTGTAAGAATATGTGGGAGTACCAAAAGTAGAAGGAATGTGACATTTATTTCTTTGTAGGTCTTGACATTGTTACAAGTTGTGAAACAACTTCAAGTAGAGAATATGGAAAATGTGTTATGTGATTTCAAGAAATCACAATTGATTGGTCATGAAAGGTGGTAAGGATGCAAGTACTACTATACAAGAGAGGAGGATATGTTATTGGTATTATTTGATGATTTTTTGTGATTCTATGTTACTTGAGCACAATCAACATTCGGTTTGAGTTGATTTGATGAATGCATATTCATATGTTTTTATTGCATATTTTAAATCAATACTTTGGGGCAATGTGTTGTTATTTCCTAGTTTTAGCAATTAATTGCTTTAATTTTGCCTTTGTCTCCTAAATTGGAGTTTTAGTTGGATCTGCTCATTTATTGCTGGAAAACAACCCAATTCCACCCCTTCACTCCAAAGATCATGAACTCCCAAAAGTAGTCTAGGAGTTAGAAGATCAAGGAGGCTTTGGGTGCATATATTAGCCTCCTAGAATTAAAACCAGTCGAATGGCACCTCCAGTCAGACGACTCATCATCAAGAATCAGATAGGGTCAGGATGCGACAAACCATTCGACTGGCCACCCAATCGACCAACTCAACATGAAAAAGAGGGGACTTTGGTTGTAGATGAATCGATCGATTTAAAGTCGATTCACCTTGAATCAATCGAGTAATGTACATATGAACCCAAGCATCAACTTACCCAGTCAAGTGACTAGGCCCCCAACCAATCGGCTAACATGCATATGAGCCTGAGAATCAACTTACCCCAATTAACTGGTTGACCTTTCAATTGATCCTTTAGTGCAGTGGACCCAGTCTTTGCAGCTATTTCCATGATGCAAATTTATGGTTTTATGGTCACTTCCCCTCTCTATAAAAGGAGGGGGTAGGTTAAACACCAAGGGGATCATATCCTATCATCTTAGAGCCTCCTTTGGGTGCAAGGAGTAAGGAAATGAGAGAAGGAACCATCATCTTCCTCATAGAGACTACTAGATTGCTTCAAGATGGTAGAACAAAATTGGGTATCATCATATTCTTCCTATATGGCTCTAGCAACATGAATCCTTCTCTTCCTATCTGTAACTTTGTGTCTATTGTGATCATGAGAAAGTAGATCATATTAGTGGGGCATGGGCTGTAACACCAAAACCTAATTCTTGTTCTAGTTGATGTTGACTCTAAGAATTTTGTTTATCAGATGTGTTCCAATTGATCTGCACTTGATTTATGACTTGATATATCACATTTCTCTTTCATTATAATCTTTGATTAAGAGACCACATACCCTAAGTTAGAACAACAAATGTACGAACAAAACTTTATAAGAGATCCCCAGTGGAGTTGTATTGGATGATTGGACAATAAACCATGAACAATGCAATATTGAGTTTTTGGGGGAGTTCAATCCTTATGATATTTGTGTTTTGAAAGACACAAATTCTCTTGGTCATAATATAATATACTTAATTCAAAGAGTTGAATCAATTAGAGTAACTACATAGGCTATGGTGGTGAACCACATAGTCAGTGTATCTTTTATTAATTTTAAATCTTCAATTTAATTAATGTTGCTTATACAATATTTATTCCCATTTTTAGTTATACTTATACTCAAACAACCAAATCCAAATTTCCTTCGTAGTAACAGGTTCAAAAAAATTTCTTGGTCAAGTTGTTTCATGGGTTTCAACATTTTTTGTACTATGATTGGCACATATGCGTGTGGGCAAGTTGATTGCTATTGTTAAGGTTATACTCCAGGGATTTTTTTCCTTAATGAATTTCGTGTGCAAACACCTCACAACATGGCTCAAAAATCTTGCATACAACATATGTAATAATAAGAAACAACCCCCCTTCATTGATAATGACCAAAGGTTTATAAGGTGGGCACAAGGGCAACAATAGTGAAAAGATATGTCATAGGAAAATAGCAACATGTCTGGTCATGTTTAGTATATAATTAGAGAATCCTAGAACAATTCACATAGTGTAGTCATTCACAAACACACATTTTCATTTAATAATAGGGAAGCAATTAACCTTTTCTATCATAATAAACTCTATGATATGTTATTAAGCCAAGAAAAAAACATAATTATAAAAACTACATCACATATTCAACCTATACATCGACTATAAAAAATAATACTTGATAATGATGATAATTTTTATATTAGTGTTAATCACATATGTAGAGTTTCTAGAAGATCTTACCAATTTAGTTGACATTCTATTTAAAATACTGGATTTCAACACACATGTGATGGCACGTGGTTAGATAATTTATTGTATCATATAATTTCTATTTGGAATTTTAACAATACAATTTATAAGAGTAACCTCATTAAATTGAAGTATGTTTCTTAAATATGTTGCATAATAATAACTCATATTTGCACAAGTTTCATCAGCAAATGGATAGCACAAATATGTAACATTATTGTGTATCAACATTTTGGTTGTAGCGGGAACCTAGTCCTCTTTCTTGAAGAATCCTTGTTACTATGGTATTGTTAGTATTTTTGGTAATATGCATGAATCTCACATATCACATGATCAATAAACTATGATGAAATTAGCATTAGAGGGTGTGATTACAATGAATACAAGCATTAAAACTAAGTCATGTACAACTTCATACTATCAAAGTATTTTACTTGTATATGTATATATGTATGTATATTGTATTATGTATTACAATCTTGTAAGTTTCATTCACAATTAAAGTAATACTACATGTATGGATAAAATATTAAGCTCTAACTTATGAGCATGAGATTTAATCTTTCCAATATTTCAAATCTTGTTGAAATTCAAATAAAGGGAGATGCAATGTAGTTTAATAGTGACCATTAAATTCTTCATGTTAGATTTTCATGATATGAGGCTCAAAGATCTAATTTAAATGTTTCTTCAAGTTCTCAAACCTAGATAGGATTATCTAGTTTCTTCATTTGTGTGATTATGGAGGGAAATTGGTTTCATAATAGCTAATACCCAAATTTAGGTTTATTATTTCTCAAGTTTTAGTTTTAGGTGAATTTGAGAATCGAACTTAAAAGGGCATATAACTAACCATCAGAAATTTCTTTATATTATCAAACTTTTGACACTCTCAAATATTTATAATATTTTACCACTTATAGATATTATATTCGCATATATATATATATATGTATATATATATCCTTTTCTCCAATGAAACATATTGGAAGATGATTATTCATTCATGATCCTATTTCCATTTATAAAATTCACATATGATATGTACTTTTCCTACCATTATACAACTTTTTATCTTTCCAAAATTTTCCTAATTTTCTAAGAAAAAACATTTGCTTGAGTTGATTGTTTTTTATGACTCAGTGGCCATTGTTTAGATGGTTGTGAAAAGTCAATGTAGATCATATATCTTAGGATCCAACTATAATGGACTCATTGTCTCAATTGAAAAAAGTGACAAGTAGATTTTGGCCCAAATTTCATCACATTAGATACACCCTCTCTCACCATCTACTTTTAGATGGAGGCAAGATTAATCTGTAGAAAAGCTAAAAAATTGAACAGTTATCTAGAGGGGTTTTCTTCCTCTAAAAAGGATATGAACATGTTAAGGTCACTTTATTGGATCTTGTAGTCCACCTAGTGGATCCAAAGAATTTGAGTCCAGAGGATGATGTATGGTCTGACTAGTGCATTGGAGAGGGAATAAGGTAGAGTTCCAATAGGGGAAGAGAAGAAGAAGAAACTCACCTTGATGTCACCACACCTTAACAATATATGAACTCTTTGTTGCCTTTAGTGACGTATTTGCTTCCTGGGGTTCCCTCGAGAAGAGGGCCACCAAGTTCAAGGATCTCTATGTGGTTAGTGTATGGTCACTTCAAAGATCCATTGCTCCTTCTAGAGACACATGCTCATTCTTATACTAATGCTTCCAAGATCACACTATGGCTACTCAGATGTTCTAATAAGATATCCATCGATTATTTTTACCTCACATGCCTAAGAATGCTTCTAGGATCTCACTGAATTATACCAAGAGAAGGAGGATTTGTTGTTGGCTGGAGATGATTTGGGAAATGGAGCATGAAATAGATATTTTTGTGTAGGAAAAATGGGGTCGTTCTTGGTGGGGGAAGACAGGTTTTTCTGCAATGTGCATAGGAGGTGGGAACTTGAGGTAGGGGTGCAATGGGGAAGATAAATTTGGATCAAAAGAATTTATATTTGTTGATTTGAAATTTGATTATTTCCAACTAGCAAAAATACAAATCCTCTTTAAAGTATTATAAGAGAGTAAGTCTATATTGACAGCCTAGTCTAAACATATAAATAATTAAATATTGGGTTTTTCTAATTATTTTTATAGAAGACATATGAAAGTTGACACATTTAGGTATCAAATTAGACAAACATTTTATGTTGTTATAAATTTTGTCATTTATGCCTTCCTTTTTTCGGGGGTAATGATCTTGATAATGGTTGTGGATAAGGTCCAAAACATAGATGAATTTTGAATGAATCCAAGTGAAATGAACTCTTAGTTAATACTAAGTATAAATAGGTCTCAGATCATTAATCCACAAATTAAATTAGGATTTTTGTACAAAGAAGGGTTTGAACCCTAAAATGATCCATGATTTACATTTGCGACATTGTTAAGGGTTTAGAGAAGTATTTAGAGGTCTTTTGTACATAACGACCCCTTATATAGATTAGAGAAACATTATAATTGGTTTTTATGCCTTAGAATAGGGTTTTCTCTGCTAGAACTAACAATTCGTATGACCTCTAGACATATCATTTTGGCTTATTGAAGTCAAGGTATCATGATGAGTTTAAGTGATAAAGATCAATGGGAGGAGATCTCTATGAGAAATTTAACAAAAAATTAAGATAATTTGGTCCAATTTGCTGAATTTGTGAAGTGTAAATCAATCAAATTTATAAGAGGTTGAAGCACGGAAGTCAAAGTGGTTGAAGTCAGTCTTACCTTTAGCAAGTTCGACTGAATTTCCATAGGTTCCGACTCTAGTACGGTCGACTTGATGAGAGGCTATCTAACTTCCCAAAAGTCAGATCAACCTCTCAATAAGTTCAACAACTTCCCAAGGATATTGTTTGAAAGTTACAAAAGGTGTTTTGGTTGTAGGTATATTAGAAGGCTTTCTTTATGAGTCAATCTAAGAAGAAAATGACGAGGGTGACCTAGAGGAGTGGTGATTTTTGGGGAATTTTAGGTTTCCACCTCAATTCCTTCTTTCATTGAGATATGAACATGATGTTGAGATGGATTAAAGCTAGAATTGGCTAGTTTTGTCTCTTTGTTCTTCTTCCCTTCATGTTCTTCCTCCTTGCGAAATTGACGAATCCCCATCCCCATGGAGTCATGTCTAACCAGGAGTTCTTTCTTTTCTTTCTCCTATGATTTCTCTTTTTTTCCTATGGCTGGAAGAGAGGCTAGGAATGTGTTGTTGCTAGTTTCTAGGGGTTTGATGTTACTGGATCTCAACGTGAAATATGAGTACCGACCTTTAATATCTAGGTGAGTGGATATTGTTTCTCACTAATTTTATACATAAAAGGGATGGGAACTACAGATACTTCCCTTGAGTAATTCACTATTGTCATTTTGATGCAAATGGTTGAGGTGTGATCATTGTGTTGTTCTAAAGTTGCAATATAAAATAGATTATTAATCAACATAATATTACCTCCTTTTACATCCAAACTGGACAATGCAGAATTGATTATGCTAATATTAAATGATATAAAATTTCCATACTATGCCCATGCCTATTTAATGAATGAGATGAAATAATAGTCTCACTCCTAATAAACATTTATAAAATAGAATACAATTCTTTTAATTTTATCCTTAAGAATATGAAATTTTGAATGAGTATCAAAATCAATAAGATTTCTCAATGTAGAGATTGCTTTATTATTTAGTGATATTTTCACTTTCCTAGCTTGTACATATGAGCTCATTATGAATTTTGACAGGTGAAATCTAAATAATTATGTTTTCTTTTAATTTTGAGAAGTAAAATATAAGTAATAATGAGTGTGCTTCATATTCATTAACAATGAGCGCCTTAGGGCTTTATGAATAATGTGTGATTGTGAATAACCTATTTACATGAAAACTATAATATGTAATATGATCCTTGAATACATAATGTTAATGATAAGGTAATGGGATAAAAATGAGGATACGCAATGAATGTGATGTATTAGAATGGAAAGATGAATAGTGTACCTAGTTTCTACGATACAAGGTATGTTGAATTCTTAACAACATTAATAGACCTAAACAAGTATATATGAGATTTGTACGCCTAAGATGAGGTGATTCAAAAATATAAAGTTAGATATTGAATTACTGAAGATATGTGATTGGAAATATCTACATCTGAATCAATATGAGATAATGTTCATGATATTGAACCCTCAGACGGCGATATGGTTTAGTAAGCCTATGTGTCATTTCTATGTATATATATGAATTTTTCGAGTAGAGAAAGTGTACTATAGTTGTATAATAATTCTCTACCCTGGGAGGAAGTGAACTTGGGCCTAAGTCACACACTTAACTCCTTTGGAATGTTGGACATTTTTTGTTTCCCCTTTGAGTTATTGGGCAATTGGCCATTATTCATGTGAGTTGTTGGGATGTCAAACTATGGTTATATCCTAAATAGATGTAGATGTGGTACCAAAATATGGAGGAGATGGTTTTGGGAGAGAGATGTGATGAGATAAAATGATCTACAATAATGATATGTAGAAAGTGAGAATTAATGAAATAAACTATATCCAATTGTGTGTAATAGATGTTTGAACGTTTGTATTTAGTTATTCAATTGCTTTATTTCCATGTTTTATTTATACTCATTCATTAATTCACATAATGAAGAATAAATATCCCTTGTCTATGCTTATTTGATGAGTGGGAGTGAGGTGACAACACCTCACTAAATATGTTGTCATTTTTTTTCAAGGATTAAATTTTTTTGATGGACAACACCTCACAATATACCTTACTTGATCATGTAATGTAATGAGTGAGATTTTTTTATTAATTTTATAAATTGATCTTATTTGTGTAGTCTTTGAACTTAATTTTATATGCTTTGATTCTGAATAGTTTACTATAATTGTATTTTATATCACCACTTCTGCATCAATGTTTGCCTTTATCAAAGTTTTATTGTGTTCTAATGGTGAGAGTGGTTTAGTTTCCCTTTTAGCATCACCATTTGGGTAAATTGGGTTTACTTTGATAGAAGGTTATACATGACCAAATCAAGGAAACAAAATGAATGTCACATATGGGGTTTCCTTCTACTAATTGTTTGAGCATCAATTCATGCTTAATTGTTTTCACAATATTGGTATTGTTAAGCTTACTTTCTTCATTGCCCTAAATCAAAATGCAAGAATTAGGGGGAAAACCTCAGCTAAATGAAGGGAAAGAGAGGAATATCAAAGTCTAGAATGAAAATAGTAATGTGATAACAAGGATGATTGATGATTCTCAAATTTGGTCTCTCCCACATTAACTTCTTGCCATCATGTTTCTCTCATTGTTTCACTTAGATCCATATTGTTGGTGATGTATTATTTTATTATAAAAGACTAGATCATAGTTATTGTAGTTCAAAAGAACCAGATGGAATTATTATTATTACATATTCACTAGCAACATTATTTTCAAAGGTTGGATTTTTGTGGTTTTTTGGTATTTTGTGGTGTCTCCAAATCAAATCTGCAAGGAGTGGGACTTGATATGGGAGTCCTTGACTTACTCAAATAAATAATACTAAACATACCATGTCAAAAATTGTAATAATTTTTCATAAGGGATGAAATCATTATAATTTAATATATTAAGTATGTTCTCAAAAACCAAAGTGTAGCAGTAGAAACAAAATATCTGGGACTATAATGATTCTCAGAACTAAGTATAGGTTTCCACTACATAGGGTGCATACTATGTAAACCTATAGCATCTATAATAATTTCTAACTTACTATTTATGGAAACTTGACTACTTTAGTCTATCTTCAAGATCCAACTCCTGCTGGGAAAGTTGGGGTCAATCTCTACTATACTAAAATCATCTCTACCTAAAGGGTTGGGAATGCTACCACAACACCAAAAAAGTAGAAGTTTATTAGTGGAAAGTTGGTATGTACAATAAATAGTGATTGGACTATTACATGAACAAGGTACATCAATGCTTAGTATAAAAGATTCCAAATGAAGAGGGAGGTTGATAGATCTAGGAAGATGTCAAATGGGCTTCATATACTAAGATACAAAGTTATATGAAGAAATAACGAAGTTATCACGATCAATATTTCCTTAATAAAATACAGAGAACAACATGAAGTCAATCAATTTAGTTCAATTATGTGCATATTATAGCAAACTAAAATCATCTTAAAGTAGGTTGAGAAAAATGAATGATGAATGTAAGCAATACTAGGTTTAGATATACTTTAAATTATGAACCAATAATTGTGGACTAATATGTGTATTACATACTTTTAGGTTGAGAAAAATGAATGATGAATTTCACCCCTAGAGATAGGGTTAGTTATTAGGATCAGGTATTTGTAATATCTATTTTATTTAGGTATCTATACGATTTTGACATAAGTTTTCACATAGTGAGGCATCAATTAACATTACTTCTCTTTATTTGCAAATCTTTGTATTTAGCAACCATTTCAAATATCCAAGAAATATTTTATTATAGTTATATTGGGTTTTTAGACCCTCCTTCCATATAAGTTAATTTTATTTATGTGATTGATGATACATGTCTTACCTCCATATTCTGCATGTGGTTTTAGACTAATTATACAATCTAGATGCTTACGTATAACCTTGCTTTTTATAAAAGGATGTACTTTTCCATCCAAGGTTCACTATTCCACCCTTAATAAATATATGGATGTGCTATTCTTCCCATGCGTGCTATTGTGCCATCCCTATTTATGCTAAATTTTTGGTGTCTTGGCCCTGCTTTAGTTCTTTTTAGTTTACATCATCTACGTGTATTAGTTTATTTTATGATTTAGTTCATGGTAAGACACCTTATGACATGTTGTTATTCTTTGATGCCTCATTTTTTTGAAGTTCATCCCCTTGTTGAATTCTTTTGAAATTACCTACATGTTAATGACACTCTCTTGAATGGGAGCCCCTCTGTTATAAATATTTCACATAAAAAATCCTAAATATGCTTACGTATTCTCTTATTTATCTTCTTCTATGTGTTTTTTCCAATCCACCCAGGTGTAGGTAGCTTCGAGGACCTAGAGTAAGGAGGATCGCATACATGTTTGTGAACATGAGGAGAACCTAGAATTGATAGGTTGCCCTATGTTCCTAGCCTTATGGGAAATTATTTGAAGTTTTTTATTTTATAATACCACCTTTTATGGTGAGGAACAATTGTCTAATGATACACATTATAACTTTATAATAGTTATTTCTCACCTAATTTATCTTTAGATGTTTCATTGTATCATATATTAGAATACTCATATATAGTGTGAGGGACAAAATTATCATTAATTTACTAAAATACCCTTACTAGAAATACCTTGGACTTAATAAGACCATACAAAATATATACATATATATATATGTATATATATACATATATATATATGTATATATATACATATATATGTATATATATATATATATATATATATATATATATATATATTGTGTCTATGTGTTGGTCATATATTCATACTTAGGTTTTGATATGTATAAGAATACAAGTGTATTGTATATCCTCATATGAATATATAGAGTAAATGTATATGGTCCATCTAAAAGTTTCATATGGTGTCAATCTTATAAAATTATATTGTCATTTACATATAAGGTAGTAAACGTACATACTGATATATGGTCTTTATATCTCTTGTCATTTAATCCTTACTTCAGCCAACATAGTTAGGCACTCCCAAGATCATTTCTACTTCTAATTGCCATTCATTATATAAATACTAATATATATATCTTGGATTTTAACTCACAAAAAGACTAACATTGATATCTTGGATGTGCTCACTAACGATTATTGAAGTACATAGTAAGATAATCTTAATCATTAAGGTGTCCATCAAATGGTTTGGATTATTAATTATGTGCAATAACCTTTTATTTATTATCTAGACTCTAGACTATGCATCTTTACAAATTGGCATTATGTAACAAAAAATTGTAAATATATTACTCACTACCATTAGTAAACTAATATGCACATACCATAAGACAAATATGTGTACAAAGTCAATTAATTTAGTTGGTAATAATTTTCATACATGACAATATCTAGATATCTATAAGCACATATTGTAAGGATAAATGACTAAGAAACTCTCATAATCAATACCATGACCTCTATCCAGTTATTTCAATGTGATCGATTAGTTGTATTCTTAATAACTACTTGAAGAACAATCTGACTTAAGGAAGCTTCCATCTGGATCAGCCTTTTATAGTTGGTCTTTGATTCATAGATGTACCATCTTGATATTTGCATTAACAAATATTAGTCCCATATATCCTTGATTTGCATATTAACATGATCCAATACTATATACACCTTATTTTTTGCATTAACAGAATCAATCTAGAGATGGTCTCCTTCGAGTTGGGACAATTCCCTTTCAGTCGGTTGCTATGATTACCATTTAATTTGAGACTCTAATCAAACTTGAGAAGATCCTCACCTCCATGTAAGGTTTGATATGCTGCAAGGCTATGGTGGGTAAGATGAAGATGGGGGTATGTTTGCAGGATGTCGACGTCGGTTCAATAAATGCCTCATTAAGGAAAATAGGTTAGGGTTTCAAATTATTCCTAAATTAGGTGTAAAGAAAGCACATACCTCTCATATTTAATTCAATTACTCACTTTCACTTAGTTGAGTCCAAGGTCCACTTTTCCTATTTTCAATGTATAATCATGTATTAGGGTTTTTCATATGCATTAATGTAAAGAAAACCCTAGTTTTGGACTTTTCACACACAACTCCAATTTAGACTCTAAAAACATCACCATTGATTTTATTAGATTCTCCTGATTAAGAAAACATAGAATTTTGCTATTTTGGAGTTATGCTGATTAAAGTGCATTTTTGGTGATTTTTATGTATTAAATTCATTTTTAGAAACACATATCGACAAAGCTTAGAATAAAACCTAGAAAGTTTTTTTTTATTATAAAGAACACATTGTTCTTATTCCAAAATATATTTTACTTTAATTTTTTGACAAGTGAATTAGAAGGTATGAATTATCTACAACTGACCAATCAAAATTGCCACATAATTAATTAATCGAGAAAAGCAAAAGAGAGGGATCAAACTGGCTGACTTGGCCCAATCACACACATGCAAGTCAGATTAATGATCTAATTAGCTGCTCGCTAGACCTGCGCCAAAGCAGAAGAAACATGGGCAAAAAGACCAAAATGCCCCCAGGCTATAAAACAAAGAAAGAAAGAAAGAAAGAAAGAAGGGGGTAGAAGTGAGAAAACCACTAGGGGATTCATCCCCAACCTAGCACCTGCCATGGTTACTTGAAGAAGCTTGAGTAGCTGGGTGAATTTGGGAAAAATTCAAATAGGCGATGATTCTTCACTTTAAAGATACAAAACAAAGAAAAAGCTACCACAAACGAACCTCTATGAATGATCGAGTACTTGAGATGTCCATGGTTCTGAAGATGCACCACAAGCTACATGCTAAACCAAGATCATCGACGACCACTCACATAAGAAAGGGAGAAATTGGAGCGAGAGGACTGTTTCCCTTGGCCTTGCAGAGATTTGGGTACCTATATTTATTGGTGGGGGTCGTGCTTTAGTTTTGGAAGTAGGTAGGTTTGAGAAGTTATAGAGGAGATTTGGGTGTTTGCCAAAAATGTGACGATAGGTTTCTAGTCAGGTACCAATATGTGTAGATCCTGCTCTTGAATCTATAGCACAAAAAATCTCAAAGATTGATCAAGTATGGAGTGAGAAAACTGTGAATTACCAAGGTTGTATATGTTTTGGGGGCACCTCTCCTACCCCAGGTAGGAGACAGGTTCCCCGCCATCAGATCAAGGATTGGACAGTCCTAGTTGCTTGTGAAAAACCAAGGATGTGGGACATTTGAAGCTTACTAAATCTGATTCAACTAAATTGATATATTTTATTATTTGTCTTTTTCTGTCTCCTCATTTGAGGGTGATATGAGGAATTTGAATATTAATTAGATTTGTCTTTTGATAACTTTTAATGTGTTAAATAAAGCAAATCTTATTTTCTCTCTCCTCCATCATTAATGGTTATAAGATTCACCAAATTTCATGAAACTTCAAACACAAGTCACATTAAGTGCCTTGGATACAAATTTGCCATCAGTTTTACATGTGGAGTTATTTGTATATTTATTTAATATTTTGAAAGTTCTACCACTTTCTCTCTTCTGATTTCACATGTATATTAAAGATGATCAAAATTACATGAAAATTCACCCAAAGGCTATTTTTTATGTGTAGATCACGAATCTAAGATTATTTTCCACTTTTGGAGTCATTAAGTATTTTATTTCATATTTTGAGGAAATCTCAAATTTTCTTTTCAAAATGAAAGATAAATAGTTATTATCATTCCAAAATTAATAAACTTGGCCTCCAAGCCAAATCAAAGAAAATGAATCTCAACTTATATTTAACCAATTAATCTTCCTTTTATGAG
The DNA here is from genome assembly GCA_963693085.1 of Alisma plantago-aquatica. NCBI lineage: Eukaryota > Viridiplantae > Streptophyta > Magnoliopsida > Alismatales > Alismataceae > Alisma > Alisma plantago-aquatica. The sequence continues at coordinate 204,566,835 of OY856410.1, read as the reverse complement.
TTTTAATCCATTATCCACTATTTTCAATATTTAACATATTAAATAATTCAATATTACATTATCATGTTTAAAGCATCATTATTCATTCTTTTTTCTCTTCCTCGCTCCATTAAGCTAAGGAATGATCTAGAATGAATTATTTTATCATTATCTCATATATGTGGTAAATTTTCGTATTAGACCCTTATTAAAATCATTTACTGAGGTATATGTGCATAAACCCATATGTTGGCATAATTGGTTATCAAATTCATCCCAAACCTCTATTATTTCCACAAATTGAACATCAAAGACAAAATGGATAGAAAAGAAAGGAAAAGCTTAGAAAGAGGGCCAAAAAGATAATATGCCCAAGTTTTAGTATGTTACACTCTCTCTAAGACATCCTTCATGTTATGTTCCATGGTGTTGGAGGCTTGGATTTGGGTTTGGTCGAATGTGTTGTTCCCTTGGTGTTGGTCGCATAGAACACCAATCTCCTTCGGTCACATAGAAATATTGATCTTCTTTGACCATTTGAAAGTGATCCCTTTGACTGTTTGGGATGTGTTGATCCCTTCAGTTACAGGGATTGATGTTTTCATTTGACCTAGGATTTTCTATTCGATCAATGGTGGGGTTTGGATTCCTTTGGTTGAATGAATGGTGATGATTCTATTCAGTTTCTTGGTTGGGCTATGGTCTTGATCATTATAATGATTTATTCAACCGCATGGTTTTGGTTCCTCAGTTCCTCTTTGTTCGAATGATATTCCTTGGTTACATGGGTGCATTCATAGCTTTATTATGATGATAGTGTTAGGTTTTCATGCTCCAAGAATGTGGGAGTTACGACATCTAGAATTGGACATAATTGCTCTTTTGTGAAATCTCAATCAGCCTTATGTGATAACCCTAGCTCTAAGTTCATGTACATGATGGTTAATGGTTTTCTTGCATGAATGAATGGTTCAATAATGATGTGTTTCCTCCATCATACTTGTGTAAACCTAACCATGCAAGTGAATGAATAACATAGCTAGTGAATGCTATGGTGTGATTGATGTGTTACAAGATGATGATCATGTGCCTATAAGGCATGAAATGGAAATAATGATGTACATGGATAAGTGATGAGTCTTATGACCTAGAAAAGGTTTACTGCCTAGTGTGATGTGATATCCTCCAGTGATGATAATACCCTAATGATGTGACAACAATACTAGCCATGATTGGAAATGATAACATGTGATGATGTTGATGGCCTTGGATAAGGCAGTGAGACAGTGATGTCATGAGATGATTTGGCAAGTTTTATACTTCATGCATTTCATATCTTCTGAATTTGTTTCACAGTTATGCTTGTTAGATTGAATTAAGGTTTTGTATGCCCACTTGTATGATGAAGACTTAATTCACCCAATTGGAATAACTAATAAAGTGAAACTCTAATCATGTAGTTGCCATGCACCATAGATCCTTTCCAGTGTCAGTTTTAATTACTGGATTGGTGAAATGAGTAATTCCTACGAGAAACTTGGAGGGCATATTTTTGAATATGCGGGGGTAAAAATTGAGGATATATCCTTGCGTCTACAAAATATAGGTTTTGGAGGGTGACTGTGGTCATGCCTCGGTGATTGAGATACTTATGATGTTAGTAGTGCAACTGCATAAGGTATTTTTATTGACGTCCATGCATGAGACTATTCGCTAGCACCATGACATGTACCAAGACAGGCTAGGTATTTTTAGATGGACATTCATGTGTGAGTCGGTCCTTTAGCTTGACTATATGTCATTGTTTGCAGTTGACTGATATGTCTCTATGATGTTTCTCTTGCACTGACTAAGAGGTGTTGGAGAGGTCATGGATCTGGCTCTTCCATTGACCTTGTATGACACTCATTTTTACTTAGCAGTGGTCACTTGGATTTGGGTGGTACGACTCAAATCCTCAGGGCATTAATAAAAGATGTAACACTGTTGTGTAGTATACTTGCATAGGGTTGGACACAAATAACATTGGATGACTCATTTACCTTATTTTTTTCTTATGGTGTTTAGTTATAACAGATATGCATGTTCTTTATATTCCTTATTAAAATATTAATTGTTCTACTACTCAGTGGTAACTTCCTAGTTTTCTTAACCTACTTTATTAGTTTAATATATATCGTTTAGTTGAATCTGCTCAACCTGATAAGTATGCTATTTATCTGCTTTGATCTACTTGTGTTTATAATGGTGTTTGCAAAGAGTTATATCTCTCATTGGAACACTTGGTCTTACCATGTGGGTTTCCACATCTTTTAGGTGGTCGTGCATGATGAGGTAGAGATCGTGTTGTTGAGGCTGAGAAATATGAGGAGCAGTAGCTGAGTAAGGTTGGATGAGTTGCTCAGGTTTTGTAGTAGAGTATTACATGTCATCCCTGTACTCTCAAATCCTTGGGGGTGTTTTTTATGTGTTGTACATCAAGATGATGTTTTGTCTATATGCCTTTGTTGTATAGATATGAAATATATGTATGTGAACATGTTATCCTATGTAAAGGTTGTGGCCAGCTAGCTAGTGAAGAGTGATCATACGTAAAGTCTTTGAGCATGATATTTGAATAGGTGACACGTTGTGGAATCATATGTAATAAGTTTTTGTGCTTGTGAGAGATCAGTTTTAATTACTTGTGTAATTTGGTAACCTGGTTGTTTAATATAATTCCACATTGTTGTTTTTAGTAATCTCATTTTGTGGCATGTCAAGGAGTCATAGTTTGGTTGGTACCATAACTTTAGGTTTGTTGAGTCTATAGGGACATAGAACTAGGGTTTGTGTCTGTTGTAGTATCCTCTAGTGTATCTTATGGTAAATTATGCTCATGCAGAAGAAGAATAGAAGAAAATATGTCTGGAGAATATGAAGAACATTCTACTGAGAGTAGTGTTGCTGCACCTGGAGGTGGTACAAGGAGGTACGTTAGAGAGTAGAGATTGCCTAAAGTACCTTAGTCTAACCCAAACATGATGGGAAATCCTGCTTTCCAGTCCTTGTTTGGAAAATTCATGGATACGATGACTCATATGGCAGATAGAATGTCTGCACCTCAAGCTAGGGCAACAGTCCCCAATGTGGAATCCTTGGGCTCTAGGAATACCTTTGAAAAGTCGAGGTGTGTAGGGGAGGTTGAGTATGCTGGTACAGAAGACTCAGCAGATGCTGACCTATGGTTGATGGAGTTGGAAAAGATCTTCAAGATCCTCAACATCCCTAAGGCAGATAAAGTGAAGTATGTTATGTATCTTTTGAAAGGGAGCGTTGGCCATTGGTAGGCCATCGAGGAGGATAAGAGGTTTGGTGTTGATATCAGTTGGGAGGAGTTCTGACATGAATTTGTGAGTTGGTACTTTCCTCAAACCTACCTGGATGATAAGATCTCACAGTTCAAGAAGATTTTACAGGGATCTATGTCAATCAATGAGTATGACACAAAGTTTATGGAGTTGATAAGGTTTTGTCCTCACATGGCAGTGATAGATAAGGAGAGGATTAGACATTTTGAGAAGGGTATCAGTACAGAGCTGACAATGTCAATGACATCCCTAGAAAATAGAGAGAAGTTTGCCACATTTGTGGAGTTAGTCACAAGGATAGAGAGGTCAGTCGTGGAGAAACATGAGGTTAGGGATAAGAAGAGGTCGACACAATACTAGGGGCAGTCATCTTGAGGCTTTAAGAAGCCTTGGTTCTCAGCACCGCATACAACAGAGGTCTGGTGCTCAGTCATAGTGGGCACCAATTAGAGGTGGAGGCCACAGTTTTCCACTAGTAGGAGCTCAGAGCACGACAAATTAGTATCAGTAACAGGGTTGTCTAGTCCATTGTATGAGAGAATAACATGCTATAAGTGTGGATAGATTGGGCACACACAAACAGATCTATCACACAAAGTTGTATTACCCAATGAAGGATGATGATGTGATCCAACAGCCAAGGCAGAGTTAGTAGGGATCACATAGGTAATAGTTTAGTAGTGGTGGAGGTTGAGGACATGGACAAGCATCACAATCTGGGTCTTCTGGGCAAGCCAACAGAGGAAGGGGAGAACAATCGGCAATTTCCATGAGTCAACCGAAAGGAGAGGTCAACCTGTGAGTTGTGATAGGTAAGATGGAGTTATTTCATTCTGATCTGTCTTCTTCTTGCTTTATATATATTTTGGTTCACCCGGTGTGACACACTCTTTTATCACTCGATAAGTGATTGCTATTTATTCTTTGCATGTTAGTCATAGATGTGATAGCCTTCATTTAGAAACCTCATTGGTTGGTTCCTCCGAGTTGCGGGAGGTGTGTCCTTCCTATGTCCTTTATTTCTTAGGGCACAACATTTAAGTGGATCTCATACCATTGACATGCATGTATTTAATGTGATCCTTGGAATGGACACCTTGGAGATGTATCATGTAGTATTGGATTGTAGTTCTAAAGCAGTGATGTTTGTTGATAGAGTTGTGACTTGGATCTTCCAAGGAGATAATCTGATTCTTTCGATGTGTCTGGTGTTAACAATGGTGGAAGACAAGTTCACAAGGCAAGGCTGCATAGCATTCTTGGAACATGTGGTGGATAGAGGTGAGGAGTCCTAGTATCCAGGAGGTTCCAGTTGTCTATGAGTTTGAGGACATGTTCTTCAATGAGTTCCCAGGTTTTCCTCCATTCAAAAAAATTATTTTGAGATCAATCTAGTTCTAAGTACACAGTTGATAGCTCTGACACCGTACATGATGGCACCATTTGAGATGGCTGAGTTGAAGAAATAGTTGTAAGAGCTGCTTAAGAAAGGTTTTATCAAACCAAGCACATATTTGTGGGGTTCTCCCGTGTTGTTTTTGAAGAATAAAGATGGATCTATGAGGTTGTACATCGATTAGTGACAGTTGAACAAAGTGGCAATAAAGAACAAGTACTCCTTATCCTGGATTGATGATCTATTTGACCAGTTGCGAGGCACCAAAGTGTTTTCAAAGATATATTTGAGGTCAAGATATCACCAGGTTTGGATCAAGGCAGATGACATACCCAAGTAAACCTTTAGGACTTGGTATGACCAGTACAAGTTCATGGTTATGCCGTTTGGGCTAACCAATGCACCATCAGGGTTCATGGACTTAGTGAATAGGGTGTTTTAGCTGTATCTGGATCAGTTTGTAGTGGTGTTCATAGATGATATCTTGATATACTCTAGAGACAACCAACAACATGAATAACATCTACGTTAGGCATTGACCTTGTTGAGACAACATCAGTTATATGCTAAGTTTAGCAAGTGCGAGTTTTGGCAAAGGGAGGTGTCTTTCCTAAGACATGTGATATTTGTTGAGGGTGTTTGTGTGGACCCCAAGAAGGTGGAATATGTGATAGAGTGGGAGAAGTCAAAGATGTCAATATAAGCTCACCGTTTCTAGGATTGACATGCTAATACATGAGTTTCATTAAGAACTTTAGCTCAGTGGTGTTACTCCTAACAAAGTTGACAAGGAAAGATGTGCCTTTTTTGTGGGATGACAATTGTCAGCATGCCTTCTAGTTGTTAAAGATAAGCTGATTAGTGCATTAGTCTTGGTTTTGTTTGAGTAAGGGAAAGGATATATCATCTTCTGTGATGTGTCAAGGAATGGTTTGGGTTGCGTGTTGATGCAAGATAAGAATGTGATTTGTTTTTCTTTGTGACCGCTTAAAAAACATGAGGAGAAATACCCAACCCATGATCTGGAGCTTGAAGAGGTGGTCCATTCCTTGAAGATCTGGAGGCACTACCTTTATGGTGAATAGTGTCAGATCTTCACAGATCACAAGAACTTGAAGTACATCTTCTCACAGCAAGAGTTGAATATGAGACATCATCAATGGATGGAATTAATCAAAGACTATGACTACACTATTTATTACCATCCAGGGAAGGTGAATGTCATGGTAGATGTGTTAAGCAAGAATTCTTTTTCATCATCATCTGTAGATTAGGCACAGTTATACTTCTTGGTGTGCCATAAGTGAGACGTGTTGGTCTCCTTGCATCAGATGAATGTACATCTGGAAGCGTCTATGTTGGTGGGTTTGTTGGCATAGTTACAAGTGAAGCCTACATTGATGTAGAAGATTAGAGGTGGGCAACATGGTGATGGAGTGATACAACCGATTTAGGTAAAGTTTTGTAGTGAGAAGCGTGGTGGTTTTCATGAGTCAGAGGATGGGACAGTATGCTACCACAATAGAGTTGTGGTTCCTAATGTAGATAATCTTAGGTAGATGGTTTTGGAAGAGGCTATGCTATGCATCCAAGTAGCACCAATATGTACCATAATCTCTAAGATATGTATTGGTGGCCTGGCTTGAAGCATGATATAGCTAAGTTCATGGCTAAGTGCACACTATGTCAGTATGTTAAGGCAAAGCATCAGAAGCCTACATGGAATTTGCAACTATTGTGTATACCATAGTGGAAATGGGATCATGTTTCGATGGACATTGTGGTTAGTCTCCCTAGGGAAGCCAAGGGACATGATTCCATTTGGGTGATCATTGACATGCTGACTAAGTCAGCCCACTTCCTTTTGGTGAAGACCACATATACGATAAGGAAGCTTGCTCAATTATATGTTGATGATATAATGTGTTTGCATGGTATACCAGCTACTATTGTGTCAGAAAGAGGTCCTCAGATTACCAGTCACTTTTGGGAGCGCTTGGATACATCTTTGGGTACGTACTTGAAGTTCAAGATAGTGTTTCACCCACAGACAAATGGATTATCTGAGAGGACAACACACACTTTAGAAGATCTGTTGAGAGCTTGTGTCTTGTAGTTTTTGTGTAGTTGGTAAGTGCACCTCAGCCTCTTAGAGTTTGTTTTTAGTAACAGTTATCAGAGGAGCATTGATATGGCTTATGAAGCGTTGTATGGAAGACATTGCGGGTCTCCATTGTGTTGGTATGAAATGGGAGAGTATCATCTCTTAGGTCTTGAGCTTATACAACAGATGATAGAGAAGATCTAAGTGATCCAACAGTAGTTGACGACATCCCAACATAGATAAAAATCATATGTAGATAATCATCATAGACCGTTGGAGTTTTGAGTGGGAGACAGGATGTATCTCAAGGTTTCTCTTTGGAAGGGTGTTTTGAGGTTTGGGAAGAAGGGTAAGATGGCTCCCAAGTTTATGGGACCTTACCTTGTGGTGGCACATGTTGGGAAGATGGCCTACAAGTTGGAGTTTCCACGTGAGTTGCACAGGTTGCACCTAGTGTTCCATGTTAGTATGTTGAGGATGTGTCACCCAGACACTGAGTCAATTTTGTAGCTTGTGGAGGTTGAATTGGATGAGGACGTATCTTATGTGGAGCATCCTATCTTGATCCTTGATAGGAGGATCAAGAAGTTGAAAAAAAATGACACCATTTTGGTTAAGGTTTTGTGGCATCTCTATGGTGTTGAGGAAGCCACGTGGGAGCTTGAGAAAGAGATACGTAGGAAGTACCTGTTCTTTTTGCATAGGATTTTTTGGTGGCAAAATCCTTGTTAGGGGTTTATGGTTGTAAGACCAGTGACCTAGCTTAATGCTTGAATGTGCTTGCCTTGCTTAATGAGATTCTTAGAACCTATATCTAATCTCTTGAGATACTTTTATATCATCTAACACTCTTATGTTTTTAGTTTGTTCCAGTATGACTAATGTTTGAGCTAGTTTTGCTATATGTGTGATTGTTGTAGACCAACTTGCAATTTACTAATGTTGGGGGGGTTATCTTGCAAATTGTCACATGTTTGATGTACCTCACATGTTTTAGAATCATGACAGAGAGTATGGTGCTTTGGGGCATCTTCTTTTGCTTTGATTTAATGAGGAGAGAAGTGGTGATATGTTGAGGGTCATTTCTAGGGTTTGCTTTGATACCTTATGTTGATGTTGATCGTATATTGACCGTTTGATGATCTTGGTTTCCTCTTCAATCTTCCTTGATGATCATTGATGTTTCTTGTGTGGTTGAATGGAACTTAAGGTTTCATGTGGTCGCTTGGTTTCCCTATGACCTGCTTTCCTTTGAGCATGTGTTTCCCTTCGAATGAAGGTCATCTAGTACCTAGTGAGGTTGTTGGCCTTTATTGTTTTTCATGACCTAAGTGGTTTGCATGGTTTTAGTGGATGCATGTTTGTTCTTTTGTGGACAACTGTCACGAGGAGCCCTAATATATTAACACCTAAACCCCCTCTTCATCTCTCTTCCATCCTTGGGTATATGTACTCCTCCCTTCACATGCATATGACTCTTTTACAACTTCATTTTGTCTCTCATTTTTGGAGTTCACCCCATAGAGATCGGTGGTAAATAGGTGTTCTTCCTTGAAGCTTTGGTGGTCAAAACCCTTTCATGTGGTGATTCAAGCTTAGAGCTCTCTCTTTCTTGGTGATCTTTGGCGATTCTTTGATCTTTGGTAAGTAATTTATCTTCTTGATCTTGATTCTTTGGAGGACCCTACCTCCTTCTTCTCCTTTCTTGGTCATAGACTATGGTTCAACCATGGTGGCTATTTTGAGAAACTTCTCTCCATAGAGGTCGCATCCATGGTTCTCCATGGTAGTACCTAAGTGAGATGAAGATCTTCTCCTTCTCCTTCTTTCTTGGCCTAGAGTTTAGATCTCTTTTCCTTAATCTTTGACCTAGGGTTCTTCTTCTCTTTTGAGGTGGTTGCTAGCTGGGGTCGTCATAGAGATCAAGGCTAGATCTCTTTCTTGCTTTGGAGCTTCTTGGTTTGAAGGTGGTTGCACCATCATAAGGAGGGTTATATAACTTCCTCTCTACTGTTATTGCACTTTAATTCTACATGCAACATGTTCTAAAATGTGATTTATTGCTTTTCATAATGGTATCTTCATTTGAGATATGTTTCTATGATGAACTTGTACAAATTTGACCCTTTATCCAAATGCTAAATCACCTACTCAACATTTAAGTGATGGAGATGTTATGACCTTGCATGCAACTTGACCTTGGTTTTGTTGACCTTGATTCTTGGTTTAGATCCCTTGCACGAGGTGGAGTTTGGATTTGTTTTCATGTGTTTTCATCTTGGGTTCTCATCTACCATATCATGGTTTTTATGATGATAATATGGAAAGCTTGATTTTTAGGGTATTGAACACAATTGTCCCCTAATGGGTTCCCTCGCTTAAAGATTCTATTTTTGAGATGTTAATCCTTGTTTTGATTATGTTCTCTCTCTAGACGTCCTTCATGTTGTGTTCCATGGTGTTGGAGTCTTGGATTTGGGTTTGGTCAAATGTCGTGTTTCCCTTGGTCTTGGTCGCGTAGACCATCAATCTCCTTCATTCGGATAGAACTATTGGTCTTCTTCGACCGTTTGAAAGTGAAGCTTCCCTTGATCATTTGGGATGTGTTGATCCTTCGGTCACATGTATTGATGTTTTCGTTCGACCTATAGTTTTCTATTCGATCAAAGGTGGGGTTTAGTTTCCTTCAGTCGAATGAATGGTGATGATTGTTATTCCGTCACTTGGTTGGTCTATGGTCTTTGATCATAGTAATGTTAAATTCGACCACATGGTTTTGGTGCCTTAGTTCCTCTTCCATTGAAGGATATTCCCTGGTTGCATGGTTGCCTTGGTAGATTTATTAATATGATAGTGTTTGTCTTTGATGCTCTAAGAATGTGGGAGTTATATCATCTAGGATTGGACATTATTGTTATTTTGTAAAACCCTAATCATCCTTATATGATAACCCTAACCCTAACTATGTGTACATGATGGTTAATGCTTCTCTTGCATGAATGAATGGTTCAATAATGATGTGTTTCCTCCATCATACTTGTATAAACCTAACCATGCATGTGAATGAATAACATAGCTAGTAAATACTATGGTGTGATTGATGTGTAACAAGATTATGATCATGTGCCTATAAGGCATGAAATGGCAATAATGATGTGCAAGGATTAGTGATGGGTCTTATGACCTGGAAAAGGCTTAATGCCCAGTGTGAGGTGATATCCTCTAGTGATGAGATGAGAGATGGTAATCCCCTAGTGATGTGACAACAATACCAGCCATGATTGGCAGTGATAACATTGATGATGTTAGGCCTTGGATAAGGCAGTGAGATAGTGATGTCATGTGATAATGTGACAAGTTTTATACCTCATACATTTTATATCTTCTGAAGTTGTTTCACAGTTTTTCTAGCTATATTAAATTAGGGTTTTATATGTCCACTTGTATGATGAAGCCTTAATTCACCCAATTGGAATAACTAATAAAGTGAAACTCTAATCATGTAGTTTCCATGTGCCATAGATCCTTTCCAGTGTCAGTTTTAATTGTTGGATTGGTGAAATGAGTAATTCTGATGGGAAACTCAGATCACATATTGTTGGATATGCGGGGGTGCAAGTTGAGGATATATCCTTGTGTCCACAAAATACAGGTTTTGGAGGGTGAATGTAGATATTCCTGAGTGATTGAGATACATATGATGGCAGCAATGCAACTGCATGAGGCCTTTTTATGAATGACCATGCGTGAGCCTGTTCTCTAGCCCCATGACCTGTACCAAGGAGGAATATGTGTTTTATATGGACGGCCATACGTGAGCCAATCCTTCAGCTTGACTATATGTCATTGTTTACAGTTGATTGATATGTCTCTGTGATGTTTCTCTTACACTGACAAATTGTAGTTGGTGAGGTCATATATGATGGCTCTTCCATGGACCTTGTATGGCATTGCTTTCGAATTCGTAGTGGTTATTTGGATTTGGGTGGTAGGGCTCAAATCCTCAGGGCATTACCAAAATATGTAACACAAATGTGTAGTATATTTACATAGGGTTGAACATGAATAACATTGGATGACCCCTTTGCCTTTTTTGTGCTATTTAGTTATAATAGATATACATGTTTTTCATATTCCTTCTTAAAATATTATTTGTTCTACTTCTCAGTGGTAACTGCCTAGTTTTCTTAACCTACTTTATTAGTTTAATATGTATTGTTTAGTTGAATCTGCTCAACTTGATAAGTATGTTATTTATCTGCTTTAATCTACCTATGTTTATAATAGTGTTGGCAGAGAGTTATATCTCTCACTGGGATGTTTGGTCTCACCCCATGGGTTTCCACATCTTTTAGGTGGTCATTCACGATGAGGTAGAGATTGTGTTGTTGAGGATGAGCAGTAAGAGGAGCAGTAGATGAGTAAGGTTGGATGATTTTCTCATGTTTTGTAGTATATTCATATGTGTCATCCATGTACTCTTAGGTCCTTGGGGGTGTCTTGTAGGTGTTGTATATCGAGACAATGTTTTGGCTATATGATTTTATTGTACAAATATGACATATATGTATGTGAGAAGGTTATCCTATGTATAGGTTGAGTTCAATTAGCTAGTAAATAGTGATGATATGTAAATCCGTTGAGCATGATATATGAATAGGTTACATAGTTTTGGACTCAGATGTAATAATATTATGTGCTTGTGCTTGTGATAGATCAGTTTTAATTACCTATGTTTTCTGGTAACTTGGTTGTTTAATATAATTCTGTGTTTTTGTTTTGAGTAATCTTGCTTTGTGGCACGTCAGGGCGTCACACTTAGTTCTAAAATTAATCTTGCATTATAATTTAATATCAGACGATAAAGCTAAGTTTAATATTTTGTTCAATTCAGACATTGTTTGCTCAAGATATATGAATTCTTATAATGTGTGGACTTTTATGTAAATTACCCTTTTCTAGTATTATGGACATGATTGTGACACCTTCTTGAGTTTCTTCATGATGTAGATAAGGAGTTTATAATCACACTTCTCCTTTGAATGCTTTAGAGACTTGTTTTGTTGGAGTGACATAAGCTTGGTAAGATGACAGTGATGTGTTCTCATTAGTCAATGGTTTTTGGTGATTTTTTACTTTTTAGTGATCGCTTGTTTCTTGGTTATCTTTGTTTTTTAGTTCCCAATGGGTTTGTTTTTAACTAACCCAGGAGTTCATTGGCCGATGAAGCTGTGGTGGTTGATGAGTTTGCATCCATCGACGAAGTCCATATGCCTGACGAAGATGCTGAGCCAAAAGGGACTTTATATGTTGATAGATGCAATCTCGATGACCGATGATAGGACTAATGGAATTTCAGTGACTGATGGATTTTTTAACCAACGGTTTCTCAAATCTCGATGGGGTTTTTGGGTCAGCGAGGTTCCTATCTGATGAGAGTTCAACTCTAGCCCTATAAATACCCCTCTCTTCCTCTCCTTTCATTTTTTTGGCAGAGTTCTAATAAAGATAAAAGGTGCCTGAAAAAATTTACTAGATAACAAGGGTCGATGAGGGTTCATCAAGGATGATGTTTTTAGGGTTTTTGTGGATGCGTGTGCGATAATCAAGGTTCCTTTGTCTGATCTCGAATTGTTGATTGTTTTCCCTACTTCTTTCGTGAAAGACTCTTGCTATTATACTTGTTTCCTTGTTGTTCTTCACCCTCCTTCCTCATGTGTTCGAGGTCTATGGTTTTCTTGGTATTTCTTTACTTGAACCCTATGCATGAACATGGAGAACTTTTTTTTCTTCTTTCTTTCTCTAGTTTCACCCTATTTGAGGTGATTGGAGGCATTTTTGGAAGTTTCGGTGGTCCGAGCTTGATTCTTTGCTGCTGATTTCAAGAGTTTCATCTTGAAGTTTGATTTTCATCTCCCTACTAGGCAAGTTATATAACTTTGAATGTATTTCTTTCCTACCTTCCATATTCATGTTGCTAATCTTGTTGTATAACTCTTAAAATACTAAAAGATAGATTTTATAAGTGTTGGGTTTGTAGGACTAGATGATAATTCTTGCATGTCGGATATAATTCAAGCTTTATGATATTTTTCTTGCTGAGTCTTTAACTATTCTTTAGAAATGAAAAACCTGAAATTTTGAATAGTAGTACTTGAACTATTGTTATGTTGATCTAGAAATGGTTGGATGAAACCTTAATTCAAAGGATACCTTATTCATGTTAAATATTGAATGATGTATATGCTATTACATTGAGTAATATTGTTTCAACCTTAATGATGTTTATGGCTTTGTACATTCTAGTTGGTGGTCAGTTTGTTCCTAACCAAGGATGATTACGTACTTTGTGAAGGACTATTTTGGAACTACTCAAATATGTTTTATATCTTCTGAGGTTGTGAATTCTAGTGATATTTTAAGAATCTATTTGGTGTTCATATGTAACTTGACCAATGCGGTCAAAGTGTAACGATTTGGCTTAAGTAATCAAGTGTAACCTTAAACAAGTTGTACTACCCTGAGTCCATAGAACTATTCCAGTGTCACAACTTGATGGATGGTGAAACGAGTAATACAAAAGGAACTCAAAGTCGTATATTTTTGAGTATATGCATGTATAGCGAGGGTATATCCTTGTCATCTAGATTCCAAGGTTTTTGGAGAATGTTCGAGGTTGTGTCTCAGATGTGGAAGTAATTGAGAGTAACTATGGTCATAAATTGGATATGGGGGTTTATACCATGGTTTCTAGTGCTGTGGCATGTGTTCCCAAGGAATACAAGGTTGTCTTAGTAGTTGGGTTGATGCACCACTGTGGTGGTTACTCGTACTGACCGAGGGAAAGAGATCTTAGGATTCTGGATATCCTATATCTTATGTGGGGCATATTTCAACTTCAAAGTGGTTAACTAGTAGTTTGAGTGGTACACTTCAAACTACCAAAGGATTAATAAAATTTATAATCCAGTTGTGTAGCATAACTATTAAGGTTATTTGGTGAATCACATTGGATGATAATCCCTACCTTGTTTCCTTTAATTTATGGATGATTTATAATGCATTAAGAGAAATCAACTATACTTAGGACTCTTTCTATGCTTGATCTTTATGCAAATTATCTAATCTTTCAACTTTGTAGTACCATCTACTTAAAGTACTTAAAATATATAATTCTGGTAAGTAATATATGGCTTTGATGTTATATCTCTTGTTGGTAAATTGGTCTCACCCCCAGGGTCATCACATCTTTTTAGGTGATTAGAAACATCTTCAGATGAAGAGTGATGAGGAGATGCAGTATGAAGATCTATACAAGCATAAGTTCATTGTAGTATATAGTCCTAGAGTCATCCATGTACTCTCAAGTTTGGATGGGGAGTTTTGTAGATGATGTATATCGATTCAAGTTTTAGCACTACATCTTATTCTATGTACATGATGTGACTATGTAGACAATGTCTTTTGTAAACATGTTATGGTTGGGGTCATGGATCTTATGTAAAGGCACCTTAGATATATATATATGTATATTTATATATATATATATGAGTGTGTGTATGTGTGTGTGTGTGTGTGTTGGTGTGTGAAGTTAGACCTATGTGCAAAATCTTCCTTAAACATGCCTCAAATTTTAATTTGGTATTAATACTTCATCTTTTTGGTAATGTGATTAATAGGTGTTTGATCAGTGTTTTGGTTTGAGTAATCTCGTTTAGCATGGTGGGTTTCTAGATTTGGTGGTATCAAAGCATTAGGTTTGTTGAGTCTACATGGATATAGGACTTAAGTTGTTATGTTTTCTCTTATGTAAATCCAACATATCTAACCATGGTTTATGGTTATACAGATATGTCCGAAGAATATGAAGAGGATGCAAAGAGTAGATTCATGGCTCGTGATGGTGGTGCTAGGAGATGGGTATTGGATTGAGGAGTACCCAATATGGGTCTAGAATAACATGTTCTGCATCCAATTGACCCTTCAACCATAGTTGATCTAGCCTTTTATTCTGTGTTTGGATAGCTAATGGTGATGATTATACATCAGGCAAATAGGGTGCCTACACCTCAACCAAGGGCAATTGTTCCCAATGTGGAATCTCAGGGTGTAGGTAAAACCTTTGAGAGGTAGAAGCGAGTGGGAGCCATAGGGTACAAGGGAACAATAGAACTAGATGAAGCATCTATGTGGCTAACGAAGCTAGAGAAGGTGTTCAAGATTCTAAATATCTCTAATGTTGAAAAGGTGAAGCATGCGATATACCTTCTAAAGAGTAGTGTTGGCCATTGGTGGACGATAAAGGAGGAAAAGAGACCAAGATAGGTGATCATTTGGGAGGAGTTCCAATGGGTGTTTGATAGTCATTAGGACTTAGAGACTTATCTAGAGGAGAGGGTGGCTGAATTTAATGGCCAATATCAGGGATCATTGCCTATCAATGATTATGAGACAAAGTTATGGAGCTTTTCAGGTTTTGTCCTCACATGGTGATTATAGAGAAGGAGAGGATCAAAATGTTTGAGAACAACTTGAAAACTGAATTGGCAAGGATAACATTAACTTTGAAAATCCAAGAGAAATTTTCCACCTTTGGAGTCCACAAGGAGGATAGAGAGGATTGCTACGGAGCAGTGAGAATCCAATGGCAGAAAGAGGTATGCTCGGTTCCAAGGATCACCATCTGGAAGTTTCAAGAAGCCAAGGTTTTCCTATCCATAATATCAACAGTCTCATCCAAGGTCGACATTTTATGAGCCAAGACACTAGTACAATTGTAGTAGCTCCTAGGAAAGGGTAGGTAGTAGCTTTCTGCCAACTGGGGTGAACAATTTTTGATCGGTGTCTATGACAGGGCCATCTAGGCTTCTGAATGATACAAGGACGTGTTACAAGTGTGGTTAGGTAGGGTATGTGAGATGGTCTTGTCCTATGTGAAATCAAGAGGTTACATAGAAGTCAAGGCAGAGCTTGTAGGGCTCACAACAATAGCAATAGTAGTATAGTGGTGGCAGTAGTAGAGGTCACGGACAAACATTGCAGACATGGTCTTCAAGACCAACTAACATAGGAAGAGGGAGATAATAGGCGATGACTAGATTCTATGCTATGGGTCAGTCGGAAGGATTGGTCAATCTACGAGCCATAATAGGTCTGATGGAACTTTGTCATTTTTACTTATATACTTCTACCTTTGTATCTGTTTTGGTTGACTCAGGTGTAAAGCACTCCTTTATTACCAAAGAGTTTATAAATAGTTGTAACTTTCATGTTTGTAGTAGAACTGGTAATGTCTTTTTAGAAACCCCTTTGGTTGGTTCTATAGTGTTGTAAGAAGTGTGTCTATCTTGCTTTCTTTCCTTCTCAGGATGTAACATACAAGTGGATCTTATGCCACTTGATATGCATGAATTCGATGTGATCCTAGGGATTGATATCGTGGAAACGTATAAGGTTGTTTTGGACTATAGTTCTAGAATCATTACATTTTGTGATGATGGTGTCTCCTAGACTTTCCAAGAAGGTGGGTAGATTCTTCCTACATGTCTAGTGTCGGTAGTGATAGCAGAGAAGTTGTTGAGACAAGGATGTGAAACTTTCTTAGTTCATGTGGTGATGCTAAGGTTAGGAGTCCTAGTATCCAGGGTGCACATGTAGTGAGGGAGTTTGAGGATTTTTTTCCTAACAATTTTATAGGTGTTCCACACCTAAGGGATATTGATTTTGAAATTGATCTAGTTCCTAGAACACAACCCATAACACAAGCACCCTATAGGATGACTCCAGCTGAGATGAAGGAATTGAAGAGTGCAGGAGTTGTTGCAGATGGGTTTCATATGACTGAGCACTTCCCCATGGGGTACTTTGGTGTTGAAGAAGAAAGATGTTTCTATGAGTCTTTGCATAGGCTATCAATAGTTGAACAAGGTTATAGTGAAGAGCAAGTACATGTTGTTGAGGATTGATGATATGTTTGACTAATTGAGAGGTTCTATAGTATTTTCCAAAATAGACCTAAAGTCAGGATATCACCACTTGAGGATTAAGGAAGATGACATACCTAATACTGCTTTTAGGACTAGGTATGTTCGTTATGAGTTTGTGGTTATGGCATTTGGGCTAACCAATGCGCTAAAAGTGTCTATGGACCTAATTAATAGAATGTTAAGAGTGTATCTTGATCTATTTATTGTGGTGTTTGTAGATGACATCTTGATATACTCCAGGGATAGTCAGTAGTATGAGCAACATATGCATCAAGATTTGGAGTTGTTGTACAACATATGCTTTATGCCAAGTTCAATTAGTGTGAGTTTGGCTAATCAAGATGTCTTTTCTAGGACATGTCATCTCTACAAGAGGCATTTGTATGGATCCTAAGAATATGGAGAAGGTTTTGGAGTGGGAATAGCCCAAGACACCAACTGAGGTTTGAAGTTTCTTGGTTTTAGTTGGTTACTACATGAGGTTCATCAAGAACTTCACTACAGTAGATTTACCTTTGACCAATCTAACTAGTAAAGGAGTTCCTTTTGTTTAGCATGTCAAGTTTCAGTGTTCTTTCCAGTTTTTAAAGGCAAAATTGATGAGTATTCTAGTGTGGGAGTTGCCACAACCTGGGAAAGGTCACATCATTTTTTGTGACACCTCAAAGAATGGGTTGGGATGTGTGATGATGAATGACAAGAATGTGATGTATTTTGCTTCTTAGTAGCTTAAGAAATACAAGGAGATCTACCCAACTCATGAAATGTAGGTAGTAGTCATGGTTATTACCTTGAAGATTTGGAGACACTATCTGTATGGGGAGAAGTGCTAAATCATCATTAATCATAAGAATCTACAGTGCATCTTTTCACAGTAGGATCTAAACATGAGACATAGGAGATGGATGAAGTTGATCAAGGCCTACTATTGTATGATAAAATCATCCAGGAAAGTTGAATGTAGTGGTTGATGCATTGAGAAGAAAGTCACCCTCATCTTCATCTGTCGATAAAGTGTAGTTGCACTCCATGGCATGTCACAAGCGGGACATGCTAGTGTTGCTTCGAAATATGAATGTACAATTGGAAGTATCTTTTTGGTAGGTTTGTTAGCACAACTACAAGTGAAGCTGACATTGATTCAACATATGAATTGTGCACAGAAAAGTGATATTGTGATACAGAATATCATAGTAGAGTTTGGCAGTAGAAAGCATGATGAATTTCATGAGACAGATAATATGACAATGTATTTTCAAATAGAAATAGTGGTTCCCGACATTGGCGGTCTGAGGGATATGATACTTGAGGAAGCTCATTCCTCAATGTATGCAATGCATCCTGGTAGTAAAGGGATATATTGTAGTATTTAGGATTTGTACTAGTGGGAGGCCTAAAATGTGACGTGGAAGAGTTTGTGGCCAAGTGCCCAGTTTGTCTGCCGATCAAGTTGAGGATGAAAAGCATGCATGGATGTTACAGTCTTTGCCAATTCTGTAGTAGAAATGGGATCACTTAACTATGGACTTTATGGTTGATCTACCTAGGACAATCAAGGGTCATGATTTTACTTGGGTGATTGTTCATTAATTGATGAAGTTAGCTCACTTTTTATCAATTAAGACCAGCTATACAGTAGAGAAGTTGGCACAGATTTATGTTAATGAGATAGTTTTTTATGCATGGAGTACTTGTTACCACATTGTTTGGTAGAGATCCTCGATTTACAAGTAAGTTTTGGGAGAATATTCATACAATGTTGGGGACACAATTGTAGTTTAGTGCAGCTTTCCACCCACAGACATATGCACAGTCAAAAAGGACCATATAGACGTTGAAGGATCTTCTAAGAGCATGTGTACTTCAATTTATTGGAATTTGGGATATCCACCTAAGCCTGATTGAGTTTTCCTACAATAATAGTTACCAAAGGAGCATAGATATGGCACTGTATAAGGCTTTGTATGGTAGGTGATGCATTCCACCTCTTTGTTGGTATGAGGCTGGTGAATATCAATTGTTGAGTCTTGAACTAGTCTAGCAGACTACAAAGAAGATTAAGGGATCCAACAATAGTTGAAGATAGCCTAGGAGAAGTAGTAGTCATATGCCGACAACCATCATAAATCTTTGGAATTATGAGTTGGAGACTATGCGTATCTCAAGGTATGTCCTTGGAAGCCTGTGTTGAGATTTAATAAGAAGGATAAGTTAGATCCTAGATTTATGGGACCATACCCTATCCTAGCAGAAGTTGGGAAGGTGGCATATAGGTAGAGTTACCACTCGAGTTGCACAAGTTTCATTACGTCTTCCATGTCATGATGCTGAGGTAGTACCCATCTTTTTGGTTGTAAGACCCCTAACCTTGCTTAATATTTAAATATAATTTTTAGCCTAATTGGATGTTAGTTCAAAAATTAAACTTTAGATTATAATTTAATAATAGATGATAAATCTATGATTAAAATTTGGTTCAATATGGAGCATTATTGCTCAATAAATATGAATTCTTGTCATTTGTGGACTTTTATGTAAATGACCCTTTTCTGATAGTATGAACATGATTATGAAACTTGCTTGAGTTGTTCATAATGTACATACAAGTTTTATAATTCTTGTTCTCCTTTGGATGTTTTTTAGCCTTGTTTTGTTGTAGTTACATAAGCTTGGTGAGATGATAGTGTTGTGTTCTCATCGGTCGAGGGTTTTCCAGTGATCAATTACTTTTCATTGATGGCTTGTTTCTTGATGATCTCCATTTTCTTGCTTCCTGATGGGTTTGTTGCTAACTAACCCAGGAGTTCATCAACTGATGAAGTCTTGGTGGTTGATGAATTTTCATCCACTGAAGATGTCCTAGTGTTCGACGAAGATTCTAAGCCATCAGAGTCTTTATGTGTTGGTCGATGAAATCTCTGTGATTGGTGAGATTGGCCCGAAGGAATTTTGGTGATCGATGGATTTTTTGACCGACATATTTCTCAGTGCCTAGTGGGGTTTCTAGGCCGGAGGGGTTCCTGTCTGACCTATGTTTTCATATTTCTAAGCCAACATGATTTTCTAACTCTGTCGATGTTTTCATATTTTGTGCAAATGTAGTCAGTATCAAGCCCAGGTAAAGGAGGAGGGTTGGTGGTAGGTTGATAACCAACCATAAAAACTTTGCCGCTCTTTCTATGACATGGATCCTTATAAAAATTTCATTGGAGTGACCCTACCTAGTGACGTGCTGCATCAGCACCCAGATGAAGTGATAAATATGCAAGGGTTTCGACACAACAACGCCCGATTGTGTTGAAGGACAAGTAAGGGTTTCCACATCATGGATGGGTGTGGGTAAAGAAGCAAGTCCCATTGCATCATTGCCCGAATGTACTAAAAAATGTGCAAGGGTTTCCACATCTTTGACAAGTGTGGGTAAAGAAGCTAGTTCCACTGCATCATTGCCCGAATGTAGTGAAAAATGGGCAAGGGAAACATTTTCGACAAAGGTAGGTAAAGAAGCAAGTCCAAGAAAAAAGGTTTAGAGTTGGATCTTAGATTATTGGCTTGTTGATTGGAAAATCTTTGGAGATAGTAGATACCATGATGAAAAGAAAAGTCAATATAGCTTTCTAATAGGAAACTAAGTCGACAAGGGAACGTTGTAGAGAGATTGGAGACACATGATACAAAATCTGGTATATAGGCATTGATAAACATATAAATGGCGTAGGTATTATTGTTGTTAAGATGTTAAAGGATGATGTTGTCAAGATCACTAGGATGGGTGATGGAATCATAGCTATCAAGGTCATTCTTGGGGGAATTTTTTTTAACATTATTAGTGCTTATGCCCCCAAATTAGCCTTAGCAAGGAGGCTAAGAAGGATTTTTGGGATAACATGGATGAATTGATGCAAGGAATACTGACAGATGAGAAGATCATTATTGGGAGTGATTTATATAGCCATGTGGGGAGTAGAAATGATGGATATGAGAGAGTTTATGGTGGTTTTGGATATGGAAATAGAAATGGAGAAGGAGAGAGGATATTATATTTTGTAGTTGCATATGATATGATCTTGGAAAACACCCACTTCAAGAAAAGAGAATCTCACAAGATTACTTTCAAGAGTGGGCACAATTGTAGCCAAATTTATTACCTCCTTACAAGGTAGGAGGATAGTAAAGTATGCAAGGACTGTAAAGTAATTCTTGGCGAAGAACTCATGACCCAACATAGGTTGGTGGTTTTGGATATTAACATGAAGATCAATAAAGGCAAGCACAAAAAAATCAAGATAGCAGGATCAAGTGGTGGGATTTTAAAGGAGAAAAGAAATTGACCTTTCATTATAAACTCATCAAGGAGGGAACTTGGAACTTTGAGTCTGATGTCAATACTACATGGCATAACATGAGATCCTGCATAACAATAATTGTCGGAGAGGTTTTGGGGGAGTCCAAAGGTTGTGGGCCTCCACAAAAAGAGACTTGGCAGTGGAATGATGAAGTACAAAAGGTTATTAAATTGGAAAGGGAGATCTATAGGAGCTTGCCCAAATCTCGAGATGATGCAACATTCCAGAGATACAAGAAAGCAAAGAAAGAAGAAAAAAAGGTTGTTTAGGAGGCAATGTCTAGATACTTTGATGATATTTATAAGAAGCTGGACACTAGAGAAGGGGAAAAAGATATATATATATATATATATATATATATATATATATATATATAATGACTCGTATAAGAGAAATGAAAGGAAGAGACTTGAGTCAAGTAAAATGCACCAAGAATGAAGATGGTAGAGTGCTAGTAAAGGATGATGATATCAAGAATCAATGGAGAAAATACTTCGATAAGCTTTTCAATGGAGATATTGTAAATAATGTTAGATACTCGTGTGACAGGGATATAAGAGAAATCATTTACAAACGACGAGTTTCACATTTTGAAGTCAAGAATGCCTTGAAAAATATGAAAATGAGAAAGACATGCAGACCAGATGGTATTCCCATTAATGTATGGAAGAGTATGGGGGATGAAGGAGTTATGTGGTTAACAAATTTATTTAGCAAGATCATGAAGACAAAGAAGATGTCAGATGAATGGAGAAACATTACTATAGTCCCCATCTACAAGAACAAAGGTGATGTTCAGAGCTTCAAAAATTATAGAGGTATCAAGTTGATGAGTCACACAATGAAGCTTTGGGAGAGGATTATTGAGCAGAGGCTAAGATCTATAACACAAATATCAAACAAACAATTTGGTTTCATGCCTGGTAGAACAACAACAAATGATATTTTTCTGATAAGGAGACTTATGGAGAAGTATAGGCAAAGAAAAAGACATCTTCACATGGTTTTTATTGATTTGGAAAAATCTTATGACCGGGTACCCATAAAAGTGTTGTAGATGGTTTTGAGGAAAAAGGGTGTGGCAATCCAATACATTGACTTGATTAAAGACATGTATGGTACCTCTACTACAAGTGTGAAGACTCCTGGAGGTGAGCCACCAACATTTCCCATCAGAGTTGAGGTACACCAAGGATCCTCACTCATCTCATATATGTCCTTTCTTGTTATGGATGAGTTGACAAAGAATGTTCAGGATGATGTTCCTTGGTGTATGTTATTTGCTAATGATATTGTATTGATTGACGAAACTAAAGATGGTTTGAATGATAAAGTTGAACTTTGGAGAAAGGCACTGGAATCAAATGGATTGATGATTAGTAGGATAAAAATTGAGTATATGCATTGCAATTTTAGCTGATCACGCAGTGTGAATGGTGGAGCCAAGTTGACCAGAGTAGATATACCAAAATGTGATAAATTTTGTTACTTGGGCTCTATTATTCAAACAGATGGTAATGTCCAAAATGATGTTTGTCATAGTATCACTGCAGGATGGTTGAAATGGAGGAGTGCAACTGGAGTATTATGTGATCGAAAGATCCCTCTCAGACTAAAAAGCAAATTTTATAAAACTACTATACGACCAGCCATGCTCTATGGGAGTGAATGTTGGGCGGTGAAGAAACAAGGACTCAACAAGATGAACGTTGCTAAAATGCATATGTTGAGATGGATGTGTGGGAAGACAAGAAAAGATCGCTCGAGAAGTGACTATATCATGAATAAAGTGGGAGTGGTGAGCATGGGGGACAAGTTGTGTGGGGCCCGACTCAGATGGTATGGACATGTGCAACATAGACTGACTAATGCACCTATACGAAGTAATACTATTGTGGAAAGAACAATTAATAGAAGAAGAGGAAGGCCTAAATTAACATGGGAAGATCTTATAAAGAGAGATTTTGAATCTCTACATCTCAACCAGAATATGACCCATGATAGAGCTGAATTGAAAAGAAGGATCCATGTAGCCGACCCTAACATAGTTGGGATTGAGTCTTAGTTGATGATAATGATAATGATGATGGGGTTCCTGTCTGATGACAGTTCAACTCTAACCCTATAAATCCCCCCTCTCTTCCTCTCCTCTCATTTTTTTGGATGACTTTGAGTAGAGATCGGAGTTGCCCAATGAGATTGTCTGGAGAACAAGGGTTGATGAAGGTTCATAGGGGATGAAGGTTTCAAGATTTTTGTGGATGCATGTGCGAGAATCAAGGGACCCTGATCTGACCTTGAGTTGTTGATCATTTTCTCTACTTTTTCCATGTCAGAGTCTTTCCATTATACTTATTTCGTTGTTGTTCTTCACCCTCCTTCCTCATGTGGTCGAGATCTATGGATTTCTTGGTGTTTCCTTACTAAAACCCTATGCATGTGGGTTGAGAACTTTCTTTTCCTTCTCCCTACTCTATTTTCACCCTATTCAAGGTGATTGGATGCATTTTTGGAAGTTTTGGTGGGTCGACCTTGGAACTTTGTTACTGATTTTAAGAGTTTCATCTTAAAGTTTGGTTTACTTCTGTCTGGTAGGCGAGTTATATAACTACTAATGCATTTCTTTCCTACTTCCTCATCCATGTTGCTAATTTCATTGTAGAACTCTCAAATTCCACTTAATAGCCTTTATAAGTGTTTTTAGGATTAAATGATGATTTTTGCATGTCATCTATAGTTCAAACTTTATGATCTTTTTCATGCTGAATCTTTAACTATTCTTTAGGAATGGAAGACCTGAAATTTTGAATACTAATACTTTAACTACTGTTATGTTTATGTAAAAATAGTTGGACGAAACTCTAATGTGAAGGATACCTTATCCATGTTAAATATTGAATCTTTTTGATGGTATTACATTAAGTGATATTGTTTCAATCTTAATTATGTTTATGGCTTGGTACACTCTAGTTGGTGGTCATTCCATTATTGACCAAGATGGTAACATATTCTAGGAAGGAGTGTTATGGAACTATTTAAATACCTTTTATATCTTATTAAGTTGTGAATCTCGATGATCTTTGTAAGAATATTTTTGGTTTTTATATGTAACTTTAAAGATGCAGACATAGTGTAACAAATATGCTTAAGAAATCAAGTGTAACCTTAAACAAGTTGTAGTGCCCTAAGTCCGTAGAACTAATCCAGTGTCAGAATAGTGAAATAAGTGATCCGAAAGGAACTTAGAGTCATATATTGTTGAGTATATGTGGGTACAAGGAGGGTATATCCATGTCATCTTGATTTCATGGTTTTAGAGAATGGTCAAGACCATGTCTCATATGTGGAAGTAGTTGAGAGAAACTATGGTCGTAACTTTGATATGAGGGTTTATATCCTAGTTTCTAGGGTCATGGCATGTATACCCAGGACAGACTTATTGGGTTTTAGGGGAGGTAGAGAAGGTAGCGGAAACATAAATTTTCTCCTCCCAAACCCAGAAGAAAGGAATCGCGTCAACGTCTATACAATAGGAAGGATGGTTTGTAGAGGCACACCTTGTCCTGAGGCTTGCTCGGTGACGTTACCTCACGGCTTGCGCGGTCTTCACCTCTGGTCTTGGACGGTGTTAGTGCAGCTCCTGGTCTCACCGAGACTGTCAGGATTGAGAGCTGTCTTCCGAGCGGCAGAAGTCTCTCGCCTCTAAAGTTGTCCACACAGACCACTTGGAACTTTGATATCCTTATCCCACAAGGAATCAGAAGGAGTTGCAGCCTCCTATCGGCGTACTAGTCACCAACACACTCTCCTGCAACCAGTTTCTTTTCTGCAATTGTCTTTCCCTTGCTGTGCCTCCCTTATCGGGTAGCATTTGTTCGGGCTCTCTCTCAATTACCAAAACCAGAGAGAACCACAACTTTGCAGAGCAAATGGTGTTTTGAGTTGTTCACCAGAGAAGCCCCCAATACCCCTATATATAGGAGGGTCATGGGACAAGGTTCTCTACCCTAGACAATGCGGGATTAATGCAGGAGTAGAAGGGTTTGAGATTTTCCACAAAATAAGCAACCTGCACCACCTGTACCGATTGTTTCACACCCTGAAATGATCATTTCAGGTCTTGAGCCAATCGTTTGGGACCTGAGCTGGTCGTATGGGGCTCTGAGTTGATCGGCTGGAGCTCTAAGACGATCAGTTCATGGTCCTGATCCAACTCAAATTGACTTTCATATTTGTTTACAATAAATCAAATATTAATCCTTGTCCAAATCAAATTTGTACAAGTGAAACAAATTGTATTTACAAAATAGTCTTATGACTTTCCAAACGATCTCGGTTGGTCACATAAGATGATCGATTCAACAATTCAGCCGATCGTTTTAGGATACATGAGTCGATCGTCTCATCAGTTGAGCCGATCAGTTCACCGACCTGAGCCGATCGGTTCATCTCATGAGCCAATCGATTGGGGAAGCAGACTTGTGAAAATCAATCAATTGTAGTTTCAATCAATCTAATACTCCAAGCAATCTGTCCAACACCTTGAACACTATGATTTTGAGCTATCAATTAATTGAGTGTTTAATTGAACTACTAAACTCCTTTAGTAATCAATCTAAACATCGTTTGTGGATAAACTCCTCTTCTAGGTTAAATCCTATGTATGTGACCCTACAGGGCCATTTCACATTGGCAGTGAAAATCCATAACACTTATGACTTCACAAGCAAAGAGTGGTGCCTAGTCGCACATCAGTGCTACCCAAGTGAAATAGAAAGTTGGAGAATAACTTTCAATCCCACAATCTATGAATGGTGTTACAGTGAATGTATAATTCCTTTGTCACTGATATCCCGAATGGACTCAAGGCATGGAACAATCATCCTTTCAATGTTCATTCACTTTCTTGATCTCAGAGTAGATTAGAGGAGATATGTATGACATGAATATCACATACTGATTCACACATGCGTGCACGCCTATCTCAATCCTACTCATCATGTGGCCATGGATATCAAACTCCCTCAGGAGGGACAAATCCCATATCTATCACTCACCCCTCAAAAGGCCCATGTGTCAAAGCCACCCAATCATCACCTTTATAACAACCCATGTTTCAGGACTGCATTTGATGATGTCAAAGTGTACCCAACGACATGTGTTGAGTGTAGTGATTTCAAGTCAAAGAATCACACTCACCACCATCACTGTGAGAATTGACTGTGACTACCATATCATGGTTCCATGTGTCAAACTCACGGTGGGTCTGTCCGGTACACTTGTTCTCTAACAAGTACCTATGTGTTTGGTTTGATATCTCCATATCATGACTAATCATATTTTGTCATCAACCAACACCACAATATAGTCTTGTGTGTCATTGCTGTCTATCTACCTTCCACAATGACATACGACTAGGGACATAATAAGAATGTACAAACTATTAGCATCCATATGATATCATCGTTTAGGTCTTGAACCTGAAAGCATACGTCATTGAGTACTGTCATTCTCTAGACATTCAATATGTTCTATCATTATCTCATATGACTGAACCAGAAAGAATTGCAAGCTTGCCTTTGATCTTTATCAAATTAATCTTAATGTATCCCACCAATCATCCCATGATTGGCTCTCTGGGCATATATACCAACAGACTCCCACTTGCACTGTGAGCCAATCACCCTTGAATCATATTCATAGTGATCTTTAAACATGTCCCACATGCTACCGTGCTCTAGTTCTAACACAGTGAGTTATGGAAACACCTTACCAAAGTCAGTATTAACTGCATGTCTCTCATCTCTTCACTGTACATCATACATATGAGATGGAGTTGCCAAAATATGCGATCTAGTATTCCTTTGCTAACCTTTAGCCACATTGCATGACCAAGCACTCCTAACTTGTCATCAATCACTGGAATATCTATAAGTTCATCTCATGAACTTCCAGATCCACATAGTATCCACTAATGTTCTCTAACACACGAATACTCAACATTTCCTTTTAAACAACTTTATTGGAACGTTTCCATTTATCGACAAGCATTCACTTATATATATCTCATATATATTTTGCGATTAATTTTTTGTCCTTTTCCAGAAGTTCACATCAGTGTAACCTTTTACAGTGAACCCTTCTTTATTTCCATAGAACTAGTACTTATCAAGTTCTTATGTTATTCCAATAACCCTTACTGGAACTAGACAAACATCCACTCGTCATGTCCCACATACGAGTTATCAGGATGAGCATATCATATTGTCATGTCCTACATACAAGATGATGAATGTATTTTATTATTGATATGTCCATACATGCAAGATAATGGGATGATTACATACATGATAGATCCTTATCTATTCTTAGTGTTTCCATTCTTCATAAGAATTGAACACCTGGCCTTGGGATACTAACTCCATGCAACATGGACAAGTTTTCTCCCACTGAATCTGTACAAACTGAACCCTTCAGTATAGATTGCCAATGTATGCTTTCTCTTTTCAGGTCAAGAGATTTTTGAGAACTATCTCTATAGATCTCTATTCCTGTCACATAGGAAACGTCTCTATCTTCCCTAAAGATAATTTCCACAAAGGATTCCATTCTAGAACATCTCATTCCTCATCGACATGTGGAATGATAATACACTCCCACTAAATCACATATCCCTTCTTTATCTTTGACATATCAGTCAAACCCTTTGACCATATCATCAAAGTAAAGATTCAGCTCTGAGTTGCTTATAATTAATCAATCACATTGATTAGTCCATTGTAACTTATAGACTTCATTTGCATTAATGGATTCATAAACCTTATAGGTTGTGTCACGTACACATCCTTGTTTTATTCCTCATAGGAATGCAATTTTAGTATCCATATGCCATATCTTTTAGTCATTAAGTTGCAATCAACAAGCATCATCCTTCTCAAAATGTTATCCATGTGTCTTAACACTTAAGACTCATTTGCACTTATGGATTTCATCCCAATGAGTGCTACCATTAAGGTCATACCTTATGGTTCACATGGAAGTTATTTAGGATGTAATGGTCATAAGCCATAACTCAAAATCCAGTTCCCAATATCATCTAGATAGTTGACTCATCACATGACCAACTCATCACATAGATAATCGAGGTGTATCTATCAAGGATATAAGAACTCACAACCCTTGTGATTCTTAATGTCCTTTATTAGTGTAGGGTATTCTTTATTAAAGAAGAACTTAGTTATTTGATAATCATCCTCTAACTCCTTAGAGTATGACTCCTTATTGATTTAGACATCACCATGCCTTAATCACGAGCTCACTATGATACACTATCATAATCACTCATAAGGTTCTCAAACATTTGGTTCAAGCATTTCATTCATTGATCTCATCAAGAATTAGCACTTTACCAAATTCGTACTTTATTTATGATATTCTTGAACACTTCCAGATATTCATATTGGTATTTCTCTAAACACTATTTGAAGTACTAGCATTAACTCTAATAGGTATGTAAATACATCACATGTATTATACCTAATAGAATAATCATTCTCCCACTAGCACTAGTGAAGATTGATTTATCATGTCCAAGAGATTAATGTCTCTTACTGGTTCTCTAACCAAAAGAGTCTAGATTTTTTTGGGTTTTAGAGGAGGCAGAGAAGGCACTGGAAACAAAAAATTTTCCCCCAAACCCAAAACAAGGAAACGTGTCAATGTCTATACAATAGGAATGGATGGTTAGTGGAATCATACCTTGTCACAAGGCTTGCTCGGTGACAATACCTCACGCCTTGTGTGGTCTTCACCTCCGGTTTTGGATGGTGTCTGTGCAGCTCCTGGTCGCACTGAGACTGAATGGGATTGAAGGTTGTCCTCCTAGCGGCAGAAACCTCCCGCCTCTGAAGTAGTCCACACGGACCACCTGGAACTCCAATCTCCTTGTCCCACAAGGAATTGGAAGGAGTCACAACCTCCTGTCAGTGTACTAGTCGCCAACACACTCTCCTGCCACCAGTTGCAACTGCAGTTGTCTTTCCCTTAATGTGCCTCCCTTATCGGGTAGCACTTGCTCGAGCTCTCTCGGTTACCAAAACCAGAGAGAATGACAACTTTGCAGAACAACTGGTTTACACTGAGTTGTACTTTGAGAAGCCCCCAATACCCCTATATATATGAGGGTCATGGGACAGGGTTCTCCATCCCAGGCAATGCGGGACTAAAAGCAGGAGTAGAAGGGTTCAAGATTTTCCACAAAAAACAACCAACTCGCAACCTGAACCGATCGTTTCACAACTGAAACGGTCGGTTGGGGATCTGAGCCAGTCGGTTGACTCTCAATCGATCGGTTGGCACCCATGAAACAGTCAGTTCACTTCTGAACCGGTCGGTTCGTGGTCCTGATTAGTTCCCGATTGACTTTCCATCTTTTGTTTCTAATTGGTATCGAATACCAATCCTTGTTCCAATCAAATTGGGCAAGTGAAATGAAAGGAAAATTCTCACCAATCCTACTTTCCCAACTTGCTCGGTTGCACCAGTTGAACCAATCATTTCAACACTTGAAGCAATCGTTCACCCTGTCCATGAGCCGATCGACTCACCACCTAAGCCGACCGATTCACCAAGCTGAGCCGACCGATTCATCTCATGAGCCGATCGGTTGGGAGTGTAGATTGTGCAGAATCAGTCAATTGCGGTTTCAATCAATCTGATACTCTAATCAATCAGTCCAACACCTTGAACATTATGATTTTGAGCTATCAATTGATTGTGTGTTTAATTGAACTACTAAAATCCTTTAGTAATCAATCTAAACATTGTTTGTGGACAAAACTCCTCTTCCAGGTTAAATCCTATGTGTGTGACCCTACAACTCCTTTTCATGTTGGCAGTGAAAGTCCATAACACGTATGACTTCACAAGAAAAGAGTGGTGCCTAGTTACACATCAGTGCTACCCAAGTGAAATAGAAAGTTGGAGAACAACTTTCAATCCTACAATCTGTGAATGGTGTTACAACGATTGTATAATTCCTTTGTCACTGATATCTCGAATGAACTCGAGGCATGGAACAGTCATCCTGTCAACGTTCATTCACTTTCTTGATCTCAGAGTAGATTGGAAGAGATATGTATGACATCAATATCACATACTGATTCACACATGCGTGCGCACGCCTATTTCAATCCTACTCATCAAGTGGCCTTGGATATCAAACTCCCTCAGGAGGGACAAATCCCATATCTATCACTCACCCCTCAAAATCCCCATGTGTCAAAGCCACCGAATCATCACCTTTATAACAACCCATGTTTCAGGACTGCATTTGATGATGTCAAAGTGTACCCACCGACATGTGTTGAGTGTAGTGATTTCAGGTCAAAGAATCACATTCACCACCATCACTGTGAGTACTGACTGTGACTACCATGTCATGGTTCCATGTGTCAAACTCACGGTGGGTCTGTCCGGTACACTTGTTCTCTAACAAGTACCTATGTGTTTGGTTTGATATCTCTATATCATGAGTAATGAGATTCTGTCATCAACCAACACCACAATCTAGTCTTGTGTGTCATTGCTATCTATCAACCTTCCACAATGACATCCGACTAGGGACATAACAAGAATGTACAAACTCTTATCATCCGTATGATCTCATCGTTCAGGTCCTCAACCTGAAAGCATACGTCATTGAGTACTATCATTCTCTAGACATTCAATCTGTTCTATCACTATCTCATATGACTGAACCAGAAAGAATTGGAAGCTTGCCTTTGATGTTTATCAAATCAATCTTAATGTAGCCCACCAATGATCCCATGATTGGCTCTCAGGGCATACATTCCAACAGGTTTATCCATCATATGGAAACTAGAAATGAATTTCTCATGATTTATGCTAACTTGATTATTTGAGTTATCATTAACTTTTAGATATCATTTTATCTTATGCACACAAAGTACCACAAGATAAACAAGGCATCACCACAAAGATAGAAACATCAACATTATTAATTGTTATCATTGTCATACAATATGCAAAAATAATGTGTTTCTATTCATTGGCAAATATGAAATAGAAGTTCATAACTCTATTACATGCCTTTATAGCTGAAAATAAACCAAAGTACTCCTTTCTATGGCGGCAACACTTGCCCCATGTACTAGGTGCTTTACACTTTATATCTTGGTATCATATACCTCAAAAAGTGTTACAAGTTTATTTTCATGATACCTTTAGGTGGAGATGTCTGTCATATCTTTCTTCTTTAGTTCTTGCAGATAGAGTGGGAAATTCCTTTTCCAATGTCCTGACTTTTGACAATGGTGGCAATTGCCTCTCTTGGTCACGCCTCCCTTGGCCTTGAGAGCTGAAGATGCCTTGGGCTGCTGGCTAGCATTAGAACCTTTCTTAGCCTTGCCTTTGCCCTTGCTCTTGGACTTGCCTTTCTTGCTGCTGATCATTCATCACAAACTTAGGCTTGTATTTCTTAATCTGTATCTCGGCTGTCCTCAACATGACCAACAACTCTATCAACATCTTGTCAAAGTTGTTCATGTTGTAGTTCATCACAAACTAACTGTATGATTCTGGCAACGATTGCAGTATCACGCCAGTAGCCAACTCTAAGCTCAGAGGAAATCCCAGTCTCGTCAGGTTCTCCACATACCCAATCATCTTGAGGGTGTGAGGACCAACTGGATCTCCTTCTATCATGACACACTTGAATAATGCCCTGGAGACATCATATCTCTCTTTCCGTGCTTGATCTTCATACATGTTCTTGAGATGCTGAATCATCTCAATGACACCCATGTTCTCATGTTGTCTCTACAACTCATGGTTCATGGAGAACAACATCAAGAACTTTGCATCAATGGCATCATCAAAATGCTTCTTATAAGCATCCCTTTCTGCCTTTGGTGCAGTAGGAGCAGGTTCCTCTGGAATTGGAGTATCCAGGACATAGAGCTTTCACTCTAGAGTGAGAACAATTCTCAATGTCCTAAAGAAGTTGTGGAAGTTAGTCCCATTCGGATTGTCCTTTTCAAGGACCGATCGCAATGAAAAGTGATTGTTGTTTATTGTCATTTGTACTACAAAAGGAAATATATGCAATTTAGTTCAAAACTCAATTTTGACTTATTTGATTGATTTGAAAGATTGACGATATAATTAAGACTTTAATTAATTATCACTCCCACAATTTTTGTTCAAATTGATAGCCCTAACCATCAATTCAGAAGATTGCAGCGTACAATCTTTTAGTGGGTCAAGATCCATATTTCATCAAGTCATGAGTCAGCTTTGGCTGAACGCCCACAATCTTGACTATTTAGGTTGGCCATCATGCCAATTTCATCATATGCAACTCTTGATGAATGAACATGCACAACACCTTGCCATGAACATTTTGTGCCTCTAGGCTTAGACTCTCTAAGAATCACCAGTTAAGTCTAACCAAAAGCCGACACGGTAAACATGCACCCTGCTTTGGTAGAACCTACATGTTTACCCTTCACACTTCTGCGAGATAGATGGCACACCACACTTTGGCATAACCTACGCTTGGTCGATCAAGTTTTTCATGTGTGCCGCTAATGGAAGGCGTAAAAGACTTAATATTTAGATGAGGGATTTGGTTTTATAGGTACATATACATATCCAATCACCACAATATATAGTATGTATCATATACATGCTATATCCCACAGAAAACATGTGAAATGATAAAAGCGATGATTATGGCCATCCTAATGTGATTCCTCGATCCAAGAGGAATCACGGTCATCTAGGTCTACATCACATGCAACTTGTCCACGATGAACTTTCTGCTTTTCCATTCTGGGTTTGATCAACTCATCTCCATGATTGATCGGCTCACCATTAGGCTGGTCAGTTGGGTGCCACCAGCTGATCAGTTAGCTCCTCCAACTGATTGTTTTGCCTGGTCATTGTGCATCTCCTCATGGCTACCACCCACTCATCTCGCTCCTCGAACCGGTCGTCTGGATATCCAATCGATCAGTTCACTCCTTGAACTGATCATCTCAGTCGTCGTCAGATTGTCCTTCATTCTTAGACATAACAAGAAATAAAAGATCTATCCTATTTAAATTTGAATAGGGAAACCCTGGGTTACATTTGGGGGGAGCAAAGGTAGGAAAGAAATCTCGAGTTATCTCGTGTTACTTAAGGAATAAGGAGGTAGGGAATCGGTGAGCAGACCAATATGTAAGAAACCACATACAACCAAGCACACATACATAGGGTTTATTGGCCATAACCACACTATACATCCACCAAAAAACTCATTTAAGGGTGACACGTATCGAGTGCATTCATATTACATATCATATATGTATATTGGGATTTGTGGATTTAGGATTGGACATGCAAACAGCCAGTTTTATTCGCATCGTATGCAATATATAAAGGTGACAAACCAAAATCGATCATATCAATAATCCTAAAGTATAGAGCAGTTGACATGGCTCCGATACCACTGTTGGGTTTTAGGGGAGACAGAGAAGGCAACAGAAACAAAAAATTTCTCCTCCCAAACCCAGAAGAAAGGAATCATGTCAACGTCTATACAATAGGAAGGATGGTTTTTAGATGCATACCTTGTCCCGAGGCTTGCTCGATGACGTTACCTCACGGCTTGCACGGTCTACACCTCTAGTCTTGGACGATGGTTGTGCATCTCTTGGTGTCACCGGGACTGTCGGGATTGACAGCTCACCTCCGAGCACCAGAAGTCTCCCACCTCTAAAGTAGTCCACCCGGACCACCTGGAACTCCGATCTCCTTGTCCCACAAGGAATCAGAAAGAGTCACACCCTCCTGTCGGCGTACTAGTCACCAACACACTCTCCTACAACCAGTTGTGTTTCTACAGTTGTATTTCCCTTGTTGTGCCTCCCTTACCAGGTAGCACTTGCTCGGGCTCTCTCTCGGTTACCAAAACCAGAGAGAATGACAACTTTGCAGAGCAACTGGTGTTCTGACTTGTTCACCAGAGAAGCCCCCAATACCCCTATATATATAGGAGGTTCATGGGATAGGGTTCTCTACCCCGGGCAATGCGGGATTAATGCAGGAGTAGAAGGTTTCGAGATTTTCCACAAAACAAGCAACCTGCGCCACCTGAACCGATCATTTCACACCCAAAAATGATCGTTTCAAGTCCTGAGCCGATCATTTGGAACTGAGCCGATTTTCCAGGGATCTGAGCCGATCGGTTGGAGGTCTAAGCCAATCGGTTTGTGGCCCTGATCTAACTCAAATTGACTTTCATATTTGTTTCTGATTAATTAAATGTTAATCCTTGTCCAAATTGAATTTGTACAAGTGAAACAACTTGTATTTGCAAAATAGTCTTCTGACTTTCCAAACGATCTCGGTTGGTCACATGAGCCGACCGGTTCAACAATTGAGCTGATCATTTCATGACACATGAGCCGATCATCTCACCCGTTGAGCCGATCAGTTCACCAACCTGATTCGATCAGTTCATCTCATGATCCGATCGGTTGGGGCAGCAGACTTGTGCAAATCATCAATTGTAGTTTCAATCAATCTGATACTCCAATCAATCTGTCCAACACCTTGAACACTATGATTTTGAGCTATAAATAAATTGAGTGTTTAATTGAACTACTAAACTCCTTTAGTAATCAATCTAAAAATCATTTGTGGATAAACTCCTCTTCTAGGTTAAATCCTATGTGTGTGACCCTACAGGTCCATTTCACGTTGGCAGTGAAAATCCATAACACTTATGACTTCACAAGCAAAGAGCGGTGCCTAGTCGCACATCAATGATACCCAAGTGAAATAGAAAGTTGGAGAACAACTTTCAATCCTACAATCCGTGAATGGTGTTATAGTGAATGTATAATTCCTTTGTCACTGATATCCCGAATGAACTCAATGCATGGAACAATCATCCTTTCAACATTCATTCACTTTCTTGATCTCAGAGTAGATTGAAGGAGATATGTATGACATCAATATCACATACTGATTCACACATGCATGCACGCCTATCTCAATCCTACTCATCAAGTGGCCATGGATATCAAACTCCCTCAGGAGTGACAAATCCCATATCTATCACTCACCCCTCAAAAGCCCCATGTGTCAAATCCACCCAATCATCACCTTTATAACAACCCATGTTTTAGGACTGCATTTGATGATGTCAAAGTGTACCCAACGACATGTGTTGAGTGTAGTGATTTTAGGTCTAAGAATCACACTCACCACCATCATTGTGAGAATTGACTGTGACTACCATGTCATGGTTCCATGTATCAAACTCATGGTGGGTTTTTCCGGTACACTTGTTCTCTAACAAGTACCTATGTGTTTGGTTTGATATCTCCATATCATGACTAATGAGATTTTGTCATCAACCAACACCACAATCTAGTCTTGTGTGTCATTGCTGTCTATCTACCTTCTACAATGACATCCGACTAGGGACATAATAAGAATGTACAAACTCTTAGCATCCGTATGATCTCATCATTCAGGTCCTGAACCTGAAACCATACATCATTGAGTACTGTCATTCTCTAGACATTTAATTTGTTCTATCATTATCTTATATGACTAAACCAAAAATAATTGGAAGCTTGCCTTTGATCTTTATCAAATCATTCTTAATGTATCCCACCAATCATCCCATGATTGGCTCTCAAGGCATATATACCAACAAGACTAACTTGTGTTAGTAGTTTGGCAGATGCACAACTACGGTTGGTACTCCTACTCACCGAGGGGAGAGATCTTAGGATTCCAAATATCCTAGATTGTATTAGGGTCAAATTTTGACATCATTGTGGTCAACTACTAGTTTAAATGATACACATCAAACAATCCATGGCTTAATAGAATATGTAATCCAGTCATTTATCATAACTATTAGGGTTATTTGGTGAATCACATTGGATGATAATACATGCCTTGTTTCCTTTGATTTATGGATAATATATAATTCGGTAAGAGAAATCTGTTGTACTCTTGACTCTGGTTGTACCTGATCATTATGCAAGTTATCTAATCTTTTACTTTGTAATACTATTTTCTTAAACTACTTAAAATACATAATTTTGGTAAGCAATAGATGCTCTTGGGGCTATATCTCTCATTGGGACATGGGTCTCACCTCGTGGATCACCACATCTTTTTAGGTGATCGACAGCATCATTTGACATAGTGACGAGGAGACACAGTTTGAAGATTTGTAGAAATAGAAGGTCTTTGTAGTATAGAGTCCTAGCATCATCCCAGTACTCCCTAAGGGAGTTTTGTAGATGGTGTATATTGAATCAACTTTTGGTAGTGTATCTTGTTCTATGTACATAATGTGTGTACATACATACATACATACATACATATATATATATATATATATATATATATATATATATGTGTGTGTGTGTGTCAAGTTGAACCTATGTGCAAATTCTTCCTTTCACATGTTTTAAATTTTAATTTGGTTTTAACAATGCATCTTCTTGGTAATGTGATTAATAATTGTTTGATCAGTGTTTTTTTAATAAGTAATCACATTCAGCATGGAAAGTTTCCACATAGTTAATAATAGTATTAACCATCAAAGAAGAATTTAATAGGGAGGAAAGATAAGTTTAGTCCAAAAACATCATCAATTTAGAGTTTCCATTTGTAGAATAGAATAATGAGATGAAATAATGCAATACGGGTTGAAAAACTAAAAAAGTGTCAACAAGATCAAAGTAAGTATATTCAATTTGCAATTTCAGTTGCCCATTAGATAAAATTCAATGATTGGACTCAATCAGGACAAATATTTATAATCAAGTGACACACAAAGCAATATGTCACAATCAAGTCAAACAGAGAGAGAGAAAATATAAATCATTGTCCAATATGACTCATAAAGATAAGTGGCATACCTCAACTTGTGTATCAACAAGTCATGGTCAAACACTAGGTCTGAGCAGGGTGTCCTTCACCTATTATTGCATTGAATATATGAATCATTAATTATATTTATATGCTTAAAACCCTAAATTATCAACTACTATCACCATTGGGTCTAGGTTGGTTTATATTTGTTTAGGTAGCAAATATTTTTTATTCCAAAGAGTACTTATTTGCAATTTTCTGATCATTTTACAATTAGTTATGAATTATCCAAGATTATACTATTTACTGAGATCATGAGAAATAACTAAAATCAATAGACCAGAATACCCTAGAATCTTGTGTCACAAGATTGATGTGTGACAGGGTAAACCAGCATTCATATAATGATAAAAACTCACGTGACCATACATCAAATAAAAGATAAAAGGGCAATTTTACCCACCTTGATTAAATCAAACCAATGGGCAAACTTATAACACCATACACTTGTCTTCTTCATTTAAATCATGCATACACAACTCTAAAGTGAGCTCAAAAGTTAGTAACAACATAGTATACCACTAAGAAACAACATGCCCAATTAGACCCTTTGGGTTTCTTGTCTTTTGTCTATCTCGATGACCTAGAGCATAGATCATGGGGAGGTCACAAGCGCTAGAGTAGGCATTTGTCATTGTCATCCAAGGAATGAGAAAAAAAGTTTAAAACTAAGAAACAATGAGGCAAACAACTGATCTAAGGCATCAAAAAGCTTATTCAAAAAAGCTCAGACTCATACAAACCCACAAATACTTCAAAAATCACTCACAAATGGTTCCCTAGTGAAAGTTTTGGTGAGCACTAAAACCAGTTCGTTTGTAGGGCATCTTGGATAAAACTACAAATCATAAGTGATTGAAACAACATCCAAAGGGTTTGAAGATGGTTCTTACTAAAGGAACTGGAGAAAGGTGATCTCAGAAGCATACCCTCAACTAATGATATCAAGGTTGAAGATGATTTAGATTTGACCTAAATGGTCTATCTTCTAAAAAATTGGATGTGAACGGGATGGTTTTGGGGTACCAAGAAGGTGTGTGGATGGTTGGATTTATATGATATTGTCTTTGGGGAAACTTCCCATTTGAACCATAAGAGTTGGATTTGTAGATTCCTTGTCTAGGAGACTATGATGATCGACCAAGGGATGGATGAGTTCATAAATTCATCCTTAAGTCACTGGAGATGGAGAACTGATTGAGGGTAAAATAAGAGAGAGGTCATGGGAAGGAGGAGGAGAAAGACTGGACTAACCAAACTAAAGATGGAAGATAGACTATCCGCCATTGTATCCTCATCTAACGACCTCAAAGAAGTTAGATATAAAAGGTACGCATGACATAGGAGAGTTTAGGAAAATTGAGAGATAATTGGTGTAATGGGAAAACTAGGAATACCGTGATATTAATAAAAGCAAACCATAGTTCAATTCATATAAGAATTAATATTTAAGAATTACATCTCTACCTAAATTTGGATAGAAAACATTGCTGATTAGGTTGAAACTTAGCACCTAGACTAACTAGAACCTTAGGAATCTAATTTTTGGAGCATAGTTAGTTTTAAGGTTATATTCTATAAGTTATGATACACTTAGGTTTAACTCTATTATCTCAATATTTAACATTATACATCAACATTAATCATTACGATTTATTATTTATAGTTATATTATCCACATATATTTATCACAAAGATTATGATGTATTATCTTTCACAAATTCCTAATATTCTTATTTAACCCAATAATTTTGTTATTTCTATTAACTTAATATTAACTTAGATGATTGCACATGAGTTATCTCCACTTATAGTTTACTTCCAATCATGATGCCACTATGTATATTAGTCACATTATTTTAAAAATTTATCATTTCTTTACCTCATAATAATAGTTAAGCATATTTATCTCCACATTATCCATATATTCATATTTATGTTCATCCAATTACTTATCAATAATATTTAAGTCATTATATGTGTATTAGTGAATGAGGTAGCATTTACTATGTATTTAATGAACTCTTTTAAATTTTAATTCACTATTAGGTTATTCGGTCCATTCCTTGTGTATTGAGATAAGTTATATCATAAACACCTAATGTTACTAATGTATAATATGTGGTACCAATTGAGATATGTTATATCATTAAACATCTAATGTTCCTAATGTATTATATGTGGTACCAAACATATATAGATTAGGGTTAGATGGTTATATCTTAGTTTTTAGGTCAACATGGTTAGTACACATCACATACACCTCATCATCATGTATGATGTCCATGTTAGGTTCCATATATTCAACTCATTGTGGTGTTAGGGTTCACTTGTCTAAAGCATGATCATGGTCACATCTATCCATGGTTAGGGTAACATTTG
Organism: Alisma plantago-aquatica; assembly: GCA_963693085.1. NCBI lineage: Eukaryota > Viridiplantae > Streptophyta > Magnoliopsida > Alismatales > Alismataceae > Alisma > Alisma plantago-aquatica. The sequence continues at coordinate 204,527,323 of OY856410.1, read as the reverse complement.
AGTTATTCATGTGCATACATTAAATGTTCATCCGGATACAAGCATGTGTATAAAAGTATATCATTGCCATCTTTGGTCAATTCTAGAAATCAAGCATACTAACATCCTAATCTTGGAATTAGGGTTTCTAGAATCAAGGTAGAAAACCTGAGTATGTTATAGGACTCCACAATTTAAAGTGGATTTTGTCTCCAAAATTAGCATGTCCACATACTATCAAGATACTACACTCCGCCCCCTTAAAAAGGTTTAACTAATAAGTCAAACAAAACTAAAGGCACAAAGATGAGTCTTTCTAAATGACATGTAACATCACCTACTTCAGCACTTACTTACATCAAGATGCCACTCAACATGGAGCAACATAAACATAACTATAAAGTAGGTTAACTACAAGAATAAGGGTAACCTTCAGCATGCTCTTCGTGAACTTCTTCACCGTAAATGTCATTGAAATGTCCAACATGACTCTCATCATGTATTTATTCAACATCATCATCCTACATCAAATTCTAGTTTCCAATGGTAGTCTAGCTGGTCATGTGTATCTACTTTGGGTATCTCCACTTAATACATACTTTTTTATGAAAACTTACTACATACTTCATCATCATTATCACATTATTCTACTCTATGGTTAGATATCATAGCTTCAAAACCAATACCTGGGTGTCACACTTATACCTTAGGGAAAAGTCGCATGTGTGCATCTAATGACAATTACCTTACTCAAAAATTGTATTGAGATTGCATCATATTTTATATACCTCTCTCATCCTAACATGGTCATCAAACGTAGATACTAGGGTAAATCATCTTTTCTTAGTGAGTTTCTACATAAGCTAAGGTACATGTAAGGAAATTGTGGGATAGTTAAAAAACTTAAGGGAGATAAGATTTAAATAGTCAGATTAACTAATTGCCTTTGCTTTAATACCATACTTATAATGAGTGGTATTCGATAGGGAAGCCACTCACTTACTCAAGGGAAAACTAGAATACATCCAATGTCAAACTTCTGAATGAACTTTTTGCAAAGGATGGTAGACTAAAATTCAAGTATACAATTTATCGATACCAAAAGTGTGGTAGCAGAAGATAAACGTCTAATTATTAGAATTCTCATTCAATTGTAGTTCCTCACCACATAGGGTGTGTACAAAGGAAAATGAGAGAAAACTAAACCATAGCTGGGAGGATACAAAGAACAACCTGGCTACTCCAATCTATATGCAAGCAAAAGACTACACGTGTGAAAGCTACAACTTAAGACCACTAATGGAAAGATCATATCCACCTAAGGGGTTGAAAACATCCCCACAAGATAATGCAATGTGAAAATATATCAGCAAAAGCAGGAATGCGCTTAAAATAGTGATTGGATAACACGTGTGAATAAAGTGAACCAGAAGTAAAGTAAACATGGTTCCCAATGAAGAGGGAGACAAAATATCCAAATGGATATCAAAAGGAATCTTCATATAGTAAGACAAAAAAGATTATATGAAGAAATACTAAAGTTCAATCATCAATTCTTTCCTTAACAATTACAGAGAACAATAATGGAAACTAGTCCAATCAATATGAGTGAGTTTAGTTTCATGCATATTATATAAAAGACTACAATCATCTAAAAGTAGGTATAAAACATTTCTACATCCCATGCCCAGGAAGGAGGTGACAATACACACAATCCTCTATGTAATGGTATATATATCAAGTGAGAGCACCTACAGACTAGGTGAGAGAACAAACATCCCATATGTGGGAGAAGTTGTACAATGGGATCCAACCCCATAATTTACTTATACAAATAGACAATAATAGTCTTAACAATCAAACATTTGTTGAATAGGGGCACAAGATAAGTTTAGTCCAAGAAAATCATTAATTTAAGGTTTCCATAGAAAAAAGGAGAAGGAATAATGTGATAAGGGTTGCAAATTGAATAAGTACCAAAAAGTTTAATGAAAGTATATTCAATTTGTAGCTTCAACACTCCATAAGATAAAATTTAGTGAATTGGACCTAATCTGGTCAAATATGTATAGCCATGTGACATACAAATCAATATGCCACAACCAAGATAGAAAGAGAGAAATATAAATTAATGTCCAATATGAATCATAAAGAGAAGAGACATACCTAAACTTATGCATCAACAGTTCATGATCAAACTCTAGGTCCAAGAAGGGTATCCATCACCTATTATTGCATTGAATACATGAATCTTTGATTATACCTATATATTTCAAACCATAAATTATTCTATGTTATTATCATTTGATTTAGGTTCTAGTTATATTTATTTAAATAGAGAATATTGTTTTGATTTTATTGAGTACTTATTTGTAATTTTCCTATAAACAATAAATTTGTAGCAATTTATGCAATATTGTACTATTTGTAGAAATCATAAGAAATGACTAAAATAAATAGACCAGAATACCCTCACATCATGCATTAGAAGAATGATGTATGAGATGGTAAATAAATAGATATACAACAATCAAAGCTTGCACAACCAGACATTAAATGAAAAAATAAAAGGGCAATATTACCCAAGAAAGTGTGACACGAAAACATTACACCAACGGGAAAACTCATAACAATGGAAACTTATCTTCTTTGTTCAACTTCTATGTACACAGCTCTAAAGTGGCTCAAATGTGAGAAAGAACATGGTATACCACTAATAAACAACATGATTAATTGAACCCTATGGGTTCCTCATTCATCCATAATCCTGACAAGCTAGAGAATAGATCGTAAGGAGGCTAGAAGGCCTAAAGTAGGATTTTGCCATTGTCGGCCATGGAAGGAGAACAAAAGATTAAAAATAGGAAACCATGGGGCAGACAAATGATCTAAGGTGTCAAAAAGCTTGTTTAGAATATGGAAGACTCGTCCACGCCCAATGATACTTTGAAAATCATGTTGGATTAAAAGGGCTCTAGAGCGGGGTGAGTAGAGCTAAGAAGCACTTAAACAAAATTCATTAGACCTTCAAGTTACTTCAAGAGATATACTTGAAAATATGAGATTTGATGTGCAACTAAGCATGCATAGCAAGGATGAGAGAGATTGAATGAGATCAAGAACAAGCTATGTAGAGTGGTTCCAATATCCAAACTAGGAGATAGTCAATCCACTACATAGAGAGGTCAAGACCTAGGATTTTGCAACCATTCCATACTTATATTCCATTATAAGACATACAATAAGACCTTCCTTTGGTGGGGAAATGATACCCAGCCTTCCTTTTTAAGGACCAAAAGGAGCCAATAAATCTTACAAGGTCTTACATATCCTTAGAGAAAGAGTCTTCAAACTCTACAAGGAGTTGGACACCTTCACCAAGGAGCTCCCCTTATTACAACAAGTTTTCAGCCTTGAAGGAATTACCCACTCTTCTCAAGGAACTTCAACTTCTCCTTCAATTTGGAGAATCTTTCACCAACTTTTCTTGAAGAAATGGATTGGGGAGAGAGAAGATTGAGAGATTCACAAGGATTACAATGAAGTAGCTCTCTCATAATAACCTATCTCAGACATATGGACGTTTTGATTAGTAATAAAGAGAGATAAAGGGGCTCTATGTGGAAAAAGTCACTCAACTATAGCTAGGAGAATGAGAGGCAAACTTGGGATGCAGCCCAAGGGTCCCTATTTATAGTTGGGGATGTCCACTAGCCACTAGAAGCTTTTGGGAATGAATACTAGTCATCTGAGATATTGTAACAGATCTATTTTTGATATTTGCAACACTCCAACAGCTAGAAATATTTTTCCTACACATTCTATAGTGTAATCGGTCATGTTTCCATAAAGGTAACTCGGTCGATTTCACTATGCGTCAAGCTAATTTTGAGTTGTCAGTCGAGTTTATCCTAGATGAAACTCGACCAATGGCTTAAAATTAGTTTTCTTATGCAAGGTGTTGATCAAGTTTATTCTAAGGTAAACTTGGCCTAACATGGACATTAGCCAAGACCCATACTAGGCGTCGATTGAGTTTCTAAGAGGGAAAATCGGACGATCAAGTAGCCTGTGATGCATTTTGGAAAATGTCATTAAAGTGCTTGAACGTTCAAATTAAGTGCTCCTAATTTTTTTTCATCTTAATTACAAGTCATAACATCAATACAAATGATTAAAAAAATTGTCCTAAGTCGTTTAGGGCTATTTCTATAAAAGTGCATTTGTGTTGACTTTGGCTTGTATCGGATCAAGCTTAACTGAATTGATCCTTTTCATGTACCTAATATCTGAAATCAATCTCTAATAGACATATTAGATAGATATGAATGGAATGGTTAAGTCATTATCAAAATATGGACAATGTATAACTATTAGGCCAATATTCTCCCCCTTTTTGACAATGACAACCCATTCCTCAACATATTGAAAAGGATTTGGAAATTAAATTGTTTCCTTGTAAAATGTAAGGGGATACATGAATAAACAATAGCAGTTCCTCCCCCTCAATGCATGATTACCTTTTCCTATATGATTAGTTTCTCCAAAAAGCAACCATTGCACATATATACTATCGAGTCATTTTACAACTCACATGATATTTTAGATAATTAACTAGAAAAGGATCACCATTCAATATGTATTACACTCACTTATCCTCTTTTTTCATATAAAAAAGGCAGGGGGTAGAAGAGCTATAATAATGGTCTTATGCACATGCACAAACTACACATGCAACCACCATATCAAGCACCAACTGGAAAAAAAATTGGAGAGAACTAGCATACTAGTGTCTAATAAAAATATGGAATCACTTAATAGAACTCATAAGATGTAGCCAAGAATAGAGTTAAGGTACATAAGATTATATTACAACAAATGATATGTTCTCTCTACATGAAAACTGTAAAATAGCAAAAAAATGAGATATGAAAATAGTACACCTCAGATATAGTGCCCAAATGTTCAATACATGATAGTCTACAAAAATATATAAATACAAACACCCTTAAACTAAGAACTGAACATCTAAGGCATCTAGGTCAAGGTCCTTGTCTTTTCCATCTGGATGGTAGTCTTTATCTATATCCCAAAATTCTTAAGGATTTCACTTGTATACTTGACTTGGTTGATGAAATTTCCTTCTTTTGTTAGCTTGATTTGGAATCCAATAAATAAAATAAGCTCCCACAACATACTCATCTTGAACCCACTCTGCATAAGAGAACTAAACTCCTTACAAAGATCAAGATCAGTTCTGCCAAAAATGATATCATCTACATAAATTTGAATGATCAAAAGATTTCTAGAAGTGTGTTTGAGAAAAAGGGTAGAATCAACTTTTCCCATGACATAGTCATTGTCTAAGAAAACGTTCTTTAATTTATCATACCAAGCTCTTAGGGCTTGTTTGAGTCCATTGAGATCTTTTTGCAACAATTAAACATGGTTAGGAAGCTTATCACATTCAAAGTTGGGAGGTTGATCTACATCGACTTCCTCCTCTATTGTACCATTCAAAAACACACTTTTAACATCCATTTAATAAAGCAAGAAATTTTTCTAGCTAAAAAATGCAAGTAGAATTCTCACATAATCAAGTCTAGCAGCTGGAGCATAAGTTTCATCAATATCAATACCTTCATGTTGATCATATCCTTGAGAAACTAACCTTGCTTTGTTCCTTACCACTTTGTCTCATTCATCAGCTTGTTGTGGTAGACCCACTTGGTTCCAATGATATTCCTATCATTTGGTATTGTCACTAAGGTCCACACTTTGTTCTTTTTGAATTGCTATCTTCTTTTGCGTAGATAGGATTCATTCATCCTCCTTGAGACCTTCTTTGACATTCTTTGTTTCAAGTTGAGAGATGAAGGCATTGTCAGTTTTCTCTTTATTGAATGCAACCCGCGTCTTCACCCTTTCAAAAGGCTTTCCTTTTATGAGCTCTTTTGGATGATCTTGAGAAAAATGGGGAGGTGTATCATTCTTTTCTTCTTTCTCTTCTTCTTGTACTACCATCTCATTTCCTTTGTTGTTGATGTTGAGATCTTTTAATCGAGGAATCATCTCATTTACTACATCATATACAATATTCTTGAAAATAGAGGGGTTAGTTTCAACAAATTTAACATTGATAGATTCTTCAACTTTAGATAATTTAATGTTCAACACTCTATAAGTTTTGATACTAGTGTTATACCCAAGAAAGAAAGCCTTGTATGATTTTGCATCAAACTTTTTGAGAGAATCCTTGGTGTTTAAAACAAAACAAGGACAACCAAAAACATGAAAGAAATCAGTGGGCTTTCTACCACACCATAACTCATAGGGGGTTTTATTTAAAGAAGGATGATTAAAAATCCAATTTTGCATAAAACATGAGGTGCTAACGGCTTCAGCCCAAAACTTCTTGGAAGTATCATACTTTAGAAGAATGGTTCTAGCCATTTCCTATAGCGACCTATTCTTTCTCTCTACAAATCCATTTTTGTTGAGGTGTATGAGGGGAAGAAAAGTTGTATGATTAACCGTATTCCTCACAAAAACTTTCAACCAAATCATTTTCAAATTTCCCCCCATGGTCACTACAGATTAGAGATGATTCGGCAAGAAGCTTTGCTTTCAACTCGTTTGCAAAAAGTGAAGAAAACATTGAGAGTATCACTTTTTTAAACGAAGAAGAAGGTCCACATATAGTGAGAAAAATCATCGACAATCACAAGGCAATATTTGCTACCACAAAGCAATAGAGTTGTCACAGGTCCAAATAGATCAATATGAAGAAATTCAAGAGCTCTCTTGATACTAATGACTCCTTTGGATTTAAAGGAGGATTTAGTTTTCTTTCCTTGTGTACAGTGTTGCATTCCTCATCTTTCTAAAAATCCAATTTAGGAAGTTCTTTTACCAATTCCTTTTGCTCAACTTCTTCAACTGGTAAATATTTACATGACCAACCCTACAATGCCAAAAGATATATCACATTCATCAACAACAAGGCATCTACCAAGAATAGGATTAAGCAAATAAAGAACAATAACGTAAATATTTTCATTTCTAGTTCCAATATATATAACATTGTAGGAGAGGTAATCTAGAAGCAAACACTCAAGTGAGGTAAATAAAACAAGTTAACCATTATCACATAATTGGCTAACACTAATTAAATTGTGGTGCAGGACATTCACAAGAAGTACATTCTTGATGCATTATGAATCACCCACATCACCCTCACATATCATTTTACCTTTATTATTATCACCAAAAGTGATCGATCCTCCTTTCTTCTTTGTGAAATTGTTGAAGTGGCTTATCTCACTGATTATATTTTTGGAGCAACCACTATCAACAATCAATTTTCCTTTTACCTACAAGAAAGGAAGATGTTGGTGCCCAATTCAAACCTTGGGATCTAGAGTTAGCTTGGGGACCCATTTCATCTTTTGGTTGGTCCCCTTTTCCTTGTAAGGAAAATAAGTAGAATAATGATCATCACTCTTGCAATATGCACAAACCATAGGGTTCTTAGAGCCAGATGAATCTCCATGGAAGATAGGAGGTCCCTTTCTCTTTTTCTTACCATTGCCTTTGATCTTGGGAGATCCCTCATATCCCAAACCACTTTTTCCATTTTATTTGGTAGAGTGATCTAGATCTTCATTTAGGGACTTTTTCCCTTTGAAGACATTTTGCAAGGAAGCTCTAAGGTTGTTATTAACATCATTAAGAGTAATGATAGTAGAATAAAGACTAGCTAAATCATCTTGAGCATGAATCTGATTGTCCTCTAAATAGAGGGTTTTAGTATGATAAGAATATCTCTCAAGAGTTATGCTAGCTACTTCATTTCTGGGAAATAAAGGTTTAGAAGAAAGATCATTCAGTTTAGCAAGTAGTCTAGCATTTTTAGTTCTAAGAAAAGTAAGCTCATCAAGATAGATTCTATTTTTATCTTTAATATAACACAAGAATGTCTAAGATCATTAAACTTGGTAACACGTCTATCATTTTCAGTTTTAATTAAGACAAACTCATCAAGACAGGTTTGGTTTTCATCTTTAAGACTATTGATGCTCTTAAGATAAATACCATTCTCTACTTCAACTCCATAGTATTGGAGCTCAATATCAAGAAATTGGCCTTGCAAAGAATCAATACTATCAAGGCGATTATTTTCATTTTACTCAAGAAAATCAATCTTAGAATACAACTCATCAATCATTTTCCCTAACCTCTTCTTCTTCAATTTGTAGTTCGAATAAGAAGAGCGGGAAGCATTAAGCATCTCAATGATGGATTATTTAGATATTTCATTTAAACTTACCTCATGTACCTCACTTATCTCACATATGTCATCACTAGTTGAAGCCATGAGAGCAAGGTGGAATTCTCTCTCATTGGAGCTAGAATCACTAGAAGAAGACTCCTCCCAGGTGGCATGGGCTGCATCTTTGCTTCTTCTTTCCTTCTTGTCCTTCGTCTTGTACTTGCCATCCTTCTTATAGTCCTCCTTCTTCTTGGAGCTGCTCTTGTGGTAGGACTTGTTTTCCTTGGGAAATTCATTCTTGTAGTTTCTTTTTTAGCCACACTCATAGCACCTTGGAGTATAGGAGGAGGGGAGGGCTTTCCCTTGAAGTGTTTCTTCTTGGAGTAGTTAGCTTCATGATCACTAGGGGCTTCATCTTCAATTCAGGAAGGAGGGGCTGGTCGGAAATCAAGTTGTTGTTGGAGAACAATGACCTCCATTTGAGCTTTGAATGCATTGTCCTTGATCTTCTTTGATGCTTTCTCTTCTGGCTTCTAATCTTCTTCTTACTTGTCAAGTTTTGGCTCATAGGCTTGAATAGTGCCAATAAGATATTCGGTGGCAATGTCACCAAGGCTTCTTATTTATTCAATTGAAGTCACCTTGGATTCCCACATTGGGAAGAGACCTAATGCTCTTGGGGTCGATGGTGCCTTGATCCATAGGATGGCCCAAGGAAGCAAGTCCATTGGTGATGGTGTTGAGTATTGAATACATCTCAACCACTCTCTCCTTCTTTCCCATCTTGAAGTTCTCAAGGAGACCTTTGAGCATGTAGATTTTAGACTCCTTGACTTGCTTGGTCACTTCATAGATGATGACAGAGTTTGTTCCATATCTCATGGTTTGTATCCCAAGAAGGATCTGGTTGAACTCAAAAGGAGTGAGAGCTTTGTAAATGATGCTTATGGCCTTTGCATTTAGTTGTCCCTTCTTTAATGAGGCTTCACCCAAGTGGCTACATCCGCGGCTAGCTCCTTGTAGGGAAGGATGGTCACTTCCCACATGTCATTGCTCATACCTTGCAAATAGAACTGCATCCTCCTCTTATGATAGAGAAAGTTTGTGTCATCGAAGATTGGAGGTCTCATGGATACCACCCTCCAAGTTGAGAGAGCGTAGAAGGTTGTCGCCCATTTTCTTATTTCATGGGAGATTTTATCAGAGAAGATCATGACTCTGATACAACTCTTCAGATCAAAAGGGCTCTAGTGGGGCATGAATAGAGATGAAAATCCCTTAATAAAAAATCATTTGACCTTCAAGTTACTTCAAGGGATATACTTTCAAATATGAAATTTTATGTGAAACTAAGCATACACAATAAGGATGAGAGATATTGAATGAGATCAAGAACAAGCTATTTAGAGGTCAAGTCCTAGGATTTTACAACCATTGTATACTTATATTCCATTATAAGACATACAAGAAGATCTTCCTTTTGTAGGGCAATGATACCTAGCCTTCCTTCTTAAGGACTAAAAGGAGCCAATAAACCTTACAAGGACTTACCTATCCTTTGAGCAAGAGACTTCAACCTCTATAAGGGCTTACCTACTTTTTCAAGGAGATGGACACCTTCACCAAGGAGATCCCCTTCTTGCAATAGGTCTTCATCATTAAAGGAATTACCCACTCTTCTCAAGGATCTTCATCCTTCACCTTCTCCTTCAACTTGGAGAAGCTTTCACCAACTTTGCATAAAAGGTAGGGATTGGGGAAAGAGAATATTGAGAGCTTCACAAGGATTACAATGAATTATCTATCTCGCAATAACCTATCTCACTTATATGGACATTTTGATTAGTAAGTAAGAGACCAAGAAAGGGCCTCTATTTGGGCAAAGTCACTCAAATCTTTCTAGAAGCATGAATGGTAAATTTGGGATGAAGTCCAAGGGTCCTTATTTATTGTTGGTATGTATGCCCTAAGAGCCCATCATGGGATGATTGGTGGGATATATTAAGATTGATTTGATAAACATAAAAGGCAAGCTTCCAATTCTTTCTGGTTCAATGATATGAGATAGTGATAAAACAGATTGAATGTCTAGAGAATGACAGTACTCAATGACGTATGCCTTCAGGTTCAGGACCTGAACAATGAGATCATACAGATGCTAAGAGTTTGTACATTCTCATTATGTCCCTAGTCGGATGTCATTGTGGAAGGTAGATAGACAGCAATGAAACACAAGACTAGATTGTGGTGTTGGTTGATGACATAATCTCATTAGTCATGATATAGAGATATCAAACCAAACACATAGGTACTTGTTAGAGAACAAGTGTACAAGACAGACCCACCGTGAGTTTGACACATGGAACCATGACAGGGTAGTCACAGTCAGTACTCACAGTGATGGTGGTGAGTGTGATTCTTTGACCTGAAATCACTACACTCAACACATGTCATTGGGCACACTTTGACATCATCAAACACAGTCCTGAAACATGGGTTGTTATAAAGGTGATGATTGGGTGGCTTTGACACATGGGGCTTTTGAGGGGTGAGTGATAAATATGGGATTTGTCTCTCCTGAGGGAGTTTGATATTCATGGTCACTTGATGAGTAGGATTGAGAAAGGCGTGCACGCATGTGTGAATCAGTATGTGATATTGATGTCATACATATCTCTTCCAATCTACTCTGAGATCAAGAAAGTGAATGAACGTTGACAGGATGACTGTTCCATGCCTCAAGTTCATTCGGGATATCAGTGACAAAGGAATTATACATTCACTGTAACACCATTCACAGATTGTAGGATTGAAAGTTGTTCTCCAACTTTCTATTTCACTTGGGTAGCACTGATGTGTGACTAGGCACCGCTCTTTGCTTGTGAAGTCATACGTGTTATGGACTTTCACTGCCAATGTGAAATGGATGTACAATGTCACACACATAGGATTTAACCTAGAAGAGGAGTTTTGTCCACAAACAATGTTTATATTGATTACTAAAGGAGTTTAGTAGTTCAATTAAACACTCAATCAATTGATAGCTCAGTATCATAATGTTCAAGATGTTGGACTGATTGATTAGAGTATCAGATTGATTGAAACTACAATTGACTGATTCTGCACAATATGCACTCCCAACCCATCGGCTCATGTGATGAACCGATCAGCTAAGCTTGGTGAACCGATCAACTCAGGTGGTTAGTCGATCGGCTCATGGACAGGGTGAAACAATCGGTTCAAGTGTTGAAACGATCGGTTCAACTGGTCCAACTGAGCAAGTTGGGAAAGTAGGATTGGTGAGAAATTTCTTTTCATTTCACTTGCCCAATTTGATTGGAACAAGGATTGGTATTTGGTACCAATTAGAAACAAAAGAGGAAAAGTCACGAGAACTGACCAGGACCACGAACCGACTGGTTCAGAAGTGAACCGACCGTTTCATGGGTCCCAACCGATCGGTTGAGGTGTCAACCGACCGGCTCAGGTCCCCAAATGACCGTTTCAGAAATGAAATGATCGGTTCAGGTTACGCAGTTGGTTGTTTTTGTGGAAAATCTCAAACCCTTCTACTCCTGCTTTAGTCCCACATTGCCAGGGATAGAAAACCCTGTCCCATGACCCTCATATATATACAGGGGTATTGGGGGATTCTCCAAGTACAACTCAGTGCAACCAGTTGCTCTGTAAAGTTGTCGTTCTCTCTGGTTTTGGTAACCTAGAGAGCCCGAGCAAGTGCTACCCGATAAGGGAGGCACAGCAGGGGAAAGATAACTGCAGAAAGCGATTGGTGGCAGGAGAGTGTGTCAGTGACTAGTACGCTGACAATAGGGTGTGACTCCTTCCAATTCCTTATGAGACAAGGAGATTGGAGGTCCAGGTGGTCCGTGTGGACTACTTCAGAGGTGGGAGATTTCTACCAGTCAGAGGACAACTGTCAATCCCGACAGTCCCGATGAGACCAGGAGTCGTCAGTCCCGGTGCGACCAGGAGCTGCACAGACACCGTCTAAGACCGGAGGTGAAGACCGCGCAAGCCACGAGGTATTGTCGCTGAGCAAGCCTCGGGACAAGGTATGATTCCACAAACCATCCTTTCCTATTGTATAGACGTTGACACGTTTCCTGGTTCTGGGTTTGGGAGGAGAATTTTTTGTTTCCGCTGCCTTCTCTGCCTCCCATAGAACCCAACAGTGCTATCAGAGCCACGTCAACTGCTCTATACTTTAGGATTATCGATGTGATCGATTTTGGTTTGTCGCCTTTATTTATTGCATACGATGCGAATAAAATTGGCTTTATGAATATCTAATCCTAAATCCACAAATCCCAATATACATATATGATATGTAATATTAATGCACTCGATACACGTCACCCTTAAATGAGTTTTGTGGTGGATGTATAGCGTGGTTATGGCCAATAAACCCTATCTATGTATGGTTGTATGTGGTTGCTTGCATCTCGATCTACACATCGATCTTCTTTCTCTTATTCCCGATGTAACTCAAAATAATTTGAAATTTCTTTCCTACCTTTTCTCCCCCCGAATGTAACTCGGGGTTTCCCCTTTTAACAATGTAAAATAGGATAGAATTTTATTTCCTGTTATGTCAAAGAACGGAGGTCATCCTGATGACAGCTGAGACGATCAGTTCAAGGCGTGAACCGATCGGTTGACATTCGAGAAGATCGGTTGATGACTAGTTTGAGGAGCAAGATGAGTGGGTGGCGGCCATGATGAGATGCATGACGACCAGGCGAACCGATCGGTTGGAGGATCCAACTGATCGACTGGTGGCACCCAGCCGACCGGCCTGATGGCGAGTCGATCAGTCATGTGATGAGTTGATCAAACCCAGAAAGGCAAAGCACAGAGTTCATCTTGTACAAGTTGCATATGATGTAGACCTAGATGACCATGATTCCTCTTGTCTTGAGGAATCACATTAGGATGGCCATAATCATCGCTTTTATCGTTTCACATGTTTTCTGTGGGATATAGCATGTATATGATACATACTATATATTGTGGTGATTGGATATGTTTATGTATATAAAAACCAAATCCCTCATTAAATATTAAGTTTTAGATGCCTTCTGAATGTGACACACGTGAAAAGCTTGATTGACCAAGTGTGGGCACGCCCTAGCATGGTGCACCGTCTTTCTCATGGAAGCGTGAAGGATGAATGTGTGGGTTTGCCCTAGCAGGGTGCATATTCATTGTGTTGGCTTTGGGTCAGACTTAACAATGTGACCTAGATAGGATATAGCACCTTGAGGCATGGAGATTCTCATGGCAAGGAGTTGCATATGACATCTTATCAAGAGTTGCATATGATGCAATTGGTAAAAGTTGCCTACCTGAGAGATCTAAGTTGTGGGTGACAGCCCTAGCTGGTCCATGACTTAGAGGATTTTAGAATCTTGCCCACTAGAAGGTTGTACGCTGCAATCTTCCGAAATGATGGTGAGGGCTATCAATTTGAACTAAAATAGTGGGAGCGATAATTAATTAAAGCCATAATTTATATCATCAACCTTTCAAATCAATCAAATAGGTCAAAAATGAGTTTTGGACTAAAATTGCATATTTTCCTTTTTGTAGTACAAATGGCAACAAACAATAATCACTTTATTTGCGATTGGTCTTTAAGACCAACAAATTAAATGGGAATAATTCCACGACTGGTTAGGACATTGAGAAATTTTCTCAATCTAAGAGCAAAAGCTCTAAGTCCTAGTTATACCAGAATCGGATGAACTCGATCCCACCACACCAATGGCTTAAAGGATGCTTATGGAAGCATATTGAGGATGCCATTAATGTGGAGTGCTTGATGTTGCGTTCTCTGAACTATGTGTTGCAGAGACAATATGAGACATATGATGTCTCTAAGACACTTTCCTAGTATATCATGATAGAAGGAGATCCAGTAAGGTATTCACACACTCAATGTGATTGGGTATGTGGAAAACCTGAATAAGAAGGATTCCCTCTGAGCCAAGAGTTGGCTGTTGGTATGATACTGCAAATGTTGCGAGAATCATACAGTTCATGATGAACTACAACATGAACAACTTTGACAAGCATTAACAAAGTTGTTGGACATGTTGAGGATAGTAGAGGCAAATATGAAGAAATACTAACCCTAATCTTTGATGAGATTAATGAAAGGTAAGTCTTAAGGGCAAGGGCAAAGCAAAGAAGTGTTTTTATGCTAGCCAACTGCCCAAGTCGTCTTCAACCTCAAGGCACATGGGGAAATGGTGTATGAGGGAATTGCCCTCTATATCTGGAAGAACAAAAGAAGATGAAAGAGGAGATGAAGATCTCCACCTAAGGTATCATGAATTGAACCGCTTCTTTATTTGAGGTATATGATACCAAGATATGAATATGTCATATATTATATGCAATATCCACAAAGAAGTGATGGCCTTTGTGAAAGGACCAAGAAAGGAGTACTTATCATTGGAGCAAGTGTTGCTGCCATAGATAGGAGTACTTTTCAGTTTATTTCAGCCTAAAGGGAACAAAATAGAGTTGAGAACTGCTATTTCATATTTGCCAATAGATAGAAACACTTTATTTTTGCATATTGTATTATAATGATGGCAATCAATAAAGAGATGTTTCAATTTATAAAGATATGATCTTTGTGGAAATTCCTTATTTATCTTGTGGTATTTGATATGCATAAGATAAAATGATACCTAAAAGTTATAGATAACTCAAACAATCAAATTAGAATCAATCATGAGAAATTCATTTCTAGTTTCCATGTGATGGATAAATCTAGACTCTTTTGGTTAGAAAACCAGTAAGAGACATGCATATCTTGGACATGATTAATCAATCTTCACTAAAGGTAGTGGGAGAATGATTATCCTATTAGGTATGATACATGTGATGTATTTACATACCTATTGGAACAAATGCTAATACTTCAAATGGTGTTTATAGAAATACCAATATGAATATCTTGAAGTGTTCAAGATTATCATAGATGAAGTGAAAATTTGGTAAAGTGTTAATTCTTGATGAGATCAATGAATGAAATACTTGGACCAAATGTTTGAGATCCTTATGAGTGATTATGATAGTGTATCATAGTGAACTCATGATTAAGGCATGGTGATCTCTAAATCAAGAAGGAATCATACTCTAAGGAGTTAGAGAATGATTATCAAATAACTGAATTCTTCTTAATAAAAGAATACCCCACACTAATAAAGGACATTAAGAATCACAAGGAGTTGTAAGTTCTTATATCCTTGACGGATACACCTCGTTTATCCATGTGATGAGTTGTTCATGTGATGAGTCAACTATCTAGATGAATATGAGGAACCGAATTTTGAGTTATGGTTTATGACCATTACATCCTAAATGACATCCATGTGAACCATAAGGTATGACCTTGATGGTAGCACCCATTGGAATGAAATCCATAAGTGTAAATGAGTCTTAAGTGTTAAGACACATGGATAACATTTTGAGAAGGATGATGCTTGTTGATTGCAACTTAATGACTAAGACATTTGGCATATGGATACTAAAACTACATTCCTATGAGGAATAAAACAAGGATGTGTATGTGACACAACCTATAAGGTTTATGAGTCCACTAATGAAAATGAAGTCTATAAGTTACAATGGACTAATCAATGTGATTGATTGAGTACAAGAAACTCAAAATTGGATCTTTACTTTGATAATATAGTCAAAGGGTTTGACTGATATGTCAAAGATAAAGAAGGATATGTGATTTAATTGGAGCATGTTCACATTCCACATGTTGATGTGAAATGGAAATGTTCTAGAATGGAAATCCAAAAGTGGAAATTATCTTTAAGGAAGATAGAGATGTTTCCTATGTGATAGGAATAGAGATCTATATAGATAGTTCTCGAAAACCTCTTGACCTGATTAGAGATCTATCATGTATGTAATCATCCCATTATCTTGCATGGAAAGAACAAAATCCATTCATCATCTTGTATGTATGACATGGCAATATGATGTGCTCATCCTGATAACTCGTATGTGAGACATGACGAATGGATGTCTGTCTAATTCTAGTAAGGGTTACTGGAATACCATGAGAACTTGATAAGTACTTGAGAAGTACTAGTTCTATGGAGATAAGGAAGAGTTCAATGTAAAGAGTTACATTGATGCGAACTTCCGAAAGGACAGAAAATTAATCACAAAATATATATAGGATATATACATGTGAATGTTTTTTGATAATTGGAAGTGTTCCAATAAAACCATTTAAAAGGAAATGCTGATTATCTATGTGTTAGAGAACAACATTGGATACTATATGGATCTGGAAGTTCATGAGATGAACTTATAGATATTCTGCTCATTGATGACAAGTATGGAATCCTTGATCATGCAATGTGGCTAAAGGTTAGCAAAGGAATACTAGATCGCATATTACGGCAACACCATCTCATACATGTGACGTACAGTGAAGAGATGTGAGACATGTAATTTATACTGACTTTGGCAAGGTGTTGCCATAACTCACTATATTCGCACTAGAGCACAGTAACATGTGGGACATGTTTGAAGATCACTATGAATATGATTCAAGGGTGATTGGCTTGCAGTGCAAGTGGGAGTCTGTTGGTATGTATGCCCTGAGAGCAAATCATGGGATGATTGGTGGGATATATTAAGATTGATTTGATAAAAATCAAAGCCAAGCTTCCAATTCTTTCTGGTTCAATCATATGAGATAGTTATAGAACATATTGAATGTCTAGAGAATGACAGTAATCAATGACGTATGCCTTCAGGTTCAGGACCTAAACGATGAGATCATACAGATGCTAAGAGTTTGTACATTCTCATTATGTCCCTAGTCGGATGTCATTTTGGAAGGTAGATAGACAACAATGACACACAAGACTAGATTGTGGTGTTGGTTGATGACAGAATCTCATTAGTCATGATATAGAGATATCAAACCAAACACATAGGTACTTGTTAGAGAACAAGTGTACCGGACAGACCCATCATGAGTTTGACACATGGAACCATGACATGGTAGTCACAGTTAGTACTCACAGTGATGGTAGTGAGTGTGATTCTTTGACCTAAAATCACTACACTCAACACATGTCGTTGGACACACTTTGACATCATCAAACGCAGTCTTGAAACATGGGTTGTTATAAAGGTGATGATTGGGTGGCTTTGACACATGGGGCTTTTGAGGGGTGAGTGATAGATATGGGATTTGTCTCTCCTGAGGGAGTTTGATATTCATGGCCACTTGATGAGTAGGATTGAGAAAGGCGTGCACGCATGTGTGAATCAGTATGTGATATTGATGTCATACATATCTCTTCCAATCTACTATGAGATTAAGAAAGTGAATGAACGTTGACAGGATGACTGTTCCATGCCTCAAGTTCATTCGGGATATTAGTGACAAAGGAATTATACATTCATTGTAACACCATTCACGGATTGTAGGATTGAAAGTTGTTCTCCAACTTTCTATTTCACTTGGATAGCACTGATGTGTGACTAGGCATTGCTCTTTGCTTGTGAAGTCATAAGTGTTATGGACTTTCACTGCCAACGTGAAATGGACCTACAGTGTCACACACATAGGATTTAACCTGGAAAAGGAGTTTTGTCCACAAACAATGTTTAGATTGATTACTAAAGGAGTTTAGTAGTTCAATTAAACACTCAATCAATTGATAGCTCAGTATCATAATGTTCAAGGTGTTGGACTGATTGATTAGAGTATCAAATTGATTGAAATTGCAATTGACTAATTCTGCACAATCTGCACTCCCAACCGATCGGCTCATGTGATGAACCGATCGGCTGAGCTTGGTGAACCGATCGACTCAGGTGGTGAGTCGATCGACTCATGGACAGGGTGAAACAATCAGTTCAAGTGTTGAAACGATCGGTTCAACTGGTCCAACCGAGCAAGTTGGGAAAGTAGGATTGGTGAGAAATTTCTTTTCGTTTCACTTGCCCAATTAGATTTAAACAAGGATTGGTATTTGGTACCAATTAGAAACAAAAGAGGAAAAGTCAATCAGGAACTGAGCAGGACCATGAACCGACCGGTTCAAAAGTGAACTGACCGTTTCATGGGTCCCAACCGATCGGTTGAGGTGTCAACCGACCAACTCAGGTCCCCAACCGACCGTTTCAGAAATGAAACGATCGGTTCAGGTTACGCAGTTGGTTGTTTTTGTGGAAAATCTCGAACCCTTCTACTCTTGCTTTAGTCCCACATTGTCAGGGATAGAGCACCCTGTCCCATGACCCTCCTATATATAGGGGTATTGGGGGCTTCTCAAAGTACAACTCAGTGCAACCAGTTGCTTTGTAAAGTTGTCGTTCTCTCTGGTTTCGGTAACCGAGAGAGCCCGAGCAAGTGCTACCCGATAAGGGAGGCACAACAAGGGAAAGACAACTACAGAAAGAGACTGGTGGCAGGAGAGTGTGTCAGTGACTAGTACGCTGACAGGAGGGTGTGACTCCTTCCAATTCCTTGTGAGACAAGGAGATTGGAGTTCCAGGTGGTCCTTGTGGACTACTTTAGAGGCGGAAGATTTATGTCGCTCGGAGGATAGCTGTCAATCCTGACAGTCTTGGTGAGACCAAGAGTCGTCAGTCCTGGTGCGACTAGGAGCTGCACAGACACCATCCAAGACTGGAGGTGAAGACCGCACAAGCTGCGAGGTATTGTCGCCGAGCAAGCCTCGGGACAAGGTATGATCCCACAAACCATCCTTTCCTATTGTATAGACGTTGACGCGTTTCCTTGTTCTGGGTTTGGGAGGAGAATTTTTTGTTTCTGCTGCCTTCTCTGCCTCCCATAAAACCCAACATTTGGGATGTCCACTAGCCACTAGAAGCAATTGAGAATAAATTCTAGTCATGTGGGTGTTGCAACAGATCTATTTTTGATGTTTGCAACACTCCAACGTCTAGAGACACTTTTTCTGTGCATTTTGTACTGTAGAGTCGGTCGAGTTTCCATAAAGATAGCTCAAATGATTGTACTATATGAAAAGCTAATTTTGAGTTGTTAATTGAGTTTATCCTGGATGAAACTTGACTGATGGCTTAAAATTAGTTTGCATGTGCAAGGTGTTGGTCAATTTTATTCTGAGGTAAACTCAGTTGAACTGGGACATTTTCCAAGACCCATCCTAAGCGTCGGTCGAGTTTTTGATAGGGAAACTCGATCGATCAAATATCCTGTGATGCAATTTGGAAAATTCATTAAAATTATTATTGCTCCTAATTTTGTCTCATCTTAGTTACAAGTCCTAACATCAATACAAATAATTACAAAAATTATCCTAAGTCCTTGAGGGCTATTTCCATAAAAGTGCATTTGCATTGACTTTGGCTTGTATTGGATCAAGCTAGGAGTTGATTGAATTCATCCTTTTCATGTACCTAATACTTGAAATCAATTTCAATTAGAGAAATTAAATACATATGAATGTAATGGTTAAGTCATTATCAAAATATGGACAATGCATAATTGTTAGGTAACAAAGCACATGTAGATAGTTCCTTGAGGAAAGATTCAGTGAGCTCTAAAAATGATTTCATCGGCAGCATATTGTAGCTAAAACTACCACTCATAAGTGAAAAAGAGAGCATTGAGAGGGCATGAATATGGTTCTTACTAAAGGAATTTAAGCAAGGTGATCTCAGAAGCATACCCTCAAATGATGATCTGAAGGTTGAAAACAATCTAGTTCTGACCAAAATGAGCTATCTTCTACAAAATTGGAAGTGAACAAGATGTATTTAGGGTATGAAGAAGGTGTGTGGATGGTTGTGTTCATATAGTAGTGTCTCTGGGGAAACTTGGAAACTTCAACCAAGAGATTCAGATTTGGGGTTTCCTTGTCCAAGAGACTATGGGAATGGACCAAAGGACAGATGTGTTCATAATTGTGTCCCAAATTCACTAGAGATGGAAACATGGGTTGAGGACAAAATAAGAGAGATATCATGGGAGGAGGAGAAAGACTAGATTGTATAGTCTATGCAGAGCCAAACTCAAGGTGGAAAACATGCTAAGCATTGTTTAGTTTCGATCCAACATCCCTCAAAGAAGCCTTATATAAATGGATGTATGACATAGATGACTTCAGGAAAACTAGCAGATAACTTATGTGATGATAAGAATACAAAATTATACTTTTAATAAAATTATACCGAGTTAGATTCATATAACGATTAATATTTAAGAATCGTCTTCTCTACCTATATTGGGATAGCAAACATTATCTCACTAGGTTGAAATTCGGAACCTAGACTAATTAGGAAGCAAAGAATATGATTCTGGGCTTAGAATTTGTTTTTAACGTTGTCTTCTTTGAGTTCTAGTACAATTAGGTTTTACTCCATTATCTCAATATTAATATTTTGCATCAACAATTATTATTTAGAGTCATATTGTCCTTGTATCATTACAAAGATGGTTATGCTATATTATCTTACATGAATTTCCATATTTATCTTATTTTACCTGTTAAGTCTGTTAACTCCATGAATCCAGTATTAACCTAGATGATGGCATGTGAATTATCTCCACTTACATTAAACATCCAATTATTAGACCACTATGTATACTAGCAGCATTATATTACTTAATAATCATTCATTCACATCATAATACCAATTAAGCATATTTAAGCTCACACTAGCCATTTATGCATACTTATGTCCATCCAATTACTTAGTAATGGTATAGAATTCATTATATGTGTATCAGCAAACAAGATGACTATCACATATTTATTGAACTCATTTGTGAATTAATCCATTGTCAGGATATTATGTATGTTTTGTGTGTATTGAGACATGTTATGTGATTGACACCTAATGTTACTAATGTATAATATATGGTACCAAACATATATAGGTTATGGTTAGATAATTACAACTTAGGGTTTAGATCAACATGGTTACTATACATCACATACATCTCATCAACATGTATGAAGTCTAGGGTAAGGTTCCATATATTTAACTTGCGATCTCATTAGGGTTCACTTATCCAAAGAACAATCAGGGTCACATGCATTCATGGTTAGGGTTTCATTTAATTTATTCATGCCACTTGCATTAAAAGTTCATTAGGATACAAGCATATATATCTAACAAGGGTCTATGTCAACGTGGTTACTATAAATCACATACATCTCATCAACATGTATGAAGTTTAGGGTTAGGTTCCATATATTTAACTTGCGATCTTGTTAGGGTTCACTTATCCAAAGAATAGTCAAGGTCACATGCATTCATGGTTAGGGTTACATTTAAGTTATTCATGCCACATGCATTAAAAATACATTGGGATACAAGCATATATCCTTAACCTTGTTAGGACAATTATAAATATCAAGCACATTATCATCCTAAGCTTGAAAATAGGGTTTCTAGAGTTAGGATCATCGAATCTTGGTATGTTACAATATCCACTTATGAGAAATAAGTTACTTATCCTCACATATATACAAAATAGCCAATTATCAATATTGTACATTAATTAAGCACATTCTATACATATAAACTATTTATGAGTATTTATTCACATCAAAGTACTTATTAATCATAATAAAATCATTATATGTGTATTAGTGAACAACTTTTTTGTGTGTTATATTGCTTGTGAACTTGACTTACATGTTCAGTATTATTTAGGATATTGAGTTTGTCTTTGAGTGTATTAATATATGTTTTGTTGTTAAAATACCTAATGTCACTAATGTATCATATATAGTACCAACCAATTATAAGTTGGGTTAAATCATTCCAACTTAGGTTTTAGGTCACCATGCATACCATCATCACATACACATCAATAGCATGTACAATATCCAGGTCTAGGTTTGACATATCTAACTTAATCATCACATTAGGGTTTCTAAATCCATAGCATGGTCATGGTCATATATTTCCTAATTTGGATTCACATGTTGAGTTACTCTTTGAATGTATATTATATGTTCATTATGGTAAAAGTAAGTGTATAGGGTATGTTTCTAACCTCATTTGGACCATAGGATTAGGGTTTCTAAAGTAAGGTTAGGTAGTGTCACGATCTCTATTTCATACACAATACAAACATAACTGAAGCATTTCCTTACATAGGAGATCATGTCAAAATTGTGACATGGTACTATAAATAAGAAAAAATCATAGAAACTAAAAGCATCCACTTGTAATGTCTTAATACATGTATAAAAAAAAGATTGAATGTCCAACAACCTAAGAACATGAAAAGACACCTAAAATATACATGAACATAAAGATAAACTAGAGGATCACTCTAAAACGGCATGCCACCAGTGTTGGATCCAAAATATTCAAGAACTACACCTCCTACTGCTATTGATGCTACGAATATTGTTAGCATTGTCCACCTCCTATGTGCATCCACACATAGCCATGCATTTGACAAACCATTATAAGTGGTTGGGTACCAGTATAGCTTAAAGTTGATATGAGCATGCATAAACATTTATAATGTCTTTAGGATTCATTCTTAACTTAATTACACATTCCTATTAGGACACCTATGATGCATATAGTTTGTACAACAAGTTCACTAGGTAATATGATTCCCTAGTGTTTAACCTTTAAAGAGGAAATCAATGCAGTACAGTAAAGGTGTCTAACCCATGAGATAACATGATTAAAAAATTCATTTTAGGCTATTAGTAAAAGTAATATTTAAAATTTGGTTGTTGAGGGAGATTATAACTAAACTAAGAAATAAAAATTGCAATAGTAAAATTGATTTAATTGAATTAATAAAAATATAGTGGGGGTCTGGGGTTTCACCCAGATTGACCATGTATTTTTTTTAATTTATTCAACTCCGTAATTTATTTATTTAGATAAGGACAAAGAGGATTTTTGTCCTTGAAAAATGCAAATCTCGCAAGGTCCAAACTTCCCACAAATCTAGGATCAAGCCATTTTTTATTCATTGTTCAACCGTCTAGTAAACCCCGTCTAGGGTCTCATTAAGAGTCTTATGAGTTTCATTTGGTGTTCCAACATGGGAATCTAAGATTTCATCTCCAAGGATAAATCTAAGAAGAAAAATAAATTCATAGATCATAGAATTCCATCTGGAATCTCATCAGGAGTCTATGGTTTCATTTAGCATTTTAGTCATAGGATCTAGGATACCATCACACAAGATTATAACCACTTAAACATAAATAATCAAACTATAGAAAAGAAGATAGATCAGAAGAAAACCCATCTAACCAATAGAAATCATAAAGTCAGATACAATTAAAATAAGATATCAACTATGGGGATACACCATAAGCCTCAAAATGAAGGTTTTACCCGTTCATGTTAGAAACAAACATAGAAGTACATATAGGGATAGAAAGAGTCATTTTACCAGAATCTAGCAACAATAAAGCTATCTTTGTGAGGATGTCAGTGGATCCTTCTTTCCTTCCTTGCTTTGTGCACCAAAAAGAGGCTCTAATATGGCTGACTATGGGCTGCCTTTTAAGAATGAAGGTTGTCTTGTAATTATAGTCAAAGATGCCTCACATTTGATTGTGCCACCTAAAATATGAAGAGTCATGATAAGTCAAGTCTTGAATTATCAAATACCAAACAAAATTGGCCTGGCATCTTTTTCAATATTAAATACCTTTATTAGATAGATTTCCAATTGATTCATTGATAGTTTTGTGCTTGATCAAAGTAATTTAATTATATTCTTTCCACCATACAAAATCATATGGTCATGGCTTGTTGCTTTTATTGGCCACACTAGTACAAAAATGATATATAACATCACATTTGATGGTGTCAGTTAATCATAAAAAACTAACGCCATAGACCAACGACATGGGCTAAATACTACAACCATCACCAATATGTGAAGTTTGGACGATTTACAAAAGACGGGTACTGCTTTTACTATAACGTCGATTTATTTGCCAAAAAACTGACGTCTAAAATTACCCACGAAATACAATTTTCTAGGAAACAAATTGCCTCCAAATTTTCAATATGGCATCGGTTGTATAGAAATCAAAGACACAAGTTTTGCACCATCCCCACAAATTTTTTTATCCCTTATTAGTTGTCAATTCTTTGTCAACAACTGACGACTAATCACCCTTCGCGAGACAAAATTTATTCCCTCATTAGTCATCGGTTTTTGACAAAGAACCAACGACTAGGTGTTTTTGTGTGTTGTCCCCATGAAAATATTTCCCCCCCAATTTGCTCTTCAGCATCGGTTTTTGTTAGGGAACCGACAACTATGGTAAAATTTTTTTTTTTTACAATGTGAATAGACGTCGGTTGTGTACCTAGAAACCGAAGACTAAAACCCTAACCAAGTGCACATTTTTGTGTTTAAAATTTCACTTAGTTGTCAGTTTTTCACATGTGACCGACGTGTATGGTTATTAGGCATTAGTTTTGGCAAACTACCAATGACCAAAGGTAACCTAATACCACCCATGTGAAACAGACTCTTCCTCTTTTTTGTTTCATCGCAATTTTCATTAGGGTGATTCTGCAATCGCCCATCATCTCCCTCCTCCACACTGTTGGCTTATTGATTCCTCATCGCCACCGTCGTCACACCATTGGCTTGCTGGCTACTGAGGAGCTGTTGTGGAGCTACTGCTGCTGAGGAGCCGCCGGTGAGGAGCTCTGCTGGGAGGATGCCGCCGTTGATGAGCCTCTCTATTGGGAGGATGCCACCAATGGTGAGGAACTCTGTGCCGACGTAGGGTGAGACACTCTGCTAGGAGGACGCCACCGTCGGTGAGGAGCTCTGCTCTCACTACCTCCAGAGCTCGGCCCTGACATGGGGACATTGGAGCTCACCGACTTCTTAAGCTTCTACTTCCCCTTGTTCTAGGTAGGTTTGATATCCCCAAACATCTCCCCCTATATTGCAATAAATATTAATGCATGTTTGAGCCATGAATTGAATTTAACAAATATTTGAACTATATCTTAACTTGATAACAATGAAATGTGACCTAATGCGCATGTTGTTATATTTTGATACCTAATATTGTACACATTTCACCCTAATCTTGTATTAACTATATTGCTCAAATCTTGTAATCAATCTATCTAAAATAGTAAAATCCTAATATTGGATCTATGATTTTGTAGTGATGTGTCACCCTAACATCTACATGAATCCATATTTTATGATGTAGATTGATGATGATAATGCATGAGCTACTTTGAAATTTGGAAATCAATTATTAATCTCTCCCTCCCTAAGTCATAACTAATTTATGTGTAATGATTATCTTGATGATGAACATGCATGGACATTAGAGATGTTGAAATCAATGTTATAGAATATGGTACCTAGATTAAATGATGTTACATGAAACCTAGTATATGAACGATGAAACTAGGATTGTAGGTATAGGAATGACAAAATACATGTATTTTGTTGGCCTAGAAACTTGTCTGAGATATACTCATTAGGAGTAAATCTTGGATAGTCCCATGTTTGGGACTATTCTTGAACACATAATCTCACTTAGGATGTAAGTGTATAATGTATATTTAGTTTTCATGATGTTTTGTTAGCACTTCCCTGTTTGTTCTCTAAGTACATATGTTGGTGGGCATTTTCCCATGTACATCGGTGTACTTGGAGAACTGTGGGAAAATGTTGCCAAAATTTTCTTGAAAACCGAATACACATTATACACTTACTAGTGAGAATAGGTGTTCAAGAATGGGATAGGTGGTACACATTTATTATATATAATTCCCTAATCTTTTCACCCTAAACCCTAATCTTTTAATGCTAAACCCTAATATATACTTGTTCTCTCTTTGATCATAGAATTGATAGATCATGGATGTCCATTCCAAATCGCTGCACCCCAGAATTTATTACTGGTCTTGATTAGTTTATTATATTTGTAGAGGATCATAGGAACCAACCTGGAGATATGTTCTATTGTCCATGCAGGCATTGCGGTAACAACTTGAAAGTCATCACTGGTGACGAAATCAAAATTCAAGTAATGTGCAATGGGATTTAAAAGGATACAAAATGGTACTGGCATGGAGAGATTTCAAACCTAAAATTAGTAGATGTCGATAGCAGTTCTTGTGTGGAAGAAGAAATTGCCTCCGATGACATAGATGTGAACAAACTGGTTCCAATAGACAGCGTTGATGAGATGTTGGATAGTTGTGGGGTAGAGCATGCCGATCCACCTCCCCCATTTAGGAACATTGTGCATGATGCTGAGAGACCATTATACACAGGTTGTACTAAGTTTATGAAGCTTAGCGTTGTGTTGAGATTGTATAAGCTGAAGGCTAAAATAGATGGAGTGATAAAAGCTTCACGTCATTGTTGTCTTTGTTGAAAAAAATTCTTCCTGAAGGAAACGAGCTTCCAATCTCAACATATGAGTTAAAGAAATTATTGTGTTCAATGGGAATGGAAGCTAAGAAGATGTATGCATGCCTGAATGATTGTGTATTATTTCAAAAGGACTATATGGATTTGAAAGATTGTCTAAAATGTGCGGCATCATGGTATAAAATGATGACTTCGGGGAAGTCCAAAACTGGTTCTCCTTCCAAGGTGATGTGGTATCTACCTATAATACCGTAGTTTCAACGCTTGTTTGCAAATCTGATAGATGCAAAGAATTTGAGTTTGCATGCAGAGGTTAAGAAAAATAATGATGGGAACCTACGACATTTGTGTGATTCCCCACAGTGGAAGAAGATTGATTTATTGTACCCTGAATTTGGTGAAGAAGTCAGGAATCTAAGACTTGGGCTTTGTATCGATGGGATGAATCCATATGGGACATTGAGTAGCCAACATAGCACTTGGCATGTTATGCTTATTATATACAATCTTCCTCCCTCGTTGTGTATGAAAAATAAGTACGTTATGCTCTCGTTGTTGATATCGGTCCCTAATCAACCTGGAAATGATATCGATGTTTATCTTGAACCTTTGGTTGATGACTTAAAGAAACTCTAGGGTGAAGATGTGATGACCTATGATGCTTCACATAGAGAGACATTTCATTTGCATGCTATGTTTTTTTTGCACTATTAATGACTTTCCAGCATATGGGAATTTGTATGGATATAGTGTAAAAGGATTTAAAGAGTGTCCTATATGTGAAGAGAACACTGATTCAATATGACTAAAACATGGCGGCAAGACTGTATATCTTGGTCAATGAAGGTTTCTTCCAAAATTCCATCCATACCGAAGGTTGTGTAAAGCGTTCAATGGATGGAATGAGGAATGAAGTGCGCCTAAACCTATACTAGGGGAGGTTGTTTATGATAGAGTAAAAGACTTTGTCAATGAATTTGATAAGGGATCACAATGTACCCTACCCACACAAAGTGGAAAATCTTTATTCAAGAAGATGTCAATATTTTGGGGTCTTCCTAATTGGAGTTTTTTGGCAGTTAGGCATTGTATCGATGTCATGTATGTTGAGAAAAATGTTTGTGATAGCGTCATTGGGACTCTGTTGAATATACCAGGTAAGACTAAAGATGGGATCAAATATAGAATGGACCTATGTGAAATGGGAATAAGGACAAAATTAATAGAAGTAGTTAGTACTGATCGAAGAACAAATTTACCTCCTACTTGTTACACATTGTCTAGAAAGGAGAAGAAAGCTTTTTGTGAGTATTTGGTTAATGTTAAGGTACCAAAGGGTTACTCTTCCAACATCTGTAGATTGGTATCAAAGAAAGATCTGAAGCTAATACATCTTAAATCTCATGATTGTCACACTCTGATGAAACAATATTGCCCATGCCCATTCCATCTATACTGCTGAAGCATGTAAGGTTTGCAAAACACCAGACTTTGTTTCTTCTTTAATAGTCTATGCAGCAAAGTTATTGATCCAAAGAATATCGATAAGTTGCAAAGAGAAGTGGTTGTAACCCTATGTCAGCTTGAGATGTATTATCCTCCTTCAATCTTTGATATCATGCAACATCTTGTTGTCCACTTGACTAGGGAAGTGAAAATATTGGGACCAATTTTCTTGCATTGGATGTATCCTTTTGAACGATACATGAGCGCCTTTAAAGGTGATGTTTGAAACCGTTATCGGCCTAAAGGGAGTATTATTGAGGGTTATATGGCAAGAGAGGTTATGGATTTCTGCAATGACTTTCTGAGTGGTAATGGTGCTCCTATAAATGATAAAAATATTGAGGAGTATTCTGGTAAAGGGATTTTAGGATCACAGATGAAAGTAATCAGCCGTGATCTGTTGGAACAAGCTCACTTGTATATTTTACACAACATCAATGAAGTGAGTGTTTATATCATAGAACATACCAATTTCATCAAGAAACAATATCCTCAAGCCAATTCATTGTGGCTTGCTAGAGAGCATAACAAGACATTTATTAAGTGGTTTGAAGATAAAGTCTTACATCAACTATCTCAAACACCAAATAATACTGCTGAAAATATCAAATGCCTTTCCTTTAAACCAAAAATGAATGTTATGTCTTATGAAGGGTTTGACATAAATGGGTTCTCATATTGCACAAAAGCGTCAAGATGATAAGAGCGTCGTCCAAACTAGTGGGGTCACCCTTCAAGCATCTTCATTGTTTTTTTTCTAGTGCGAAAGATAAGAGTCCACGTGAAGCCAAAATGTCATACTATGGTCTCATTGAAGACATATGGGAGTTTGACAATGTAGATTTGAGAATTCCGCTCTTTAAGTGTAATTGGGTTGATAACACTGAAGGAGTTACAGTGGATGAATTGAGTTTCACATTAGAGAATTTTGAAAAGATTGGGGACAAGGGTGAACCATTTATATTGGCATCACAGGAGAAACAACTATTTTATATTGATGATCCTGCAAATGAAAAATGGTCAGTTGTTCTTCATGGTAAAAGACAGTTTATTGAAGATCTTATAGGTGAAGAAGACTACTATGATAAGTATGATGACTCCAGTCCATTCTAAGTTGGGTTGCCAACACCATATATTGAAGCTAACAATGACTTAAATGTGCCTGGAGATCACACAGAAAGAATGTTAATTGATAAAAGATCTCAATATTAGAGGCATGTTTTTTTATTTTTTTTTAAATGTTACATGTTTTTTGTATGTTAAATGTTAAATGTTTGATTGTTCTTTGTATGACACTTTTAGATGGTTGACCATGAGTATGATGATCGTGTTGATGATTACCATGAGGGTGAGCAACCGCCTCACAATGTAAGATTTATAATATATCCTATATCTAGCTATATATATGTCCATTTATAAGTTATATCCTATATGTGTTTTTTAGTCAATTTTTAGGTTGATGATGTAACCCCTGAAAACCTCGTGACACTTGATGAGCTGAAAAGAAATTGAAAAAATTAGGGGCATCACTATGATGAACAAGTTACTACAACAAAGGGGTAATGTACCACAATTGGTTGTAGATTTTGATCATGTAGGAAATCCAGTTGGGGTCAACCACAGCTCATTTGTTTCATATATTGGGGTTCATTCTAGCAGCCATTATGGTGTAAATGTATAATCTTGGCATACAATTTTTAAAGGGAAGAAAGACTTAGTATGGAAAGACCTATGTGTGAGATATTATCATTTGAAATTCTATTTTTACAGTTATTTAGAATTATATTTTTTAGAATACTCTATTAAATATATAAAAATTTGCAAAATATATTTGAACTGGATGAAAACCTACATCGTAAAAAGGTGATGCAACAATGTGGGAGGATCCTAAGGAACTGTAGGATAACTCTCAATCGACAATACATACAAGATGCTGATAGGAGGAAGAATTTAGCCCTTGAGCAATGGAACTACTTGGACCCAACTGAGTGGAAGGTGTTTGTTTCCAAGAGAAATACTAATGAATTCAAGGTATTAAGCGTCACTCCCACTTTAATTAATATACATTCTTATGAATTCACCTATTCACGATTGACCTTGATTGTTACTAACCAATTCAATGTGATTACTAACAAGGCTATGCGCGATGCTCAAAGAGGAAGGCATGCACTAAATGTGCATGACCACATGATGGGTCCAGGTGGGTATGCAACTCTTCACCAAAAACTATAGACGTCTTTTGTTCAGCAACCTACTGCTCCCAATACTGAGATTGGTGAGTCCTCTACTATTACTCTCGTACCTCTGCATTGCCATGATGTGTGGATAGCTGGGAGGCAAAACAAAAAAGGAGATATAACCTACCCCACAACTATTGAGGTTGCTACAAAAATGGTAAAATTCAACTCTCGAAGCAATTAGTATTGATGATTGTTATGTTTATTTACCAGTTTCTATTGATGATGATTAGCGGGAGATTCACGAGCAGAGGAAGAAAGGCACGTGCATCCCTAAGGACACCAGGGATGAATTGACAGTTGTTCTCGGTAATCTAGAGCATCCTAGATGTGTTAGGGTTGTAGGGGCTGAAGTGGGCCTAAGAGTGTTCTTTGGACCATCACAACACAAACATATCCAAAAAGGGGGACTTTCAAAAGCTGAGGTAACCTACTCTTTTTTTAAAATGTTATTGGAAAGGGAATTCATGAATCAAAAAGCATTTCTTATGGCCATGTATAGGTAGATGAGTTAGTTGATAAAAGAGTAGATGAGTTAGTTTATAAGAGAGTCCAGGAAGCAGACCAAGTGGTAGGCATCTCAATCTGCCACTCCAATCGTACATGTGGCATGCCACTCTTCCCCTACAATAAAGGTGGTTGGGAGTGATCCTGTAGAGGTGGTTGGGAGTAATCCTTTAGACCCACCACCTAGCACATCTATTGTAAGTATTTTAGTGACATAGTAGCTAGACTTTTCAAGAGGATATGTTTATTTATGTATATAACAAACTCTAGGTAAATTTGTAGGGGTTGAAGTCATTGCTGGATAAATTGGACATTATGATAAATCCCTTTGTTTCGATGATGACAAACATTTCAGTCTTTTTGATCTAACGTGCTACTTGAGTGTTGCAGGAATAAGGTGGATGACAAAGCTCTAGGGAATCTATATGCTTGAATGATTGTAAATGTCATGAAATGTAATCAATTGTAAACTTGTACAAATATATAATGTACAAGTACTTAGATTTCATGTAAATCAAGCGTTAGATTCTCCCTAGCTAAACATCACATTTAGATAGGTCATCCCATTCACATAAGTGTCACATATGCACACTCATACACACACTTAGTGCTTTAATTGAAAAATTGAAACAGGGTCAATCTCGGTCGACTAACTCCTCGACCGAGACACTCTCGGTCGACAATCTTCTTGACCGAGAAAGACCCAAGTAGCCGTTAGACACATCTGACAAGGTAGTTGGCAGTTTGAGATAAACGTTGCAAAACACTTGATTCAGAGAACCTGTCGGTCGACAAAAGTTCAACCGAGTAGGTGTCTCGGTTGACCATTTCTCGACCGATATGGACTCTGACAGCAACTGCAGAATTAATTAATTAGCCATTGCTAAAGCAACAAACTTGTACCTAACGGCTAGTTAAGCACTTAGAAACCCCTAGAAGGTGTCTACAACGTCCTTAAGCACTTGTAGGACATTCCTATAAATAGGACATGCCTTAGGACACCTAAACGCACTTGTTACACTTGAGAAATCTTTGAGCATACTTTGAGCAACCTGTTTGTGAGCAAATTGAGCATAGTGACAATTGGCTACTTCTTCTCTTAGCTCAAAATTTGTGTCCTATAGGCTAGCATCTCCTATCCACTGCAATTACATTTCCATACACTTTGGTTAGGAGATCTACACGCTTGATCTAGGCAAATCAAGCCTTGTGCTACAAAAGGATAAGTTGTAATTTCCTTTTTCCTTTCTTGTTCTCTATTATTGTTTGTACTCTCCTGGCTACTCCTAGGATGGAAGTTGCGGATTGGAGAGGTTGGAGATCTTCTTGGTGAAGAAGGGGACCTTGAGCTACTTCAAGAAGGTTGGTGCAACGGGAGGTTACTTCTAGAGAGGAAGGCTACTTCAAGGGGGAGCTTGGAGTTACTTCAAGAAGGCTACCTCAAGTTGGTGCATCTACTTCAAGTGAAGGTTGTTCAAGGGGTGTAAAGAAAGTATTGTATTTTATGTAAATCCTTGTGAAGGTAATAAAATTAATACTTTCAAAATCCCGGTTGGGTAAGCAATCGGGTAGTGGACTGACAACTTTAGTATTTGATAAATTTGGAACCACTCTAAACACCTGTCTCCTTCTTCCATTTTCAATTGTGGTTGTTTTGAGTTAAATAATTGTTAAAATATTTACAAACTCTATTCACCCCCCCCTCTAGTGTTTTTCAATTGGTATCAGAGTAGGCTTCAAGGAACCCTAACAAGGTCTTGAAGAATGGGTGACGGGGTGCTTAACAACCTTAACCTTGAAGGGACACTTGTTGTTAGGCCTCCAATGTTTGATGGAACAAACTACACATATTGGAAGAGAAGGATGCAGTTCTACTTTCAAGGCATAAGTTGGGATCTATGGAGAATGGTGTCAACCCCTTATGAGCTACCTCAAATGGAATATGCAGCTTGGGACACCAATACGGTAAAATCAGCTCAAATGAATGCAAAGGCTGTAAGTATTCTTTATTGTTCAATTTCAGTAGGAGAATTTAATAGAATATCAAACTGTGAAACAACCTATGAAATATGGCATAGACTTTCTATAACTTATGAAGGGACAGTTCAAGTTAAGAATTCCAAAGTTAGTATGCTTAAACAAAAGTTTGAACATTTCCATATGGATCCAAATGAATCTATTAGTGAAATGTATGCAAAATTCTCTTCTATTGTAAATGGTTTAAATGCCTTAGGTAAAGTTGTTCTTGAGGAAGATCAGGTATCAAAGATTCTTAGATCACTTCCTCCCAAATACAAGCCCAAAGTGACGGCCATTGAAGAAGCAAATGACCTCACCCGACTAAAGATGGAACAACTCATTGGCAACCTAGAAGCTCATGAGGCAACGTTAGAAGAGGAAGAAAGAAGAGAACGTGAACGTCAACAAGGCAAAAAGAAGGACATTGCATTCAAAGCATCAACCAAGGACACTCATGACACAAGTGAAGATGATAGTGAAGAAGAAACTCTCATTGTAAATGGTAAGCAATATAAAGTTTTAAAACTAATAAAACTTCTAGTGTTTCTTCTTCCAGGTGCTTTGAATGTGGCAAAAAGGGACACATGAAAGGTGATTGTCCAAAACTCAAGAAAGGGAAGAAATCATCTCACAAAAAGAAAGAAAGAGCATATAAAGTTGCATGGGATGATTCAAGTGATGATAGTGGTGATGGAAAAGAAGAAGTAGAATGCCTCATTGCTACAACAAATGAAGACGAAGAAGAGGTAAGTCTTTATGATCTACCAAAAGAAGATCTAATTTCTAGTCTTCAAGATACTCATGAGAAATATATTGAGTGCAAGAAGAAACTTAAGAAATCAAATAAAGTAAATGGTGATTTAAATGTTAAACTTCTTGCTCTTGTATCCGAAAATGAAAATCTCAAAAAGGAAAATGAAGATTATGATTTTAAGTTAAAATCGGTAGAAGCTAATTGCAATCTTCTTTCCTTAGAAAAGTTAAACTTGCAAACTCAAGTGAATGATCTTCAGAAACAACCTGTTCTATGTTCACATTTAGATTATGATGAGGGTGTCAAAGAAAGAAACTCTCTAGTATCTGATTTAGATCAAGCAAAGAAAGATATAAACAAGAAGATGGATGATATTACTAAGTTACAAAGAAATGTAAACGAGTTAAGAGGAAATGACATGTTTGAAAATATTCTGAAAATTTCCTCTAGTTATAATGGAAGAAAAGGATTAGGATATGATCCAAGGAGAAATAAACCCAAAAGAGTTAAAGCATCCAAGACTAAGATTATGTTTGTACCTAGGAACACAATTCCTAGAAAGAGAAATGAAGTTAACTCTATTAGTTGTCATTATTGCATGCGTCTTGGACATTATTCATTTTCATGCCCATATAAGAAAAAGAATGATGATTTAGCTTGGATTCCTAAAACTTAGTAGCTTAAAATTAACTAGTTGAGATTTGACCTAAACTGATTCTTGATATACAAATGTCATATCTCAACACAATCGAGCTCTAACTTGCATAATCTTATTTTGCTTGGAATAAATTAACAGTTCTGAAAATATTCCAGAAACTTTGTCGGTCGAGAATCTGTCGACCGAGTGAACCTCGGTCGAGAAATTGTCGACCGAGCATGTCACTGATTTCCAGTCTGCTGTAAAATTGCTGAATTTTTTTAATTGATCAAATTGCTATCTATTTATGATTACTGACTGTATATATTTTGGAAATCATCCCTGAAAACTTATATGAGATTAATTTGGTTTATTCTCTAAATGATTTAAGTCAAAACTGAAATTATTCTTAGCTTAATAAAAAGGAAATTTCTGTTTTATGCATGGATCCTTGATGATACATAGGCAAGCAAAATAATTCAATGATGATATGTCTCTTAGAAATGCTTGCAACACATAAGATAAAAATTTCTCAATTGGCATCTTTAAAAGACTTGAGATATTAATCGTTCTTTCATTTTTAAGAAGATGTTTTCATATTGAGTATCACTAAACATATGAGTGCTTAAATTGGAAATCTGCAATTTTTGCCTCTTGGTTGAAATAAAAATTTGACCAAGGGGCGCTATGGTCGTAGTCAAGGACGACCTGAAATAAGCTTTGACAAAATGCTTATTGGACATCATTTTATTATACTTAATCTTAGTATACGTTTGATAAAGGTCAAAATCAAAATTTAAAATCATCTATGACCTTAGAAGCTTTAAATTGCTTTAAATGGTAAGATTAAGGGGGGCTCATACAAACAAATTTGATTATTTGATTAAGAAGCTTACAAAAACATTATAAACATCATTTGGAGCTTGTTACGACCTTAATATTTTTACTCTTGGTTATGAAGAAATCTATGAATTTCATAAAAATGATATATCTTGTACTTAAAGGAACTCTCTAAACAAATCAGGGCTTAACATCCCTTGCATTTGGATGGAGACATTTTTATATACTCTAAGATTAAATGATTCTCATTTGATTTTCAGGGCTTAACATCCCTTGATAGATGAGAAATCAATATACATTCATCATAAGCTTAGGGGAATCTCATATCATTTCAAGGCTTAACATCCTTTGCAAATGATTGAGAAACAAATTGTGGCTAAATTAGACAAAAATGCTATTAAATCCATATTCCTAATAGAATATCTATTTAAGGGGGAGCATAGTATAAAATTAAGGGGGAGAAGAAATATAACATATTCAACCTGGATATCTTTTTGAAATGACAAAGGGGGAGAAAAGAATATAAAATCACAAATATAAAATAAAAAATATAAATGAGTTTCATCTTGATGACCAACACTCACTTGTAAAACAAGAATGGCTACAAAAGGTAATCTTCAGGTATGAAACTCACATGCTTTATATTTCCTTATTTCATATTTAGGAAATGTTTGTCATCTTCAAAAAGGGGGAGATTGTTAGATAAATTGGACATTATGATAAATCCCTTTGTTTCGATGATGACAAACATTTCACTCTTGTTGATCTAACGTGCTACTTGAGTGTTGCAGGAATAAGGTGGATGACAAAGCTCTAGGGAATCTATATGCTTGGATGATTGTAAATGTCACAAAATGTAATCAATTGTAAACTTGTACAAATATATAATGTACAAGTACTTAGATTTCATGTGAATGAAGCGTTAGATTCTCCCTAGCTAAACATCACATTTAGATAGGTCATCCCCTTCACATAAGTGTCACATATGCACACTCATACACACACTTAGTGCTTTAATTGAAAAATTGAAACAGGGTCAATCTCGGTCGACTAACTCCTCGACCAAGACACTCTCGGTCGACAATCTTCTCGACCGAGAAAGACCCAAGTAGCCGTTAGACACATCTGACAAGGTAGTTGGCAGTTGGAGATAAACGTTGCAAAACACTTGATTCAGAGAGTCTGTCAGTCGACAAAAGTTCGACTGAGTAGGTGTCTCGGTCGACCATTTCTCGACCGAGATGGACTCTGACAACAACTGCAGAATTAATTAATTAGCCGTTGCTAAAGAAACAAACTTGTACCTAACGACTAGTTAAGCACTTAGAAACCCCTAGAAGGTGTCTAGAACGTCCTTAAGCACTTGTAGGACATTCCTATAAATAGGACATGCCTTAGGACACCTAAACTCACTTGTTACACTTGAGAAATCTTTGAGCATACTTTGAGCAACCTATTTGTGAGCAAATTGAGCATAGTGACAATTGGCTACTTCTTCTCTTAGCTCAAAATTCGTGTCCTATAGGCTAGCATCTCATATCCACTGCAATTACATTTCCATACACTTTGGTTAGGAGATCTACACGCTTGATCTAGGCAAATCAAGCCTTGTGCTACAAAAGGATAAGTTGTAATTTCCTTTTTCCTTTCTTGTTCTCTATTATTGTTTGTACTCTCCTGGCTACTCCTAGGTTGGAGGTTGTGGATTGGAGAGGTTGGAGATCTTCTTGGTGAAGAAGGGGACCTTGAGCTACTTCAAGAAGGCTGGTGCAACGACATGTTACTTCTAGAGAGGAAGGCTACTTCAAGGGGGAGCTTGGAGTTACTTCATGAAGGCTACCTCAAGTTGGTGCATCTACTTCAAGTGAAGGTTGTTCAAGGGGTGTAAAGAAAGTATTGTATTTTGTGTAAATCCTTGTGAAGGTAATAAAATTAATACTTTCAAAATCCCGGTTGGGTAAGCAACTGAGTAGTGGACTGACAACTTTAGTATTTGCTAAAGTTGGAACCACTCTAAACACCTGTCTCCTTCTTCCATTTTCAATTGTGGTTGTTTTGAGTTAAATAATTGTTAAAATATTTAAAAACTCTATTCACCCCCCCTCTAGTGTTTTTCAGTCATGTCATCTAAAATTGAAAGAATTCATCATTGCATAGGGTGAGGCTTACCCACACATTCCAGGGTACAAGATTCATGGCACTCTAGTACCCAATGGTGTGGTTCGTGTGAGCCTGAGGCTTGTGTTCACTACTTGGAGGTAGCATCCATTGCCATATGCCCACCCAAATGCTGACACGCTTGGTGAAGCAGAAGGTGGAGGGCTCTTTTAGCTCGAAGTGGATGTCATCTATACTAATCATGTATGGTAAATTTATACATGACAGTTCATATGAAATTATATATACAGGACAAAGGGAAGAAACCCGCTATAGCTCATCCTCCTCCACCTCCACCTCTTCCTGAAGTACCTAGTTGGCTTGCAAAGGACCTATACAACTCGTTAGGTCCTCAATGCAGGGGTATGGCAATATGGATAGGTGAGCATCCCAAAAATTGTCCTATGATTGTTTCTATTAAGGAGTAGGTTGCAGGCCAAGCATATGATAATAATATATTTATATAAGATATTTTGGATTTGTTTACTTATGCTTGGCTGAATACATCAATGATAGAACTATGGATATGGTGAGATCTTGTTTATATATCTATATACTTTGGTTTATATATGGTGATCTATTTTCTTATATATTAATGCATACATAATTTATGTTTTACAACCACTTACATAGGGTCTGTATAGAATTTTCATTTACCCATGTGGGATTTTTAATTCCATCCTTGATCAGTCATGTACATAAACACCCTTCATCATTTACCTTATATTGCTTTATCGCTTTTAAAAAATTTGGTAAAGCAAAGAAGAGCGTGATAATAGCTCCATTCAATGTTGAGTAAGTTTACTTTTCTTATATTTGGACTTAAGAAAATTAAATTTTATTTTAGATTTTGAGTTATATATTTTTAACTTTCTTATCTCTAGTGGTAAGCATTAGGAGTTAGTGGTTGTTGTCCCCAAGACATTGATTTTTTATTATCTAGACCCTGAGGGGAAGGAATTAGATAGTTCAGGACACACAATGAAAAGGCCATTATTCATGTGAGAAATTGTTTATATTTATATCCGTTAACATCTATTATAACATTAGTATTTAGTAATGCAATTTAATGTGTTACATTAATGTGTAGGGCTTTAAAAGATTTCAAAAAAGCTAGAGGAGACATGGGCAAGCAAAAGAAATCATTAGTCTGGGAGAATGTGAAAGTAGTTTCCTGACTCCAATGCATATATTATTTATGTGAACTATGCTTATTTTTATTTATTAACATTTTATAGGATGAAACTTATAGTGTGATGTACAAGATAACAGATGGGCATGTGCATACTACATGATGCAGTTATGGACCTAATTGTCAAATATGTTGCACAAGAAATTGAAAACATACAACATGTATTATACAGTCTTGATCATCATATATAAGTATAGTCTCATTAGATAATATGAAAACATCAAACTAATTAATTATATATATACGTCATTCTCTTTGCAAGTTTTTAAAACTAGTGACTTCATTATAGGGGAAAGTTATTAGATGTATGTGATCCCTAATCGATGGAACAATTAGATGACATCAGAGAGCAATGGGCAAAAGCCTTTGAAATGGAGGCAATTTTTTATTATAATTGGGGTAGTGAGGATGATAAATAATGACATTTATAAACTTTTATGTCATTATTGTTTAAGTATTTTATGACATTTCAAAACTTTGAAAGACAAGCTTATATGTACATGTGTGACTGACTTTTTTTAATTGTCTTATTGAAATTTAATCTGTATACATGTGTGTGAATGTGAAGATTTTTTTGAGAAAATGTGCTTCTAGATGTCTGTGAATGTGAAAATGGTTGAATGAATGGAACTGCATGTCTGCACATGTGTGTGAATGTGAAAATGGTTTAATGAATGGAGCTGTAGGTTTCTACATGTGTGTGAATCATGTGAATGAATTAGTTGTGTTTCTACATGTGTGTGCATAACATGATGTATATATAATCTAGATCATCTTGTACTATTGTAGGTTTGTGGCTTGTTGTTAGATGAAATCAAAGGATGCTATAAATCTATAGTTGAAAACTGAACTACATGTTCTGCATCCTACTGACCAGTCAAACAGCAAGCATGCAAGCTAATAAAAAATAATACATAGTCAAAAGTTATTTAAAAAAACCGTCACCCAATGTCAACGGCGTCGGTTAAATATAGAAAACTGACATGTATGCTCTAACTCGAGCCAAAAAAAAAATTTTGAGCATGGAGATAAGAGTATGTTACTAATTAAAAAACTGACGACTATACCAGATTTTTTTTTGTGATATGGTGATAGGCGTCAGTTTTCTAAGACATAACCGAAGCCTATGGTCCTAATAGTGTCGTTTCTTTTTTTGGTTGCAATTGGAGCCAGATCTAAGTCATCAGTTCTGGAACTGATGATGTACGATTATACCTTTAGTGTCACCCACTTGGGTGTCGCTTGAAAATTGACGTAAAAAGCCCATTTTAATTGATTTTGAGTTTGTATGCAAAATATATGACATATTGGTGTGGGATATATATCTGGCACTACGGGGAGTTGTGCAAACATTTTCCCAGAGTATTTTTGGGAGTTTTTGATCTTTGAAGTGAATGGGTACAATTGAACTGTTTTCCTACAAAATCCAAACTAAAGCAAGTAATTCCTAAAAATGGGAAATAACAATATAATATCTCTAAGAAGTGATCTAAAATATGCAATAAAAATAGATGAATATATGTTCATCAATTACCCCCATATGTCATTCTCACATGCTATTTATTCTGGATTTTTATGCACTTATTGTTTATTTTGATATCATTTGTGCATTATTTATCTTCATTATCCAGTGACACTTAATTTCATAAAATAGATATATTTTTAATGTTCCTGATAGATTCATTATTCTTTGGGAGCTTATGTTCATTTTTTGTGGAATTTCATGTGAAACTACAAGAAACTACACAGCTCAGTACTAATGACTTGCATGTTGGTAGTACCGACACTTGATCATAAGAAATAATGGAATCGATCAAACTCGGTAGTACCGATGAAGGAATTTGGTACTATCGACGACCTTACAGGGAGGACTGAGAAAATCTTGAGAAATCTTGGTACTACCAACATCAAATCGGTACTACCAAAAACTACATAGGGGGGCGCAACTTATCAGGGACGTCGATACCACTGACACCTAGTCGGTAGTATTGACTCAGCATGATCAGGAAAGATATAAAATCATAGTAATCTGACGGTTGACAATTAATGATGCCCTAAGTCATATCTATGACTTGGGGGGGTTTTCCCAAACCTAATAATCACATCCTATTCAGTTGTATGGCAGAGGAGAGTAGAGAAGAGAGAAAGGAGAGGACAAAGCTACATTCTAGGCAGTTTGTGCACTTCCATTGGCCTGATTTGCAGTCAGAAAATGACAAATCATCACATTCATCGAGAGGAACCATATGTACCATCTTTCTCCTGGGGTTTTTCCTTGTTCTTGATGTTTTCTTCCTTCTCTATGTGTAGAATAATTGAAATCATGCAGGGCTAATCCCCTTATTCTTTAGGATATGGGAGTAGCCCAATTTTGCATTGTAATTGAAAATTATGATTTAATATATTTGTTTCTCTTAATTTTTGGACATAATTCTAGGAGAGAATCACAAATTATTTGTGCTTGATCACCATAAGTAAATTGTTTAGACCATGAATTTCTTTGAGAGAGGGATTAAGGGTTGTAAAACTCATAGATCTACATGTTTTATATCGCACCTGGAGAAAGGGCTTATGAACGTGAAGAGAATAACCCAGAGATTTTGATAAAGCACCTAACTAATAACATAATTGCAATGAGAGTGGGATTGGTATTATGATAGGTAGTATTACACTGCAATAATGGATAATTCTTGCTATAGGTATCTTTGTCTAGGGTTAGGAGAGATTAATATTAATGAAATGATGTTAATTGCAATGTGAGCCTGGTGAAACCACAATCCTAAGGAATTCATTCCACTTGTGATCACAACCAATAATCTTATTTTTAATTCTTGCAATTTAGTTATTAATTCAACCAATTCTGATTTTTTCTCAGGTCTAGCTTATTAGGTCATTGTTAATAGTAGTTTATGGGTACATGTTTTCACCGTGTTCGATATTTGGGCCTCTTTAGGCCTCCTATATTACATTGATACGTGCACTTGCATTTTTGATGTGTAGTTTACGCGCATCAAGTTTTTGATGTTGTTTCCAGAGAAAACGGTGTGTCCAGCACTACGAGTGTTGTGACTGGCCACTCTAGGCCATGATTATTATTTTATTTTTTTAAAAATTCAAAGATGAATTCTAAATTTTCATTCACCCACTAATATTGATCTCTGACAGATTTCATTAATTTTAGGTACTAGTGTATGGAGCAGACGAGAAGCACTGATTACGAAGCCTCATCGCCACAGAGTGCATTTCAGGAGGATTTCTTAATCAAAGCGTAGGAGTACAGTGGTACTGCACCAAGACTGTGTCAGACTCCTCCATCTGAGATTTCATCACCAGAGACTCTGAAAACCCTAACATTACAACTAAAGCAGGAAGAGATGGGTGATGTAGAAACTTAAGAGCAGACCATTTGGGTAAAGATCAAGGCATCATCTACAACAGCACCGTTGAGCCCGATTAAAAGGTAGGCTATAAATTTGGGTATCTACATGATATATGTGGTCTTGGTGGCACTAGTCAAGTCACAAGCATTCCATGGCCACACCATAGAGGATCCAATGATGCATATCAATAATTTTGTTGAGAGTTGTGACATGGTGAAGATTGATAGTGTCCCAACAACTGTAGTCTATCTGAAACTATTTATTCCTTCACTGACAGACAATGCAAAGTCCTGGCCCCTTAACCTCATGCATGAGTCAATAGAGACATGGGAGGGGATGATAGATGTGTTCTTTGAGTGTTATTTCCCATCTCATAAGATAAGCGAGTTGGTCAGGAAGATCTATAATTTCAAATAGTAGGTAGATGAATAATATTTTGAAGCATGGGAGAGGTTACATAACATACTAAGGAAGGTCCCTCATCATGGGATCGATCTCTATGGCCAAGCAAAGATCTTATATTATGGGTTGCATCAAGGACTGAGGACCACACTTGATAGTGCAGGAACATGATTCTTCATCAACAATAAGCCATCCAGATGTCATGAGATTATAAAGAGCATGGATAAGAATCAGTCATGGGGAGAAGAAAGAGAGTGTCTATGACTATTAAAAGTGTTGGTGAGTCTAAGTTATCACAACATTGAATGAGAATCTTGACCTCATAGCCAATAAATTATGTCAGAAAGATGGAAATTCCTTTAGAGGAGAGGAAAAAGAATGAATGTTTGCATGGTAGCAGAACTACACGGGCAATGATTATTCTTGGAGGAAGGATCCCAAGTTCTCTTGGAAAGATACCAACAACTTTCAGTAGGACCCATCCCAAGCACAGCAAGCCAAGCCATAGCAAGTTGGTGCATAATTGCAATAGCAACGATATAGGGGGCCCAGTAAAATAGACCACATTGAAGACATGCTAGGTAAGCTAGTCTGTCAAAATGAAGTGATCATTGGCCAAACCCAGAGGGAACTACATAAGAAAGGAGCATATATTCGCAGTATAGAGACTCATATTTCTCAAATAGCATCGTAAGTAGCATCTTTGAAGAAACCCATACCACAGGGATTCCCAGGAAATGCTGACATACCATATGGATATCATCAGGTGAAGGTTGTGTTGCTTCACAATGGAAAGAAAGTGTTGAATGAAAAGAGGATGGTTCTAGAAGAAAAAGACAATACTAACAACACAGGACCGACAGTGTCTGCAGAATTAGTTGAATCTAATATTGGATCCAAGGACAGAGTAGCTGAAGAAGAAAATGATGAACCAAGGGATACGAGGAAGGAAGCATATGTTCCACATCACTAAAGGAATTTGATGATGCTAGTGCCCTTTCTTAATATCTTGAAGGCTAAGAAGGTTG
Source organism: Alisma plantago-aquatica (assembly GCA_963693085.1). Lineage (NCBI taxonomy): Eukaryota > Viridiplantae > Streptophyta > Magnoliopsida > Alismatales > Alismataceae > Alisma > Alisma plantago-aquatica. Next base: position 204,483,989 of record OY856410.1, on the reverse strand, counting down.
ACCAAAAATTTCATAAGTTTATGGATTCTTTCAGAAAATTGCATGTCAACATTCCCTTCATAGATGCAATTGAGCATATTCATTCGTACGGCAAATTTTTGAAGGACATAATCGAAACAAGAGGAGGATAACTAATTCAGATGTATTGGTATTGAGAGAGGAAGTCAGTGCTCTCATTCAAAGAAGATTTCTATAGAAGTAGTAGGATCTAGGATGCTTCAATTTACCATGCTACATTTGGAAGACAAAGTTTGGAGAAGCTATATGTGACTTAGGGGCAAGTATCAATCTTATGCCCTTAACCACCTTCAAGAATATGGGTCTTAAGGATTCTAGAAAGAGTAATATGACCATAAATCTAGCAGACAACTCAATGGTGAGGCCATATGGTATTTGTGAGGATGTTCTTGTTAAAGTCGACAAATTTGTGTTTCCAGTTAATTTTGTAGTCATGGAGATGTAGGATGATCATGGTAATGAAATACTACTTGGGAGGCCATTTAGGCTACTGCAAACATGATCTCAGAGATGGGTAGAGGTAGACTGACACAGGGTATCAAGAATGATCGCTTTGAAATAAAGATGTCTGACTCTACACAACCAGATGAAGAGAAAGCACAGTTTCGCATGACACAATATGTATAGGGTGAGGTGTCTCTATTGCTAGGAAAGACATTCCTGGGCATGGCTCATGTGATGACCAAGGTACAGAGTGGCACATTGGTAGTGGACATCTTGGAGAAGAGTGAGGAAGTTTCATTGACCAAGGTGATCCAATATCATATTGATGAAGAGGAGGAATATTGTCCAGGGACAATTTATGAGGCAACTTCTTCCACCCTTGATCAAGCATATCCACAGTTTCCTTTGGAGGCGTGCCTTATGAATTTTGTGGATACTACAATCGATATCATTTCTTGGAGGATTGTGTCTTGTTTCTCAAGGCAATACTGTGTTATTACACTAGGCACTATGAGGACTTAGGACCACCTCCACCACCATTGATTCCATCTCTACTAAGTCCTTCAGATCTTGAGTTGAAGCCATTACTACCACATTTAGTATACCTTTTTGATAGAAAATGAGAAGCTTCTAGTAATTATCTCAGCCTCCTTGAGCATCTAAGAGGAGGAGCAGTGATTTGTGTTCTAAAGAACCACTGGGAAGTGTTTGGGTGGTCAGTTGCAGACAACAAGGGGATTTCCCCTAGATTTTACCAACATGAGATTCATATAGATGAAAGGAGGGATAACGGTCACCACAAATTGGGTAAGTCCTATTCAAGTGGTTCCTAAGAAAGGGGGAATAATGGTCACTACAAATTCAAATAGTGAATTGATATCTACTAGGTTGGTGATTGGGTGGCGAGTTTGTATTGACTATCATCGTTTAAACGCTGCTAAAGCTTAAGGACAATTTCTCGCTTCCTTTCATTGACCAGATTCTTGAGCGACTCGCCGGTTGCTACCATTTTTATTTTTTGGACGGGTATTCCAGGTAAAATCAGATTGCCATCAAGCCATAGGATCAATAGAAATCTGCTTTCACTTGTCCATATGGCACATTCACTTACCGTCAGATGCCTTTTGGTTTGTGTAATGCACCAGTGACTTTTTAGAGATATATGCTTGCCATTTTTTCTAATATTGTAGAGCGTTGTCTTAAGGTTTTCATGGATATTTTTTTGGTATACTGAGAGTCATTTGAGGACTACCTTGAAATTCTAGACAAAGTTTTGCAAAGATGTGAGGACACTCACTTGGTTTTGAATTGGGAAAAGTGTCACATGATGCTGAGTGAGGGAATAGTCCTAGGACACAAGGTGTCCCATAGAGGTATGGAAGTTGATCTGATTAAAATCAAGGTTATTTTTAAGCTACCTCCACTTTCCACGGTGAAGGGATTTAGGAGTTTCTTAGGATATGTCAGTTTTCATCGATCTTTCATAAAATATTTTTCAAAATTTGCAAAACTGCTTTTTGAATTGTTGGAAAATGATGTTGAATTTAAATTCAACGAGCGGTGTTTGAAAGCATTTGAGTTGTTTAAGGAGAAATTGGTCTCCACGCATGTTGTTCAGGCTGTAGATTGGAGCCAACATTTTGAACCAATGTGTGACACATCAGATTATGTGGTAGGGACTGTTTTAGGCCAACATCGAGACAAGGATCCAATCATCATTTATTATGGGTCTAAGACCCTAAATGATGCCCAATTAAATTATACAACCACTAAAAAAGAATTATTGGTGGTAATTTTTGCTTTTGAAGAAATTCGCCAGTATTTGATAGGGGTGAGGGTCATTGTATCGATTGATCACGCAACAACTGAATATTTGCTACAGAACAAGGATGACAAACCTATACTAGTTAGATGGATTTTACTACTGTAGGAGTTTGACTTTGAAATCAAGGGTGAGGCAGGCATGGAGAATGTAGTGTAAGACCATTTGTATAGGCTTGAAAGAGTGGATGAAAAGGATATAGACATACCTATAATGGAAGAATTTCCAGATGAGTAGCTCTTTGCCATGAAAAGCAAATATGCATGGTTTGTAGACACTACGAACTACTTAGCTTGTGGAAAGCTTCCATAAGACTAGGGATATAAGTATAAAAAGAAGTTCTTCCATTCTTAGAGGTTCTATGTTTGGGATGATTCCATCTTGCTCAAGTAGTGTAGGGATGGTATTTTAAGGAAGTGTATGCCCCATTGTGAGTTTGAGAGTATTTTAGCACACTATCATTACCTACGTATTGGGGGTCATCATGATAGTTCTAGGATAGTAGACAAAGTTTTAGAATGTGTATTTTATTGGCCTACACTTTTTAAGGATGCATATAATTTTGTGCTTCATTGTGATGCTTGTCAGTGTGTAGGGAATATCTCAAAGAGACATGAAATGCCATTAAATGTTTTTTCAAGATAATAAAGTGTTTGATTTATGGGAAATATATTTCATGGGCCCTTACATGTCATCTAGCTCTAATTTATATATATTAATTGTCATTGATTATGTATCTAAGTGGGTGGAAGCAATTCCAACCTACGCCAATGATTCCTAGGTCATATGTAGGTTTTTGAAAGACCATATGTTTTGTCGGTTTGGGATGCCAAGATTGATAATAAGTGATGGTGGATCTCACTTCACAAATAAGAAGTTTTGTTCATTGTTGAGAAAATATGGAGTGAGACATAAGGTATGTACTCCATATCACCCGCAGACCCAGGGATAGGTTGAGGTGTCTAATAGGGAGACAAAGAAAAGCTTAGAGAATACGCTCTCAACCAATAGGATAAATTGGAGTATGCAGTTGAACGATGCTCTTTGGGCATATAGGACAGCCTATAAGACACTGATAGGAACCACTACTTTTAGGTTGGTTTATGGGAGAGCTTGTCACTTACACGTTGAGCTAGAGCAAAAAGCCAAACATTACCTGAGGAAGATGAATTACAATTTGGATGGTGTAGGGGAAAATAGAATGTTAGAATTAAGTGAGTTAGATGAGCTCAAGATGGATGCCTATGAAAGATCAAGGATCAATAAGAAGAGAACAAATAAGATCCATGATTACCACATCTTGCGTAGATTATTCACTCCACTACAAAAGGTGCTTCCATTAAATTCTAGGTTGAAATTATACCCCAAAAAATTGAGTTGTAGATGTAGTGGTCCTTTTGTGGTAGTTAAGGCTTTACCCCTTGGGGCAGTGGAGATAAGCAATGGGGATGAACCATTCCTCATAAATGGTCAATGGCTTAAGCACTACTTTGGGGGAGATGTGGTCCGAAAAGAAGAAGAGTTGAAGCTCATTGAGCTTCACTAATTGTTTGATTTGATTGTCGAGCCTATGATGTAAAACAAGGGCACTTCTTAGGAGGCAATCCAACCATATTTTAATGCTTTAGGATTTTGTTCTTTACATTCTAGTTGCATTGTATTATTTTTGTTGTAAAAAGGGTGCCTTGATCATTTGTGTTTGGCGTGCAGGCTGAGAAAAAGTTGGTAGTACTGACAGCAAAGTCGGTAGTACCGACGGAATCACAAGAACACAAGGTCAATTTTCACAAAATCTTGGTAGTATCGACAGCATAGTCGGTAGTACCAAAGAAATCATTGGGAGTCCAAAAAAAATCTCAATGGTATTGACAAAAAATTTGGTAGCACCGAATTTTTGTAGAGAGGGGCCAAGTTAACTGATAAGGACTCAGTACTATTGACATCCAACTCGGTAGTACTGATGTCGAGCGATGCTCTAGGTTCGAAATACCAAGATAATGCTAAGAAGTATCAAGAAATTTTAATGGCTTGGTATTATCGACACCAAGTCTGTAGTATTGACACTAGAGAAGACAAGATCTGTGGGAGGGCCATCAATGAACACTATTTTCCATATCTGATAGTTGCTAATACTGATTCGTCATGCACCTTTTTAAGTCAGTACTACCAATGCTAGGTGATATGTGACTACCGACATCGACCAATGAGGAGCATCGATATCAGCAATCGGTACCGATTCACACGGATCATGGAGAAGAAGTAGGTACTATCGACACAGTGGCAGCAGGCTAGCCATTGCTATATAAGGTGGAGTGTGAGTATTTCTTCATTCACACCTCCACCACACCTCGCCCCTACAAGATTGTGCAAGCAATTCTGGGCATTCAGAGTCTCCACCGCACTCCTTCTCCATCCCCTTCTTGTAACAACTCAATGGCATCCATATGAGAAACTTCTTCATCGGCAAGGAATGTCAGGTTGGTACCCAAACCAACGTGCATCTCTCATGTCAACAATGATGTGAAGAAGATATATGACAAGCTGATGAAAAGATATATCACCTTGACACAGTATGGAGACTGTGAGTTCCTTATATCTATGGGCTTCACTGACAATCTTCACCAAGTCTACGAAAGATAGGGGTTGATGGGTGATCACCCTTTCTTTGGTGATTGGCTCACCTTCCCAGAGATCATTTGTGAGTTTGTGGCCTCACTAGAGATTTGTTGCATCCCCGAGCATGGGGATGAATGGAGGAAAGGGTGTATCAAATTTTGTCTCTTCAACAACAATTACCAAATGATGATGACGCAATTCAATGCCATCTATAGGGGGTCATTGGGTGAGCTACGCTTCACCACCCACAACTTCTTTTACAAGGGTTCCTAGAAAGTATTAGCAAATGTGCCAGAGGGCTACCACATTATTAGGCATGTTAACTCCATCACTGACATTGAGCACCCATTTTCTCATATCCTTCATCGCTTCCTCACGAACACCATATTCTCCAATTCCAGTCAGGGGAAGGGGAAGGTTCAATAGGTGGATCTCTTCTTCCTCTATAATTTGCTAAAGTTAGGAAGGGAGTATTTGGACTTTGGTTACTTCTTCCGATAAAATCTTGATCTCTCCACCTCCAAATCTCTAAAGGCTTCTCCCTAGTTGGATCTGGAACATTTTAAGAGAGCGAACCTCATCAGCCTCCATCATGGGAAGGTGTATGTGTGTTGTACAGTTGACAACTAGTACCAGGAGAGGGAGCTCTCTGATCCTATTTTCAACTTGCAAGGAGTGTAGCATATGAGGTGGTTGATGCATGTGTTTTTACTCATTATTACATGCACATTTTTCCTTGATTTCATGCATAGATTAGTCATTTATTTGATTTATTATGCATGAAATGACATAGATAGTCTGTTTCTATTAAATGCATCAAATTATATGATTTTAACTATTTTATGTAATATTTTATGCATCCCAAGTACTTATGATGTTTTTATGCATTTTTAGGTACAAGGCAGATCCACAGACTCGGTGCTAATGACCTGATAATAGTCGGTGGTAGCGACTTGATGTCAGTGATGGACTTAGGAACTCGCTCAGACTCGATGCTACCAAAAGACAAAGTTGATGGTACTGAATCAGCATTAGTAAGCCCCAACATGAATCAAGAAAACTCGATGCTACTGAGTATACGTCAGGGAGACAGTTCAAAAATCACAAAACATAGTGCTATCGAGTCCAGTCGATAGTACTGACATGATCAGGATTGCACAATTAAACCTAAGTGACTCAATACTACCAACTCACCTAGTTGGTACTACCAAGTCTGTCCGATCAGGCCATCTGTAGATTTCACTCTAATCCAATGGTGTATGTTATTTCAGACTCAAAGTACCTTCTATGACTTAGGGGGATGACGACAAAATGAAAGGGAGTCACCGTTTTCATTTCACGACAATCAGAGAAAGAGAAAGAAGAACTGAGGACCGAAAGCTTCAACTGAGGAGATCCGAGCTCCTCCATAGGACGATTTGGTATCCGGAAGATAGCAAAACGTACGTATGATGGATGGGATCTTCCAGACAGGCAGAAATTCAGGGGTTACCTTAGTTTCCAAATATTTCCCACATTTTTCTTCTTCCTTTCCATGTAGTCATTGATGAAAACCATGCAAGGCTAAAAACCTTTATTCCTTAGGATTCGAGAGTAGCCTGGATATACACTGTGATTGATTTTAATGTATTCATATCAATCTTATCTCTTTCTACTGGAAATAAATATGTGAAATCTTTGTGTTCTACTTGTTCTTGATCACCATGAGTGGATTGATAGACGCTCAGTCATCTTAGGAGAGAGGTTGAGGGTCGAAGAGCATAGATCTGTGCCCTTTGGGAAAAGTGAAGTGTAAATGGGAGGAGAAACCCAGAGAATAATCATAAATCATCTAACTAATCAACCAATAATACAGAAGTGGGATTAGTATTAGATTAAGTAGTGAATTGCACTGCGGGAGCATGTAATTCTGGCTACATGCTCCTTATCTAGGGATTGATATAATAGATGTTAGTGTGTGTGAAGTCAATTAGTAGTGTTATATGTGGTGAAACCACTGTCCTAAGGAATTCATTCTATCTCTTATTAATTCAACTTCTAAATTTGTTTTGTTTATGCATATGTTCTTTAACTCAACCCAATTAAACCTTTTACAACCGGCTTAGCTGATTTGACTGTAGTTAGTAGTAGTCTACTAGAAAAACACTTCCCCATGTTTGACTTGGGCCTCACAAGGCCTTATTACTTCGATACGTTCACTTGCGTATTACGCACAGTAAAATCATGTCAAGTTTTTGGCACCGTTTCCTGGGAAGTAGCAACATCCAGCACTACGAGTGTTGTGGTCGGCCACTCTAAGCCAATTTTTTTTTATTTTTTTTATTTTCCTTTCCTTTTAAATTTCTTCAAGATGAATTATAAGATCTTTTTGATACATCATAAATTTCTTATGCTAATACATACTTTTTTCTATTTCAGGAAAACTAGTGCATGGTGCCTACCAGAGCCATAGAATACATAGAACCGTCCTCACTAGGCTTTGGATAAGCAGAGCTCTTATAAAGAGAATGGGAGTCTGACAGATCTATAGATAGGTTTAATCGAACCCCTCCACCGACTGCTTTACCTAAGAGACTTGTGACACCAAAAGAACCAGAAATAGTAGAAATGGAGGGAGAAGAAGAATTGACAATATGGGAAAGGATAAAGGCTTCGTCATCTATGGCTCAGAAAGGGCCCATCAAAAGGCAACCCATTAATGTGGGCAGCTATAAGATAGATCCTAGACTTATCGCCTTAGTCAAATCTCAAGCGTTCCATGTCTATCCTTCTGAAGATCCAATGATGCATATTACCAATTTCGTGGAGAACTGTGATATGGTCAAGATAGACAGGATCCTAGCTACTACAATATATCTTAAGCTATTTTCATCTTCACTGATAGATAGTGCAAAGTCATGGTTCAAAAATCTTGATGATGAGATTATCAAGACATGGAATCAGATGATAGATGCATTCTTTGAGTGCTACTTCCCTCCACAAAAGACTAATGACCTAGTGAAGAAGATTCACAACTTCAAATAGCGAGCTAATGAGTCAGAATCATAGGAATGGGAGAGGTTTTGGAATATGCTAAGGAAAGTGCCTCATCATGGCATTGATCTACTGGGGTAGGCCAAGATCATCTATTACGGCCTATACAAAGGGGAAAGAACAACTCTTGATAGTACAGGAGTCAGGTTCTTCCTCAACAACAAGCACACTCGCTGCCATGAGATCCTCAAGAACATGTCTAAAAAACAATCATGGGGAGAAGAAAGAGAGCCACCAACAACCATTAAAAGTGTCAGGGAATCCAATGTGATATCTTCTCTAAATGAGAAGTTAGATCAGATTGCTAAGAAGCTATGTGCTACAGACAGATTTCATGTTGAGGAAGAAGAAGAAGAGTGCAAGTATGTGTGACAGGGGAAATATAGGAACAATGACTATTCTTGGAGGAAGGACCCCAAATTTTCTTGAAAGGATCCTAACAACTTCCAACAGGACCCAACACAAGCACAACAACAACATCCAAAGCCATAACAGTATGGTAGCCAAGCACAGTATCAACCAGAGCAGTAGAAAATTGACAAGATTGAAGAAATCACTACTACAGAAACGGCCTTTGGCGTCGGTCGTTTAACCCCATTTGGCGTCGGTTTCCGACCGACGCCTATGTGGGCGCCGCTAAAGGTCGAACACTTCGGTGTCGGTTTTTTAACCGATGCCTATTTGTTCTATAGGCGTCGGTTGTTTAGTAAATAACCGCCGCCAAAAGTGTTCGCGCCACAGAAAATGGCGTCATCTAGGGCACTTTGTGCGTCGGTTATTTACTACACAACCGACACCTATATAGAATATAGTGTCGGTGTTTTAGTAGATAACCGACACATAAAGTGCCCTAGATGACGCCATTTTCTGTGGCGCGAACACTTTTGGCGTCAGTTATATACTAAACCACTGATGCCTGTACTTCAAGACGACATGGTCATGCTTCCCTGCATGGCCGTGTTTAGTACTATAGGCGTCAGTTTTATATGAATAACCGACGCCATTTACACCACGGCCGTGCTATCCTGCACGGTCGGGTTGTTTGTACTATTAGGCGGCGGTTTTTATCAAATAACCGACGCTGTATGTCTTTGTTGATGGTTTTCTATAAATAACCGACGCCTATTTATATTTTTTTTTTTCATATTAGTTTACAGGCCTGCTGTGGCTGGTCAGCAGGATGAGAACCTGCAGTTCAGTTTTCTGAACTGCAGGTTTACGACATCCATTGATAACAACCTACAAACAGGCCGCAAACCTGCAAAAGTCACAAGCAAAATTCTACACAAGTACATACATTCAGACATCAATTCAATTCTCACATTCACACATATAGAAACATTCAAATACATGTATTAACATTCAGAAATATTCATTTACAAAGTATCATTCATTATCGCTATCAACATCCCAATTATATCTTACAGTTGCCACTGCTTGTATGGCTTTTGCCCATTCTTCTCTTACTTCATTTAATTCTTCCATCGTATATGGAGCATGTATATTTTTTAAGCATTTACCTGTAGTGTTGTCAGTTTTAAACACCTGCAAAGAGAATGATGTATATATATAAGTAATAATATAAAAATAAGATAAGATTGATATATTTCATACTAACTAATGAGACTATATATAATACCTCATGTATGGTATCGATGTCCAATGCGGCATATTTGATAATCATCTGCATAAATCGCATCACATAGTATGCGCATGCCCAGCCATTGTCTTGTGTAGCACACTATAAATTGAAACATACAAAATAATACAACTAAGCACAATTCACATCAATAATATATATATTCGAGTCGGGAACTTACTTGTACGTTCTGCCAATTTATTGGCTGGTTCTTTTTCCTTGGGACCGTTCCTCCAGCCTTTTTGAATGCATCTAAACCCCTACATGTTAATATAACACAATAAATTGCATAAGTAAATAGTAATGTAATAAAAGATGTTAACGGATATAAAAATGAAATATTTCTCACCAGAATAATGGCATTCTCATTACGTGTCCAATTTTAGTGTTCAATGTACTCCCCGCAGGATCTAGATAATAAATAGTGAATGTCCCGGGGACAATAACTAGTAACTCCCAATGTCTACCGCTAGAAGTAATAAGTTAACAATTAATAACTCAAAATGCAAAATAAAAATGGAATTTTCTTAAGTCCAAATTATAAATAAAGTAAACTTACTTGACATTGAATGGAGCTATTATTATCGTCTTCTTTTGCTGACCAAAAATTGTAAAAGCATCTATACAGTATTGTTGAACATTATCAGGGTCTTTAGCTACCAAACTAATCAATGATGGAATCAAAAATCCCACATGATCAAATGCAAATTGTTTGCAATGATCTTCGACTAGGTAGCTGCAAAACATATAGGCGTATGCATTAATATATAAGAAACCAGATCACCGGATCTTACACAAGGTATATGGATGTATAAACAAGATCTCACCTTATCCATGTCTCTATCATTGATGTATTCAGCCAATCATACATAAACAGCTCAATAATATCTTGTATAAATAAAGAGCTATCGTATGATTGACTTGCATAATCTGCATCTAAAGAAATAATTATAGGGCAATGTACATTATGTGCCCGTAGCCAACATGCCATTCCCCTACAAGCAGGACCTAACGGGTATGTTAGGTCAGTTGGAACCCAATCGGGTAATGCAGGAAGTGGAAGTGGAGGCCTAGGTGCTCCTGGTGTCTTCTTTTTAACCTGTACATATAATTTCAGATCAGTTGACATCATATATACACATTAACAGTCTAAATCAATGTAAATTTATCTTACAATTTCAGTCGTGTAAACGACATCTGCTTTGGGCCACAATATCACCCCACCTTCTGCATCAGCAAGTCTATCAATATCCGGGTGGGGATATGGCAATGTAGCTTCTCTCCAATCAGGTAACACACGTATCGGGATCACATGAACGTAGCCCTGTGGCATTGGAGTCCCGTGAAACATTGCCCCAGGAAGGGACGGGTAAGCCTGCGCCTCTGCAACAACGTAGTCTTGCATTCTTAAGCGGCATGGCTTCAATGCCTACAAATTTACGTAAAGAATATTATACATATATACATATCATCTTGAAAACATAACAACTTGAAAAGACTAACTACAATGTCATAAACAATACTTACAGCAGACATGCTAGGCGATGGGTCTCCAGGATTACTCGCAGTCTGTGCATCAGGAGAAGAATTTCTTTCAACAAAGTCAACAATGAAGTGAAGCTTTTGTCGCTCCATCTATTGTTAGCTTTCAACTTATACAATCTCAACACAGCGCTAAGCTTCGTAAACTTAGCACAGCCTGTGTATAACGGTATCTCAGCATCATGCACAATGTTTGTAAAGATAGGAGGTGGATCGGTGTGCTCTACCCTACAACTATCCAGCATCGCATCAACGATGTCTGCTGGAACTGGTTCGTTCACATTTACGTCATCGGAGGCAATTTCTTCTTCCACCCAAGCACTGCTATCGACATCTACTGGTTTCGATTTTGAAATCTCTCCATGCCAGTGCCATTATGTATAGCCTTGTACAATCCCGTTGCACATGACATGACTTTTGATTTCCTCACCAGTGTTGACTTTCAAGTTGTTACCGCAATGTCTACATGGACAGTAGAACCTATCTGTAGGTTTTTTCCTATGTTCCTCGACAAATCTAATAAACTGATCAAGACCAGATATAAACTCTGGGGTGCAACGATTACGAATGGACATCCATGATCTATCCATTCTATGATCAGAGAAAACAAGTATATATTAGGAAACAAGTATATATTAGGAAAAGATTAGGCAGCATTTCCCCGCTGTTCTCTAAGTACATATATACTTAGAGAACAAATGGGGAAATGCCAACAAACACATGTGATGTCATTCTTATATATAATAAATGTGTACCACCTATCCCATACTTGAACACCTAATCTCACTAGTAAGTGTATAATGTGTATTGGGTTTTCGAGAAAATTTCGGCAGCATTTCCCCGTTGTTCTCTAAGTACATATGTACTTAGAGAACAAACGGGGAAATGCTACCAAAATTTTCTCGAAAACCCAATACACATTATACACTTACATCCTAAGTGAGATTAGGTGTTCAAGAACAGTCCCAAACCGGGGACTATCCAAGATTTACTCCTAATGAGTCAATCTTGGACGGGTTTCTAGGCCAACAAACACAATAATAGATATCTACAATGAAGCCGGACTCCATACAAACAGTATATAATTTAGTGATTGTTCATTCTAATTTATACCAATGTACAAGTAATATAAAAAACAATGATTGTTCACATTCTAGGCCAACAAACACATGTGATGTCATTCTTATATATAATAAATGTGTACCACCTATCCCATCCTTGAACACCTAATCTCACTAGTAAGTGTATAATGTGTATTGGGTTTTTGAGAAAATTTCGGCAGCATTTCCCCGCTGTTCTCTAAGTACATATGTACTTAGAGAACAAACGGGGAAATGCTACCAAAATTTTCTCGAAAACCCAATACACATTATACACTTACATCCTAAGTGAGATTAGGTGTTCAAGAACAGTCCCAAACCGGGGACTATCCAAGATTTACTCCTAATGAGTCAATCTTGGACGGGTTTCTAGGCCAACAAACACAATAATAGATATGTACATGATAGGGTTTCATCACAATTGATGTTAGGGTTTAAACAATGTTAGGGTTTAATCAAATCAAATTAGGATGCTAGAATGGACAAGTTTAAATCAAATTAGGATTTAAATTAGGGTTCCAATAGGATTCAATTTAATTAATTTTTATGTGAAAGATGTAATATTATAATACATACAATGGCAATGAAATGAAACCCTAATTGTATTGGAACTCATAAAAGGATGTCTCAAAGGTTGAATCTAATATATGCATCCTAAAAAAGGTATCACATCACAAATGTGCATTTCAATAATCATATTTTATTTCCTTCCTATTAGTGTGGGTGCCAAGTTTGGAATTGTTTTCTAATCATGGGTCCCTTAATTTTATTTAGGATAGAAGATAAAATCAAGGATATCAAATAGTATAAGGCGCACCCCCAAATGTAGTAGGTGCACCCACTACTACAGAAACCCTAACATTACACAGCTAGTTCACCTTATTTAATCCATGGATACTTCTAGTACTTATGTATTGGACTAACGATGCTTGATACTTAAACACTCAAACAGAGTTTGTATAGTGGCTTCAGATTCATGTACACATGTTTCACAACTCTTCCTCCTTTATATGTCTAACCTTAAGATTTTGATAGGTGAGGAGGTGGTATTAGTATATGTCTTGGTAGGTGGCATTAGGTTGTAGATGTTTATTATCATATTGTCATGTTCTTATTGTAATTAGCTAGAGAACTACACCTACCTATGTACATAGTTGTATCCATTTAACTTCTCCATCTTTTTTTTTGTGAAAAACACTCAACTATTGATACCAAAAAAACTTTGGGCATTTACAGACAACACACCTGACCAAACATAAAGAACAAAAGGAGAAAGTATCCCACACAGGGGATCAAAACATCTCCAAACAGCAAGACCATATATACACAACCAAGGAACAGTCTCATACACACAAAGAGAGTAGGAAAAAAAATACAGGGGATAGCTCATACATCAACCTAGATAGATAGCCCTGACACTAGCATTAAAACAGCAGCAGAGTTAGGGTGTCAACCTAGAAAGAATGGCAGAGGAAGGGTTTGATGCTAGTACCTTGTGAGCATCAGAGTTAGAGCGTGAGCAAGGAGACGCAGAGCAGCAACAAGGAGGAAGGAGCGGGCGGCGGCGGCGGCGACACAGAGCAGCAGCAGGAGCAGGATCGTCGGTGAGCAGTAGCGGCGGCGAGCAGGCGGCGGCGGTGGCGGCGACGCAGAGCAACAACAGGCGTCGGCGAGCAGGAGCGGCGGCGAGCAGGTGTCCAACGGCGGCAGGAGCGGCGGCGAGCAGGAGTGGTGGCAGAGAAGGGGGCGCCGGAGAAGGGGAGCTGAAGAAGAAATTGCCGGAGAGAAATCGGCGGCAGCAGAGAAATAGGGAAATCGCAATGAAACAGAAGAAAGGGGAAGAGTCGGGCGATCGAGGGTAATGAAGTTCCCAAATAGCGTCGGTTGTTTAAAACAACCGAAGCCTAAACATCTTTAGCGTCGGTTGTTTTAAAAAACCGACGTCCAATTGGACGATATTTTCATGAAATTATTTGGCGGGAACCACTTTCAGCGTCGGTTCTACAAGGATAACCGACGCTGAAAGTGACACTTTTCACGCAAATTTTCATCACACATAGGCGTCGGTTTCTACGTATATAACCGACGCTGAAAATGACACTATTTTTTTATCGAAATATGGATTTCGCGGGCGACTTTACGCGTCGGTTTGTTATAAACAACCGACGCTTAATACAAAGCGGTACCCGTGTCTGGCTGGTCTTCGAATATAGACGTCGGCGTTTATAAACAACCGACGCCTTATATGTTAGGAGTCAGTTTTCCTTAATAACCGACGCCAAGAAAAGTGACACTGAATGCTATTTCTGTAGTAGTGAATGTCGAGCAAGCTATTGAGTCAGAATGAGCTACATATTGCACAAACTCAAAGAGATCTTCAAAATCAAGGTGCATGTATTCGTAGCATAGAGACACAAATCTCTCAGATAACGACAGATGTGAGTGCACTAAATCAACCAACCCAACAAGGATTTTTGGCGAACACCAATGTGCCTTCCAAGAATCAGCATGTGAAAGTTGTGCTACTACATAGTGGGAAGAAGCTATTGAATGATGCATCACATAGTGCAGTTGTAGAAGAAGCTACAGATCAAACTATACCAGTAGATGCAGAAGAACCAGACATGTCAACATAGGAGAAGACGGTAGAGGAGCAAGTTGATGAGGTTGGGGATAATAAAAATCAGTCGTATATCCCACCTCACCAGAGGGAACCTATATTTCATGTGCCCTATCTGAATAGTTTGAGAGTGACTAAGATGGACCGACAATTCAAGAAATTTTTAGATAAGTTTTTAAAGTTATATGTGAACATTCCCTTGATAGATGCTATTGATAAGATTTCATCTTATGGGAAGTTTTTGAAGGATATAATTACAAAGAAGAGAAAGATACCAGAGTTTGATTTCATGGTTCTGAAAGAGAAGGTTAGTGCCTTCATCTTTGGGACATTGCCTCCTAAAAGACAAGATCATGGATGCTTCAATATCACATGCTTCATAGGCAAGACAAAATTTGGAGAGGCTTTATGTGATTCAGGGGCGAGTATAAATATGATGCCCCTATCTACCTTCAAGAAGCTCAGACTTAAGGAATCCAGGAAGAGCAGCATGACAATCCAGTTGGCAGACAATTATGTAGTTAAGCCATATGGTATATGTGAGGATGTCTTGGTAAAATTGGATAGGTTCGTCTTTTCTGTAGATTTTACAGTGATGGAAATGTAGAGACCATGGAAATGAGATTCTACTTGGAAGAACATTTCAAGCCACTAAAGACATGATACTTGAGATGGGAAGAGGATGTCTGACTATGGGAATCCAAGATGACGGGTTCGAGATCAAGATGCCACAACACTCTCAAGCCATGGGAGATAAGGTCCAATGCAACATGCTTCAGCATGTGGATAGCAAGTTTTATCTATTTCTATGGAATCCATTCCTAGATATGGCCCATGTCATGACCAAAGTAGAAAGAGGAACTCTAGCGATGGAGACCCTAGAAATTACAAAAGTGGTCTCGCTGACTCAAGCAATGTGATACCCGGACGATGAGGGGACAGACTATGACCCTGTTGTCAAAGAAGAAGTCATAGTTGATTCTTTGATACAACGTCACCCAAGCTACCCTTAGAATCATGCTTGATGAATAGGATGGAGAACAACATATGCAACAACCATCTAGAGTAGTGTGTTTTGATGCTAAAGGTAGTACCTTGCTACTATGCAAGATGCTTTGAAGACCTTGGACCACAACCCCCACCATTGGTCCTGTCTCTATTGAGCCCGTCATACCTGGAACGAAACTATATAGGAAAAGCTCCCAGTGATCATATCATCTTCTTTGAGTGGTGAAGAGGAAGAAAAGTTATTCACTGTGCTGAAAAACCATCGAGCTGCATTTGGGTGGTACATAGATGACATAAAAGGGATCTCTCCAACCTTGTGCCAACATAAGATTCATCTCGAAGAAGGAGCTAAGGAAATTTTCCAACCTCAAAGGCATCTCAATCTGATTATGACTAAGGTGGTGAAGAAGGAAGTCATCAAGCTATTATCGGTAGGTATAATCTATGCAATTTCTGATTCAATGTGGGTTAGTCCTACCCAGGTAGTTCCTAAGAAAGGGGGATCATAGTCACTACTAATGCGGCAATGAATTGATTTCCACTAGGATAGTGATGGGATGGCGAGTGTGCATAGACTAACGCCGATTAAATGCAACCACTCTTAAAGATCATTTCTCTTTATCTTTTATTGATCAGATCTTGGAACAATTATTTGTCCGTTCACACTTTTTTTTTCTTGACTGGTATTCTGGGTATAATCAAATTTTCATATAGCCTAAGGATCAAGAGAAATCCACTTTCACCTGCCCTTATGGCATGTTCGCATACCGATAGATGCCTTTTGGTCTTTGTAACGCCCCCGCTACGTTTCAACGATGTATGCTTGCCATTTTTCTGACATGGTAGAGCATGCTTAGAGGTTTTTATGGATGATTTTTCTATGTATGGGGAATCTTTCAATGATTGTCTATATAACCTTGACAGGGTGCTACAAATATGTAAGAACACTCACCTAGTTCTTAACTGGGAGAAGTGTCACATGATGGTAAGTGAAGGGATTGTTCTTGGACACAAGGTGTCCAGTAAAGGCATGGAAGTGGATCCAGTAAAGATTGAAGTAATCTCCACACTACCTCCACCGACATCGGTGAAAGGAGTAAGGAGCTTTTTAGGACACGTTGGGTTTTACCGCCATTTAATAAGGATTTCTCAAAAATTGCCAAACCATTATTTGAACTTTCAGAGAAAGAAGTCTATTTTTCCTTTGATGAATGCTATTTAAAATCTTTTGAAATCCTCAAAGAAAAACTAATCTCTGCCTCTATTATGCAGGCTCCTGATTGGAGCCTTCCCTTTGAGTTGATGTGTGATGCATCAGATTATGCAGTAGGAGTTGTGTTGGGTCAATGCAGAGACAAGACTCCAACTGTCTTATATTATGCATCAAAGACTTTGAATGATGCACAGATGAATTACACTACTACTGAAAAAGAACTACTAGCAATAGTGTTTTCTTTTGAAAAAATTTGTCAATACCTAGTTGGGACTAAATTGATAGTTTGGAATGACCATGTTGCCATCAAATACTTGTTACAGAAGAAAGACACCAAACCCAGATTGATTAGGTGGTTTCTTTTACTTCAAGAATTTGACATTGAAATTAAAGACAAGGCAGGGGTAGAGAATGTCATAGCCGATCATTTGTCTAGGTTAGAAAAGGCAGACAAAAACGATATAGCGATTATTGAGGAATTTCTAGATGAGAAATTGTTTGAAATTAAAACTGAAGATCCTTAGTTTGCATATATTGTTAATTACCTAGCTTGTAAGGAATTGCCTGCATATTGGGGGTACCAAGAGAAAAAAATGATGTTCCCACTCAGTGAAGTTTTATATTTGGGATGACCTGATTCTTCTTAAGCAATGTAGGGATGGGTTGTTAAGAAGATGTGTACCTGAATGTGAGGTAGAGAGCATCTTGTCACATTGTCATTCTCTACCTACAGGTGGACACCATGCTAGCTCTAGGAATATGGCTAAAGTCTTAGACAGTGGGTTTTATTGGCCTACCTTATTTAAAGATGCTCACAACTTTGTTCGTTGTTGTGATGTATGTCAACGTGTAGGTAATATCTCTAAGTGACATGATATGCCCTTAAATGTGTTTCAGGAGGTTGAGGTTTTTTTATCTTTGGGGTATAGATTTTATGGGACCATTTGTGTCATCAAATTTTAATCTTTATATATTACTTGTTGTTGATAATGTGTCTAAGTGGGTGGAAGCAATTCCAACCCGCACCAATGATTCACAGGTAGTGTGCAAGTTTGTGAAGGAATACATTTTCTACAAGTTTGGTGTTTCCCGCCTAATTATTAGTGATGGTGGCTCCCACTTCACTAATAGGCGTTTGGAGGTTTACTGAGAAAATATGGGGTGAAGCACCTAGTGGGTACTCCATATCACCCACAGACTCAAGGGCAGGTTGAGGTGCCCAATAGAGAGGTGAAGAAAATTTTATAAAGGACGATCTCAACCAGTAGGACGAACTAGAGTTATGTGCTAAATGATGAACTTTGGGCTTATATAATCGCCTACAAATCCCCAATAGGAACAACACCTTTTAGGCTGGTATATATTCGTGCATGCCATCTACCCATAGAGCTTGAGCATAAAGCTAAATGAGCCATGAGGAAGCTGAAATTCAACATTGATGAAGCGGGTAGAAAGAGGCTTTTGGAGATAATGAATTAGATGATATTAGGATGGGTGCTTATGAAAGCTCTAGGATATATAAGTAAAGGACTTAAAAATTCATGATAGACACATTCTAAATAGGGTGTTTCTCCCAGGTCAAAAAGTCCTCCTTTTCAATTCTAGGCTTAG
This sequence comes from Alisma plantago-aquatica, assembly GCA_963693085.1. Lineage (NCBI taxonomy): Eukaryota > Viridiplantae > Streptophyta > Magnoliopsida > Alismatales > Alismataceae > Alisma > Alisma plantago-aquatica. The sequence goes on along the minus strand of OY856410.1, from coordinate 204,465,323 downwards.
GTTGTATCTGGGTAAGCTAGGTCCAAGTGGAGTGGACCGTTTGTGATTGAAAAAGTATTTCCCCATGGTGTTGTGAACATTGTAGATGGGAACAGGTCGTTCCTTGTAAATGGCCAAAGATTAAAGAACTATTTTGGAGGGGAGGTAGAGTCACAGGTAGAGGAGGTGCAACTTTGCACCGTTCCATAGATTCTTACTATAAACAACCATCTAATCTAGGTCGTTAAACAATGACACTTGTTGGGAGGCAACCCAATTTTTATTGCATTATTTTTATGTTCAATTTCCATTTTTAGTTGTTACTTTACTTCAATTTTTATAAAAATGGTAGCTTGACTCAGTTTTGGAGTGTGCAGAGCTTAAAAGTCGGTACCACTGAGTTTAGCAGTCGGTGGCACTGAAATGAGGTCAGCATTTTGTTCACAGTAGCAACACAGACTCGGTACCACTGACTCGAATGGTTAGTACCACCGAGTCTTTGAAGATCTTTCAAGCGCTTACTGATAGGACTCAGTACTACTGACTTTTCATTTGGTACTACTGACTTTTGGATGTGCCCAGGTTCGGTATACCGAGTCCAAAAATTTGAAAGCACCGACAATTTCAACAACTCAGTACTATCGACCCTAAAGTCAGTACTATCGATGTGCCATGTCAGAAATCTAGGAGTTCGTGATCCAAAAACCATGATGTGCTTCATTGAGCAGTCAGTGGTACCAATCTGCAACACAAGTCGGTACTACCAACTCATCATCGGTACCACTGACTTGGGGCAATCCGCACCATCTACGTCAGCCAATCATAAGTCATTGATGTAACTGACCACAGATTGTGCTAGCCAACTTGGTACCACCAACTCCAGAAGTTGGTATTATTGACTCTTCCGCATTCTTCTATATAAGGAGGCATGGTGAAGCCATTTTATTCACACCCTTAACATCCACTCCTCTTACATTCCAAAGCAAGGTTGCACCAGGCACTGATAGTCTTCCCCGAGCTTCTATTCTCTTAACCTCCTTCTTGCACCAACGACATGGCTTTGAGGAGAGGATTTGTTCCCCCACAGGGTGAGTTGGTCCCCCGACCAACCCGCATTCAACACCCGTCCTTAGAGATAAGGAAGCTATATGATTGCAGACAAGGCATATCATCCCAATGCGATATGGTGATCACACATTGATTGAAAGGGTGGGCTTTACTGACAACATGTGATGAGTATGTTAGAAGCAAGAAATGGAGGGGGATAATCCTTTCTTTAGTAACTGGAAGACCTACTCAAACTTCATCCTGGGGTTCTTGGCATCGCTTGATGTTCTCTTCACCCCTGAGTAGAAGATAGGAGGCGAATGGTGGGAAGGCAAGGTCAACTTCCGCCTCTTCAACAACAACTGTTCTATCATGTTGAGGGCCTTCAACCAAATCTTCAACTGGGCTCATGTCCCATAATGCTTGGCCCTATCTAACTTCAACTAGGACTTGTCCTAGGAGCAATTGACTGAGGTGTTAGTGGCATTTCGTATAAACTGGCATATCAGTTTTGTTACTGATATTGAGCATTCTTTTGCTCGTATCCTTCATCGCCTCTGCACTAATACTATTATTTCTCGATCTGGTCAAGCTCAGCAGAAGGTCCAGAAGGCAAACCTCTACTTTCTCTATAGGCTATTGGAAGGGGAAATTGTTAACTTTGAAGCTTTCCTTCTGCTCATATGATTTTTGTGAGGCGCAATGTGACAAGAAAGGCACCAATTTTATTTGGGGGTCTCATCACCCCTATTTCTCTATATTTGTGCCTTGATTTTTCCACCCTCGAGCCATTGGAGGATACAACAAAGCTAGACCTCCTACACTTCTGCAAGGTGCACCTTCTTCAATACCATCACAATGTTCTCTATTCGCATTGCACACGTCGAGGATTGTTTTAAGAGTGGAGCCTCCTTGACCCTATCTTCAACTTGTGTGGGGTGAACCATCTCTATTGGCCACTGAATGAGGGGGAAGTAGAATATTTGCCCAGGGCCATAGATCAAGGTGATGAGGAGGGGCGCAGTGGTGGCGACGATGATGATGTTGAGGAGGTGGATCCCACCATCCCCATCACTAGGAGAGTGGTCTCGTGCAAACGGTATCAAACCTACACTGCCTTGACTTCTTCTGTCCCACCCCTTCCCAGGAGGAGCAAGACCCGTACAACATGGTGGGTATGTATACCATGTTTTAGGAGATCCAGACTGGACAGCAAAAGCACCAGGCGACATTGGCCGGTGTGCAAGACATTCAAGGATAGCAGTATCAGAACCAGCAAGTGATTTATAAGAATGAACACCTTCTTTTGGCCAACTAAGAGAATGTTCACATGCACCTGCAACAGATGGAGTAGTACCAGCAACCTTTCTTTGACAACTACTTGAACCATGGTTACTTTGGGGAGTACCCACATCCGCTGCCAATGCCGCCTACAGACCTCTCAATTTAGGGGATGTTCCCTCCACACGACCCCAACATGCCACCTCTGCCACTCTGAGCCTTGGTACCACTGTTCCACCTCTTGGGTGCGAGATTGACTATGCGGACATAGTGATATTCAATATTAGGGGGGTGTTGGAACAACTTTCTTTCCTTTTTTTAATCTTTATCTTTTTAGTTGTTTGTTTTATTTTTAGTTGTGCAAGTGTAGGATCCACGTCTATCTAGTGCAATTATGGAGTAGTAAATTCATGGTTTTTTTTTCGAATAAAGTGTACTCTCGGTGTTGTTGCATGAAAATTATCATATCCTTAAATGACTAAACTGCAAAATCTTTCTATAATTTGAGGAAGTGTTTGAACTAGTCAACATTAGGACTTAGGACATACATGAAAGTCTGAACCAACTCGGTAATGTGAATGATGAAATTTTTTATCCTAAATTGACCAAACCATAACAAGACCTTATATGAAAATATAAGAAATAAACCTTTGGATCACCCTAAACATAGTTCAATTAAGAGGGATACATCATAATATAATGAAAGGCATTGTCTCTTAGTTGTGTGATTCCATTTCTTTTCCATTCATTTTTGACTCACCACCTCAAAAATTCATGAGTACTCCAAGCTATTTTCCTTGATTGCATTGCATAGCATGATAGGAACATATTTGTTAGTTTTCTTACATTTTAAAAAGAAAGAAAAACATTGCATTTGTATGCACTAACTTTAGTGCATACCATCTTATCTTGCATAACACAGTTCATGTAGTTGCATACATTTCAACATAGCATGCATATTTTCCTAAACATGAGAATTTTAATTCCTATTTATGAAGCTAAAGTGCATGGATATACCTCCAAGAAAAGAAAAACAAAAAGAAATAAAGAATAATGAAGGCAAGAAGCATAAAAAAATTATTTAGTTTTTTGAAGAAAAAAAGAGAAGAAGAAATTGTCCAAAAGAAATAGGGAGAAAGTATATCCCACATGCCTGTTTAGTGATGATTTAATTAACGTGTGCATTCTTTTGAGTTGTCAAACAATCTCAACTCTTTCATACATGCATCATTTCACAAAAAGAAAAAGAAAATTAAGCATCAGGATTCTTGCATGGTAGTCTTTTCATCCATCTAGGTTCCTTATTCTCTATCCATAAATAGGTTGGATGTACTTATGAATTTTCATTTGCCACCCATCTTGAATCACTAATTGCTCTTATTGGTAGGCCACTCTAATGATTTATCTCCTCATTCATGCTTATAAAAAGATCTTCTTCCAAGTAGTTGGTAGTTATGAAAGAGCAATTTAGTGTAGGGAATCACACAATACACCAAGAAAATGTCTGAGTAATTATGATGTTAACTGCTTTCTTGATAGTGTCATTGACTGAAGGTGGAAATCTTTTATGGAAGTTTTTGGTCACTTTAGAGAAGTTATCGGTACAGTGATCAATGAAGGCTGGTTTAGGGTTGGATAGGTGGATTTGATTAAGAAAGGAATGTATGTGTTATGTCCTTTTGCTGACTATTATCAAACAGATCTGAGAGAGTGTTGCTCGAGGATGAGCAACATTTAATCTTAGGGGAGTTTGATGCATGTGTTTTTAGCCATTATTACAAGCACATTTTTCCTTGATTTCATCTATAGATTAGTCATTTATTTGATTTATTATGCATGAAATGACATTGACGGCATGTTTCTATTGAATGCATCAAATTTTATGATTCTAACTATTTTATGTAATATTTTTTTATGTAATATTTTATGCATCCCAAGTACTTATGATGTTTTTATGCATTTTCAGGTACAAGGAAGATCCAAAGACTCGGTGCCACCGACCTGGTAATAGTCAGCGGTACTGACTTGACATCAGTGATGGACCTAGGAACTCACCCAGACTTGGTGCTACCAAAAGCCGAAGTCGGTGGTAACAAATCAATATCAGTAAGCCCCGACATGAATCGAGGCAACTCGGTGCTACCGAGTGGACGTCAGGGAGGCAGTTCAAAAATCACAAAACTCGGTGCTATCGAGTCCAGCTGAGAGTACCAACACAATTGGGATCACGGGATTAAACCTATGTGACTCGATACTACCGACTCACCTAGTCAGTACTACCAAGTCTTCCCGATCATGTCATCCACATATTTCACTCTAATCCAATAGTGGATGTTATTTTGGACCCTAAGTACCTTCTATGACTTAGAGGCGTGATGGAAAAATGGAAGGGAGCAGCCATTTTTATTGCACGACAACCAGAGCGAGACAAGAGAAGAATAGAGGATCGAAAGCTTCAACGGGGGAGATTTGAGCACCCCCAGAGGATGATTCTACAGCCGGAAGATATCAGAACGCACGTACAATGGAGGGGATCTTCCGGACACATAGAAATTCAGGGGTTACCTTAGTTTCCTAATGTTTCCCATGTTTTTCTTCTTCCTTTCAATGTATTCATTGATCAAAACCATGTAATGCTAAAAGCCTTTATTCCTTAGGAACCGAGAGTAGCTCGAATATACACTATGATTGATTTCTATGCATTAATATCAATTTTATCTCTTTCTACTGGATATAAATCTATGAAATCTTTGTGTTCTACTTGTGCTTGATCATCATGAGTGGATTGATAGATGCTTAGTCATCTTGGGAGAGAGTTTGAGGGTCTAAGATCATAGATTTACCCATCTACTATTCCCTTTGGGAAAAGTGGTGTGTAAACGGGAGGAGAAACTCAAAGAATAATCATAAAGCATCTAACTAATCAATCAATAACTACGGAAGTGGGATTGGCATTAGATTAGGTAGTGAATTACACTACGGGAGCAGGTAATTCTATCTACAGTGTCCTTATCTAGGGATTGAGATAATAAATGTTAGTGTGTGAGGTCAATTATTAGTTCTATCCATAGTGAAACCACTGTCCTAAGGAATTCATTCCATATCTGATTAATACAACTTTTAAATTCATTTTTTTCTGCATTTGTTCTTTAACTCAACCCAATTCAACCTTTTATAATCAGCTAAATTGATTTGACTGTAGTTTGTAGTAGTCTACTGGAAACATGCTTCCCCGTGGTGGACTCGGGGCTCACAAGGCCTTATTACTTCAATAAGTTCACTTGTGTATTACGCACAGTAAACTCGTGTTAGTGGCCTGTAGAGGATGACATGGAGGAAGATAAAGTAGAAGAAGATGTCGAGTAAGTGCAACAATAGGAGCAAAATGAAGAAGAGGTGGAGGAGGCCCCCATCCCAATTAGGAGTAGGCAGGTCACCTGCAAGCTCTCTAGAGTACATGGAGCCTCTAGTTCTTCTACTCCATCACCTACCCAGGAGGATTATCTACTCAATGGCAGGTATGTATCGAATGCTACAAGAGATTCAGCAATGACAACAACATCATACGGCTACATCAGCGGGCATCCAGGATGTCCAAGGACAGCTTTATCAAAACAAGTAGGCGATCTTAAAAAACGAGCGACTTCTCTTGGCCAACCAAGAGAACGTGCATACTCATTTTCATAGGATGAAGAACTATCAGCAGATGTTCTTTGACAACTATTGCAGCAAGGCTATTTTAGTGCTATCCACAACCTCCAGAAATGCCACAATAGCCACAGACATTCCAGGGGACTTTTTATTCCCATGACCTAACTATGTTGCAGCCACCACCACCATATTAATTAGTACCATTGTTCTACCTCTATAATTTGATTTTGATTATGAGGAAATAGTCAAGTTCAAGCTTAAGGGTGATGGAATAGATTTATCTTTTATTTGCTTTTTATATTTATTTTTTCATTTTTAGGATCCATAATCTATCTAGAGTAATTGTGTAGTAAAAAGCATGATTTATATCTCTATCACCATAGAGTTTGTTCTTCCATGTCTGTGAAATGAAAAATTGAAAATTTTGTCTTAGTTGCAAATTTCTTGAGTTACAGCACCTAGAGGAAGTGTATGGGTTAGTCAGCTTTTGGACACTTGATATGAATGGAAATCTTAATTATTCATGTAATGTGGATGATGATGGATTTTGAGCTTGAGTTGATCAAACCATTAATGAGGCCTTAAATTGAAATTTTAGAAAGAAATCTTAAGGTTACCTTGTACACATGTCAGTAGTAGAGGGACATATCATAGTTTAATAAAGGCATTCTTAATTATGTGATTCCATCCATTTTGATTCACCACTTTAATATGATGAACTAACCCGAGTTGTTTCCTTTTAATTGGATTGCATGGAATAATACGAGACATGACATTTCATTTTATTTGATGCATTAGTTACAAAATGAAAAAAAAATTATGCGTAAATAACTTGTGTGCATTTCATCTAGTTGCATAACAATTGCATGTAGATTGCATACCATTTTCATCATTCATTCTACATCATGCGGTTATTGTTTTCTTTGGAAATTAGAGTGCAGGGATACACATCCATACCCTCTGGAAAAAAATCAAAGAATGGAAAAAAATGAAATGAATGTGATATGTTAGTGAAGCCCAAGCATAACTTTCTACCAAGCTAAAATAGTGGGCCAACAAAAAAAGACAAAAAAAAAATTGATGTTATGAAATGAATAGGGAGAAAGGATGCCTTAAACCTGAATTGGAATTCTACTTCACAAAGAAATGGAAACATTTCACATGATGCATTTTCTTATTTACTTCACTCTCATCCATTTGATGAGATTTTCAATGTATGCATCATTCCACCCAATAATATTAGGCATTAGGATTCATGCATTTCTCATCATCATCATCATTCAAGTATGTTCATCACGTTTAATTTTCACAAAAATAATTTGGATGTTACTTGTGATTCTTCATAAGCCACCTATTTCATTCCATCCATTGCTCTTATTGGTAGGCTACATATATGATTGATCTCCTCATTCATTCTTATAAGGAGAACTGCTTCCAAGTAGTTAGTATTTAGGAAAAGAGTAATCTAGATAGGGAATCACATGATGCACCAAGTGAATGTCTATTAGACTATGATATTAACTACTCTATTGATAGTGTTTCACTAATCTAAGGATGGACATTTTTTATGGATATTTTTTGTAGCTTGAGAGCAGTTGATTGTTTAGTGGTCAGTAAAGGCTGGTTTGGGACCTCCAGGTAGGGATAGTTGAGAAAGGAAATTCATATTTTCGTGTCCTTTTACTAACTTGTCTCAAATAGATTTGAGGGTGTGTTGCTTGAGGACGAGCAACATTTAAGCTTAGAGGAGTTTGATGCACTAAATAATTGTCTTTCTCATATGTTGTTTATTTTGGATTTTTGTGCACTTATTATTCATTTTGATATTATTTGTGCATTATTTATCATCATTATCATGTGACACTTAATTGCATCAAAAATGTGTATTTTAAATGTTCCTGGTAGATTCATTATTATTTGGGAGCTTATGTTCATTTTTTTCAAGTGAATCTACAAGAAACTACAAAGCTCGGTACTACCGACCTGCCTTAGGTGGTACCAACACTTGATCAGAAGGAATAATGAAATCAAGAAAACTCACTAGTATCGACAAAGGAAGTTGTTAATATCAACAACCTTACAGGGAGGACTCCAAAAAATCTTGAGAAATCTCGGTAAAACTGACATCAACTCGGTAGTTATGATAATTACACAGAGGGAGAAACTTATTGGGGGCATCGATAGCTACAGATACCCACTCGGTAGTATCAAATCAGTGGGATCATGCAAGATCTAAAATCCTAGTAATCTTATGGTTGGCAATTAATGACGCCCTAAGTCACATCTATGACTTAGGGGGAGTTTGGTAAAACCTAATAATCACATCCTATTCAATTATACAGAAGAGAAAAGTGGAGAAAAGAGAAAGGAGAGGAGAAAGCTACATTTTGGGCAGTTCGTGCACTTCTCATGGCCCGATTTGCAGTCAGAAGACGGAAGATCATCGTGTTCATCAGGAGTAACCATCTGTTCCATCTTTCTCCAGGGTTTTTTCCTTGTTCCTAATGTTTTGTTCCTTCTTTTCTTCCTTCTCTGTGTAGAGAAATAGAAATCATGCGAGGATAATCCCCCCATTCCTTAGGATACTAGAGTAGCTCAATTTTGCATTGTAATTAACAATTATAACTTAATATATTTGTTTCTCTTAATTTGTGGACATAATTATATGAGAGCATCACGAATTATCAATGCTTGATCACCATAGGTAATTGTTTAGACCATTAATTGCTTCGAGAGAGGGATTAAGCTTGGAAAACTCATAGATTTACATGCTCTATATTGCACCTTGAGAAAAGGCTTACGAATGTGATGACAATAACCCATAGATTTTGGTAAAGCACCCAACTAATAACACAATTTCTATAAGAGTGGAATTGGTATTAGGATAGGTAGTGAATTATGCTGCGAGAGTGGATATTTCTTGCTACATGTCTCTTTATCCAGGGTTAGGCAAGATTAATATTAATGAAAATGATGTTAATTACAGTGTGAGCCATGGTGAAACCATAATCCTAAGGAATTCATTCCACTTCTAATCACAATCAATAATCTTAGTTTTAATTCTTGTAAATTAGTTATTAATTCAATCAATTCATTATTGTTATCAGGCCTAAACGATTAGGTCATTGTTATTAGTAGTTTTTGGGTACACATTTTCATGTGTTCAATATCTAAGCCTCTTTAGGCCTATATTACATTGATACATGCACTTGCATTTTTGACATGTAGTTTATGCACATCACCCCCAACCTTAAATTTTTCTCATCCTTGAGAAACATTAATATTAACAACTTCTATATAATATTATCAACCTATTCTTCTCTCTTTCATAGCCTTACTTGTATTCTTACCACCTTTCATGGCAAAATGACCCTGATTTCTGAAATCACAAAATGCAATTCTACATTCTATACTCAAATTTGTTTCAAGACTTACATCGATTTCAAGCTCTGTAAAGAAACACACGCCATATCCCTTGTATTTTATATACTCTCACATACTCTTATGAGTTTTGTACAAGAACAATGTTTATTGATTCAATGGCTTGGGGTATTTAGATTCCCCTAGATAGAAAAATGGAGTGAAGGAAGGTATGGAGAAAAATAATCTCTCATCTATTCAACTTGGATTGTTTTTATTTATGTTGCAGTTGCATTGATTGCATTTTTGTGTTCACATTGGCATATTTTCTTTATTGGCGGTACACCTTTATTACATAGGATGGGTATGGAAGAAGTAGTAGAGGGGATAAATGGTGTTCCACCCTAAACTTGGAGTTTGGCACTATATTTGGTTTTTTTTTAATGGATGGGTAAGAAATTGATGGAAGAAATGTAGAAATGGTCGGACTTGTGCATCTCATACTTTTAATTTGGTGCATTAGGAGCATTATAACATCAGTTCAATTATTTGTGCACAGTGCAACAATCAAGAAATTGTACAAGTTATTATACAATTCAAGTAGGGACATATTGCATTTGATTACTCTTCATCCATTATGGCTTGTCATATTTTCCAAGGAGTAGTGCTACTTAAGGTCATACGTGGTAGGGTGAGTTCTAGCAGTTCATGAATTTGTTGCAAGAAAATCTACTTCAATCAAGGGGTTCAGTTATAAAATATGAATAATAACTATGGCCGACTAGATAAAGGCCAAATCATATGTAAGATAGGAAATTTTGAAAATTTTAAAGCAACCTAAACAACATTATAAAATGCTAAAAGGGAAGATAAAGTGGGTGGAATAGGTACTTACCACTCACCTCCATCTTGAACTTAAAAAATTTCTCAGCTCGAGCAAAACTTAAATCTAGGATGGAGGGAAGAATTTCATTGAGTTCACTAAGCGGCCCTAGTAACTCAAAGAAGGCCTACCTGAAGGAAATGTTGATGAAGACTGGGGCCTTGAATAGAGGAATTTCATGGTGCATCCAGTGAATGGATGGAAGCTTAAAGGGGCTTTCTAGTTGATTAAAATGATTTTTCTTTTTTCCTTTGCAATCCCTCCAGTAAGATCAACAAATCTTCCTTCATCAATAGAGGAAGTGTTCTCGATGTTTGTCGATTGGGGACAAAATGCACGTGATTGAAGTTGTACTCATTGGGTGTCTTCTGGGATAACTCTTCCAAAAAACCTATGGTGGATCAACTTTTTCAATAGAGAAGATGGTATAAGATAAATCTACTTTTTATAGTGGTGATTGTGGTAGATCAGGTGGGGGATCCATCTCAGGTTTCTTCTTGTCAACTAGATCTACATGCAGTAGACATGGTGCTAGCATTGAAAGAATTTTCTTATTGGCCTAGTACAACATTGTATGTAGTTGTATGTCCTCCACATCTATCATCCAATCAATATTAAGCTTAGTGGAAGCATCATGACCCTTTCAAATGTCAAAATGTTTCTATGATTCCTTCATGAAGAATGTGCCCAATTCAATGGGCTCAGAAGGAACCATAGAAGAGAAATCAACATCACAATCAAATGATGGAGGTGTGTAAACTTCTTGCTAAGGTGGAATCACCTCATCAGGTTCAAACTGATATGGAACAAAAAGCGACTGAGGTGGAATTTAGAACTTTTGTTGAATCAACCCCATTTCATTTTGAAACAATAGATGTGAACTTGGTGTTGGTTGTTCATTTTCCAGAATAGGCTCAACCAAAAGTAGTTGGTCATTGATAAAGCCTGGATCAATGTCCACAACATGAGTGGTTGGTGGGGCTTCAGGTTTTGTAGCCAAACAAGGATGACTCTCTTGTTGTACGTTGTATATTATAGTACTAAAGGCCCTAGTAGAGAGGTCAGAATATAAGTGTACACATCACACAATGGTTGCATATCCTTAATCTATGTCATTTGTATTGTATCTAACATAGATGATATGAGGATGCTATCATCATCACCATTAAAAAATCATTCTTGTTTGCTCCTGCTTCATCGAGGAGATCTTTGATTGACCCTCAAGTGATGTAATTGGCTAGGAGAGTTGTGCCTTTATCCTGACTATCATCATCTCTGGGACATTAAGTTACTCGTCTATGGCATCTTGGACCTCCTATAAAAGGGCCACATTTTCCCTAATATCGGCTCTAGAACCACCTTTTGTATGGTGTGGACTGCTTCCTCTCCATAGTTAACTTGTTTCCAATTTCTTGAGAAGTAAAGAATCAGGCTCAAAGGTTTTTACAAAAAAAATAGAATAGATTACAAAAATCTCAGACAGAAAATAAAAAGTCTAGACTAAATGAAATCACAAAACCAAATTAAAATTATAAAACAAAACTAAAAATATAAAACCAAACTAAAACTACAAAAATAAGTAAAAAAAAGAAATGTTAATTATTCAAAGAAATGAGGAGTAAAATCAACTCCATTTCCTTTGGTAACAGTGCCACAATTTTATATGTGACATTTACACAACAAATTCATTAGGGAATATGATTCCCTAGAGTTTCACCTTTAGAGTGGAAATCAACTTGCCCGCAAGAAAACAAGTCAATTTTAGTATAGTATGGTGTCGAACCCATGAGATAGCATGATTAAGAATTACACAAAGCTATTGTTAAGAGAAACATTTAAAATTTGGTTGTTTTTTTGGCAAGTACTAGAGATTAAATTTTATTTATGCTACTCTCTAGTGCAGTCCAAAATAGATCTAGATTAACATTCAAGTCTGAGTTAAGCCAAGGTGGCTTGAATAAGCTCAAGTTACAAGGTAGAAAGGAGCATAAGGTGTTTTTAGCTACTTCATCAGTAAACTGGTTCAGCGAAGTTCAAAACCTTGTGTCTAGATGTAAAATTTGGTTGTTGAGTGAGATTATAACTAAAAATAAGAAATAAAATTGCAAAAGTAAAGTTATTTAATTCAATTAATAAAGAGATACCAGAGGTCTAGGGGTTCACCATCATAGACCATGTATTTTCTTTAATTGATTCAACTCCTTAATTTATTTAGTTAGATTGGGACCAAGCATATTTGCATCCTTAGGGAACTCCAATCTCTCAACATGAAATCCCACAAACCCAGGATCTCGGCATTTATAGATCATTGTTCAACTGTCCAGTAAAACTTTTTCTAGGTTTCAGCAGGAGTCTTATGAGTTTCATCTGGTGTTCCAACCTAGAGATTTGGGATCTCGTCACCCAAAACTATAAATAATAGGAGAATAGATAGATAGAACTGCGTCCAAAATCTCATCAAGAGTCTATGGTTTCATCTAGCATTTTCGTCTTAGGATATGGGTTCCCATCACCCAAGATTAGAATAGCATAATCGATCAAATAATAGAATAAGAACATAGACTAGTAGAAAACACATCTAACGATAGAAATCTTCAAGTCAAATATAATTAAACATTTATGGGGATACACCCCATCCCCAATATGAAGGTTTTACTCGCTCATGGTAAAAATCAACACAATTTTAAAAATAGCAATAGAAAGAACCATGTTTCTAGAATCTAGAAACAATGAGCAGTCTTTGTGAGGATGATGATGGCTCCTTCTTTCCTTCCTTTCTTCATGCACCTGAAAGAGGCTTTGAGTTGGCTGAGTATGAGATGCCTTTTGAGAATGGAGGTTGGCTTGTGATTATAGTAAATGATGCCCCACTTCTGATTTGGCCAATTGGAATATGAAAAGTCATGATAAGTCAAGTCTTAAATTTTCAAATACCAAACATAATTGTCATGGTCCTTGTTTGAAGACTAAATGCCTTACTTCGACAAAGTGCTTCAATTACATTTTTTCCTCCATATAAAAACACATTGTCATGGCATGTAGCTTTTAGTGACCAATTGATATCACTTTCCTTGAATTATTTAATTGCTTTCTCAACCTTTTAACATAAGAAAAACTCAATTCTTTCTTGCCTTTGTGCCTAGTTAAGGGAGTAATCTTTAAAAAATTTACTTGTTTGCCTCAATAGGTAATGAAGAAAATTATTCCATTTCCTTCCTTTAATTATATTGATGCTCACTAACTTCTTTGACTCTCTTTGATGTATATTTTTGTTATAGCATTTTAAGCAAATTTTAGGCCAGGCAAAAGTTTCAAAATGGTCAAAACTATATTTTTCTATGAACAAAAAAATTTGTTTCTAATGCATGTTTGAGAATTAAATCATGGGTTTGTATGCAAAAGATATTGTTATTTTAGTGTGGGATATATCAGACGTCGATGCTAATTATTCAAAACAATGGGGTTCAAAAGCAACTCCATTAACCTAGACAATAGCATCATTATTTGATGTGTGTCGTTTGTACAAGAAATTCACTGGGAAGTATGATTCCCTAGAGTTTAACCTTTAAAGCGGCAATCAACTCGATAGAAAATGAACAAGTCAATTGTAGTATAATAAGATGTCGAACCCATGAGACAACATGATTAAGAATTGCATTTGAAACTACTGTTAAGAGTAATATTTAAAATATGATTGTTGATAGAGATTATACCTAGAAAAGACATAAAAATGCATAAGTAAATTGATTTAATTCAATTAATAAAGAGATACTAGGGGTCCAGGGGTTCACCACCATAGACCACATATTTTCTTTAGTTAATTCAACTCCTTAATTTAATTAGTTAGATCATGACCAAGCATATTTGCATCCTTTCAAAATGCCAATATTGCAAGGGTCAAACTTCCAAAAAAACTTGGGATCTCGGCATTTATGGATCATTGTTCAACCATCTAGTAAAACTCTGTCGAGAGTCTCATCAGTAGTCTTACAAGTTTCATTCAATGTTCCAACTCAGGGATTTGGAATTTCATCATCAAGGATTATGACTAATAGGAAAAATAGATAGATCAATCATAAAAATCCATATGGAATCTCATTAGGATCTTATGATTTCAATTAGCATTTTAGTCTTAGGATCTGGGATCCCATCACCCAAGATTATAATAGCATAAACATATTTGATTGAAATATAGAACAAGAACTTAGATCAGAACAAACACATATAACCAATACAAATCTTGGAGTCAAATACAACTAAAATAAGATATGAGATATAAAGCTACTCTCCATGCCTAGTATGAATTTTTGACTCACTCATGGTAGAAACAAACTCAGAAGTATAGATAGGGATAGAAATAGTCATGTTTCAAAAATATAGAAACAATAAAGTAGTCTCTTATAGGATGACAATAAGTTGTTCTTTCCTATCTTTCTTTGTGAACTGGAAGGAGGTTTTGAGATGGTAGAGTATGAGATTCATTTTAAGAATGGAGAATGGATTGTAATTATAGTAATATATACCCCACATTTGATTTGGCCTCCGGGAATATGAAGAGTCATGATAAGTGAAGTATTGAACTATCACCAAACATAATTGGCATGGTCTTTTTTTAATATTAAATGTCCTACTTTGATAGATTTTCAATTGATGTCTTGATAGCTTTGTGCTCGGTCAAAGTGATTAAACTACATTCTTGAATCCATATAAAAGCACATGGTCAAGGCTTGTTTCTTTTATTGGCTAATTGATAACACTTGCCTTGGATTATTTAATTCCTTACTCAACCTTTTAACATAACGAAAACTCAAAGGCTACTTGTTTTTGTGCATGGTCATGTGAGTAAACTTTGATAAATATAATTGTTTTTATAAATAGCTAATAGAGAAAATTACTACATTGTCTTCCTTTAATTGTTTTCACCTCTCATTAACTCTTTTGACTCTCTTTACCACATATTTTCTATTATAAAAAATTTGGGCAGATTTCGGATCGAGCACAAGTTTCAAAGTGGTCCAAAAATATATTTTTCTGTGAATAATAGAATTCCCTTTCTAAGTGTGTTTAAACATTAACATTCAAGTTTGTATGCGAAAGATATGGCCGTTTGGTGTGGGATATATATCAAACACTACTGTAATATATATAGGCTAGTCGACCGCTTGGCAAATCCAGCCGACTAGTTGAGAAATACAAAATATATATTCTTGTATATAAAGAAATTCCTTTGTAACTCATGTTTCAACATTAAATTTTGAGTTGGATTGCAAAATATATGTTGTTTTAGTGTGGGATATATATAGAAAGCATTACATGGAGTTGTGCAAACATCATCCCATAGTATTTTTGGGAGTTCTTGGTCTTTGGAGTGAATGGGTGCAAATGAGATATTTTGCTACAATAATCTAATTAAAACTCTAGTTAAGTAGACAAAAGCCAAACTAAAGAAATTAATTCCTAAAATTGGGAAATAAAAACATAATGTCTCTGAGAATTGATCTAAAAGATGCAGTAAAAATGGATGAATATGCATTCATCAACCTACTCAATGAACCTTATCTTATCCAATCTCACTGAACAGACATATGGTGTGTTGGCTTGGACTTGAACTTGGAAGCATTAACATCAGTGAACACATTCAAGGTGTGCAGGCTTGGGCTTGAACCCATAATTGAAGGAGGCTCATGAGGCACCAACCTTCCACATATGTTCAAGAGATAGGGCTTAATTATCGATTGACATCCAAAATTGCAATACTAATCTTAAGCATGAAGAGGTATGATTCTTAACTAATGTGTTCTTAATATGTGTGTAATCTTAACAAGATGTGCATATGATAGATACCTTTTAAATCAAAAGAGTGTTCACATGATAGTATTATAATATAAAATTATAAACATGAAAGTGCAAATAAAACTTGATGATTAAATATAATGAAACCCAAGGCATTGACCACTTACCTAAATTCAATAGGAACAATTGATCCTAGAATTTCCTGATCTCAACCCTTTAAATTTCATGTCGCTATAAACCCAAACCCTAACTAATATCTTGTAAACCTTAATGAGGTCAAAATCTTGAAATCTGAAAACTAAAGTTAGAATCAGGATTCATGAAAAAAAAATCAAAAATCATATATAACTTGACCATATTGGAAAAACCAATTAAAAGATATGAATTATCTTCCACTGGCCTATCATAATTTTTATAAAATGTTTTATCTTATTCTGGGATGAATAAAGCAAGAAATGAAATGATTGATATGCCCCCATACATAAATCAAGACAATAAGTGTGATAGGGTTTTAATTGGTAACATCATTCTAGCAATGTTACGGGGACTATCAAAATTCTCACAAGAAAAAACACTAAAATACCGTAATGAACATGATAAATTGATTAAAATCATGTGAGTGGTAGGGTCTTTGTGATCCCCAGCTTCTTCTTCACTCTATGACCGCACTCTTCCAGTGGCATGGTTGTAACTAGGTCAAACAGACAATCCCATATTTGCATAGTGGTGTGCTTCAGCCCCTAAGGACTTGGCCATAGTCTCTAGTGGCCATAGCCAACTTGCTAAACTAGAGCACTCAGTTTGAGGTGGCCAAAACACCATAATTCCCAACTCTAGATTTAAGCAGTAGAGCAACTTCACATCAAAACTTAAACGGTAGACCTCGAATGATGAAAACTTGAAACAAAATGTAGAATTGTCTTCACCAGATCCTCCCAAAGATGGGTGAACAAAAAATTGAGAAACACTATCACATTGTCAAGCCATATCGTGTTGTCTCTAGTAGTGAGGTCAGGGTTCGTGGGTTTGATATTTAGCCAAAGCAAGTGGCACAAAATCACAATGGAAAGGAAGAGTAGAGAGTATAGATGCTCACTACGGTCCCAATTGGGCAAGGAGAAATCAGAGCTCTATGAAATCGATCACGGGCCTTGGAAATGACGGTTGGATAGGTGGCATCTACTCTAGGTAGTTTGTCTAAAATTGGGCAAGGCAAGGCATTCACATAGGAGTTATGAGACTTATGGAGGTGGTATATGTAAACAAGAAACTTACAACTACAATAGAATCGGTAGAAACACCAAAATGAAGATTTGGGAAAATCACAGAGACATGGATTTAGCATTAGAGTAAGGTATTATAGGTATGTGTGATTGTCCTAAGTTGATTAGATCATAATCCTCTTATGATTCAAAATGGGAAATGTGGAAGTCGTAAGATTTTTGAAGGATCTAGGACCATGTAGTTTCTAGAGGTTTAAGAGAACCTATGAACGACTATGATTAGATATGGTTTTCCCTACCTCATCCAACACTAAAAAATGAGGCCCATCATGCGCCTCTCATAACATGAAATAAATCAAATTAAATTATTTTTAATCACATTATCAAACCATCTCAGAAAAATATCAAAATTTAACCATAGCTTCCTAAACATGTGTATATAATTATCATAGGCTTCAATTCCCAAAAATCTCAATTGAAAATTCTATATACATTATTTAGGTTTAAAATTCCATAATTCCTAGCTAATGTAGGAATATCATTATCTTGCTAACTAAATTGGCCATGAATCTTATCTCATCATGATCTTTAATTGAAATTTTGTTTTATGACTTATACACTCCATAAGTTATAGATTAACATATTAATCATCTTGGTTGAATGAAGGATAAAATTATGAATTAAATATTTTTTCATACCTAGAAAAAGTTAGGATGTGATAATCCTCCCTTCCTTATAAAATTTCATCTTCGAGACTTCACGCATTGAAAAGCTTTGGGTACTTCTTTAGCATCTCTTTTGTAAGTTCCCAAGTAGCTTCCTTGAGATTATGATTCATCCATATAAACTTTATCAAGAAGAATATTGTTATTCTTCAACTTCTTGGTCTGAACATCCAAAATCCATAATGGCAACTCCTCATAGGATAGATCCTCCCTAATCTTAAAAGGCTCAAGGACATGAAATATATTCTTGATGTATAGCCTCAACAAAGATGCATGAAATGCATTATGTATTTGTTCACATGTCGGTGACAGTTCTAACCTATTAGCACTCTCTCCCACTCTATCAAGGACATTGAAAGGGCCAATACAATGATGGCTAAGTTAACCCTTGATCTTGGATCTAGCAATAGATTTGATGGGTTTGAATTTCAAGAAAACATGATCACCCACCTTGAACTCTCTATCAAACCTATGTGAATCAATATAGTTTTTTATCTCTCATGTGCAGTCTTCATCTGCTTCCTAATAAGATCAACATGATCTGTATAGAACTGCAACTCATCACTGTGGGTCAACATTATTTCACCAACCTCACTCTAGAGTAATGATAACATGCATGCCTACCAAAGAAAGCCTCATATTATGACATGCATATGTTGTTGTGGAAATTATTACTATAAGAAAACTTGATCAGAGGCAAGAAATTTTACCAAGATCCTTCCCAATCAACCATGCATGCTCTAAGAATGCCCTCTAATGTCTAAGTAGTCCTTTCATAATATCCATCTATATGAGGGTGATAAATAGTAATGAAGTGAAGTCGAGTTCCCAACTCATCTTGAACTTGTTTTACAGGTTGGAAGTAAATCTTGTTTCCTGATCAAAACTAATAGAAAGGGGGACTCCATGAAGACGTGCTATCTTATGAATATATAGATCACTCATATCATACACATTCACCGTAGTTATGTAATCTAGAAAGTGTGCACTCTTTATCATACGATCAACCACTGTCCATATTGCATCATGCCTTTTTATAGTGTTGGGAAAACCAGTCACAGAATCCATGGTTATCTTCTCCTAGTTCCATTCAAGAATGCAGAGGGTTGGAGAAGACCACCATGCCTTTTTTTTCATCTTTCACCTACAGACACATCAAACATATAGAAAGAAAGTCAGTTATATCCTTCTTCATACCTTCCCACTAGAAGATTTTTTTCATATCATGATACATTTTTATTATTCCTAGATGAATAGTACGCTTAGTGTCATGAGCCTCAAAGAGGATCTCCTGACTTAGATCATCATAAGGTGTCCACAATTTGCCATTCATTAGAGTCACGCCATCTTTAACCTTAGAGAGTCTAGATCCAACTCTCTATGTAAGCTCTAACATATGTGGATACTCAGGACTTCCGTGTTGTGCACTATGTACCTAAAAAGTCAAAAATGTCATGTTCCCGATGTATGCCAACTTCAACTTGACCACAGTAAAAAATAGTCTCCACTCTTTCAACACGTTGATCATCTTCCATTCATCTACTAGATTAGAAGAACCACTAACATCCTTCTTTATGCTTAGAACATTAGCTACTACATTGTCCTTTCCTAGATGACAACTGGTAGAGAAATCATAGCCTTTTATGAACTCAGGTCATCTATGTTGCCTCATATTGAGATCCTTATGTGACAGGATATATTTGAGGCAGTTGTGGTTAGAGAACACCTCAAAATACTCATGCCATAGCCTCCTTTCTTGAGTGCATAAATAATAGCAGTTGTCTCTAGGTACTGAGTTGGTTTATCATGCACCTTGAGTTGTTGAGAAGCATAAGAAATAACTATGTCATTCTACATGAGCACACAACCCTAAGCATGCTTTCAAGAATCAGTGATAATTACAAAGCCATGATCATCCAATGGAAGAACAAGTGCAAGAGTAGACGTCAACTTGTCCTTTATGTTTGGAAACTATGCTCACAAGCATCATTTCCAACAAACTTGAAATCTTCTTGGTTAATTGCATAAGGGGACTTGCTATGTGGAGAAGTCTTGCATGAAATGCCTATAGTAACCTACTAGACTGAGGAAACTATGAATGTCTATACGAGTTTAGGAACAACTTGCATGAAATGTCTATAGTAACCTACTAGACTGAGGAAACTATGAATGTCTATATGAGTTTAGGAACAACCCAATTATTGACAAACTCCATCTTAGTTGATTCCACTGTGATGTTCCCATCAGAGATGATATGTCCTAGAAATATGACTTCTCTAAGCCATAATTCACACTTAGACATATTAGCACATAATTGATGCTTCTTGAGCATGTCCATAGTAATGTGAAGATATTTTTCATGCATAAGGTCATTGTCATAATAAATCAGAATATCATCAATCAACATTAAGATGAAAGAATGAAGGAACTAATGGAAAATCTTGTTCATTAGGCCCTTCAAGATAGTAGGATCATTGGTAAGACCAAATGGCATCACTAGGAACTCGTAATGGCCATATTTAGTATGGAATGATGTCTTCTCAATATTTGAGCTTTGAATCTTCAACGGTGATAGCCAATCCTTAAATCAATCTTTGAGAAGGCCTTTGTAGTTCTAAGTTGGTCAAAAATATCATTAATTCTAGGAAAAGGATACATGTTATTTATGGTTACTTTATTGAGAATCATGTAATTGATGTACATGTGTAGTGACCCATCCCTATTATTGACAAAAAAGAATGGGAGAACCCAAGGGGAATCACTCAGGTAAATGAAACCTAGGTCCAAGAGCTCTTACAGCTTCTTCATAATATTAACTAACTTTGATGAAGTAGTACTAGAAGTAAATCAATACAGAACAACTCTCTATCAGGAGAGAGACTAGGCAACACTTTAGGAAATACATCAGGAAAACCCCTCGCTAGAGGAATGGAAAAAATATGTTTCGCTACTTGACTAATAATGATATGAGAAACATGATGTGGCCCTTTATCCTCAACTTCTCTACATGCATAAAAGAAATGAAGGGACTCTTCCCATCCTTCTCTTGTTTTTGACCAAAAGGGTATCCTCCCCTAGATAGGAAAATGTAAAAAATCTTCCTTCTATAGTTAAGGAGCACATGGTGCTCAAGAATCCAACTCATCCTCGAGATTACATCAAGTGCTTTCATATCCACAATTGTAAGGTCTATAGAAAAGGAAATTCCTTCAATAGATAGGGGAACCCTATATAACAATCTCTTGGGTTCATGTATATGCCTACTATTAGTTATCATTTCAAATCATAACCTAAGTGCTCAACTAGTAAACTAAGAATATCAACTAGCGAAGAAGAAATTAAGGCATGTGGCGCATAAGAATCATATAAGACTTTAATACTCTAACCATGAATAAAAGTAGTACCTTCTATAACCTAGTATGGATTGCCATCATCTGCCTCCATCATGAACATGTGAGTCTACATTTTCTCTCTAGGAGCACTAGTTGTAGCACCTTTGCCATTGTAGCCTCCTTGTTGAAGGAACTTGAGATAATCCCTCTTGATATGATCAAGCTCTCCACAAAAGTAGTAGACTACCTATCCAAGCCTGCACTAACCACAATGGTACTTGTGACACTAAAGGAACTTGGGTGTATTGTTGTTGTTCTTTTTGTTGTTGTGCTAAGTGGGTCCACCTTTTAATACATTCCTCTTCCGATCTTATTGTCTATGGTGGTTTTCTTGATGGTGATTGTGGTTCTTCTACTGGTGATGATGTTGTCCACCATTGTAGTTCTTCTTCCTAGACATTCTTGGGTGATCCTCAAGCTCAAGGGAAGTGGTAAGATATTGATCGGCCTAAATCACGCGTCCTAAAATTGGAGGCGGATTTGAAGTATTCAGACTTTTACATTTATAACTTGAAACCTTCTAGGCCCCCGCAACTTTGTTTACGGGGTCGAAGTTGATATACGGGGTCGAACACAGGGACAAGGGTGGTAGTCTTGAGAACACCGAATCGACACGCTCCACTCCGGCAAGGGTAAAGAGATGGCAAAGTTCCCCAAGGGAACAACAGGATATGACCGATAAAACAAAAGAAAACTATCTCCAACTGGAGTTACGAGGAAAATTAAGGCTTTAAGCATTTATCAGTTTTTAGGGATTTTTGTGCAACAGGAACAGAGAGATAATACTAGCGCTAAAGCAAGGTACGAAGGAGAAAACTACGGTAAAACAAGCGGCAGCAGAAACGTCCTGTACCCCTCCTCTCGAAGCGGGTACCTCTAACTAAGCATCAACACCCCTCTCGAAGTTGCTGGGCTTAAGTTAGAGTGGAAAGGTTACTAAAGAAACTCCAATTACGGGCACTCTCATACTCTAGAATCGATCCAAACACTAGAGCCACAACACCTCTCTCGAGGATGTTGCAATGGGAAAACACGATTCGGTAGCTAATCAAAGCACGATCCAAGCATACAAGCTAGAGTTCAGATGTTAAACATAGCAATCATCCAACAAAGGTACCAAACATAAAGCAGCAGGTGACTAAAGGTCTTCTATTTCCATAAACAAATAAAGATTTGATTACATTGCATAAGTAAAAGAAGTAAATAAATGAAATAATAAAGATAAATGTCGCCTTCTTGATTTAGAAGGTCGACAGACAGCAGCAGACTCTCCAACCCGATACCAGGCAGGAGCCTTGCCCGATACACCCGTGTCGGGCGGCACACCCTCTCGAGCGACACGCTAACGACGGGCAGATGTATCGCACAGGGCGCCCTGGCCTGATACGATCATGTCGGGAGGCACCCTCTCGGGCGACACGCCACGACCGGCGATGCGTATCGGGGTTCGGTATCGTGCCAGGTTAGAGTGTTGCTCCCAGGTATCGGCCACTCCTATCGGGTATCCTTTGTCAGCCGATATTGGCCTGTAGCGGTGCCCGAGACGGTCCTAAGTGAACCATTCCCTCCCTCTCGGGATGGGAAAGTGCTCACCTAGAATCACCCGGCACAACCTCTTAGGCACGACACACTAGCTCCCAGATGCTTTCCTCAGTCAGCTCTCATGGGTTCTGAATTGTCTTTTCAGCTTCCTGTAGCTGTTATTTATAGGCAGCGGTTGGAAGAAGTTATGGTGCTCTGGACGCCACGTGTCCTTCCCCAGCTCTTATTATCGCACAGGCGGTGGATGACCGATATCAGTATCGCTCGGCACAAGGATGTCGGAAGTCAGTCATCATGACGAGTGGTGCCTGCCGGTGGGTGGCCTGTATCGCGGCACGCTATAGTCATGGCGAGACTGGCTCCCTGTCGGGTAAAAGGGTGTATCGCTCATCCGCTTCCTCTTATATGGCACCCTTGTGTCGTGCGTCAGTGTATCGCGCTACCCTATCGGGCAACGAGCATATCGGTCGACTGGTGGGAAGTCCGATGCAGGTGGAACACGTTTGTGGGCCGGGACGGGCCTTATTGCTGAAATATGAGTTAAAAATGGAGGAAAAATCTGCAAAAGGTGGAAATATTGAGTTAAGAGTGTACCGTGTCTTGTTTTTGCAAAAGTATATATAAAAAGAGAGGAAATTAGTTTAAAAGGGCAGTTTTGATAACAAATTAAGAGATAAAAACATCACAAAATTTGGTGTTATCAACTCCCCCAAACTTAGCATTTTGATTGTCCTCAATCAATATTTAAACTTTATTTTGTGATACTTCTTCTTGACCGGTATAGTTTTCAGACCAAGGGTTAGAGCGAGCATTGAGATGTCTTTCTGAGAATGTGGCCCGGTCACGAACAACATACTTTATTTTCTCCTGCCTTATTTAAGAAAAAAATTCTCCACAGCTTCGGCGAGACTTGGGTGCATGATTTCGAAGTTATATTTCACACCAAACAGATTTTTGGGAGCAGAAAGTTGTGTGTGGGTAGGCTAAGGCTTTTTGGGGTTTTCTTGTTTCCCATCAGTCCATACAGGTATGGGTCTGTTAGTGGGCAAGTGGTCCCTGCAGTCAAAGCATGTTGGCTTTAGAGCAGTGATTTCACATCCTACGTACCACTGCCCCGGATCTACCATGCCTAAAGATGGGTACTTTTGGAAAACAAGTGTGTATATATATATATATTTCTTTTCATTGGGCACAACTCTCATGCTTTTATTCACTCTCATAAGTCTTCTTTCTCTTTTTGGGATTTGTTTTGGGTAGGGGAGAACAAGAGGAGTTTTGTTGCTGTTTGGGTAGCTTTTTCCTTCTGCATACATGTCTTTTACCTGTTGCAAGATTATATTTCGCAATTTTTGGCATGGAAAATTCGTAGTCTTTTGTTTTTTGAGGCTGCATTATCAGAAAGACATAACAAAACTTTGCATTTCGTTGGGCACATAGAAAATAAACTGGCAAGAAGTTGTATCAGGTTTTTACTAATATAGCGACTTTTGTACATATGTATGGGGACAAAATAAGCAAAAATTTTCAATTTTTCAAAAATTTTATATGAGTATGCATACGTATACCTGATATAGGAGAAAAACGAAAGAACACAAAGGATGGAGTTGAAGAAGAAAATTTTATACCTCCCTCACTGGTACATTGGGTACCCCCCCCAAACTTACTCCACACTCTGTCCCAGAGTGGTGAAGTAGATAGGGTAAGGTAATGTTAACCCAGTGAGGGTTAGACGTTGATCGCGCCTGCAGATAGTTGTACCAGATGGTAAAAGTGCGTACGGAATTGCAAGATTCAATGAGATCAGTCATGCACTTTTGCTGAGGAAGAAGTTCGCATTCCCTTAGATCATGTAGTCTTTTTAAGATGCTTCTGTTGTGAAAATGAACAAAAGGCCTGATCATCAATCTAAGCTTCTTTAAACCTTCATCATCTATTGGACTAGTCAGACAAGTCCACTTGAGTCCATTTTCTTTCCCAGGAGGATGCAGCCAGAACAAGTGCAAAGCTCTCAAGAAGGAAGCGCAAGGCTCGTGCGGATTATGACGATGATAACCGGCCTATGGTAAATAGAGAGCTCTTGAAAACACTTGTGGATACTGTATCAAAAGAATATACCCCCCAAGATGAAGGTGTCTTCATGACTGATGAACCCAAAATACCTACATTCAAAACAGAGGCCACTGGAAAAAGACTTCCACTGATTTTCTCTTTTAGAGATGGTCCTAAACCACCACAGAAGATAGACTATGATAAGGAAATGGACCTCTCTTGGGGCTACCCAATCAAGAAATTATGTCCTTGCTCTTTTTTCAACGATTGATGGCCCAGCTGCCTCGGGATTCTGGCATTTCTGTCCGACTGTTGTTGCTTCAGCTGCGGCCGCAGTGTCGATTCTTCTGCCGTGTTTTTCAACTTGACTGTTATCAACTTGACTGGGGGCTTGTTTTGTACAGGTCATACCTGTTATCAGTTCATTGATCATTTAAATGTTAGATAGGCAAGAAAAAATGATATCACGATAAAACTCGTCTCGTTGCAAAGTCCGTGTATCATTCATCAAAAGAACATCCTAGGCGATACAAAACTGGCCGATAAGGAGGAGAAGTTGCGCATCACACCTGTTGCCCGACACAGATGTGTCGGGCAACACGGTCGTGTGAATCAAACTGCCCGACAAGGACTTCCCCGAAAGAGAGAGAAACGTGCCGCCTGATAACAAGAACAAGCGATGCGGCACAAGAATGGGCGATACGGTTTATCGCCCGAAGCGGCGTAACGAGAAAATGCATAAGAAAAACATATCGCACGGCACACGTGTCGGCTGACATAAGAAAAATCAACTAAAGTCGTCCACCCGATACGCTGCGCGTGATAAGAAGCTTATGTCAGGTAAGCAGGTTGTCGGGCTATACCTTTGTTATATGAAGCAACCCTGGCCGACACAAGAGCAAAGGGGGACATTACTACATGATACGGGTGGCTAGAAGAGCAAAAGTAATGGCCCGACACGGTAAAATCTCCGTACTATATATAGCAATCTCAACCAGGGGTAAAACGGGTAAATCGGGGGCACGCGTTGGCCGTTGAGCCAAGTCATTCCTGAGATGAACGGTTCCATCCGTGTAATCAAGGGCAATTATTCATCTTGCCTGATACGGGCACTCGTCGCCTGGGAGTACCGTCCGTCACGGCCCTTGCAATCCCCGATATGTCATTGCCCGATACGAGTGGTTCTACACGCCAGCTGAGTTGCCGCCCGATACGATCAGCAAAGGTGATACATGTCCAATATGCGGCCTGAAGAACTAAAAACGAGGCGAAGGAAAAAAAATGATTGATGAGTAAAACATCATTGGCTTAGGGTTAAGTCCCTGACCTCTGTAAGTATTACCCATCCCGGTCCATGAAACAGAGCGGTGGCCCATAAAACAAAAGAGTCGGCGCACGTGGCGCATGTGCTGGCTCGGGCCTTATTACAGTCCAAATGTTCGTAATGTTTGTTTTGCACGAAAGTAAATTGCATCCTATTCTAGGAAAAATAAAAAGCTCGAGCTGCCTCCCGAGGAGCGCTGGATTTTTCGTCTCCAGCTCGACCGGTTTAGGTCCTTCACTTTTGGCTTTCAACAGTATCCATGTCCTACAAGTTGATCTCTGCCCTCCTAAAAAAAGCTTCGTCTTCATAGTACCTCTTCACTCTGTGCCCGTTTACTTGAAAGACCTTGGTTGGATCATCTTTGTCGTATAGCTCCATCATTCCTAATGGGTGTATCTTTGACACAGTTAACGGTCCCGACCATCTCGTTTGTAACTTTCTAGGAAAAAGACGAATGGAGGATTTAAATAATAAAACTTTATCCCCTTCACTTACATCCTTTCTCCTTAGGTGGGCATCATGCCACACCTTCGTCCTTTGTTTATAAATTTTCGTGTTCTCATAAGCATGAATCCTTAATTCTTCAAGCTCTTGTAACTGCCAATATCTCTTTTCCCCTGCTTTCTCTAGATCCATATTTAGGAATTTGATTTCCCAGAGGGCCTTATGTTCCAGCTCTAGAGGTAGATGATAGGATTTTCTGTATATCAACTTGTAGGGGTGGTTCCAATGGGCATTTTGTAGGCAGTCTTGTAGGCCCAAAGTGTGTCGTCGAGCTTTAATGACCAATCCTTCCTCATCCGACTGACAATCTTTTCCAGAATCTACTTGATTTGTCTATTTGAAACCTCTACCTTCCCGGAAGTCTGTGTGTGGTAGGGTGTAGTGATCTTGTGCTTAACTCCATACTTTCATAGGATTGCTTCAAACTGTCTTTCACTGAAATGCGACCCACCGTCACTTATTACAGTGCGTGGTACACCAAACTGAGGAAAAATCGTCTTCTTGAACAGCTTTATCACGGACTTAGCGTCGCACATTTGGGTGGCCACAACTTCTACCCATTTCGATACATAGTCTACTGCCACTATAATGTATTGATACCCCCTTGATGGAGGAAACGGCCCCATGTAATCAATCCCCCACACTTCGAAGATTTCTACTTCAATCCAATTTGCCATCGGCATCTCATTCCTTCGCCCTATATTGCCTGTTGACTGACACTCTTTACAGACCTTTACAAATTGTGCAGCATCCTTGAATAAAGAAAGCCAGTAAAAACCTAATTATAGCACTTTTGTAGCAGTCCTTTCACTGCCCAAGTGTCCCCCATAAGGGGAGGTGTGGCACTCCTTCAGAATGTTTAGGGTTTCTTCTTCGGGAATGCATCTCCTGTACAAGTTATCAGCACACCTTCTGAAAAGGAGAGGGTCATCCCAATAGTAATGTTTCACGTCCACGAACATCTTCTTTTTCTGATTATATGTGATGTCAGGAGGCAGTTCTCCACAAGCAAGATAGTTACAGATATCTGCAAACCAGGGTAAGTCTTCTTCCTTGGTTTCAGACAACATTAAAGCTTCGTCGGCATAGTTGTCATTGATGGGCGGTCCCCCCTATCCTTCGGCTACGATCCTCGATAAGTGGTCAGAAACCACATTTTCTACACCCTTCTTGTCGATAATCTCATGGTCAAACTCTTGCAGCAATAAGGCCTACCTCAACAGTCTGGGCTTTGTATCTTTCTTTTGCATTAGGTATTTTATGGTCCCGTGATCTATGTATACTTTGACCCTCGCTCCAATGAGATATGACCTAAACTTATCAAAGGCGAAGACAATTGCAAGCATCACTTTTTCGGTAGTGGTATAATGTACCTGAGCTTCGTCCAACGTGCGACTAGCGTAGCAGATCACGTGGTGCCTTTTATCTTTTTTCTGCCCCAGGACCGCTCCTACCGCATAGTCCCTAGCGTCGCACATAAGCTCGAACGGTAAATCCCAATCTAGAGCTTGGAGGATGGGTGGTGAGACAAGGGCGTTCTTCAAAACCTAAAAAGCATTTAGACAGTCATCAGAGAAAACAAATTCAACATCCTTTACTAGCATATTGGACAATGGTTTTGAAATCTTCGAGAAGTCCTTTATGAATTTTCGGTAATAGCCAGCGTGTCCGAGGAAGCTCCTCACTCCCGTCATGGACTTCGGTGGAGGAAGCTTGGATATGGCTTCAACTTTGCTAGCGTCCACCTCGATACCACACCTTGAGACCTTATGTCCCAGAATGATGCCTTCCCGCACCATAAAATGGCACTTCTCCCAGTTTAAAACCAGACTGTTCTCCTCGCATCTTTGCAGAACCAAAGATAGGTTTTTCAGGCAGGTATCGAAGTCCTTTCCATAGACTGAAAAATCGTCCATGAAAACTTCTACGATATCTTCCAGAAAATCTGAAAACATTGATATCATGCATCGTTGAAACGTGGCGGGAGCGTTGCAGAGTACGAAGGGCATCCTTCTGAAGGCATAGGTGTCGTAGAGGCAGGTAAAGGTTGTCTTCTCTTGGTCGTCAGGCAAGATGGGGACCTGATAAAATCCTGAAAAGCCATCTAAGAAACAGAAAAAGTCATGATGCGCTAATCTTTCAAGAACTTGATCAATAAAAGGTAGCGGAAAATGATCCTTTTTTGTAGCCTGGTTTAGCTTCCTGTAATCAATGCACATTCTCCATCCGGTGACGGTCCTAACTGCCACCTCATCGCCCTTTTCTCCTTTTACCACTGTCATACCGACTTTCTTGGGTACTACGTGGATCGGACTTACCCAATTACTATCGCTGATTGGGTAAATGATCCTCACATCCCTTAACTTGATTACCTCTTTCTTGACGACCTCTTTCAGCATCTGATTCAGCTTCCTCTAGGGTTGAGCCAGAGTCTTGGCAAATTCTTCCAGATTGATGTGATGCATGCATAAAGCGGGGCTAAGGCCTTTGATGTCTTCCACTAAGTATCCTATAGCCCGACGGTGGAGTCTTAACTCCTCAAGAAGTTTGTCTAGCTGGTTCTTTGAAAGATTGGTGTTGACAATGATAGGGTTCCTTTCTTCCTGATCTAGGAATTTGTATTTCAATCCTTCAGGTAACGGCTTCAATTCAGGCTTGGCCCTGGATGTCCTTTCTTGCGCCCCCCTCCCCCCCTCGAGAGAGGCATACTTGACAGATTCCACCACCTCATCCTCGTCGCTTAAATCTTCTTCAGATAGGTTAAGAAGGTTGAGACACTCAACAACTTCTGGACTTTCAAAGTCAGAATCTTGACCGCTTATGGCCCTCACAACGGGGTCTACGATTCGGATGTCCTCTTCTATCTCCTCAGAGAAATGGTCATAGCTGTCTGCTAAGCAAGCGGACTTTGACAGGGAAGGCACTCTCATTGCATCCTTCACCTTGAAGTCTAAGTGGTCGTTTCCGACCCTCAGAGTGATTATCCCTTCAGAAACATCGATCAACGCCCTTCCTGTAGCCAGGAAAGGACGTCCAAAGATGATAGGACAGCGGGGGTCCTCCACCATGTCTATGACAACTATATCACACGGAATGAAGAAATTACCCACTCGGATTGTCACATCTTCAACAACGCCGACAGGTCTTTTGAAGGTATGATCTGCTAGCTCGATTCTCATATTGGTTCTAACCATGTCGGTTAAACCTAATCTTTGCGCGAAGCTTAGGGGAATCAGGCTGATGCTAGCCCCTAAGTCAGCGAGACCTTTCCGTTCGACGTTATCTCCGATGGCGAAAAGGATTGTGAAAGCTCCAGGATCTCTCTTTTTGTTGGGCAGATCCAGTTTTACGAAAGCAGAGGAAACAGCTGCTAGATGCACATATTCAATCCTTCCTCCTCTTCTCTTCTTCGTAATCAGATCTTTGAGAAACTTGGCATAAGTTGGCATCTCTTCCAAGGCTTCCAGAAAGGGAACTTTGAGATAAAGTTTCTTGATTGATTCCATGAATTTTTTGTGACGCTTCTTTAGGTTTTCCTTTATCAACTTGTATGGAAAGGGTAGCCTAGGAGCGTAAGGGCTTCTCCCACCAGGTAGCTCCTCGAAGGATCTCTATTCAGGCTCTCTGGCATCAGCTTGTCGATTTTCATCTTCTGTGGGATTCACACCCACAGTCTCTGCTTCAGGTTCTGCCCTGGCCTCCTCATCACGCTCTATTGTCCTCCCGGATCTCAATACTGCCATTCTGGTAGATTCGGGACTAGAGAGCATCTTTCTTGAAGGGTTCTTCATCAAATCCGCCATCTGCGCCAACTGTTAATCAATTTGACGTTGGCGTGTCTGCATATTTGCCATCTGGAACTGCATGGAGTTCAGAACTCCTGGATGGGGAAGCGTACTTTGTGCCAGTTGGTTTATGATTGTATCTTGTCTCTTTATAAAAGTGAATAGTTGTCCAACCAAATTTGGTTGGTTTGAAACCTCATCTTGGCCTTGACTGGTGCTCGGGAGAGACATGGCCCTCCCTTGGCATTCACTTTCGGGAAGAGGTTGCTCAACGCGAGGCTGCATGTTGATGGTGCTTCAATGAACAGAATGCCTTTCTTCAGAGTAGCTGAAACAGCACGAAAAATCAAGTTAGAAAAGTTGTTATCAATAATAATACGAGTTATTCATCTCAGGAAAAGAATAATAATAACAACAAAAAGAAAAGAAAGAAAGAAAAAGAGAGTGATGTCAAGCTCATTCCTAAGCTTGAGGCACTGGAGTGTAGTTAGTGGATTCGGGTTCGTCAACAGTACCGTTTTGCCTTGTCCCCGGCAATGGTGCCAAAAAGTTGACCGGCCTAAATCGCGCGTCCTAAAATTGGAGGTGGATTTGAAGTAGTCGGACTTTTACATTTATAACCCGAAACCTTCTAGGCCCCCGCAACTTTGTTTACGGTGTTGAAGTAGATATACAGGGTCGAACACAGGGACAAGGGTGGTAGTGTTGAGAACACTGAATCGACATGCTACACTCCGGCAAGGGTAAAGAGATGGCAAAGTTCCCCAAGGGAACAACAGGATATGACCGATAAAACAAAAGAAAACTATCTCCAACTGGAGTTACGAGGAAAATTAAGGTTTTAAGCATTTATCAGTTTTTAGGGATTTTCATGCAACGGAAACAGAGAGATAATACTAGCGCTAAAGCAAGGTACGAAGGAGAAAACTATGGTAAAACAAGCGGCAGCAGAAACGTCCTGTACCTCTCCTCTT
The DNA here is from genome assembly GCA_963693085.1 of Alisma plantago-aquatica. Lineage (NCBI taxonomy): Eukaryota > Viridiplantae > Streptophyta > Magnoliopsida > Alismatales > Alismataceae > Alisma > Alisma plantago-aquatica. Next base: position 204,433,811 of record OY856410.1, on the reverse strand, counting down.
GAAGCGGGTACCTCTAACTAAGCATCAACACCGCTCTCGAGGTTTTTGGGCTTAAGTTAGAGTGGAAAGGTTACTAAAGCAACTCCGATTCTGGGCACTCTCGTACTCCAAAATCGGTCCAAACACTAGAGCCACAACACCTCTCTTGAGGATGTTGCAACGGGAAAACATGATTCGGTAGCTAATCGAAGCACGATCCAAGCATACAAGGTAGAGTTCAGATCTTAAACATAGCAATCATCCAACAAAGGTACCAAACATAAAGCAGCAGGTGATTAAAGCTCTTCTATTTCCATAAACAAATAAAGATTTGATTACATTGCATAAGTAAAAGAAGTAAATGACTGAAATAACAAAGATAAATGTTGCCTTCTTGATTTAGAAGGTCGAAAGACAGCAGCAGACTCTCTAGCCCGATACCAGGCAGGAGCCTTGCCTGATACACCTGTGTCGGGCGGCACACCCTCTCGAGTGACACGCTAACGATGGGCGGATGTATCGCGCAGGGTGCCCTGGCCCGATACGATCATGTCGGGCGGCACCCTCTTGGGCGAAACGCCACGACCGGCGATGCGTATCGGGGTTCAGTATCGTGTCGGGTTAGAGTGTTGCTCCCAGGTATTGACCACTCCTATCGGATATCCTTTGTCGGCCGATATCGGCCTGCAGCGGTGCCCAGGATGGTCCTAAGTGAACCATTCCCTCCCTCTCGAGATGGGGAAGTGCACACCTAGAATTGCCCAACACAACCTCTCAGGCACGACACACTAGCTCCCAGATGCTTTCCTCAGTCAGCTCCCGTGGGTTCCGAACTATCTTTTCGGCTTCCTGTAGCTGCTATTTATAGGCATCGGTTGGAAGAAGTTATGGTGCTTCGGACTCCATGTGTCCTTCCCCAGCTCTTATTATCACGGAGGCGGTGGATGGCCGATATCAGTATCGCCCGGCACAAGGATGTCAGCTGTCGGTCATCATGACAAGTGGCACCTACCGGTGGGTGGCCTGTATCACGGCACACTACAATCGTGGTGAGTCCAGCTCCCTGTCGGGTAAAAGGGTGTATCGCTCATCCGCTTCCTCTTGCACGGCACCCTTGTGTCGCGCGTCAGTGTATCATGCTACACTATCGGGCAGCGAGCGTATCGGTCGACTGGTGGGAAGGCCGATGCAGGTGGAACGCGTTTGTGGGCCGGGACGGACCTTATTGCAGATAAATGAGTCAAAAATGGCGGAAAACTCTGCAAAAGATGGAAATATTGAGTTAAGAGCGTATTGTGGCTTGTTTTTGCAAAAGTATATATAAAAAGAGAGGAAAATAGTTTAAAAGGGCAGTTTTGATAACAAAATAAGGTCCAAAAACATCACAAAATTTGGTGTTATTAGATATTTCTACATCATCTTGTGGTCTCTCCGAAAAAGTGAGTTGCTCAGATAATCCTTCATATCGCAGATGAACTTCTTGGCACGTTTTAGTTCAGTAAGCTCGAGCCCGTATTTCTAGAGGATACAAAACCACATGGTGTACCAAGTCATAGTCATATCACCACACTGACAAAGGTAGAGGAATCCTTCATCCTTTTGTTGATCATTGCATCAGACATGTACTTCTCTTAAAATCCTCTACAAACTTGTACCAAGTAAGAAACTCCTCATGTGGATCTCTAGCGTCATGGAAGTTGCCCCACCAAAATCATTCTACCCCTCGTGGCATGTGCATCTTATACTTGATGCGGGACTCCTTAGAGCATTCTAAGTGATGGAAGAAATGCTACAGATTGCGGATCCAGACCTCATCCTTGCCCACAACATCAATCTCTTCTTCTCCCATGAACAACTCAAGTTTCACCTTAAGGAAGTCTATCAAGGTGACTTCATTCTTCCTCTGATGACAACCTATGTCACTCTCTCCCATTGAATCAGACAAAGCTTTGTCCAATATGTTATATGGGATAGAAAGGTCTGCTCCATGCGGGATCTCTTCATTCATAGAGTCATGATCACTCTTTCCACCAGAGTGTGGAGGTGACTTTTCATGATCAGGGTGATTCTTAGGGGCCATTTGGATTAGTAAAAGAGACATTCATAAGCATGTAGAATAACATATAAGATCCTACTATGGTGGACATTTGAGAATTGCTCTAATACCACTTTTATCACAACCTCCATTTCATACACAATACAAACATATTGAAAGCATTTTCATACATAGGATATCATGAAGAAAAATTGTGACATGGTACCATAAATAAGAATAATCTACAAAAATTAGAAACATCCATTTGTAGTGCTTTAATGCTAGATGTCCAACAAACTAAGAACATGAAAGGAAACCTAAGATAGACATAATAATAAAGATAAACTAGAGGTTCACTCGAGAAAGGCTCCCCACTAAATTGAACCTCCCACTTCTACTAATTTGTGGTTGTGTTGGCATTCTTCACCACCTATGTGTATCCACACATAGCCTTGCATTCAACAAAACATTGTAAGAGGTTGGGTCCTAGTAATATTATGAACAGAACTTAACTATAATATACTCAGTTCTAGTCATATAGACAGATCATCCTTCCCACTAGGCCCCTAATCGACTAAGTTGTTATCCAATCTCTCGTATTCCCTTTCTTGATCGTTGTTCAATTATAAGCCTTTTACGATCCACATTCCCCTATTTTAGAATAAATTAGACCTTGTTGATATATTTTAACCCTAATTGGCTATTAGTATCAAAGGGTCAGGAATTCATAGAACGTAATAACCCTAATAGCTAAACTATGAAAATTGGTGTACAATAATAATAAACTACAATATCGATCAGAATGTAATACCCTAGTATGACCTCAGCATCTTAGAGTGATAAAATTGGGGTTAACTCAAAAGGATTTACCATATTTGACCATTAGGATGTGATTAAGCCTCTAATTAAATGATTAAGTGAATAATGGGGGTAAATACAACACAAATCATCTCAAGTTGTAAATCTAAGTCCACATATATGTTTATCATACTCTAATCGGGTGAGCCACCAATTTAGATCTCAATAGGATGTTATATACATGTCAAACAATATCCTACAAGATAAAGTTTATATAAGGGTGAATTGTATCAGTATAAACATAGGTTTTTCTGCATCTGGACTAAAATTTAGGCTTATTAACTATCATGCACTCCAAAATAGGTTTGTTGGTCCATGCAGGTCTGGTCGGGTTAGGTAACTGGGTGGAACCTCATCTTATATCTTCAACTTTCCCACAGCCGCACAAGCCAGGTCCAAACCCCTTACAACTACTGAACTTCTCTTGTGCTACACTTATCATCTCTCCATGATTTCTTTGCCTTTAGATCCATCTTTCCCTCCCAAACAATTGATCTCTAACTCTTTCCTTTTTTATCCCTATAGACAAAACACACAATCTCCTTTCTTCTTTATCCATGGTTGTCACTTCCAGTGGCCTCGAAAACCCCCTACACTAGATCATTCTTTGCCCAAGACCCATAGGGAAGCGGGTGGAGTTCCTTTTGCATGTTCCTACTCACAATTTTCCCTTAGATCCTCTCATTTTTGTTGTTGAGGTTAATCTTCTTCTTTATCATCTAGGAACTCAAGTTGTCATCGTGGAGTCTTGGATTTGAAATTTTGACAGTAAGCTACTTTCGACGCTAGAAGTTCATTACACACATTTATCTTCTTGAAATACGTTATGCATTGCCCATACAAGCTCTTGGCATCTTGTCAACCTATCACAATGTCGTCAAGGGCTTCAAGAACTCTTGGTCATATAAAATCCATGAAAAGGTCTCAGAGACCTCCAAAAATGTTCTTCAATCACTAACTTTCCATGATTTTGACGTATTATTGAATTTGCAATCTCGAGTGGATTACCCTATTTGTCTATGCCGCCAAGAAATGGAGTGGTCTCTGACCATGACTTTTTGTTGTTATATTCACTTGTCTCTTCGTTGTGTTTGGCTGACGCATTTGTGGAGAGATTTTGGGCTCGAACCTCTAGCTTATAGCACACTCGACTCCACTACTCCTCCTCCTTACCATGGTGGTGGAGACCCATCTTCCTAGTTCCAGCCACCTCTAGTATTCTAGTTCGCCTAGCTAGGGTCCTAAGAACTTTCTTAACACCTAATTGGTGCCAAGATTTTTTCATTGGGGCTTCCAATTAGCCAACGAGTTCTCTTGGAGCTACTACTACCACGGTGTGAGGAAGGAGGGGGGCAAACCCCCCAGTGAAAGTTTCATCATGTACATGGTGTTTCTACTTGTTTTGTGTTTCCCGTAAAGGGCACTTATGTCCATTCACCAAGGTTTGAATCAGTTCGACGATGGGAGAGTGATGGTATCTGTATGTGACTAGGACATGTGTAACACTTCTATTAATCAAATATCATTCAAGGGATGAACAACCACTTCACCTGACATTTTCCATTTAGTAAGCAATGAGTTTAATTTGGAAAATTCATAAATAACTATTTGTTTAACCAGGTAATACATATAAATACACTTTTGGAATAATAAAATAATATGGATTTAATGGAGTATATTTTGAGACTAGATTTCCAGCTTACATTAGGGTCTTTTTTATTAATGAATTCAATTGAATATATGTAATTGAATGCATGAATACTATGATTAGGTTGTGAAAGCCCTGACAGTGAGTTTAAGGAGTGTTATTGAATACTTGACTCTGATCATAAGGTATGTACATCCTCTATTTTATTCTGGGCTCATTTGACCGAACCAACATTCTTTTAATTATGCATCTCTTGAATTGTTATTCCTATGAAAATCCAATTGTTTGGACATGTATATGTCATGATCTATGTTCATTATATTTTTTTGGTTGTTGAAATACTTTGTATAATAAAGGGTTTCTGAACCCATCCTGCTCATGTGCATATATATGAGAATTTAACTAAAATTTCGGTCTTTCCACTATGTTTATGCATGTTACGTGTTTAACTAGAATATCTAGAATAGTGGTAGTTATGTACAATAATAATTATAAAGGGAGCACGTATTCTTCCCGGGATGTGTGTTTTCACCCCTATTTATATTAGGCCACAATGTTATGGTGTTATGGACATGTTTTATCTACACTAATTCTACGTTGTTATGAATGCAAAGATTTATTTTTTAAAATTGAATTTGTGGTTAGCTGTAATGAACAGGCGCTTTCATTCTCATGTTTGTAATCTAAATTTTAATGTGCCTTATTTCTCTTGTTATAACTTATTTTTCACTTACCTAAATGCATATAGCCCCCTTCTTGTGGGAACATCTCTTTTTATAGTTTTAACCCATATAATGCCCAAAGTATTTATTACATGTACATACTCAACCTTTCTAAGCCATGATTTATTTCATATGTTTCTAGGTGATGTTCCTTCCACCCAGTTTGTTACAACATAGTTTTTCATGTATATTTTCATAATCAAAATGCAATTATTTGAATAAAAAGGGCATATTGGAAATTTGGCGCTTTGTTTTCAAAGTATGGTTTTATTTTGCAAATTTCCCTTTGCTACTTTTCATTAGTCCAATAATGGATATAAGAGAAAAGGAAGAAAAGAAAATGCAATATTAAGAAAAATAGAAAAGATGTGAATAAGTAACAATGTAATTTGAGGAATTGTGTGGTGTACTCTAGAAAGGTGGTGTGAAAGGCCACTAGTAGTTGGTTTTCATTTTTACATGGTTCCTAATAAGAAAGATAATCAAAATAAAGAATATGGGAAAAAATAGAAAGATAAAATGATAGATTTGATGCCTAAAATGTGCCTTATAAGTGGAAGACTTGAATATTAAGAAAAATATCTTTTCTTTTTGAGTTTTGGTCTCTAATCCGCAAACAGTTAGATAAAGTCATTAAGACTTTCCCTTAAAATTTCGGATTAAAATAATTAAAGGTGTGAGAGATATGGATTTCATAAAAATCCTTAAGTGAGATAATTATGGAAAATGTTCATTAAATGTAATGAATCCTTTTTATATTGGAACTATATACAGATAACTCAATTTGCTGCATGCCATGGCACGCATTGGATCAGGGATTTTATAATCATGAGATTGTCACCTAGCTTGTGATGAATAAGGAAAGAAGGAAAATTGAGGTTTCTCGATTGGTTTTCTTACAATACAATGTGTAAGCAAGTTTGAAAATTCTTCCATTACCTTTGTGAGGCCAAGATGAACGTACCTAACCTAGGGATTTCCACCTATGGAGGGCTAGCTAGGGTTCATCTAATTCATAGAGTTGGTAATACCCAACCCCATGGCTATAAGAGGGGTATGATCCTTATGTAGTCTACCCAAATGATCACAAAGATCATGCTCGACTCCCCGGATGTGCTTCCACCTTCAATCACTCTACCCCTCTTGTCCTTCATCTCTTCCTCTCCATGCCATCTCACCAGAGAAACCCCTCCTTCGTCCCATCTAATCCGGACACTTGTAGAGGAATTGAGACGCTGATAGTTTCTTCATGGATAGGCGAAGGTGATAGCACCTTCACTCAGTGTTCATAGGGCCATGATCTTGAAGTCAACTCACTAGTTGACCACTTGGTTCATGAGGAGGAATTGGGCAAAGGAAGAAGAAGGCATCCTGCCAAAAGACCTAACTACCCCCTCCTCTTCTATTTAGATAAGGATTTATTGATCCCTCCTTTTCACTCTTGATAGTACGAGTCCACATAGGCGCACCCAGCCTAGGTGGCATAAGCCCATTGGTCAGCCCAGCCTAGTTGGCAAGGTCGATACTCGGGAGCTCTGCCTAGGTGGTGGCCTATGATTGGTTGAAATGAATTAAAATTACAAAAATGTTAATAGATCGTAGGATGACCCAATGATAGCATGTAATATATAAAAAATGATCAAAAAAATGTGAGGAATGCAAAAAAAAATATACTCAAGACCTAAGTTTGTCTCTAATTCAAAAAATGCTTAAAATTGCTATCTTTAATGTGTTTAATATGTAAAAACCCTAATTTATAGGTTTTGATGATCTTAAGATGTTTAATTGATCCTAATAATCAAAGACTAGTCTTTTGGATAAAAGGGTATTTTGGATCTAATTTGAGATTAATACTTCCTAAGTTGGACAGTTAGGGTTTTCTTGAGTTAAAGATACACATAATATAATAATAAGGGTTTGTAAACAAAAAGTGCATGAAAAGTAATAGTTTGAGTCAAAATCCTAATAAAACTCTAAGTTGACCCCAAAATCCTAACTTGGGACTCAAGTCAATCTTAATGATGGATTATGGACAAATCATTAATAAGTGTTATACTTTATTTTCATGATAGTTGCTTGATTGGTTACTTTTGTTACCTTTTGCTTGGGCATCAAGTTACCTATGAGGAAGGTATGTGGTTACGACTATGACTACCTACATTAGCTTTTTGGTGTTTTTTGAGGTTTGTTGGATTGATTGTAAATTAAACAGTTGGATGTTTATTTGATTTTCTACAATCTATAAAGCCCCAATGAATATCACATGATATATGAATAACATGTTCGAACATCTAATACCAACTCTGGAAGTTTGTGAAATGAATAAGATAGAGAAAGTCATTAAGATGACTAGGACCAAGCCCCAGATTGTGATGATCATATGAGACCCAAGACCCAGATTGGGATGGTCATATGAGGTTAGGCCCCAGATTGGGAAGATCAACATGGCACCAAGCCCCAAATTGGGATGGTGGCCTAAGTCCGCTGCAGGGACATAACCCTATGAGAGGGTATCCCAAAGGTTGAGTAAAAAGGGTTGAGGAGTTATTACGAAAATGTAAATTTTGATTGTATACAATAATTTATTGAGTATGTTGTTACACCTAGATGCAAATATTTTGTTTCCCCCACATACCAGTATAACTTGTTATACTGATTGTGTTTTTGTTTCATGGCATTTTAGGTTAATTGATGTTATCCTGCAAGTATAATGGGAAAATAGACATCCAAAGAAGGAGGCACCAAATGAAAAGATTAAATGTAAATCTGGAGGACATAGATAGATAGTTTTTTATTTCCAATTATAAATAGTATTTTACCCATTTCAATGTAACTCTATAATGAAGAGTCTATCATTTATATTGTTTAAACTCTTTTCCATGTAGTAAAAAATTGATAATTATTTCTATCTATTTCATAAACCTCAATCATGTAAATATAGTAATGTCCCTTGCCCTCTCGATCTGCCTAATAGGGGATAACAATGGAAGGGGATTGTTAAATTTGGTACAGAGCTTAGTTTACCGTTTAATCTTTAATAGTTGTTAAATATTAAGAGTTATGTAGAGCCCTAGGGAATTATTAGATTACTTTCCAAAGACAATGGTGTCTAGAATGGACCACGTTCTGGGGGATGGCATAATTTTCCTCTGCTCTTCTAGTCAACTTATGAGGACTCCAAACCTATGCATCATGCCTGGACAAAGTTAGAGGATTGTACTTGAAATAAAACGCCTCTAGGATTTCTCATCTGTTTTCATCCCTTCTTTAACCCTTTCTTCACTCACTAAATCCTAGGAAAGTTGGAGGATTGCACTTGAAATAAAATGCCTCTAGGATTTCTCATCTATTTTCATCCCTTCTTTAACCCTTTCTTCACTCACTAAATCCTAGGTACCTATGACTACTCTCTTCATCCCTTCTAAGTACTAGGGTTATGGATATTAGGGATTAAGGCATCCTTCACCAAATAATAAAATGCATGTAAACAAGATGTCATGGACATAATTTTTTTGTTATGATGATTTCGTATCTGGAGTATGAAACTGAGGTTAATACAATTAATGGATGTGAAACAACATGACCAGCATCAAGGACACCATCATCCACGATGAATACCCCAGACCTAGGCCCTCCTTAGGGAAGAGAAGGTCCATGGAGGGTGAGCATCCAATCAAAGGAAGAGGAAAGGTGAGGCCTCCATAGAGAAAGGCCCTGAACTTGAGGCTATCCCCTTAAACATGACAAACCCTGAGAATGATCCTATGCTAGAAGATGAGCCCAAGGTCAACTGTGAACATATGGCTAACTCTGGACTGGCAGTGGGACAGGTCGTGGTCCACACCCCAGTTGCAATTTGGCTAGAACAACAAAAAAAGTAGACTGAGGCCATTAGTGCCATGGTCCTCAACAATGTCACCAGAGACGAGAATGGTGAGCCTCTACATGTCCATCCACGTCTTTGATCCACCGTATTGGACTTCTTTAAACTGAATATTGAAAATTTTTAGGGTGTAAATAAAATTAAGGTGGTTGAAAAAGTAGATGCCTGGCTCTTAGCAATAAAAAATGGTTTTCGCATACTGGAAGTACAACCAAACAAAAAGGTCCTCTTCACCACTCACCTTCTAGAGGGAGCAGTTAAGATATGGTGGGAAATCATATCACGGATTCAGACCTGACTGCAGAACTGATGGCTTGGGCATAATTCTACACTATGTTCTCAGTAAGATCATACCCACCTCTGCCAAGGAGGAGAAAGAGAAGCAGTTCACATTCCCAGTTCAAGGTAACATGTCAATGGCGGACTTTGCTCAAAAAAAATTCCTCCTAGAACGGTATGGTTACATGCTGACTGAAGAAAGATGGGTGGAACATATGGAACTTTGCACCCCTTGTTCAAGCCCCATGTGATGGTGAGTACACCTACAAACTTCATTGAAGCCCTCAATTTTTCCCTTGACATGGAGAAAACAGTCATGCTTGCTCAGAACCTGCTAAAAGGATATCTAAAATTCACTGAAGGCACCTCTACCCCAAGGAATGACAATAGAAAAGGCTAGGGTCATAATAATGGAAAGGGAAGGAATGGAGGAAAAGGAAAACCCCACAATAAGAATCGTCAACATGGCACCCCCAAGGTGTCACAACTGTGAGAGGATACACCTAGGCAAGTGTCATTTTGAGAAGAATGTGTCCTTTCATTTCCATTAAGAGGGACACTTTCAAGTCAACTGTCCCCTCCCCAACTTGAGAGGTTAGGGCCCAATAACAGACTAGCCAATGGCAGCTTAACCAGTAGCTGCAGCACCTAAGGGAGTAGCCCTACCTACTGGAACAATGACAGGCCTAAGTCTTTGCCATTGACTATGAAGAGGGACATGCTAATGCCAAACATCTAACAGAGGGCAACCACCCCTAGAGTAATCTTCCTATCCTTTAATATGAAATGTGATAGTTGTGTTGATATTAGTTGTTTTGTATTCTTAATATTTCATTATGTCATTTATCTTTACTGTTGGACTCTTATGTAAAATTCTCAGTTGAGTTATTATAAAATGAGATGTAGCATATTGTTCCTCTTACACACTCTACAATGCAACACCCTTTGTTCACATGGTATCAAATCCTCCCAATCAAAGGGAACCGTAGCAACTAGCCCTAACCCTAACCAGGGCCAATTTCCACCAACAGTAGCATTTCACCAACAGCCAGCTCCTGTCGACATCAGGACATCACTGGGTACCAAGCCACGTAGGGGTGGCAGGATGCCGTCGGGCAAGGCTTAGCCACTGGGCAGTTCACTGGCAATCTTTGGGCAACCCTCCTTTAGGCAAAGGGAGGTTGCAAAAGGCTAGATCTTTGACCAGAATGAGTGAGAAGCTTCATATCTATCTGATCGATTTCTAAAAGTCCATGTCGAGTAGTCTGCGTCTACATAAAAATTTCCTAATCACATCTCCTCAATGTATGATTAGGAAATATTCACTTGGAGGTCATTAATGTGTCAGAAATGATATCATCTTGTCTTTATTTTGGTGACATGTATCTCTTTGTTACTCCCTGCTCGCTGTGACGCATATCTTTCCGTCACTTCTTTCTCAACATGATATGTATCTTTCCGTCACATCTTTCACCTATAGGATGTGTATCTCTCTATCTTTGTCTCTTTATCACAGTTGAATAATGGAGGACAATAAAGCTTATGTTGCCTACAATGAGGTGTCACCTATTCCTTCTATCAAGCTGAATGGGAAGAATTTTCTATTATGGATGAATGTTGTCCACACAGTACTAGAATCTAGAGATAAGGAAAAGCATGTGAATTTTGATCCTCCAACCGCCACTGATAAGGGATATCCATAGTGGAAGTGTGACAATAGCTTGGTAAAAACATGGTTGTGGAATAGTATGGAGCCTAATATTGTTGCTAGATTCATATTCTACTCCAAGGCGAAGGAGATCTAGGATGTTGTTAAAAAGCACTACTCTCAAGAGAAGAATGCACTATGTCAATTCATGATATATGACTGACTCTTTGCAGAGTGTCAGGGAGACATGCATTAGAGGAATATTTTGGGACAATTTAGTCGATTTCCCAAGAATTGAGTTTTTATCATCTTATTACGATTCAAGAGCATATCAAAGATAGATATGACATGATTACTGCCAAATTCTCATCTGGATAGAGTTCCTCTCTCAATTCTGGACAGAGTGTTATATTAACATTGATAAACTTCCTAGATTGGAGGAAGCCTACTCCAAGATTATGCAACCCAACTTTGAACTTGTACAAACCACTGTGGATCCCTCCTTTGGTGAGTCTCAAGCATCTGTTACTGTTGCAGTTAGAGGAGATCGTACAGGTGTTGTACGGGGAGGTTCCACCAGGACCAAATGCACTTTCTGTGGTTGTACATGACATATGGTTGAGAAGTGTTGGAAGAAACATGGAAGACCAGCTGCATCACCTGCTGGGACAGTCCATTTTTTTGGAGGCAACGAGTCATCTAAAACTTTTGCTGCTACAAATCCTACTACTACATCTACTTCTGAAGCCCTTGGGATTACTCTCACCAAGGAAGAATATGATAGATTTATCCTGGCCACTCAACATCTAAACATTGAAACATCTTTCTAAGATCACTTGGCTTCATCTATTGGTATCCAGCTTCTTCTTTACTAGCTTCTAGTACTTCTCCTTCCTGGGTGGTTGATTTTGGAGCTTCTTGATATATGACTGGTATGAGAAAATTGCTTCACTCCATTGACTTATATTCCACATCAGTCAGTGACTTTGTCTGATGGATCTATGCAGAATGTATTAGCCACTAGATCTATTTCTCTTACCCCTAAGATTGACCTTGGATCTATACATTATGTGCCTGAATTTCCATTCAATCTTTTCTCTATTGCAAAATTAATTGATACTATGAAATGTATAGTGACATTTGGTCCTTCTTGTTTTGTATTACAGGATCTCAAGAGTATGAATATGATTGGTGGGGCCCTAGGAAAGGTTATCTCTACCTATTTCATGGTGCAAGTCTACCTCATCAAGTATCTACTTCGGCTCCTGCTATCTTGTTGAGCGGCTCTCCCTTACTGTGGCACTACAAATATGGTCATCCTTCTCTAGAGAGTCTACAAAAGTTACAACCAAATTTATCACAATTGTCCTCTTTAGAGTGTCAGTCCCGTCAATTTGGGAAGCATTATATGATTTCTTACTCAAATTGTCTCCATAAGAGGGTCTTTCCTCCTTTTGATTTAGTTCACAATGATGTCTGGGGTCCTGTAAAAGAAAGAAGTTATAATGGTTTCTAATATTTTACTTCTTTTATTGATGGTTTTTCTCATATGACATGGATCTATTTGTTGAAGAGACTTGAGTTTGTGTTGCCCATTGTCAAAAAAAATCATCAAGAAATAAAGGTTCAATTTGATTACAATATCTCCAGTCCCATAATACTTTGGAACATGTTAAAAATGTTTTGGCTGATTTTTGTAGTTTAGTTGGAACGGTACATCATACGTCATGTACTCATACCCTCCAACAGAGAGGGGTACTTGAGAGGAAGAATCATCATCTTCTTGATATTACCAGGATGATCATGTTCCAATCCAGTGTTCCTAATTGATTTGGGTTGGATGCTTTACTAACTTTCTATTTTCTTATTAATAGACAACCTTCTTCTATTCTTCAAAGAAGTACTCCTTCTCAGTTTTGCATCCTAATGATCAACCTTTTTGTGTTCCTCTTAGGGTGTTTGGTTGTACCTCCTTTGTTCACAATTTTGATCCTAAAGTTGACAAATTGTCTCCTATATTGATTAAGACTCTCTTTCTTGGATACTCCAACAATAGTAAGGGTTAAAAATGTTACTATCCCAGTATTCTTCGCATGTTTGTGTCTAGGTATGTCACTTTCCATGAGTCCATACCATATTTCTCTAGTGTTCTCAGTCAGGGGGTGAAATTGTGTGAATGTGAGGAAGTTCCACCATCATCAATCATTGAGGGAGTGTTTCCACCACAATATAGTGAGAGAGTACCACCTACTATTTCTGAGAAAGAGCCATCTAACCCTTTAATTCAGCAATATTCTTAGGTGTATCATAGACAAAGCGGACCAGATCATGATGAGGTAGAAACTCCAGTCACTGACCCTTCCTCATCTTCCTCTTCTCAAGAGAATCCTAAAGATCCATCTAATCACAATATTCTCATTATTGTTCACAAAGGTATTCACACTTATAATATTTGACATCCTATTGCAAATTTTTTTGTTTGTTCAATTTATCTAAGAAGACACGTTCTTTTTCTCTTAAAATTGATTCTATGAAAATTCCAAAGAGCCGTGTTGATACTATGAAGGATGTTGGTTGGCTACATGCTATGAATTCTAAAAGGTCTGTACTTTTTCAGAATCAAACATGGGCACTTACTGATTTGCCTACAAATAAGAATGTTGTGGGATGCATATGGGTATTCACTATCAAACATAATCCAGATGGTTCCATAGAGAGATTGAAAGCTAGATTTGTGGCAAAAGGATATACTCAGACATTTGGTGTTGATTTCTTTTAGACCTTCTCACTTGTGGCTCATATTAATTATGTGAGGATACTTATCTCTCTGGATACCACCTTTAACTAGCAACTTTTCATCTCAATGTCAAAAATACCTTCCTACATGGTGATCTACAAGAAGAAGTATACATGGAGCAACCTCCTAGATTTGTTGCTCAGGGGAGTGTTAGAAGGTGTGTAGGTTGAAGAAAGCCATTTATGGGTTGAAGCAGTCTCCTCAAGATTGGTTTGACAAGTTCGGTACTATTGTGTTACAAATGGGCATCTTAAGATCTGTGACTGATCATTCCTTATTATATTCTAGTTCCTCTATTGGATCTATTATTCTTGTTGTATGTGTTGATGATATTGTTATTATTGGTAGTAACTCTGTAGGCATATCCAAGGTGAAATATGGATTGCAGAAACACTTTCATACGAAAGATCTAGGGAAATTGAGCTATTTTGTAGGCATTGAAGTACTTCTCTCTCATACAGATACTAATTTGTTTCAAAGAAAATATATATGGGATCTAATTCATGAAACATGGATGAGTGCATCCAAGCCTATGTCGACTCCTATGGACTATCATGTTAAAGAAAATGTTGATGATATTAATTATTCAGATCCAAGGTATTATAGGAATATTGTTGGTAAGTTGATATATTTGATAGTGACTCATCTCGACATTTCATTTGTAGTAGGAGTGGTGAGTCAACATATGACCTCACCAAAGCACTCACATTGGAAAGTAGCTGGTCACATTTTGAGATATCTAATGAGATCTCCTAGAAAAGAGATCACATACTATAGACCCAAACTCCTCCATCTACTCTAGTTCTTACTGGCTATTCAGATGCATATTGGGTTGGTACTCTGAATGAAAGGAGGTCTACATCTGGGTATTATACTATTTTGGGAAATCATCTTATCACCCAGAAGAGCAAGAAGAAAAATGTTATGGCTCATTCTAGCATAGAAGTTGAGTATAGAGAAATGGCTCATGCTTGTTATGAGTTATAGTGGGTCCAATCCATGCTTTTTAAATTACAAATTATTGTGAGCTCCTATAGAGCTCAAATGTGATAATCAAGCAACCATGTGTATTGCCAAAAATCTAGTTTTCTGTGAATGCACTAAACACATAGATGTTGATTGTCATTTTATAAGAGATCAAATCAAGAATGGGAAAGTGGTGAATCCTCATATCAGATCTGATGTCCAACTTGCTGATTTTCTTACAAAGCCACTGGGCAACAATGTTTCAGAGTCTTAATTGCAAGCTAGGCATACATTATGTGTACACTCTAGCTTGAGGGGGATTGCTAATATTATTTTTTTTTATTTTCTTAATATTTCATTATGTCATTTATGTTTACTATTATATCTTATGTAAATTTCTTAGTTGAGTTATTATAGAAGGAGAGGTAGCATATTGCTCCTCCCACACACGTTGCATTGTAGCACCCTAATTATTTGTTCATAAGTAGTTGGACTATCATGAATACAATGTAGGCATGCTTGATATCATGGGACAAAATGTAAATTCTTTGTTTGACTCTAGTTCTAGTAATACTTTCATTTTAAGAAATCTCACAACCATGCTTTGTTTAGATTTCAAGGAATCAGGATATGTCTTAGAAGTCACTATCCCTAGTGGTCGAATCTTTTCATCTCTTTTGAAGATCCTAGTTATACTCATTAAATATATGAATAATGAGCTCCCTACTAATTTTATCATGCTAGAAATGAATGACTTTAATGCAATAATCAACATAGATTGGCTTTATAACTATAATGCAAAGATAGATTGCAGGGAAAAGAAAATAAGGATAGCAAGACCAGGTCACCCTCCCTTTACTATTAGAGGTAGGAAGGATGCTATCACTAGCATGTATGTGTCATCTATGAAGGCAGAGCGGATGGTAGCTGTAATGACTATTTTTCAAATTAGTCATCTAATTAGGGTTTACTTGGATGAGTGTATGCTTAACTAAGTTGATCATTGTTTAAAGATTGATTAGTGATGGTTCTTAATTTTTGATATTTTAAATATAATGAGAAGGTTTAATCATACTTCGATTCACATAATTTGGGTTAAGGTTTGGAAACCCTAATTGGCCCAAATTAGGGTTTTGATGACATATGAATACAGAATTTGATAAGTCTAGTGTCTCACTAAATGATTTTTAGTATTTTATTTGTAACTCTCATTTAATTCATATTTAGATATGATTTGGACATATAAAATTTGAACGATATTGAAAAATATCAGAATTTTTCAAGAATGTTCTGACCTGTTTATCGGTCGAGTTTCAAACTCAATCGGTCATATTTTCATATTGATATAGCAGTGTGATAATTGAATTTTATCTTTTTATTGGTATATCCAATTGATCTCAATTTTAACTGTACTTGAAAAACACAATTATAGACATCCTGTTAAATTGGCATAATTTTTGGATGATTTTGATCTCTACAAAGAGGGTGTCGATCGAGTTCTGTGAAGGACAAACTCGACCGACCATGTTGCTGACTGCAATATAGCAGTGTAGTATTTGATTTTTAGTTATTTATTGGTAATTCCAAATGATCTAAAAATTTTACTTTATCTTAAAAACTCAATTTCAGATATTCTATTAAAGTTTCATAATTTTTGGATGAGGTTTGAATTCCCAAACATGTGGTTTCCGTCTAGTTTATAACTCAGCTGACCAACCAGTCTGAGCAAAATAAAAATACATTGTAGGGCTTGTTTACAAATGTTCTAAGCACCTCAATTCATCTATATCACTAACCTAACACACAAGGAGCTATCATAACTCGTCCTTCCTGTCAAAGAAATGAAATTCTTGAGAGAGAGGAGAGTTAGGGTTTTGAGTAGAGAAAGTGGCGGAGATGTTGACCTAGGGTTTCTCTATCCAAGATATGATGAAATCAAGTAAGTTTAGCTTCTTTGCATAGCATTTCATGGTGAATCTTCCCTCACATGTAAAGATTCCGTCCCTCCTCTGATTTGATTCGAAATCACATCAAATATCCCCTTTTTCTTACTCTCTCTTCTAATCCTCATTTCTAGTGTTTCCGAGTTGAGAGGAGAAAATTTGGATTCTTTTGCGAGAGTTTGATTGGGTTTCCAAAAATTCATAGGTTGACCTACGAATTTAAGGTTCTTTGCACCTGAGGTGAGTATTTTTCTCCCTCCTAAGCTTTGTATTCATGTTGAAAGCCTAATTCTAATTTGATTCAAAATCACATCAAATCTCCCCCTTTTCTCACTCTTTCTCTTCTAATCCTCATTTCTAAGGCTTCCGAGTTGAGAGGAGAAAGAATTGGATTCTTTTGCGAGAGTTTGATTGGGTTTCCAAAAATTCAGAGGTTGACCTACGAATTTAAGGTGATTTGCACCTGAGGTGAGTATTTTTCTCCTTCCTAAGATTTGTATTCATGTTGAAAGCCTAATTCTATCTGGCTAAAACAATCAGAAACCTTTCTTGTATATGTATGTGATTGGATTGGATTTGATTTGGGAAAGATATTAGGGGATCAACTTCTACTGATTTTGATTATTTCTCATTGATTAAAACTTAATTAGTTCATGATATATTTGATTGAGGATCCATGTAGAATCCTACAGATAGATGAAAATTCTATTTCATGCGAATTTTGCCTAAATGTAACCTAATGGCTGATATGCTTGGAATTGAATTAACATGGATAGATTCATATTTGAATTATATTAGATCATATTATACAAGTGTATTGTTGAATGTTAATGGATTTGAATGACCACATATCCTGATTAGGATTTGTGTTGAGGGAGTGAATGAAATGAGTCAATTAATCAATCTATACTTATGATTTTTTTGGATTATCGGGGGAAACCCACCACCCTAGGCGAAGGCCCAGATAGCAGGGATGGTTAACTTGGGAGACCCGTGCACCCACACACTGGTATCTCAATAAGTCGCATCAGAGGCCGGCTGACGTTGTGGGAAATTCATTTTCGAGCAGTGCTTCCAGCGGGAGTCGAACCCGAGACCCTTCATGAGGGGCCCCGAGCTGCGACCAGCTGAGCTACTGCTCGCCGGCAATCTATACTTATGATTGATGAATGAAATGTGTGAAAATGGAAACTAGGGTTTCCATGTTTGTGAATAACATGAATGAACATTTGAGTCATGATTGGATTACTGAATGATATGATTATTATGATATGTTGAACTAAGGAATGACTTCTTGAAAACCCTAAAAGTTTATTACTAAGACAATTATGAGTGATAAAGCTAGAACTTGTATATGAGGGGCCCTGAGCTGTGACCAGTTGAGCTACTGCTCGCCGGCAATCTATACTTATGATTGATGAATGAAATGTGTGAAAATGGAAACTAGGGTTTCCATGTTTGTGAATAACCCGAATGAACATTTGAGTCATGATTGGATTACTGAATGATATGATTCTTATGATATGTTGAACTAAGGAATGACTTCTTGAAAACCCTAAAAGTTTATTACTAAGACAATTATGAGTGATAAAGCTAGAACTTGTATATGATGTTTGAAATGTGATCAAATGCTGAAGTTGAAAGTATTAATACTTCAATTGAATATGATGAGTCTTACTATATCATCTAAGTCTAATGCATTTGTTTTAGTATAATAAAGAATGATCATTGTTGATTATGGGAATGACATTAGTAGTCAATGTCAAGGTACACTTATCTGAATATAAGAGACAATATGAACAAGATGTACTTAATGGTGATTGCAAGATAAAGATGAAACTAATGAAGATAGTATGATGAAGTATTTTATCTTTTATTTAATTACATATGGATTAACCCAAATTAAATAAAATATACTAAGAATTTTACTTTGATAAATGTTATGTAGAAGAGAAGCATTGTATATAAAGTGAATCAAGAAAGATTGGTCCAGATGATGCAATGAACATGAAATGAAAGAAGCTGAGACTACTGAGTATAAAATGATGGAAAAAGATAGGAATTAGTAGATGATTCTAAGAATGTAACTCTTACCCTAAAATGATGAGTTTGATGATGCTAATGAATGACAATCTCAAATGGGTGATTAAGAGATGTACATAACCGTAGTTGAATTCAAATAAATGATGAAACTCAAGTATTTGAATTGACTTACAAGAATGTGTTCTTGTATTGTGATTGTTTGATAGAATACTTGTATTATGAGAATGAACTATTTTGATGGAATTAAAATGATAATCAACATGTGTTGACTAGTAACCCCATATGAAGAATGTGAAATAAAAGAATAAGAGAACTAAGTCTGTTATGCATGAATATGAATGAAATTTATTTACATCTATTGAGATTAGATGGAACAAGCATACGTTGTATGATAAATCTATTCTGTGTATGAGGAATGATACATGATGTCTATATGCTTTTACTATTGCTAGTTCTAATGCCTCTACTAATATTTGTTAAGAACTATGGTATACAATGAACTGATGAGGAATATGTTGAAATGGAATTTAATATACACTCCTTACATTGAGAAACCCTGATAAGGGTAAATGTTGCATAATGAGATTATGTTTAGGGATGAAAGCCCACTGATGATGATAAAACCCTGATGGGGTAAATGATGGACAATAAGATTATATCTTGGGCTAAAGTCCCACTATTGATGATTGCTATGAGTTGATGTAGAAGATAGAAATAATCATATTTGTTGCAATCTATAGACTTATTGTGCTTCTTGCTTTGATCATTGCCCTTATTCATAAACTTAATCTGTTTCATGTTATTATAGTTACGTGAGAATACACAGATATGGTATATGATGTTTTGAATTCTTGTAAGATGTGTAAAAGAGATAAATAACAAGTGAAATGATGGAACATCTAGTTAGGTGCCCTGAACACCATGAGTTTCCCCCGAGGACCACACTGGGGAAACAAAACGGATCTCCTTGTAGTAATCAATGAATTATGAGAAGGATTTCCAGAGTGTGGATCGATACCTTAAAGGTTAGACCACCAAGATTTAGGAGTGGGTCATCTGGAGTGGATCTGGCCCTAAGTCTTTACTGTGAAAGTCTATGTCCAGATGGAATAGACTTTGTTGAAATGAAATATGTGAAATGTGAAATGAAAAATATGTGAAATATTGTGATATGTGATATATTGTTTTGCTGGTTCCTATCTCGTGTACCCGAGATGAGGATGTGAGCCTTGTTAGGCAACCCTGAGGTGGCCAAGGTCTATTGTTGATATCTTAGGTTGTCCGATTAAACCCTAAGATAGTAACGGTGAGTCGTTGACATGAGAATCAGGCGTGGCGACTTCTACTTGGTGAGGTACAAGCCAAGTAGTTTCAGAGCAAATAAATAAAAGATGATAAGCTGTGTAGAACATGATTTTAATGATTATTACATTCCTTGTACTGATAGTTGATGATCATTGTTGATTAAGCTTCATGTTGTGGAAAGTAATCATGTTGCTATGAACATTTCCTATTTCATATTATGATCTTTCATGCTGACAAGTTATAAATGTTGGAATTTATATCTATTCTGAATATGAGTTGGATTGCTTGCTATTTGATAGTATTGTTTGGTATATATGTATTATGTGTACTTTAGCTTCAGGACTACAGGATGTGTTCCTGGTCCAGCTGGTGGAGTGTCACAAATATAATGTTATTGTCATGTATTGATTCAAAATGCTTAGAACTTGACGTATTCCTCATGCAGTAGGATTCTTAATCTGAACTAAGAAGTAGTTGCTAATTTGTTCATAGACATGCTTTAACAGATGCTTCAAAGTTATAATTGGTTTAAGTGATTACCTTATATATTGGATTAGATTACCATTGTAAGATAGATTCGACTCATGATAGAACTATCTTCTAGACTTTTCAATATCTGCATGTTTCTGTTAAGTTTATTATACTTAATCTAATGTTGATGCATGTACCTAGCTCGAGTGGGAGGTATCCACTCACTGGGGATCTATATGAGTCTCATGAGGTTGTTTCTAATGTTTTTAAGTATAATGATATCTAGCGGAGAGGTCATGACAAGGAAGATATAAATAGCATAATCTAGATAGATTAGAATGTCCTTGTACTCTCTCTTTCCCAGGATGGGTTGTAGATTATGTTTGTTCATCAATGTACATGTATCTGATGTAAATTGAACCGCATATGAGAACAAGATTTGATTCTAGATTTAATGGAGTTGAATATGATTTTTGATATCTGAATGTGATGTCCTTGATGTGACATTGATTTATGAATTTATGAAGAAAGAAAAAGGAAAAATTTATCTGTCTTTTTCATATATTGTTTAATCGCCTTTGTCAAGAATTCATTGTTTTATTTCCTAATCTGGGTCTAGGTTTGGGATTATCTCTAATGGTTGGTATTTATGATGATCAAAAGAGTGGGTCCCGATAGTAGCTAAAGGTTGTCTAGCATTCCTATCTACAGTTTAATGAGTCAGAGCCAAAGGTGCGGCCCTTAGAGGAAATAGAGGTAGTCAGGGACTATGTTGATGTGTTCCCATTTGATTCGCCTAGCATACCTCTAGAGAGGTAAGTGGACTTCTCTATAGAGATATCTCCCAAGACAAACCCAATTTCCAGGGCACCTTATAGGATGGATCCCGTCGAGTTGCTTGAGTTGAAAAAGTCAACTATAGGAACTCTTGGATAAGAGATTCATCTGACCCAATACTTCCCCATGGGGGGCACCAGTCCTCTTTGTCAAGAAAAAGGATGGATCAATCTACATGTGCATAGACTATAGAATAATAAATCGGGATACCAATAAGAACAAGTATCCTCTACCTGTATAGATGACATGTTTGACCAAATCAAAACTGCTCAAGTCTTTTCAAAAATCAACCTGAGATTCGGTTATCACCAGTTGTGAGTCAAGAGAGAGGATATCCCAAAAATAGCTTTCGAACCCACTATGGCCATTATGATGTTTTGGTTATGCATTTTGGGTTATCCAATGCCCCAAGCGTGTCCATGAATCTCATGAATAGTTTGTTTCAACCCTTCAATTGATACCTTCTTCATCGTTTTCATAGATGATATCCTATTTTACTTCGATGACCTAGACCAACACCACGAGCACCTAGCCAAGGTCCTTGATATCTTGCGAAAGTAGAATTTTTATGGGAAATTCTTGAAGTGTGAGTTTTAGATAGACTGAGTCATGTTCCTTGGGCACATTATATCTGGAGGAACTATTTCAGTGGACCCTATCAAGGTTGCAGTCGTTCGAGAATGGTCAATCTCAAAGAATGCCTCTGAGATTTGCAACTTCCTATGATTGGTCATGTATTAATGGTGATTCATCAAGGATTTCTCCAAGACTTCTTTACCCTTGACCAAGCTCACTCGAAAGGATAAAAAGTTCATCTTGTCCAATCTATGCAAAGCACAGTTTTAGGAGTTGAAGGAAAAGCTTACCTCTGCCCCATTCTGACCATACCTTCAGGTAATGAAGGTTTCATCATCTTCGTCGATGCATCAAATACAAAGATGCATGCTAGAGTGGAATAAGCATGTGAATGCCTTTGCTTCCAGATAGCTCAAGCCTAATGAATTAAATTATCTGACTCGCATTCTAGAACTTATGGTTATTATCTATGCCTTAAAGACTTGGTGACACTATAGGTATGGGGCTACCTTCAACATCCTCATTGACCATAAGAGAAAAAAGTACATGTTGGCACAAAAGGACATGAACGTACAATAAATACATTGGGTGGAATACTTGAAAGATTTTGACTTCACCATAGATCACCATCCTGACAAGGCCAATGTGGTTGTCAATTCCCTCAGTAGAAAGTTATTCAGTTGTGCAGTTGGTTTGGTTATCTAGTGGAAGAGATTAGAAGACTTTTCTAGGTGGTACCATAGCCATTGGAAGATAGAATTCATCTTGTTAATATCCAAATCAAGCCTGACCTATTATCCGAGATAGTAAAGGCCTAGTTAGCCAGCCCAGAGCTAGAAAGGATGAAGGGCATAATGGAAAAGCCTCAAACACACCCTCAAGAACACCTCTTGGTGGGTGTGTGGGTGTTGATGGTAGAATCTGATATAAGAGTCATATTTGGGTTCCTAAGGATTCACCCTTAAAGACTCATATCTTCCACGAAGCACGTGGGTCTAAGTATACATTGCACCCTGGTACCACAAAGATGTTTAAGGACCTACAGTGATACATTTAGTGGTCAGGAATGAAAAGAGACATAGCCTCATATATAGCCAGTTGTCTCGCGTGTCAGATGGTGAAGGCCGAACACCAACAAATTGGTGGATTACTCCAATTAATTGAAATTCCTAAGTGGAAATGGGATCAAATCACTATGGATTTTGTGGTGGGTCTCCTCAAGACAAAGAAAGGTCATGATGCAATATGGGTTGTGATGGACCGCCTAACCAAGTAAGCATACATTCTTGCCTTAAAGATTATTTCCATGATGTTAGACCTAGATGAACTGTATGTTAGAGAGATAGTTAGATTGCATGGTGTTCTGACTTTGATTATTTTCGATCATGGCCCTAGTTCACCTATAAATTATGGAAGAAAGTACATGAGGAACATGGTACGAAGCTGAAATTCAATACGACCTATCACCCCCAGACCGATGAACAGTCTGAAAGGACAATTCAGACCTTAGAGGATCTGTTGAGAGCATGTGTACTCGATTGGGGTGGATCACTGGAATAGTACTTACCCTTAGTTGAGTTTGCCTATAATAATAGCTACCAAGCCAGTATCGGGATGCCTCTGTATGAAGCTCTCTATGGGAGGATGTGTCTATCACCTCTTTACTGGGATGATCTTGATGAGAGGACCTTGCTAAGGTCAGAAGAACTACAATTGTATGCTGACAATGTCGCTTTGATCAAGTAAAGGCTAAAGAGAGCCTAGGATTGATAGAAGTCGCATGCTGATGTGAAGAAGATAGATTTTCACTTTACTATAGTGACTATGTGTTTCTAAATCTGACCCCTTTGTGTTATATCTAAGAACATAGGAAAAATGAGTCCCTAATATGTGGGTCTATTTGAGATCCTAGAATGGATTGGTGAAGTTGCTTATTGTTTAGCATTACCCCCACAGTATACTATGATGCATGATGTGTTCCATGTGTCCAATATAAAGGTCTATGTCAAGGATCCTAGTCATGTGTTGAGCATTGAGCCTATTGAACTCCAAGGGAGATTGACATACCCTGAGTCACCTGTGAGGATATTGGATACCAAGGTGAAAGAGCTCAAGAATAAAAACATAGAGATGTTAAAGGTTCTTTAGAAGCACCATAGAGAGGATGAAGCCACATGGAAGCTAAAGACTGACATGGAAAAGTCCCATCATGAACTCTTTGTATCATTATTCAAATTTTGAGGGCAAAATTCCTATAAGAGTAGAAGGATGTTACAATATCATTTTTCACATATATTTTCATAATTGAAATGCAATTATTTTAATAGGAAGGGCATATTGGAAATTTGGTGTGCATTTTTTAAAAAAGTATGGTTTTCTGTTGCAAATTTCTATTTTCTATAATTGTTTGGTATCTATTGTTTTCATTAGTCCTATAATGGATATAAGGAAAAAGGAAGAAATGAAAATTCAATATTAAGAACAATAGAAAAGATAATGAATAAGTAATAATGTGCTTTTGGGAATTGTGTAGAATATTCTAGAAAGGTGGTGTCCAAAGTTGCTACTAGTAGGTTTTAATTTTCACATGGTTTCTAATAATAAAGATAATAAAAATAAAGAATATGGGGAAAATACAAAGAGAGAAGAATGGATTTGATGCCTAAAATGCACCTTATAAGAGGAAGACTTGCATATTGAGAAAAATATCTTTTCTTTTTGAGTTTTAGTCTCCAATCCCATCCATAGTTAGATAAATTCATTAAATACTTTCCCTTAAATTTTGGGATTAAAATCATTAAAGGTGTGAGAGATGTATATTTTACAAAAATCCTTAAAGTGAGGGAATTATGGAAAATGTGCATTAAATGTCGTGAATCCCCTTTATACTGGAACTATATCCAGATAACTCAATTTGTTGTGTACAATTCCAACTATTGGATCAGGGATCCAATGAGATCATGAGATCGTGATCTAGCTCACGACGAATAAGGAAAGAAGGAACGGTAAAATCAAGGTTTCTAGATCTATTTTCTCACAATTCAATGTGTGAGTAAGTTTGGAAATCCTTCCATTAGCTTTGTGAGGCCAAGACGATCTTAGCTAACCTAGGAATTGCTATCTATGGAAGGCTACCTAGTGTTCTCCCAATTCACATAGTCAGTAATACCCAACCCCAAGGATGTAAAGCGGTATGATCCTTATGCAGTCTACCAAAGAAATCACAAAGATCACACTCGACTCCCCAAATGTGCATCCACCTTCAATTTCTCTACCCCTCTTATCATTCTCCTTTTCCTCTCCCTACCATCTCATCAGAGAAACCCCTCCTTCGTCCCATCTAATCCGGTCACCTGCAGAGGAATTGAGACGCTCGATAGTTTTTTCATTGATAGGCAAATGTGATAGAACCTTCACTCGGTGCTCAAAGGGCTAGGATCTCGAATTCAACTCCCTAGTTCACTACCTAGTTCACAAGGAGGTGTCGAGTAGAGGAAAGAAGACACAATGCAAAAAGATCTAACTACTCCCTCCTCCTCTTCTGTTTAGTTAAGGATTTATTGGTCTTTCTATTGGTATGTACGCCAATAGAGCAAGTCATGTGATGATTGTAATGGGATACTTTTTAAATGATTTGAATAATAAAGGCAATCTCTGATCTATATGTTTTAACTATTTCTGAGATGATAGTGTAACATGATAGATGTCTAAAGAATTGTTTACTCGATGGCGTATGCATTTAGGTTCAGGACCTAAATGATGAGATCATACAGATGTTAAGAGTATACATTCTTGTTTAGTCCCTAGTCAGTTGTTATTGTGGAAATAACCATAGACATCAATAACACTAAAGACTAGATTGTGTGTTGGTTGATGACAGAATCTCATTAGTCATGATATAGTGATATCAAACCAAACACATAGGTACTTGTTAGAGAACAAGTGTACCAGACAGACCCACTGTGAGAGTGACACATGGAACCATGATTTGGTAGTCATAGTCAGCTCTCATAGTGATGGTGGTGAGTGTGATTCTTCGACCTGAAATCACTACACTCAACACATGTCGTTGGGTACACTTTGACATCATCAAACGCAGTCCTAAAACATGGGTTGTTATAAAGGTGGTGATTGGGTGACTTTGACACATGGGGCTTTTGAGGGGTGAGTGATAGATATGGGATTTGTCCCTCCTAAGGGAGTTTGATGTTCATGTCCACTTGATGAGTAGGATTGTGAAAGGCATGTGCATGCATGTGTGAATCAATATGTGATATTGACGTCACACACATCTCACCCAGTCTGCTCTGAGATCAAGGAAATGGATGAACGTTGAAAGGATGACTGTACCATGCCTTGAGTTCATTCAAGACATTAGTGACAAAGGAATTATACATTCACTATAACACCATTCACAGATTGTAGGATTGAAAGTTGTTCTCCAACTTTCTATTTCACTTGGATAGCACTGATGTGGCGACCGTCTCGCGAAAACATGATTAACTAATGCGGAAGCGAATTATTTGCAGCGGATTAGTAAAAATCACTGAAAATTAAAACATTTTCAAAGAGATCCATTCACAGGAAAACTCTTTAACCAAGAATCAAAGTATTTCAAATTCATCCTGGTTCACAAGTACACAACCTGTACCATTCCTTCTCAAAGATTACAACAACAACTGTCTTATAAACATTATATACAGACAGTATATGAATCTCGAGGCATCAAGCCAAAACATCAAATTGTTTCATAAGACACTGACTAAAAACTCCGAGGACCTGAGAGTACAGAGACGACACATAGGACTACTATCTGTATGACTAGACAGACAATATCTCCACCTGAGATTTTGTTGTTGTCCCTGTTGTTACTATTGTTGTTTCTCTTTCCTTGTTCTAGTATTTCTACTTTGCCTCCAATGCATACCTAAAAATGTTTCCCACGGGGGTGAGACAATTGAAAATTGCCCCAGTGAAAGATATAACTCTCTGCCAAAAACATTGTTATTACAGTTTATTAAATTAAAACTGAGCAGGGGTTACTTTTACATTATCAGGCATAATTATTCATCATAGAACAGAATAAGATAATATCCATTCTCAAGGAGGTCATTGCATCTACCCATGGTAGATAAATAATTCATCTGTCTACCTTGCAGAGAATATAAAGAAACATAATTAACATTTATCCATTAAGGAATGCACAAAGAAAATGCAACATCAGCCAATGAATCTTCGTATTCAATCCTTTAGCAAACATGTTATACAGATGATTACATTTTACAATCACACTTATGCCCTGAGGAGGTGAGCCGTACCGCTCAAATCCAACCTTCGGTTGCGAAACCCAAAGCCAGTGCCATACAAGGTCCATGGAAGATCCGGACTCCATGACCTCCCACATCTCGGTCAGTGTGAAACTACAAGCAGGACCACAGTCTCTTTCTTAAGTGACCTCAGTCACAGGGTTAGCTCCCATAGGCTACCCTTTCTCTAGCCCTCCTTGGTACAGGTCTCTGCGCTAGTATATCTGAGCCACGAGCCAGTTCACTGTGCTCCCTGAGCCATGAATGCATTCATGCTCTTTCACACTGAGCCATGGGCCTGTTCACCATGCTCTTATACACATCTTGAGTCTAAAACCGAAGTTGCACTCTAATCCTCCTATTTTCGACTAGGAGAAACCCCGCATATTCAACAATATACGCTCTGGATTAACCCGCAGGAAAACCCATTTCACCATCACCGACTACTGACGATGATGGATCTATGCCCAGGGCACTACATGATGAAATTCCACTTGATTATTACATTAAAATATCTTTTAGCATCATCCATGTTTCAAACAAGAATTATTATAACATATGCGACAATGAAAGATACAATACATCTATCACATACTTTTCGAATCTTTAAAATACATGATACTTGGGATCTCAATCCTTTATCACATTACTGGGAATTCTCATCCCTTCACATTATCATCATCATGATTACTGGATCTGGGTAGTTAAACCCTTAGATCATAACATTGTTATCTCTGTAATAGATAACCATTACCTCTAGGTCCTCAGACCAAGGTATTCATTTTACTTGTGTGCAAGTATTCACATGGCTCACCAGGCCATTACACATCTTGTCACCTCTCACTTGGCAACAACTTATTCACATGGCTCACAAGGCCATTACACATCTTTTCACCTCTCACTAGGCAACAACTTATTCACATGGCTCACAAGGCCATTGATCATTATACTTGTTATACAAGTATTTAACATGCCTTACAAGGCTTATGCAATAAAAGAAATACAATCTTCCCATCATTAGGGTTAAGGTTTTCCATTATTAACCATTTAGGTTTTCAAGGTCATATAATTAATGATCAAACCCTAATTCATTGCTCCACACATCTAGGAGCAAAGATTAATATCATAAGTATTCAATCATACTTATTTATTCTCATCATTTTTCATTAAATTAATCATCAATTCAAGGTATGAGTTCATTTCTCATCCTCATCATGGTATGCTTACATCATACACATCATTTGGGCTTAACCCCATTCTCAAGGTACATTAGTTAACACTCATCAAGGTGCAACAACTCATTACATTTCATTGTAATAGTTGCATAACACACTTCATATGTTTCTTACCCAATTATATTGGATTTGGAGTACATCAAGGCATATAAACCCTGAAGTGTTGAATGTGATAACTATCATATTTTGATGTATCACTTTCTCATCACTTCAGACTCTCCTGAATTATCCATCTTATCTTGTATTAAGGTATTTCCCTTCTTAATACATTCCATCACTAATCACTTACCTATAGCATATAATGCATAGGCCACACATTAGAGTTGTCCAACTATCTTTAATGATATGGACTTGTCTAACGGTAAAGACATTGCTTACAATTAGGTTGCATATATTCAACCACACGAAATGTTTCACTTTTATAAGGCCATTCCTTCTATCTCATCATTAGGGTTTCTTTATACCCTTACTTAAGATTAGAATTATGATTCATTGTCATATTATCCAAGATTAGGGCTTTATGTATTATGACTCATCATTAGAGTCTCACATGCCTTCACCCTTCTTAGGGGCTCTTATCACAACATAAAATTAGTATGTCATGTGGTGTTAAATACTTAGTTAAGGTTTCTCATGGAATCACCCTCAACTAGGGTTTCCACCATAGTTTCCCTTCTTTTTGGGTCTACTATTCATCTCTATTAGGATTTCATTCAATTATCCATAATTGGAGATTCACTATTCATCTCAATTAGGGATTTACATCTCTTTTCCCTAAATTAGAGTTTCACTTATGATTAACCTAGATTAGGGCTACATCCTTACCCTGGATTAGGGTTTCATTTAGAATTGCCCTCAATTAGGGTTAGAATTCAATAACCCTGTCAATTAGGGTTTATGTTTATGATTAGGGTTTCATGATCTCTTTACTTAAGGATCATACCCTTAATCACCACATGAATCATATTCATGTTATGAATTCATGCTAACATAATCTCAACTTGATAAGGTCATATCATCCCTTCAATCAAGTACATACAACTATGAATGACATAGTGTACCAAGTCATTGATCCTATAAGCAATGAGGGTTCATCCCTTAATTGGCACTAATCACTTAGGTACTAATAGGGTTTCAATCTTTGTACCTTCATTGATTATCATTACTAATCATCATTGGATCAATGAGTCATTCATCATCTCTATTCTCAAGAGATTCAATCACCTTGTACCTCCATTACATAAGGTATCCAATTGAATTGATCAATTGAATCTACAATCAACTTTGGCTACTTGACCCCCAAACGGTCTTGGTCTTTCAAAGTTCAAACGGTTTGAAACCGTTTGGTAAAGGTGGTGCTTGAGACCGTTTGCCCAATTAGGTGAAGACCGTTTGGCCAAGTAGGTGAAGACCATTTGGCCAAGTAGGAGAAGACCGTTTGCCCAAGTAGGTTAAGACCGTTTGCCCAAAAAGTCAAATTAATCAAGCTGAAAAATCAGCGCTTAATCCAATTAGGGTTTGCCTAATTGATTAGCTTTCAACTCATGATTCCTTTGGAATTAATCCATAAAATTTGGTGCGTTTTTAATCAACATCATTAGGAACAGGAAACTCAAACGGTCAACCCTTGGTCAACCCTTTCAAATGGTTTTGAAACCGTTTGCCCAAAAAGTCAAATTAATCAAGCTGAAATATCAGCACTTAATCCAATTAGGTTTTCCTAATTGATTAGCCTTCAACTCACGATTCCTTGGGAGTTAACCCATCAAATTTGGTGAGTCATTAACCAACATAATAAGTAACAGTAATATCAAACGGTCAACCCTTGGTCAACTCACTCAAATGGTTTTGAAACCGTTTGCTCCCAAAGGGTTTCAAACCGTTTGCTCTCAAACGGTTTGGTGAAACCGCATGAGCAATTGACTCAAAACCGTATGAACCATGATTTATTTGGAAAAAGTATCCAATATGATGTCATCATCATCTACCTTCGTCCCTGAAGTTCTAACAACTTCTGATTTCATGAAATAACCATTTTCAACCAGCAATTAAATAAGATAATGAAGGAATCATTGAAATTGCAAGATTAATGGTTGAATAACAATGAAAAAGGGTTCAAGCTATAAAACCCACCTCCAATTGAGCTCCAAAGCTCCATGTCCACGGCAACAATTGTGGATGCAACTCCTTTCACCATTCCAAGGCTCATCTTCAAGGTTTGAGTGAAAAGGAATGGTTAGAATTGAAGAGGAGATCGAATTAGGAAGAAATCCATAATTTATTTTCGATTTCCACCATGGAATCAAGGTGAAATGGATCAAGAACCTTACCAACAGGTTGGGGGTCGTCCTCCTGATCCTCACAATCTCCCTTGGTCGTTTTCCAAGCAAGGAGAAGAAGTGGGGTCGAAAAAGCCTTCCATTTGGCTTGTAAAGGGTCTTTTTATAAGAAATTCAAGGAGAGAGAAAGTGCCTTATAAAAATTCATTTAATCCCAAAAATGTGGCCGCCTCATCCCCCTTGTCTTCCTTAGGGATGAGGCTATCTTTTTTGCCTTTTATCCCTCTCAATTATCCATGATTTAAAGAAAAGCAAATCAAGCACCTTAAATCATATTATATTAATATCCATATGTGAGTGGATATTTCATTTTCTTATAAAATTGTGTG
The DNA here is from genome assembly GCA_963693085.1 of Alisma plantago-aquatica. NCBI lineage: Eukaryota > Viridiplantae > Streptophyta > Magnoliopsida > Alismatales > Alismataceae > Alisma > Alisma plantago-aquatica. The sequence goes on along the minus strand of OY856410.1, from coordinate 204,402,612 downwards.
TGAGTTATCCACTCCCTTGGATATTTTCGTGGTCCTTGAAAAGCTCAAGGATGTCACACATACATCTAAATCCAACCATTTTAATTTTGGTTGAAGGCCCTTTAATTAATACATTTATTTTTGCCCTAAATTGAATTAGGGTTTCAATTAGGATTAAATCTTGATTATTTTAATATCAAGATTCTCTCTCCTCCAACTTAATTCAAATGAGGCGCCCCTCTCATTTTATTTGCTCTAAATGATGCCAAGAAGCATTAAGGACCTAGTTGAAGTGGTAATTTGCATATTGAACCCTAGGTTTTGGGTAAATTGCACTTTACACCAAAACTAGGTTTTAATGCACAAACATTGCTCTATCATCTCTTTCTTGGTATTCAGGATTCCATAAGCCACACCTCAGCATCATCTTCACTCTCATGATGCTTCAACACATGAGTAACATATTATCATGCACAATTTGCACTTAAACCCCTCAACTTGGGTATTTTGCACATTAGTCCAAAACAAACAAAACATTGATTTCGACAATGTTCAAAAAGGACTAGAATTGCAACATAAGTTCCTCTTGAGGCCTAATTACTTTTCATAAGATGATATTAAGCATTTAATCACATTTCTTAATCAAAACACCTAGGGTTAAAGTATAACCCAAGTTAGGGTTGTTACAAATTATAAACCCCTAACAAGGATTTCGTCCTCGAAATCCAGATAAAGGAAGACAGATGTATTTTATTCGTTTTACTATCTAGTCTTCACATAACATCTCCTTATTATGGAGGCATCATAAAACTTTGATCAGCACAAAGTGTTTCCATACAAGATTCTCATAGAATCAACACACAAGGCACATGCTCCATTGTTCCTCATCATTGACTATAAAGTCAACTTTGTGTCAAACAACACTTCTCTTGTTTAGAGAAACATCATACATTCTTTATTAATATCATGTTTATGCAGAGCATAAACCCCTAACATATGATTTTCATATTGTTTTATACATCCAGACTAATTTCACAGTTGACCACCCCAGGTAGCCAACCTAACCCATCTGATAACTCTCAAATACCAGAATCTTTCACCTTGGTATCTATCACATGTGTTGGAAACACATCATATATATCTCTTCCTTTCATCTTAGAACATTAATTGTTTCATATTTTCTCATCTTGGGACCAAAGGCCAAGATAACTGATACTTCTCTAAGTATCCATCACATGAACACCTTTATCTTATGCACATCAAGTGTCCTAAGACCCACTTGATTGCCATGTCCCTGAAAGGAAAGAAAACAAGGATTCATATTCCTCTTATTAATTCATGTATTTTCAACTATTATTGAACCATTTACTCTTTATCTCATCCTAGGTTCCTTGCCTTTAGCATTGGAATTTGTAAGGATGGTTGCATGTCATTATCCCTTTCTTTATTATTATCTAGCATGTTTATGATCATCTCATGATATCATCACATCTCCCATTTCCTCATTATGGGAAAGATTTGTATTATGCAGGAAGCATAATTGAACAGGGTTCATCTCCCTTATTCTTATTCTTATCTTATGAGGAGTACATTTTTAGTTCCTCATACAACATGCTCATCTGAGATTATCTCAGACTTCTTTTTCTTATGCATGGAATATGACATATTTATTCATTCCATATTTCTGATTTCATGATACTCATTAGATTGTCTCAGAATGACTACTTGATCAGAGAAATCAAAAAGATAACAATCTAAGAGTTTCCATACCCACTTTATCATCAATAGTTGTATACCTGGCCAGGGTATATAAATATTGAGATTAAGTGGTATGCACTTTGTATACTATCATATTCCTCCTTTTCATATTATCATAAGCATAAGACTTATCATCTCTAAATTTCATTCAGGCATCTCTTCTGTACCTCATCATTTCTCAAGGAGGTAAGAACAACATAAAACATTTGTAATGTTTTACTATGCAAAACATAAGTCCTCATAGGACTAATCAAGGAAAGTTCAATTATTTCCTTTCTCAGTTAATCCAAGAATTCATAAATTAACATATTTGCATGACATTATCTTGTCTAACTTGTCATAATACATGAATTATTCACTGCCTCAGGCTAACTCTGCCTCAAAGGTTGATTCAACAGGCTATGGTTGAGCACAGACTCAATTTAAGTCCAGAAATTCATCATTTCCTTTTGCTTCAACCTGCTGATGCTAATTACAAATCTTGTTGATATCTATAACATCATCATTGGGACTGGTAATCTAGGTTACACTGCCAAAACTTGATCCACTATATACATTACTGTTGCCCTAAGTTCTCCAACAGTAATACTTAAAGAAGGATTTTCTTATTATAGTTGGATTAGCTAGGGGATTCTCAGGCAATTGTCTCTCTCTTTCCTATACCCATGCACCTCTTCTTGGTGCTTTCAGCAGCAATCTCCTCATGTGACCCAGTCATTTTTAAGTTCTTCTTCTCTTATACGAGCAGAAGACGCTATCAGATACATTGGATGACACCAGAACAGACTCTACTACCTTAGTCCTATGTCTCTGTAGACTCAACGAACTTAGAGATCTGATACCACTAATTATGGTGACCATCTCGCAAAAACATGATTAACTAATGCGGAAGCGAATTATTTGCAGCAGATTACTGAAAATCACTGAAAATTAAAACTTTTTCAAAGAGATCCTTTCATAGGAAAACTCTTTAACCAAGAATCAAAGTATTTCAAATTCATCCTGGTTCACAAGTACACAACCTGTACCATTCCTTCTCAAAGATTACAACATCAACTGTCTTATAAACATTATATACAGACAGTATACGAATCTCGAGGCATCAAGCTAAAACCTCAGATTGTTTCATAAGACAATGACTAAAAACTCTGAGGACCTGAGAGTACAGAGACGACACATAGGACTACTATCTGTATGACTAGACAGACAATATCTCCACCTGAGATCTTATTGTTGTCCCTGTTGCTACTATTGTTGTTGCTCTTTCCTTGTTCTAGGATTTCTGCTTTGCCTCCCATGCATACCTAAAAATGTTTCCCATGGGGGTGAGACAATTGAAAATTGCCCCAGCGAGAGATATAACTCTCTGCCAAAAACATTGTTATTGCAGTTTATTAAATTAAAACTGAGCAGGGGTTACTTTTACATTATCAAGCATAATTATTCATCATAGAACAGAATAAGATAATCTCCATTCTCAAGGAGGTCATTGCATCTACCCATGGTAGATAAGTAATTCATCTGTCTACCTTGCAGAGAATATAAAGAAACATAATTAACATTTATCCATTAAGGAATGCACAAAGAAAATGCAACATCAGCCAATGAATCTCCGTATTCAATCCTTAAGCAAATATGTTATACGGCTGATTACATTTTACAATCACACTTATGCCCTGAGGAGGTGAGTCGTACCGCTCAAATCCAACCTTCGGTTGCGAAACCCAAAGCCGGTGCATACAAGGTCCATGGAAGAGCCGGACTCCATGACCTCCCACGTCTCGGTCAGTGCGAGACCACAAGCAGGACCGCAGTCTCTTGCTTAAGTGACCTCAGTCACAGGGTTAGCTCCTGTAGGCTACCCTTTCTCTAGCCCGCCTTGGTACAGGTCTCGGCGCTAGTATATCTGAGCCACAGGCCAATTCATCATGCTCCTTGAGCCATGAATGCATTCATGCTCTTTCACACTGAGCCATGGGCCTGTTCACCATGCTCTTATACACATCTTGAGTCTACAACCAAAGTTTCACTCTAATCCTCCTATTTTCAGCTAGGAGAAACCCCGCATATTCAACAATATACGCTTCGGATTAACCCACAGGAAAACCCGTTTCACCATCACCGGCTACTGACGATGATGGATCTATGGCCAGGGCACTACATGATGAAATTCCAATTGATTAATTAAGTACATTACCATATCTTTTAGCATCATCCATGTTTCAAACAAGAATTATTATAACAGATGCTACAAAGAAAGATACAATACATCTATCACATACTTTTCGAATCTTTAAAACACATGATACTTGGGATCTCAGTCCTTTATCACATTACTGGGAATTCTCATCCCTTCACATTATCATCATCATGATTACTGGATCTGGGTAGTTAAACCCTTAGATAATAACATTGTTATCTCTGTAATAGATAACCATTACCTCTAGGTCCTCAGACCAAGGTATTCATTTTACTTGTGTGCAAGTATTCACATGGCTCACCAGGCCATTACACATCTTGTCACCTCTCACTAGGAAACAACTTATTCACATGGCTCACAAGGCCATTACACATCTTGTCACCTCTCACTAGGCAACAACTTATTCACATGGCTTACAAGGCCATTGATCATTATACTTGTTATACAAGTATTAAACATGCCTTACAAGGCTTATGCAATAAAAGAAATACAACCTTCCCATCATTAGAGTTAAGGTTTTCCATTATTAACCATTTAGGTTTTCAAGGTCATATAATCAATGATCAAACCCTAATTCATTGCTCCACACATCTAGGAGCAAAGATTAATATCATAAGTATTCAATCATACTTATTTATTCTCATCATTTTTCATTAAATGAATCATCAATTCAAGGTATGAGTTCATTTCTCATCCTCATCATGGTATGATTACATCATACACATTATTTGGGCTTAACCCCATTCTCAAGGTACATTAGTTAACACTCGTCAAGGTGCAACAACTCATTACATATCATTGTAATAGTTGCATAACACACTTCATATGTTTCTTACCCAATTATATTGGATTTGGAGTACATCAAGGCATATAAACCCTGAAGTGTTGAATGTGATAACTATCATATTTTGATGTATCACTTTCTCATCACTTCAGACTCTCCTGAATTAGCCATCTTATCTTGTATTAAGGTATTTCCCTTCTTAATACATTCCATCACTAATCACTTACCTATAGCATATAATGCATAGGCCACACATTAGAGTTGTCCAACTCTCTTTAATGATATGGACTTGTCTAATGGTAAAGACATTGCTTACAATTAGGTTGCATATATTCAACCACATGAAATGTTTCACTTTTATAAGGTCATTCCTTCTATCTCATCATTAGGGTTTCTTTATACCCTTACTTAAGATTAGAATTATGATTCATTGTGATATTATCCAAGATTAGGGCTTTATGTATTATGACTCCTCATTAGAGTCTCACATACCTTCACCCTTCTTAGGGCCTCTTATCACAACATAACATTAGTATGTCATGTGGTGTTAAATACTTAGTTAAGGTTTCTAATGGAATCACCCTCAACTAGGGTTTCCACCATAGTTTCCCTTCTTTTTGGGTCTACTATTCATCTCTATTAGGATTTCATTCAATTATCCATAATTGGAGATTCACTATTCATCCCAATTAGGGATTTACATCTCTTTTCCCTAAATTAGAGTTTCACTTATGATTACCCTAGATTAGGGCTACATCCTTACCCTAGATTAGGGTTTCATTTAGAATTGCCCTCAATTAGGGTTAGAATTCAATAACCCTATCAATTATGGTTTATGTTTATGATTAGGGTTTCATGATCTCTTTACTTAAGGATCATACCCTTAATCACCACATGAATCATATTCATGTTATGAATTCATGCTAACATCATCTCAACTTGATAAGGTCGTATCATCCCTTCAATCAAGTACATACAACTATGAATGACATAGTGTACCAAGTCATTGATCCTATAAGCAATTAGGGTTCATCCCTTAATTGGCACTAATCACTTAGGTACTAATAGGGTTTCAATCTTTGTATCTTCATTGATTATCATTACTAATCATCATTGGATCAATGAGTCATTCATAATCTCTATTCTCAAGAGATTCAATCACCTTGTACCTCCATTACATAAGGTATCCAATTGAATTGATCAATTGAATCTACAATCAACTTTGGCTACTTGACCCCCAAACGGTCTTGGTCTTTCAAAGTTCAAACGGTTTGAAACCGTTTGGTAAAGGTGGTGCTTAAGACTGTTAGCCCAAGTAGGTGAAGACTTTTTGCCCAAGTAGGTGAAGATCGTTTGGCCAAGTAGGTGAAGACCGTTTGCCCAAGTAGGTGAAGACCGTTTGCCCAAAAAGTCAAATTAATCAAGCTGAAAAATCAGCACTTAATCCAATTAGGGTTTGCCTAATTGATTAGCCTTCAACTCATGATTCCTTTGGAATTAATCCATAAAATTTGGTGAGTTTTTAACAAACATCATTAGGAACATGAAACTCAAACGGTCAACCCTTGGTCAACCCTCTCAAATGGTTTTGAAACCGTTTGCCCAAAAAGTCAAATTAATCAAGCTGAAAAATCAGCACTTAATCCAATTAGGTTTTCCTAATTGATTAGCCTTCAACTCATGATTCCTTGGGAGTTAACCCATCAAATTTGGTGACTCATTAACCAACATAATAAGGAACAGTAATCTAAAACGTTCAACCCTTGGTCAACTCACTCAAACAGTTTTGAAATCGCTTTCTCCTAAATGGTTTCAAACCGTTTGCTCTCAAACGGTTTGGTGAAACCGCATGAGCAATTGACTCAAAACCGTATGAACCATGATTTCTTTGGAAAAAGTATCCAAGATGATGTCATCATCATCTACCTTCGTCCCTGAAGTTCTAAGAACTTCTGATTTCATGAAATAACCATTTTCAACCAGCAATTAAACAAGATAATGAAGGAATCATAGAAATTGCAAGATTAATGGTTGAATAACAATGATAAAGGGTTCAAGTTATAAAACCCACCTCCAATTGAGCTCCAAAGCTCCATGTCCACGGCAACAATGGTGTATGCAACTCCTTTCACCATTCCAAGGCTCATCTTCAAGGTTTGAGTGAAAAGGAATGGTTAGAATTGAAGAGGAGATCGAATTAGGAAGAAATCCATAATTTATTTTTGATTTCCACCATGGAATCAAGGTGAAATGGATCAAGAACCTTAAAAACAGGTTGGGGGTCTTCCTCCTGATCCTCCCAAGCTCCCTTGGTCGTTTCCCAAGCAAGGAGAAGAAGTGGGGTCGAAAAAGCCTTCCATTTGGCTTGTAAAGGGTCTTTTTATAAGAAATTCAAGGAGAGAGAAAGTGCCTTATAAAAATTCATTTAATCCCAAAAATGTGGCCGCCTCTTCACCATTATCTTCCTTAGGGACGAGGCTATCTTGTTTGCCTTTTATCCCTCTCAATTATCCATGATTTAAGGAAAATAAAATCAAGCACCTTAAATCATATTATATTAATATCCATATGTGAGTGGATATTTCTTTTTCTTATAAAATTGTGTGTGAGTTATCCACTCCCTTGGATATTTTCGTGGTCCTTGCAAATATCAAGGACGTCACACATACATCTAAATCCAACCATTTTAATTTTGGTTTAAGGCCCTTTAATTAATACATTTATTTTTTCCCTAAATCAAATTAGGGTTTCAATTAGGATTAAATCTTGATTATTTTAATATTAAGAGTCTCTCTCCTCCAACTTAATTCAAATGAGGCGCCCCTCTCATTTAATTTGCTCTACATGATTCCAAGAGGCATTAATGACCTTATTGAAGTGGTAATTTGCATATTGAACCCTACGTTTTGGGTAAATTGCACTTTACACCAAAACTAGGTTTTAATACACAAACATTGCTCTATCAGCTCTTTCTTGGTATTCAGGATTCCATAAGCCACACCTCAGCATCATCTTCACTCTCATGATGCTTCAACACATGAGGAACATATTATCATGCACAATTTGCACTTAAACCCCTCAACTTGGGTATTTTGCACATTAGTCCAAAACAAACAAAACATTGATTTCGACAATGTTCAAAAAGGACTAGAATTGCAACATAAGTTCCTCTTGAGGCCTAATTACTTTTCATAAGATGAGATTAAGCATTTAATCACATTTCTTAATCAAAACACCTAGGGTTAAAGTATAACCCAGGTCAGGGTTGTTACAACTGATGTGTGACTAAGAACCGCTCTTTGCTTGTGAAGTCATGTGTTATGGACTTTTACTGCCAACATGAAATGGACCTACAGGATCACACACAAAGGATTTAACTTGGAAGAGGAGTTTATCCACAAACGATGTTTAGATTGATTACTAAAGGAGTTTAGTAGTTCAATTAAACACTCAATCAATTGATAGCTCAATATCATAGTATTCAAGGAGTTGGACCGATTGATTAGAGTATCGGATTGATTGAAACTGCGATTGACTGGTTTTTTGCACAGTCTGCACTCCCAACCGATCGGCTCATGTGATGAACCGATCGGCTCAGGACAGGCTGAACTGACCAGTTCAAGGGTTGAACTGATCAGCTCAACTCGTCCGACTGAGCGAGTTGGGAAAGTTAGGACGGCAAGAAATTTCTCTTCATTTCACTTATCCAAATTGATTGGAACAAGGATTGGAAATTTGGATCAATTCAAAACAAAAGAGGAAAAGTCAATCAGGAACTGACCTGGGCAGTGAACCGATCGTTTCAGAAGTGAACCAATCGGCTCAGGTGCCCCAACCGATCGGTTCAGGTGTGAACCGATCGGCTCAGGTCCCCAACTGCTCGGTTCATGCTTGAAACGATCGGTTCAACTGGCGTAGTTGGTTCTTTTGTGGAAAATCTCGAACCCTTCTACTCCTACTTTAATCTCGCATTGCCCAGGGTAGAGAACCCTATCCCATGACCCTCCTATATATAGGCGTATTGGGGGCTTCTCAAAGTACAACTTAGAACACCAGTTTCTCTGCAAAGTTGTCGTTCTCTCTGGTTGTGGTAACCGAGAGAGCCCAAGCAAGTGCTACCCGATAAGGGAGGCACAAAAAGGGAAAGACAACTACAAAAAAGTGACTGGTTGCAGGAGAGTGTGTCGGTGACTAGTACACCGACAGGAGGGTACGACTCCTTATGATTCCTTGTGGGACAAGGAGATTGGGGATCCAGGTGGTCTATGTAGACTACTATAGAAGCGGGAGACTTCTGTCGCTCGGAGGACAATTGTCAATCTCGACAGTCCCTGTGAGACCAGAAGCAGCACAGACTCCATCTAAGACCGGATGTGAAGACCACACAAGCTGCGAGGTAACGTCGCCGAGCAAGCCTCGGGACAAGGTATGCCTCTACAAACCATCCTTACTATTGTATAGGTGTTGACGCGATTCCTTTAGACTAGGTTTCGGAGAAGAAAATTTTTGTTTCCGCTGCCTTCTCTGTCTCCCCTAAAACCCAACAGTGATATCAGAGCTAGGTTAACTGCTCTATACTTTAGGATTATCGATGTGATCAATTTTGGTTTGTCGCCTTTATTTATTGCATACGATGCGAATAGAATTGGCTTTATGCATGTCCAATCCTAAATCCACAAATCTCAATATACATATATGATATGTAATATGAATGGACTCAATGCGCGTCGCCCTTAAATGAGTTTTGTGGTGGATGTATAGTGTGGTTATGGCCAATAAACCCTATATATGTGTGCTTGGTTGAATGTGGTTGCTTGCATCTTGATCTGCGCACTGATTCCCTACCTCCTTATTCCTGATGTAACTCAAGATAACTCGAGATCTCTTTCCTACCTTTGCTCCTCCCGAATGTAACTCGGGGTTTCCTTTTTCAAATGTAAATAGGATAGATTTTTTTTCTATTATGTCAAAGAACGGAGGACAATCTTATGACAACTGAGACGAACAGTTCAAGGCATGAACCAAATGATTGGCAATCCAGACAACTGGTTCGAGGAGAGAGACGAGTGGGTGGCGGCCACATGGAGATGCACGATGACCAGATGAACTGATCGGTTGGAGGAGCTAATCGATCGGCTGGTGGCACCCAACCAACCGGCCTGATGGAGAGCTGAAGAATCATGGAGTGAGTTGATCAAACCTAGAATGACAGAGCATAGAGTTCATCTTGTACAGGTTGCATGTGATGTGGACCTAGATGACTGTGATTCCTCTTGGCTCAAGGAATCACATTACGATGGCCATAATCATTACTTTTATCATTTTGCATGTTTTCTGTGGGATATATCATGTATATGATACTTACTATATTGTGGTGGTTGGATATGTATATGTACCTATAAAAACCAAATCCCTCATTAAATATTAAAGTTTTAGATGCCTTCCAAATGCGACACACGTGAAAAGCTTGATCGGCCAACTGTGGGCATGCCCTAGCGTGGTGCACTGACTATCTTGTGGAAGCGTGAAGGATGGATTTGTGGGTCTTCCCTAGCAGGGTACATATTCATCATGTTGGCTTTGGGTCAGACTTAACAAGGTGACCTAGATAGGATCTATCACCTTGAGGCATGGAGGTGATCATGGCAAGGAGTTGCACATGACATCTTTCAAGAGTTTCATATGATGCAATTGGAAAGAGTTTCCTACCTGGAAGATCTAAGTTGTGGGTGACAGCCCTAGATGGTCCATGACTCAGAGGATTTCAGGATCTTGACCCACTAGAAGATTGTGCGCTGCAATCTTCCGAATTGATGGTAAGGGCTGCCAATTTGAATCAAAATAGTGGGAGTGGTAATTAATTAAAGGCCTAATTAACTATCGTCAAATTTTATTCAAATAAAATCAAATCAAAAGGATTTTTGACAAATGCAATTTTCTCTTGTAGAATGGCAAAAGAATCATATTTTAAAATTGGCAAATTAATTGAGAATAAATTCCATAACTGGTTGGGGATTGTGAGAAGTGTTCTGCACAATCCATATATATCGGTAGCCTTTGAATCCACTCTATGTACACTTAAGAAGAAGGATAGTTCATTGATAGAGATCAATAACATAGGTAAGGGAGAGAAGGGTTCTCTCACCAAATCAAATTCTTCTACACTCAAAACATGGAGAGGATGGAAGGAATGATGGAAGAAGAAGCAAGAGATAGAGATCTCTACTTCTGGTGTATACATGATAGAGATTAACTTTACTACTTCTTTGTCATGGGTACTTGATACCGGATGCGGATCTCACATTTGTTCAAATGTGAAGGATCTTAAGAGAAGTAGGCCTTTAGGGAAAGGCGAGATTGAGCTACATTTTGCCAATGGGGCAAGAGTTGTCGCTAGTTCCGTAGGAACCTATGAGTTAACTCTACCTAGTGGGCTAATAATAGAGTTGAAGAACTGCTATTATGTACCTGCCATAAATAGGAATATCATTTCCATCTCTTGTTTGGACAAGGATGGTTTTGAATTTCTTATTAAGAATGGAAAGTGTTCAATTTTAAAAGTTGGGATCTTTTATGGTAGTGCCCCAATGTCTTATGGTATATACTTGATAGATCTAGAGACAAGTGTATACAACATTAACACCAAAAGTCAAAAACTCAACAACTCAAACAAAACATATCTTTGGCATTGTCGTCTAGGGCACATAAATGAGAAGTGCATCTCTAGACTCCATAAAGATGGTTATCTAGACTCTTTTGATTATGAATCCATAGAGACATGTGAATCTTGTTTGTTGGGCAAGATGACCAAGACTCCCTTTTCAGGTAAAGGTGAGAGAGCTAGTGATCTATTAGGACTCATACATACTAATGTATGTGGGCCTTTTAGAACTAATGCCAGAAATGGGTGTCAGTGCTTCATTACCTTTACTGATGACTTCAGTAGGTCTGGCTATGCATACCTGATGAAACATAAGTCAAAAACCCTTGAAAGGTTCAAGGATTTCATGAATGAAGTACATAATCAACTTGGTAAAAGTATTAAAGCACTTCAATCCAATTGAGGTGGAGAATACTTAAGCCAGGAGTTTGAGGACCTTCTGTGAGCCCGTGGTATTGTATCACAATGGACTCCGCCTGGAACACCACAGCATAACAGTGTGTCTAAAAGAAGGAATCACACTTTACTGGATATGGTGCGATCAATGATGAGTTTTTTTTATCTTCCAATTTCCTTCTGGGGTCATGCTCTTGAAACCGCCGCATTTACACTTAACCGAGTACCATCTAAATCGGTTCAAAAGACACCATATGAGATATGGCACGGGAAGCGTCCCGATTTGTCTTTTATTAAGATTTGGGGTTGTGAGGCTTACATCAGGAAAATGTTTCATGATAAGCTTGGACCCACGTCCGATAAATGTTATTTTGTTGGATACCCCAAGGAAACGAGGGGATATTATTTATACCACCCTACTGACAACAAAGTGTTTGTTGCTAGGACAGATGTGCTCCTAGAAAAGGAATTTATTTCCAGAGGAAACAGTGGGAGGAAAATAGAGCTTGAAGTGGTTCAAGCCCAATAAGAAAACATTGAACTGGTAGATGTACAATAGGAACAAAGAGATTTACAAGGTGTTGTGGAATCTCAGTCTCCTCAAGTAATACAAGGACCTCGTAGATCTAGTAGGACACACCTTGAATCTGAGAGGTTTGGATACCTTATGACTCAGGAAGGCAGTGAGTTGATCATAGATGATGATCCAATTACCTATCTAGAGGCTATGGAGGGACCAGATTCTAAGAAATGGCTTGAGGCCATGAAATTCGAGATGGAATCCACGTATTCCAACAAAGTATGGACTTTGGTGGAACCACCCGAAGGGGTAAAACCCATAGGGTGCAAGTGGGTCTTCAAGAAGAAGACCGACATGGATGTCAATGTGCAAACTTATAAAGGCAAATTGGTTGCAATGGGTTTCTGACAAGTTCAAGGTGTTGACTATGACGAAACTTTTTCTCCAGTTGCTATGATTAAGTCCATCAGGATCATGCTTGCTATTGCGGCTTACTATGACTATGAGATTTGGAAAATGGATGTTAAAACTGCATTCCTTAAAGGGAATATAAATGAGGATGTGTACATGACACAACCTGAAGGTTTTGTAGATCCAAAGAATGCCAATAAAGTTTGTAAGCTACAAAGGTCAATCTATGGATTGAAGCAATAATCTCAGAGTTGGAATCTTCAATTTGATGAGGAATTCAAAGTGTTTGGCTTTATTCAAAATGAAGATGAACCTTGTGTGTACAAGAAGGTTACTGGGAGCACGACCACATTCCTCATATTGTATGTGGATGGCATACTATTGATGGGGAATGATGTCACAGCCTTAGAGAAGGTAAACACTTGTCTTGGAAATACTTTCTCAATGAAGGACTTAGGAGAAGCATCCTACATTCTAGGTATTAAGATCTATAGAGATAGATCTAAAAGGATTCTCGGACTAAGTCAAAGCACGTACATTGACAAGTGTTGAAGCGGTTCAGCATGGAGAACTCAAAGAGAGGCAACATCCCCATGCTACATGGAGTCCATCTGTAGAGCTCAATGTCCCCAATATTGTGAAGAGAGGGAGCGTATGAATGGGATCCCATATGCATCATCCATCAGATCCATCATGTACGCTATGTTGTGCACACGCCTAGATGTTTTGTATGCCCTCAGCATGATGAGCAGGTACCAGTCAAATCCCGGGGATGCTCACTAGACAACCGTAAAGAACATCCTCAAGTACTTGTGAAGGACTAAGGATCAGTTCCTTATATACGGCGGAGAGGAAGAACTGGTAGTAAAGGGTTACACCAATGCAAGCTTCCAAACTGACAAAGATGATTACAGATCACAAATAGGATTTGTATTTTGCCTAAAGAATGGAGCTGTAAGATGGAAGAGTTCCAAGCAAGAAATAGTTTCCAATTCTACTACAGAGGCCGAGTATATTGCTGCTTCACATGCAGCAAAGGAAGCTGTGTGGATTAGGAAGTTCATCACTGAACTTGGTGTAGTTCCCAATAGCTGTGATGCAATTGAGATTTATTGTGACAATAATGGAGATATTTCTCAAGCTAAGGAGCCCAGATCACATCAGTGGTCCAAGTACATACTGTGGCACTTCCATCTCATACGAGAGATCGTACAGCGAGGAGATGTGAAGATTTGCAAAATACCAACTAAAGACAACATAGTTGATCCATTGATGAAGGCCCTTTCTCAGTAGAAGCATGATGGTCATGCTAGGTCACAAGGACTTAGGTTCCTAGGTGACTGGCTCTAAGTGCAAGTGGGAGTCTATTGGTATGTATGCCCATAGAGCAAGTCATGTGATGATTGTAATGAGATACTTTGTAAATGATTTGAATAATAAAGGCAATTTCCGATCTATATGTTTTAACTATTTCTGAGATGATAGTGTAACATGATAGATGTCTAAAGAATTGTTTACTCGATGATGTATGCTTTTAGGTTCAGGACCTAAACGATGAGATCATACGGATGTTAAGAGTATATATTTTTGTTTAGTCCCTAGTCGGTTGTTATTGTGGAAATAACCATAGACATCAATAACACTAAACACTAGATTGTCTGTTGGTTGATGACAAAATCGCATTAGTCATGATATAGTGATATCAAACCAAACACATAGGTACTTGTTAGAGAACAAGTGTACCGGACAGACCCATCGTGAGAGTGACACATGGAACCATGATTTGGTAGTCACAGTCGGCTCTCACAGTGATGGTGGTGAGTGTGATTCTTCAACCTGAAATCACTACACTCAACACATGTCGTTGGGTACACTTTGACATCATCAAACGCAGTCCTGAAACATGGGTTGTTATAAAGGTGATGATTGGGTGACTTTGACACATGAGGCTTTTGCGGGATGAGTGATAGATATGGGATTTGTCCCTCCTAAGGGATTTTGATGTCCATGGCCACTTGATGAGTAGGATTGAGAAAGGCATGTGCATGCATGTGTGAATCAATATGTGATATTGATGTCACACACATCTCACCCAGTCTGCTCTGAGATCAAGGAAATGGATGAACGTTGAAAGGATGATTGTACCATGCCTTGAGTTCATTCAGGACATTAGTGACAAAGGAATTATACATTCACTGTAACACCATTCACGGATTGTAGGATTGAAAGTTGTTCTCCAACTTTCTATTTCACTTGGGTAGCACTGATGTGCGACTAGGCACCACTCTTTGCTTGTGAAGTCATAAGTGTTATGGACTTTTACTGCCAACGTGAAATGGACCTACAGGGTCACACACAAAGGATTTAACCTGGAAGAGGATTTTATCCACAAACGATGTTAAGATTGATTACTAAAGGAGTTTAGTAGTTCAATTAAACACTCAATCAATTGATATCTCAATATCATAGTGTTCAAGGTGTTGGACAGATTGATTAGAGTATCAGATTGATTGAAACTGTGATTGACTAGTTTTTTGCACAGTCTCCACTCCCAACCGATCGGCTCATGTGATGAACTGATCAGCTCAGGACAGGCTGAACTGACCGGTTCAAGGGTTGAACCAATCAGCTCAACTGGTCTGACTGAGCGAGTTGGGAAAGTCAGGTCGGCAAGAAATTTCTCTTCGTTTCACTTGTCCAATTTGATTGGAACATGGATTGGTATTTGGATCAATTCAAAACAAAAGAGGAAAAGTCAATCGAGAACTGACTAGGGCAGTGAACTGGTCGTTTCAGAAGTGAACTAATCGGCTTAGGTGCCCCAGCCGATCGGTTCAGGTGTGAACTGATCGGCTCAGGTCCCCAATCGATCGGTTCATTCTTGAAATGATCGGTTCAGCTGGCGCAGTTGGTTGTTTTGTGGAAAATCTTGAACCCTTCTACTCCTGCTTTAATCCCGCATTGCTCGGGGTAGAGAACCATGTCCCATGACCCTCCTATATATATTGGTGTATTGGGGGCTTCTCAAAGTACAACTCAAAACACCAGTTGCTCTGCAAAGTTATCATTCTCTTTGGTTGTGGTACCCGATAAGGGAGGCACAGTAAGGGAAAGACAATTATAGAAAAGTGACTGGTTGTAGGAGAGTGTGTTGGTGACTAGTACGCCGACAGGAGGGTATGACTCCTTCTGATTCCTTGTGGAACAAGGAGATCGGAGTTCTAGGTGGTCTGTGTGGACTACTACAGAGGCGGGAGACTTCTGCCACTCGAAGGACAACCGTCAATCCCGACAGTCCCAGTGAGACCAGGAGCTGCACAGACACCGTCCAAGACCGGATGTGAAGACCGTGCAAGTCGTGAGGTAACGTCCTTGAGGAAGCCTTGGGATAAGGTATGCCTCTACATACCATCCTTCCTATTGTATAGACGTTGGCACAATTCCTTTAGACTAGGTTTGGGAGAAGAAAATTTTTGTTTTCGTTGTCTTCTCTGTCTCCCCTAAAACCCAACACTTTCTCCATCCTTTTCACTTTAGATAGCAAAAGTCCATGAATGCACACCTAGCCCAGGTGGTATGAGCCCCTTGGTCAGCCCAACCTAGTTGACAAGGCCGTGACTAGGGTACACTGCCTAGGTGGTGGCATGTGATTGGTTGAAATGAATTAAAATTGCAAAAATGCTAATAAATTGTAGGATGATCTGATGATAGCATGTAATATATGAAAAATGATCTAGAATAATGTGAGGTATTATATAAAAATATAATCAAGACTTAGTCTTGTCTCTATTTCTAAAAATGTTCAAATTTTCTATATTGATGTGTTTAATATGTTAAACCCCTAATTTCTTGGTTTGATGATCATAATATGTTTAATTGATCCTAATAATCCTGATGTTTTTGTATAAAATGGGTATATTGGATCTAATTTGAGATTGATAATTCATAAGTTGGCCACTTAGGGTTATATTGTGTAACGAACTGCACTTTTGAGTGTCTAAAAGACCTTAAAGTTGTAGATTGTCACTCATAAATTCCAAGATCAAATTTATGAAATAATGCAAAATAGTAAACAATTTCCATTAATGATAAACTATTTACATGTTCAATAAAAAGCTCATCTAAGGAGTTATATAACTTTTAAATAGAATTAACTTTTACATGTGTGAAGTTAAACCATTAAGACTAAACCGTCATGTCCACGAATCTGTACCCTCATGTACCCTCATGTCCACGAATCAAGTATATTTGATATCTAAAAGGACAAAAAACAAGTGTGTGGTCAGTATATTACTATACTGGTATGTGGGCTCAAATAATAATCACAAGTAACATATAAGCAAACATCTTTATCTTGCATATAAGAACATCAACTTGTTTTTATATTCTAACCCATATATGGTCAACTACCTCAGGTGTAATCACTATCCCTTCGGGGCTCGTGTGCATTACCCTTAAGATCAGTCTAACCCAGGGTTCAGAATACTATTATTTACTTTACATGATACTCACAGGAACTTTATAACTCACAAGAAGTAAATAAACAAGCAAGCCATTTATTTGTTGTTCAACCTCATCGACAAACATCGACAATCTCAGAATTCAATACATGTATTCATAAGCGTAACCACATACCTTATGCCATTGCAGAAACCATGCATAACATCATATACTTTAAGAATGTTTCCAAACATCCAAGCAACAAAGCATGTAATCAATAAGTATCTGAAACAAAGCATACTACATATGTGTCACCATGTATTCATGTAACATTACTCAGATCTAGATGTGTTCCTAAACTAGAGTTTAGGACTTTCTCATGTTTCGACTAGGGATTAGGGGCACAAATCCTAATTCCATCATTTATGGTTTCTAAGATTACAAACCCAGTTATGCATATTAGGTTAAACCCTAATCATCATCTTAAGCATATTAGATTATCCATGACACCTAGATCATATTACTAGCACTAAGATCATAACAAGATGTCCACATTGGTTTCGAAACCCCAATTATACATGTATAAGATTACCAATCTAGAATCATCAATTATTCACCATTATCAAGGATTTCTTCACTATACATAACAAGATCAGGTATTATCTCAACATAAACGAATCTATTCAATTAAGCATCAGTTTAAAGGAACCTAGGTCTTTCCTTCATATTAATCACCATTAAATATGTATTGCATATTATTTTAGAAAAGAAAGCATATTTGGACTCTTATTATATTTTCTTTGGATTCTACGTGTTCCGTTGATCAATTTTTATATATTATACGTTGCAATCTGAGTTACCAGTAATTATCTATAATTATTTCAAGTTAATACTTAATCTAACCAATAGTAGAGTGCCACGTAGGCAAATTACCTCTCATACACTGATTTCTCAGGTGAGCCTGGTTTATAATGAAAAGACTTAGATACCCTTGTTCTATGAGTCAAATCTTCATGTGATGAAGGGGCAATCGGGTCAATTGATTATATTCATCTTTATCCTTGTGATTTCTCCGCGTGAGACCAACTCGGCCGCCATTGTCTGTCTCTGCTCGATGCCTCGCGTGACGTACCACGCGCCTGTGCGTCGTCACCGGAGTTCAAGCCACACCATCTCTGGGCCCAAACCCCCCATCCTTATTCTTACTCATCACAGGTTCGTCGACCAGACTCCTCCGTCTTGGTCTTATCTCGTCCCACACACATCCACACCTACTTGCACTGGCGTCGCCCCGACGCTGACTCTAGGCTACGTGCCTCCTGCTTCTACCACCTTTGTAGGTGCACTCCAATCTGGTGCCCAGTATTCCAGCGGTTGAGGCTTCGACCTCCTCCGCATCTTCGTGATCCCGACCCTGGTGGTTGACAGCCTGGTCTACTCTCCCTCTCCATGTCACAGCTGAGGTTGCCAGCCCGCCGGCCAAGACTACATGCGCTCCCAGTTTGTCTGTCCTCCTCCTCCTCACGTAAGGAAGGACTGTTCTTTGCGACACCCATAGAAGAGGGGCCGATGGTGCCGACCACCGGGTTCGAACCCTTCATTGCCACCCTGCTGTCGTCTTCTTCACGGCTGCAGATCAAGCACGACGCCTGACCTCGACGCCTTGGGTGGCCGCTGCATCCACAGATTAGTGATGCCCAGATCACCATGGTGAGGCCTTCCAGATCAAATAGGAAAGGTAGGACGTCATCATGCATGCTAGGGGAGAGGAAGACATTGAAGGTGGACAAGTCTTGCATGCTCCTACTTGGTTTAGGGGGCGGGTGATTGTAACAGCGAGGATGGTGTAGTCTAATGCTTATCTCCTTGAGGCTGATAGATCAACTGCCATCGTGAACTATCATGAGAAAGAACCCTAGGCTTAGAAGGAGGATCACGGTGATAGTGTAAGGGGGCACTACCTATATATATATATATATATATATATATATATATATATATATATATATATATATATATATATATATATATATATATGTATACACACACACATCGCTCAAGGAGCCCTTCCCACCAGGCATGCCTCTTTGAGGCTTGTTTCCAAACCTAGGCAATAATGACTTGCCGATTCCCCCCTCCTTTTCTTTCTCATATTTAGCAAACCAAAAGCTAAATTTTAAGGAGAGGATTAAACCATGTTGTCCGCAAGATATGACTCCTTACCTTTCTTTCTCTTGCTATTATAACCAACACTTGAGGAAAGTATACATGGACACTATTCATTATGTTTCTAAAAGTATTTCCAAGATATCTCTTTCTTTAGAAATTCGTCTCCATCTCAAAAAAGAGAAAGGCAAGGTATTTTACTTAATAAGCAATTAAACATATTCTCATGTGTTTCCTATACGGAACTCTTGACTTTTATTCTTATTAGAACATGGATTTGGCAACAAGAATCCCTTTATAATTTATTCATGTATGAATCTGATCTATTTATTTATCTTGTGCCACAAGCACCCTTACTACCAAAGTGATTAACTCTATTATTCCATCAATAATACTATTGGGAAAAATACAAAACGAATTCATTTATATAATTCCATTTCACCAAAATTGAGGATATTACATCTTGAGTTCAAAATGTATATAATGATAATAATTAGGGTTGTAAACAAAAAGGGAATGAAAAGTGATAGTTAGAGCCAAAATCCTAATAAAACTCTAAGTTGACCCCAAAACCCTAACTTGAGATTCAAGCTAGTCTTATGATGGATTATGGAAAAATTAGTAATACTTGGGTGTTACGCTTTATTTTCAGGATAGTTGCTTGATTGGTTACTTTTGTTTCCTTTGTCTTGGGCATCAAGTTAATTTTGAGGAAGGTATGTGGTTAAGCCTATGACTACCTGCATTAGTTTGTCAATGTTTTCTGAGGTTTTTCAGATTGATCGCAAATTAAACAATTGGATGTTCTTTATAATTTCCTACAATCTACAAACCCCTATAAATATCACATGATATATGAATAACTTGCTTGAACCCCTCATACCAACTCTGGAAGTTTGTGAAATGAATAAGAGAGAGAAAGGCAATGAGATGATGAGGACCAAGCCCCAGATTGGGATGGTCATATGTGTAAGACCCCTGACCTTACTTTTTGTTTGAACATGCTTTCTTAGCATAATTATATGCTTAAACCCTTAATCGAACATTGTGATATGATTTGATATCATGTGACAAGCTTATGTTTTAAGTTTGGTCTAGTGTGGACATTTTTTGAGCTAGTTATGGATCTATGTGCTTGTTTTGGACCTAATTGCAATTTACCCTCTAGGGCTTTTTGCGATTTGTCACATGCTTGTTGTTCCTTACAGGTTTTCACATCATGTTGGATATATTTGAGCTTTGGGGCACCTTTTCACACCTTGTCTTGAGTGGTGACATCTCATGTTGAGATTAGGGTTTGTGTGGATGCCCTAGGTTGACGTTGGACCTTGAGTGATGAGTCATCTAGGGTTAGCGATCACTATGTTTTGTGTGGTTCTTGGTTTTTGTGATCAGTGATGTTTTCCTTAATATAACATAGGTTGGTAGTCGATGAGATTTGCTATCTCTCTTTGGTCACCAACTTTTGCATGGGTTGAGGGTTGATGAGTTTCTGTACGGTCGCTATGTTTTGATCATCTTTGGTCGCTATGTATTCTCATCGGTTTATGTGTTTCTGTAGACCAATTGTGGTCAATGTTTTTTCTTATTTTTAATTCCCAAGTAGCTTGGTTAAGTGTGGTGCTCGCACGGACGAGATCCCTTGGACACATGGCATGTTTAGCATGACACCTAACCTCCTTTCTATCTCTCAAACCCTAATCCGTACATACCCCTCTCTTTGCATTCATCTAACCTCTTTACACTTCTAGTTTCCTCTCCCTTCTTCTTTCTTGTTTCTCTTGGAGCTCGTCCCCTTCGTACTTGGTGGAGAAGGAGGTTCCAAGAAAGAAAAAAAGGTCTATCTTCCTTGCATGTTGATCTACGGTTTGGATCTACCCACCTTGTGATCATTAGGTGCTACCTTGATCTTCTTATTGCTCTTGGTAAGTGATATCTCTCTCTACACCTTCATTTTATTTGTTTTTCTTCCATTCGTCTTTCTCTTCTTGGTCGAACCCATGGAGTTTCCATGGTAGTGCTTGAATTAGAGGTTCAAGAACTCTTCTTTCTTACCTTTTCTACATAGGGTTTGTGTGGCATACAACTCATGAAAACATAATTAACTAATGCAGAAGTGTTCACTAAACAGTGGATTACCAAAAATCACTAAAAATTAAAACCTTTTTAACAAGAGATCCATCAAAGGAAAAACTTTCTCACATAGAACCAAAGTAACACATTTACATTCTTGTTCGAAGGTACATATTATGTATCATCTCTTTCTGAGATTTACAAGCATTAACTATCCTGTCAAACTAAACACAAGCAGTATAAAATCTCGAGGCACTGAGCCAAAATCTCGAAAGCACTAACTACTACTCCGAGGACCTGAGAGTACAGAGACGACACATAGGACTCTATCTACATCTATACAAGGCATAACAGCCAGTGTCTCCACCTGAGACTTCACTATTGTCCCTACTGTTGTTGTTGTTGTCCTTCACCTACTGAAGGATTCCTGCCTCCTCGTCTACGTCCACCTAAAAATGTGATTCCCATGGGGGTGAGACAATTGTAAATTGCCCCAGTGAGAGATATAACTCTCCGCCAGAAACATTATTATTACAGCTTAAGAAAATAAATATGAACAGAGGAATCATATTTATTTGGCAGCAGATATTTTAATGTCTAACATATTAGAACATTATTCTTATTCAAAAGCATTGCATCTATAACTTGAAAGAGTAACATGTCCCCTATCCATTAAGGAATATGAGGAACATGTATAACATTTATTCACTATAGCATCACTACCACAACATTATCTATCTTTAGGCTTAGATCATATATCTAATACCTGGCATTATCATTGTGGAGTCATGGCCTGTAGCCATATTCTTTTCACAAAGTGTTGGGTTCTTAATCCCTCAACTCACCTAGTACATTTCCACTTCTTAATAAGTTCATTATCATGATTATAGAATCTAGGTATTTGAACCCATAACTCACCATAGAACACTTGTTATCACTTATTAGGTAACTTCATACCTTTAGATCATCTAACCAAGAACATCATAATTCTTGCTACATAATGTATTGCACATAGTACACAAAGTTCAATGATTCTTACTACACAAAGCATACGAAGGCTTATAAACCCTATAAAACATTCTCAATAACAAAGCATCATAGCCCATACCTGGCTATTCTCATATTCTCAACATATCTACATGATTAGTAATCATGACATAATTATATATCAATATCATGCAATACGAGGGTTATCTTATTACATTCATAACCCATTAGTCTATATTTGAGCTTCACATAGGATTATCCTGTATTAGAATTTCACATAGTAATACCCTGTATTAGGGTTTACATAGCATTAACTTGTCATAGGATTTCACATAGCATTACCTTGTATTAGGGTTCACATAGCAAGGAATGAACATGAATAATCATAAGTATTCAATCATATTCTTTATTCTCATCATTCATCATTAAATGAATTATCAACACATAGCTTGAGTTTCTCTCTCTTCCTTTCCAGAATATGATTACATCATAGTTTATAGGTTTGGATTAACCTTTTCATAAGGCATGTTAGCCTACATTCAACGGAGTACATTACATATCAATGTAACCATTGATATGAAACATCTCATGTGTCATTCATCCAATTATATTGAACTTATAACACATCAAGGTATACCAGTATTGGGGTGTTGGATGTGATATCTATCATACCTTGATGTATCACTTCCCTCAACACCTTTATCTTACTTGAGTTTATTCACTTAGCTTGTATTAGGGTATTCCTCATCCTAATACTTATGCACTAGATCATCACATTCATCATGCAATGTATTGGTCATGATTCATCTATTTACAAAACACAACCATTGCCAAAGATATGGACTCACCCTTGAGTCAGGGACTATTAATATAAGGATATCCATAATCAACCCCTCTAGGTATTTCACTTGACAATGCATTAATCACTATTCCATCAATAGGAATAGGATTTCCATAATTATAATTTCAAGTTCACTTAGCATCTCACAAACATATATATATTTCACCTAGAATCACTCTTCATTAGAGTTTCACATAACATCCTTCTATATCAGGGTTTCACCTAGTATTATGTGAAATTAAGGTTTCACAACACATCACCTACTGTTAAGGCTTCACATTAGTATTAATGGCACTACCCTATATTAGGGTTTCATATATCTTTATCCCATTTTAGGGATTAGGGTTTACCATTCACATCCAAGTGGGGTTTCTCTTTCCTCATACCCAAATTAGAGTTTCCTTCATTGTTACATTAAGTTAGGGTTACATCATCACCCTGGATTTATAATAACACTCAGTTTTGCCCTAGATTAGGGTTTCCCACATAGCTTTGCTCTAATTAGGGTTTCACACATAGCATTGCTCTAATTAGGGTTTCACACATAGCATTCCTCTAATTAGGGTTTCACCCATAGCATTGCTCTAATTAGGATTTCACATGTAGCATTGCTCTAATTAGGATTTTACACATAGCATTGCTCTAATTAGGATTTCACACATAGCATTTCTCTAATTAGGGTTTCATACATAGAATTGCTCTAATTAGGATTTTACACATAGCATTGCTCTAATTAGGGTTTGGGCTCATTGATTAGGGTTTCATGATCTCATTATTATGGATCAAATCCTTATTATATATTTTACTCATAAAGAGAGAATTAGGGCTTAATTATATAAGAATTCAACTTTCTCACTTTCTCTCTCATCCTCTTTAGGATGTTAAGTACTCCAAGATTAATCTAGGTCAACTCTTCACTTGAGTACACATAGCTAGGGTTAACCTTCACAATCACCATGGGTCTACATCTATAATAATCACATAGATGATTGACCTTTGATCATATTAGATGTACAAATGGTCTAATCAATTAAACCATCAATTATATAAGGAATTCAAAAGAATTGACCAATTAAACTTTCAATTCCACAAAGTGATCAATTGGGTTAACCATTGAAATCTTCAAATGCATTAACTATCTAAATAGGTTAATCATATTGGACCTTCAATTAAATGAGGTATTCAAATGGATTAACCATGTTGATCTTCACAAAGTTAATTACTTAGACCCTCAATGATCTTGGTTCTCATACATCAATTGGTTGAAAACCATTTGAACAAGTTGTACTTGAAACCAATTCGACAAAGTAGGTATTGAAACCGTTTGCACTTTGGGTCTCCAAACGGTTTGACATCATTTGGTCCCAAACGGTCTTGAGACCGTTTGGACTCAAACGGTCTTCAGACCTTTTGGACCCAAATGGTCTTGAGACTATTTGGTACAAACCTTCTCAAAACTATATGGACCAAAAAGGTACTTCAACATTCAATCGACTCAACGTTTCAATCCATGGACCAATTATAAATTGAACCACTAAAACATACATCAATTGGACCACTGAATCACTATTTAATTAGACCTTTAATATAGGGTTTTGAACCCAATTGAACTAGGTTTGATAATCAAGAAACCATCACTTAGGGTTTGAAATCAAGGATCCATCAATGGTTGACATTGTGGAATCAAATCAATTGAAATCAATGAACTATCATCATCACATGATGTGACCTGACCTCAAACGGTCTTGGATGACCACAAAACGGTCTTGAGACTGTTTGGTTGATCTCCAAACGGTCTTGAGACCGTTTGCCCATTCCATCATCAAAATCCATGACATTCTATTAGGGTTTTGGATCATTGGATTGATTATCAAATCAGCACTAAGTTGCAATTCAATTTGGTACCTTTGGACCTTCAACCACTAAGTCATACTTAACCCTAGACCTCCAAACGGTCTTGGGTGACCCCCAAATGGTCTTGATACCGTTTCAATGATCCCCAAATGGTTTTGAAACCGTTTGGGTCAATCAACCCAAAACATCATCTCAATCAATTTCAAAATCAGCACTTAGCTGATTAGGGTTTGCAATTGAGGAATCATTCACAATTGAAACCTTCAAGATCAACCAATTGAAACCATTGGATCAAGATCCAAGTACCACAGCATATATCTTCAAATGGTCAACCATTTCAAACGGTCAACCATTCCAAACGGTTTGGAACCCAAACCACAAACGGTTTGCAAACTGTTTGGTCACCAAACGGTTTGGTGAAACTGTTTTGTCCCAACATTGAAACCGTTTGCCCTAGATATTTGGGGAGGTGTATGCTTATGATGATGTCATAATAATCAAGCTTCAAACTCAAAAAATATACTGTGATTTCCATGTAGATTGCATCAATCAACCAAACTTAATTTCGGAAATGTAGAAATGATCACCAATTGATAAGGAATTGATTGCAATAATAAAATTAAGGGTTCAAGTTATAAAACCTGCCTCCAATTGAGCTCCAAATCTCCACGCTCACGACAAAAATGGTGGATGCAACTCCTTTCACTATTCCAATGTCGTCCTCAAGCTTTGAGTGAAAAGAATTGTTTAGAATTGAAGAGGGGATCGAGATATGAAGAATTCATGCATTGATTTTCGATTTTCACCATGGATTCAAGGTGAAAGGAGGTCAAGAACCTTACAAACAGGTTTGGGGTCGTCCTCCTGATCCTCCACAGATCCTTGGTCGTTTTCCAAGCAAGGGGAAAGAAAGCAATCTGAAAAAGTCTTTGTTTTGGCTTGGAAAGGGTACTTTTATAAGAAAATTGATGAGAGAGAAAATCTTTTATAAAAGTCTATTTATTCCAAAACTGTTTCCACCACTTTCCCCTTGGTTTCTTGCATGCAAGGGCATCTCTATCCCAACCGAGCTCCCTTCCATTATCCATGAATTAAGGGAAAAGAAATTAAGCACCTTAACCCTTATAATAAGAATATCCATATTTGAGTGGAAATTCTTTTTCTTATAATAATGGTGAGTGGGATTTCACCTCCTTAGGATATGCTCGTGCCTTTGAAAGGCTTTAAGATCATCCACACACATATGATTCCAACCATTTTAATTTTGTTTGAGGGCCCTTTAATTAATACATTCATTTTTGCCCTAAATTAAATTAGGGTTTCACTTAGGATTAAATCTTGATTATTTTAATATCAAGATTCTCTCTCCTCCAACTTAATTCAAATGAGGCACCCCTCTCATTTTATTTGCTCTATATGATGCCAAGAAACATTATGGACCTTATTGAAGTGGTAATTTGCATATTGAACCCTAGATTTTGGGTAAATTGTGCTCTACACCAAAACTAGGTTTTAATGCACAAGGATTGCTTTACAAGCTTAATCTTGGTGCCCAGGCTTGTGAAAATCATACCACTACATCATATTCATTCTTATGATGTATCCACATCATAGGAACATCTTATCATGCAACATTTTCAATTTAACCCCTCAACTTGGGTAATTTGCATTTTAGTCCAAAATAGGCAAACATTGCTTTAACATTGTTCAAACAGGACCAAAATTGAAACATAAGTTTCTCATGAGCCCTAATTACTTTTCCCAAGATAATATTAAGCATTTACTCAACCTTATTAGGAAAAACATCTAGGTTTAACACATAACCCAGGTCAGGGATGTTACAAATTATCCCCCCCCCCCCTATAAGGATTTCATCCCCGAAATCCCAGGAAAAATGAGGGACAGGTTATTCATTAATCATGCCCTCGAGTCTCCACCTAACTTCTTGATGTTATGGAAATACCATAGATCTATAATTCACACAAACTTCCTTTCACTAATTCAACCTTATCAATGTTTATGGTTATATAGAGCATGAACCCCTAACATATGATGTCCATATTGTTGAAAGGAAGAAGCATAAAAGAACATACTTCAATCATTACACAAGAATATTTACCAACAGAAAAACATATATATCTAACAGAGATAATTCACTCAGCAATCCTTTATTCATTTTGGAAAGTTCACTTAGCAAACTCTATGTAATTGGGAATGTTCACATAGCTTTTCCTTTTTAGTTGGGAATGTTCACATAGCTTTTCCTTTTTAGTTGGGAATGTTCACATAGCTTTTCCTTTTAGTTGGGAATGTTCACATAGCTTTTCCTTTTTGTTGAGAATGTTCACATAGCTCTTCTTTTTAGTTGGGAATGTTCACATAGCTTTTCCTTTTTGTTGAGAATGTTCACATGGCTCTTCTTTTTAGTTGGGAATGTTCACATGGCTTTTCCTTTTAGTTGAGAATGTTCACATAGCTCTTCTTTTTAGTTGAGAATGTTCACATAGCTCTTCTTTTTAGTTGGGAATGTTCACATAGCTTTTCCTTTTAGTTGGGAATGTTCACATAGCTTTTCCTTTTAGTTGGGAATGTTCACATAGATTTTCCTTTAAGTTGAGAATGTTCACATAGCTCTTCTTTTTAGTTGAGAATGTTCACATAGCTTTTCCTTTTAATTGGGAATGTTCACATAGCTTTTCCTTTTAGTTGGGAATGTTCACATAGCTTTTCCTTTTAATTGGGAATGTTCACATAGCTTTTCCTTTTAGTTGAGAATGTTCACATAGCTCTTCTTTTTAGTTGGGATTGTTCACATAGTTTTTCCTTTTAGTTTCATTATACTCTCTAGATTGTTTCAGAATGACCACTTGATCAGAGTAATCAAAAAGATAACAATCTAAGAGTTTCATATTTGCCTTATCTTTGATAATCATATACCTAGCCAGGGTATATAAGTATTGAGATTAGGTAGTATGCACTTTACTTACTATCATATTCCTTACTTTTCATATCATTATACACACAAGATTTTCCATTTTTGAATTTTTCTTCAAGCATCACTTCTAAATTTCATCTTTCAACACACAGATAAGGGAGATTATTAAAACATTTTAAGGAACACTGAGTAAGATATTAGTTCTCATCTCCCTTGTGTCCTTATGGGACTTGTCAAAGGAAGTTCAAAAACAACTACTTTTATATCTTTAACACATAGAATTAGGAAATGAAATATCAGAATGACTTTATTTCATCTGACCTGTCTGGGACATTTTTCCACGTCCTCTATTGTTACTAGGAAACTGCCTTCTTTGTGATCCTTACTGACTCTGCCCCTGAGGTTGAGTCATCATTGGATTCCCGCATGGACAATCCTTTACTAGATGTCCCAGTTGTCGACATTGATAACAGATCCTAGGTGCAAAATAGGGTCTGTGAGGTCTAGATACCGATGTTGATGCTAGGTTGGAGGCTCTATTTGGAACATTACTACGATCCCTATCCCTACTTGACATCCATTGTGTCTGGGTATGGAATCTCGATGATGTTGTCGATGCAGAAAATCTCGGCTTCTTAAAACTTTCAAACCTTTGTTTTTGAGTCTGAGTGTACACTTTCTTGCTACTAGTCTGTTGTTTCTAGATTTTAGACCTCTCTATCCTCCTTACTGATTCCACAAAGGTGGAAAACCTCTCCCTATTCTCTAAAGCAGACACAGGAGTGGTCAGTTCAGCATTCAACCCCTTCTCAAAATGTCGAATTCTTTCCTTTTAGTTGGGAATGTTCACATAGCTTTTCCTTTTAGTTGGGAATGTTCACATAGATTTTCCTTTAAGTTGAGAATGTTCACATAGCTCTTCTTTTTAGTTGAGAATGTTCACATAGCTTTTCCTTTTAATTGGGAATGTTCACATAGCTTTTCCTTTTAGTTGGGAATGTTCACATAGCTTTTCCTTTTAATTGGGAATGTTCACATAGCTTTTCCTTTTAGTTGAGAATGTTCACATAGCTCTTCTTTTTAGTTGGGAATGTTCACATAGTTTTTCCTTTTAGTTTCATTATACTCTCTAGATTGTTTCAGAATGACCACTTGATCAGAGTAATCAAAAAGATAACAATCTAAGAGTTTCATATTTGCCTTATCTTTGATAATCATATACCTAGCCAGGGTATATAAGTATTGAGATTAGGTAGTATGCACTTTACTTACTATCATATTCCTTACTTTTCATATCATTATACACACAAGATTTTCCATTTTTGAATTTTTCTTCAAGCATCACTTCTAAATTTCATCTTTCAACACACAGATAAGGGAGATTATTAAAACATTTTAAGGAACACTGAGTAAGATATTAGTTCTCATCTCCCTTGTGTCCTTATGGGACTTGTCAAAGGAAGTTCAAAAACAACTACTTTTATATCTATAACACATAGAATTAGGAAATGAAATATCAGAATGACTTTATTTCATCTGACCTGTCTGGGACATTTTTCCACGTCCTCTATTGTTACTAGGAAACTGCCTTCTTTGTGATCCTTGCTGACTCTTCCCCTGAGGTTGAGTCATCATTGGATTCCCGCCTGGACAATCCTTTACTAGATGTCCCAGTTGTCGACATTGATAACAGATCCTAGGTGCAAAATAGGGTCTGTGAGGTCTAGATACCGATGTTGATGCTAGGTTGGAGGCTCTATTTGGAAAATTACTACGATCCCTATCCCTACTTGACATCCATTGTGTCTGGGTATGGAATCTCGATGATGTTGCCGATGCAGAAAATCTCGGCTTCTTAAAACTTTCAAACCTTTGTTTTTGAGTCTGAGTGTACACTTTCTTGCTACTAGTCTGTTGTTTCTAGATTTTAGACCTCTCTATCCTCCTTACTGATTCCACAAAGGTGGAAAACCTCTCCCTATTCTCTAAAGCAGACACAGGAGTGGTCAGTTCAGCATTCAACCCCTTCTCAAAATGTCGAATTCTTTCCTCATCATTAACTGCCATTTGCGGACAAAACTGCAACAACTCCATGAACTTAGCTTCATACTCACTAATGTTCATCTGTCCTTGTTTTATCCTCTCAAATTGAGAAATCTTCTCATCTGGATATGTCTTAGGGAAGTATCTACTGATGAATTCTCATCAGAGTACCTCCCATCCAATTTCTTCACCTGGTCTCTTATCTTCCTCTATCATCCACCAATGACCAGCACTCCCTTTTAGGAGGTACACAGCATGTCTTACCTTTTCAGCTTCTGGGATATCAAGAATCTTGAAAGCCTTTTCCAGTTCTGTCAGCCACAAATCAGCATCTGCTGGATCAGATGTACCAGCATAATCTATGGCTCCAACTCAGCGAAGTCTCTCAAAAGTCTTACCCGCTCCATAGCCCTCGTGGTGAGCTGATGCCCTAGGTGCAGGTACTTGAATCCTATCTGTCATGTGAGTCATGGCAGCCATAAACTACCCAAACATGGCTTGGAGAGCTGGGTTCCCCATGTCATCTTGATTGAACTGGGGTTGTTCAGGTACGGGCTCCTCTCTATTATGGTCTCCTGCCCCTCCTCCTGGTGCAGTAGTGCTGCCCTCCGTAGCATGTTCTTCATGTGGTCCAGACATCTTCAAGTTCTTCTCCTCCTATGTGAGCAGAAGATACTATCAGATAAACTGGAAGACACTTAGAACAGACACTACAACCTTAGTCCTATGTCTTTGTAGACTCAGCGAACCTAGAGCTCTAATACCACTTAATTGTGTCATACAACTCATGAAAACATAATTAACTAATGAGGAAGCGTTCACTAAACAGCGGATTACCAAAAATCACTAAAAATTAAAACCTATTTATAAAGAGATCCATTAAAGGAAAAACTTTCTCACATAGAACCAAAGTAACACATTTACATTCTTGTTCGAAGGTACATATTCTGTATCATCTCTTTCCGAGAGTTACAACCATTAACTGTCCTGTCAAGCTAAACACAGGAAGTATAAAATCTCGAGGCACTGAGCCAAAATCTCAAAAGCACTAACTACTACTCCGAGGACCTGAGAGTACAGAGACGATACATAGGACTCTATCTACATCTATAAAAGGCATAACAGCCAGTGTCTCCACCTGAGACTTCATTGTTGTCCATGTTGTTGCTGTTGTTGTCCTTCACCTACTGAAGGATTCCTGCCTCCTCGTCCGCGTCCACCTAAAAATGTGATTCCCACGGGGGTGAGACAATTGTAAATTGCCCCAGTGAGAGATATAACTCTCCGCCAAAAACATTATTATTACAGCTTAAGAAAATAAATATGAACAGAGGAATCATATTTATTTGACAGTAGATATTTTAATGTCTAATAGATTAGAACATTATTCTTATTGAAAAGCATTGCATCTATAACTTGAAAGAGCACCATGTCACCTATCTATTAAGGAATATGAAGAACATGTATAACATTTATTCACTACAGCATCATTACCACAACATTATCTATCTTCAGGCTTAGATCATATATCTAATACCTGGCATTATCATTGTGGAGTCATGGCCTGTAGCCATACTCTTTTCACAAAGTGTTGGGTTCTTAATCCCTCAACTCACCTAGTACATTTCCACTTCTTAATAAGTTCATTATCATGATTATAGAATCTCGGTATTTGAACCCATAACTCACCATAGAACACTTGTTATCACTTATTAGGTAACTTCATACCTTTAGATCATCTGACCAAGAACATCATAATTCTTGTTACATAATGTATTGCACATAGTACACAAAGTTCAATGATTCTTACTACACAAAGCATATGAAGGCTTATAAAGCCTATAAAACATTCTCAATAACAAAGCATCATATCCCATACCTGGCTATGCTCATCTTCTCAACATATTTGCATGATTAGTAATCATGACACAATTACATATCAATATCATGCAATAGGAGGGTTATCTTATTACATTCATAACCCATTAGTCTGTATTTGAGCTTCACATAGGATTATCATGTATTAGAATTTCACATAGTAATACCCTGTATTAGGGTTTACATAGCATTAACTTATCATAGGATTTAACATAGCATTACCTCGTATTAGGGTTCACATAGCAAGGAATCAATATGAATATTCATAAGTATTCAATCATATTCTTTATTCTCATCATTCATCATTAAATGAATTATCAACACATAGCTTGAGTTTCTCTCTCTTCTTTGCCAGAATATGATTACATCATAGTTTATAGGTTTGGATTAACCTTTCATAAGGCATGTTAGCCTACATTCAACAGAGTACATTACATATCAATGTAACCATTGATATGACACATCTCATGTGTCATTCATCCAATTATATTGGACTTATAACACATCAAGGTATACCAGTATTGGGGTGTTGGATGTGATATCTATCATACCTTGATGTATCACTTCCCTCAACACCTTCATCTTAATTGAGTTTATTCACTTAGCTTGTATTAGGGTATTCCTCATCCTAATACTTATGCACTAGATCATCACATTCATCATGCAATGCTTTGGTCATGATTCATCTATTTAGAAAACACAACCATTGCCAAAGATATGGACTCACCCTTGAGTCAGGGACTATTAATATAAGGATATCCATAATCAACTCCTCTAGGAATTTCACTTGACAATGCATTAATCACTATTCCATCAATAGGAATAGGATTTCCATAATTATAATTTAAGGTTCACTTAGCATCTCACAAACATATATATATTTCACCTAGAATCACTCTTCATTAGAGTTTCACATAACATCCTTCTATATCAGGGTTTCACCTAGTATTATGTGAAATTAAGGTTTCACAACACATCACCTAGTGTTAAGGCTTCACATTAGTATTAATGGCACTACACTATATTAGGGTTTCATATATCTTTATCCCATTTTAGGGATTAGGGTTTACCATTCACATCCAAGTGGGGTTTCTCTTTCCTCATACCCAAATTAGAGTTTCCTTCATTGTTACATTAAG
The DNA here is from genome assembly GCA_963693085.1 of Alisma plantago-aquatica. Classification (NCBI taxonomy): domain Eukaryota; kingdom Viridiplantae; phylum Streptophyta; class Magnoliopsida; order Alismatales; family Alismataceae; genus Alisma; species Alisma plantago-aquatica. The sequence continues at coordinate 204,369,547 of OY856410.1, read as the reverse complement.
TTAGGGTTACATCATCACCCTAGATTTATAATAACACTCAGTTTTTCCCTAGATTAGGGTTTCCCACATAGCTTTGCTCTAATTAGGGTTTCACACATAGCATTGCTCTAATTAGGGTTTCACACATAGTATTGCTCTAATTAGGGTTTTACACATAGCATTGCTCTAATTAGGATTTCACACATAACATTTCTCTAATTAGGGTTTTACTCATAGCATTGCTCTAATTAGGATTTTACACATAGAATTTCTCTAATTAGGCTTTCACACATAGCATTGCTCTAATTAGGGTTTCATACATAGCATTGCTCTAATTAGGATTTTACACATAGCATTGCTCTAATTAGGGTTTGGGCTCATTGATTAGGGCTTCATGATCTCATTATTATGGATCAAACCCTTATTACATATTTTACTCATAAAGAGAGAATTAGGACTTAATTATATAAGCATTCATCTTTCTCACTTTCTCTCTCATCCTCTTTAGGATGTTAAGTACTCCCAGATTAATCTAGGTCAACTCTTCACTTGAGTACACATAGCTAGGGTTAACCTTCACAATCATCATGTGTCTACATATTTAATAATCACATAGCTGATTGACCTTTGATCATATTAAATGTCCAAATGGTCTAATCAATTAAACCATCAATTATATAAGGAATTCAAAAGAATTGACCAATTAAACTTTCAATTCCACAATGTGATCACTTGGGTTAACCATTGAAATATTCAAATGCATTAAGTATCTAAATAGGTTCACCATATTTGACCTTAAATTACATGAGGTATTCAAATGGATTAACCATGTTCATCTTCACAAATTTAATTACTTAGACACTCAATGATCTTGGTTCTCATACATCAATTGCTTGAAAACCATTTGAACAAGTTGTACTTGAAACTAATTGGACAAAGTAGGTATTGAAACCATTTGCACTTTGGGTCTCCAAATGGTTTGAGATCATTTGGTCCCAAACGTTCTTGAGACTGTTTGGTCCAAGCCTTTTCAAAACCGCATGGACCAAAAAGGTGCTCCAACACTCAACCGACTCAATGTTTCAATCCATGGACCAATTATAAATTGAACCACTAAAGCATTCATCAATTGGACCATTGAATCACTATTTAATTAAAACTTTAATTTAGTGTTTTGAACCCAATTGAACTAGGTTTGATAATCAAGAAACCATCACTTAGGGTTTGAAATCAAGGATCCATCAATGGTTGACATTGTGGAATCAAATCAATTGAAATCAATGAACTATCATCATCACATGATGTGACCTGACCTCAAACGGTCTTGGATGACCACCAAACGGTCTTGAGACCGTTTGGTTGATCTCCAAATGGTCTTGAGACCGTTTTCCCATTCCATCATCAAAATCCATGACATTCTATTAGGGTTTTGAATCATTGGATTGATTATCAAATAAGCACTTAGTTGCAATTCAATTTGGTACCTTTGGACCTTCAAACACTTAGCCATACTTAACCCTAGACCTCCAAATGGTCTTGGGTGATCCCCAAATGGTTTTGAAATTGTTTGGGTCAATCAACCCAAAACATCATCTCAATCAATTTCAAAATCAGCACTTAGCCGATTAGGGTTTGTAATTAAGGAATCATACACAATTGAAACCTTCAAGATCAACCAATTGAAACCATTGGATCAAGATCCAAGTACCACAGCATATATCTTCAAATGGTCAACCATTTCAAATGGTCAACCATTCGAAACGGTTTGGAACCCAAACCACCAAACGGTTTGCAAACCGTTCGGTGACCAAACGGTTTGCAAACCATTTGGTCCCAACATTGAAACCATTTTCCCTAGATATTTGGGGAGGTGTATGCTTATGATGATGTCATCATCATCAAGCTTCAAACTCATGAAATCTACTGTGATTTCCATGGATATTGCATCAATCAACCAAACTTAATTTCAGAAATGTAGAAATGATCACCTATTGATAAGGAATTGATTGCAATAATAAAATTAAGTGTTCAAGTTATAAAAGCCGCCTCCAATTGAGCTCCAAAACTCCAAGCTCACGGAAACAATGGTGGATGCAACTCCTTTCACTATTCCAAGGTCGTCCTCAAGCTTTGAGTGAAAAGAATTGGTTAGAATTGAAGAGGGGATCGAGATATGAAGAATTCATGCATTTCTTTTCGATTTTCACCATGGATTCAAGGTGAAAGGAGGTCAAGAACCTTACCAACAGGTTGGGGTCGTCCTCCTGATCCTCCACATCTCCTTGGTCGTTTTCCAAGCAAGGGGAAAGAAAGAAATCCGAAAAAGCCTTTGTTTTGGCTTGGAAAGGGTACTTTTATAAGAAAATTGATGAGAGAGAAAATCTTTTATAAAAGTCTATTTATTCCAAAATTGTTGCCACCACTTCCCCCTTGGTTTCTTGCATTCAAGGGCATCTCTATCCCCACCGAGCTCCATTCCATTATCCATGAATTAAGGGAAAAGAAATTAAGCACCTTAACCCTTATAATAAGAATATCCATATTTGAGTGGAAGTTCTTTTTCTTATAATAATGGTGAGTGGGATTTCACCTCCTTAGGATATGCTCGTGCCTTTTCAAGGCTTTAAGCTCATCCACACACATATGATTCCAACCATTTTAATTTTGGTTGAAGGCCCTTTAATTAATACATTCATTTTTGCCCTAAATTAAATTAGGGTTTCACTTAGGATTAAATCTTGATTATTTTAATATCAAGATTCTCTCTCCTCCAACTTAATTCAAATGAGGCACCCCTCTCATTTGCTTTTCTCTATATGATGCCAAGAAACATTAGGGACCTTATTGAAGTGGTAATTTTCATATTGAACCCTAGATTTTGGGTAAACTGCACTCTACACCAAAACTAGGTTTTAATGCACAAGGATTGCTTTACAAGCTTAATCTTGGTGCCCAGGCTTGTGAAAACCATACCACTACATCATATTCATTCTTATGATGTCTCCACATCATAGTAACATCTTATCATGCAACATTTTCAATTTAACCCCTCTACTTGGGTAATTTGCATTTTAGTCCAAAATAGGCAAACATTGCTTCAACATTGTTCAAACAGGACCAAAATTGAAACATAAGTTTCTCATGAGCCCTAATTACTTTTTCCAAGATAAGATTAAGCATTTACTCAACCTTATTAGGCAAAAAATCTAGGGTTAACACATAACCCAGGTCAGGGATGTTACAGTTTGCTTCCTTACTGGTGGCGGAGCTAGTTTGGCTATGAAGGGTGCTCAATCTAGGGTTTCCTACCTTTCTTCTTCATCATCTATATGGCGAGTTATATAACTTTCTCCATGATTGTTGCTTACTCCTCTCTTGCATGCACATAATCTTGCTCTAATATGTGGTTTCAAGTAGAAAGATAGTATCTTTGACCTAGGTTTTATGGTTACATTATGATTCTTGAGTGGATAATCCTTCTTGGATGAACCCTAACTATAGTGCTTGAGTTTTCCTTGGTGATGGAAGTTATGGTGCTTACATGCATGTGCATATCATTGGTTTTTCTTGTAGGTTTCTAGGGTTTTAAGTTGGTATTCATCCTTGATATGGTGCTCAATGGTTTGGTCTTGGTTCAGTTGACTTGAATTCCTTGTGCCAACTCATGGCTTGGCTTTGTGGCTATTTTGTATCTGATGTGGTTGCCAAGTTTGACCTTGTGTTTTGGTTGCCAAGTGTTGATCTATTTGGTTGATGAGGTTTGTATGACATGTGGGTTGCTAAGAATTGATCTCCTTGAGAGGTCGCTAAGTTCTTGATCGTAAGTGGTCAGAGAGATTTTGAGCCTAAATGGTCGACGGGAGTTCTTTCCCCTTGGTTGCCAATAATTTATGATCTCTTCGGTCGCCAAAGCTTCGTGTTGTCTTTGGTCACCATGCCTTGTGTTTTCAGTGGTCAATGAGGGTCTTTGACCTAGGTGGTCATTGAGATCCCTAACCTCAGCAGTCGCCAAAGGGTTGAAACCTAATATCATCGGTTGCCAAAGTGGCTCATGCTCTATGTGGTCAATGAAGAATTCTGGTTTTTCTGGTCACTATGATTTCCTGGTTCTAGGGTTAATGGTGATGTTTGACGTAATTTCTCTCATGATTGATGGTGACGGTGATAATTAGGGTTTACCTTTAGTTGTTGTTTAGTAACCCTACTTCATGGTACTTGGCTACATATGATTTAGTAGTCTTACCTTTGCCCTCAAATGTATACAAACATAAGGAAATTGTAAAGTGTTTATTGGTAATGTTAATTCTACTCATCATCCTTAACCTAACACTAATGCAAGTAAGTGATGATGGTAAATATCCTCTTGTGTGGTTAGCATGATGATAGAGTACTTTCTCTCTCTATGTTTTTGTAACCCTAATTTGTTGTCACATAAACATGATAATGATGTTCTTGAAGGGAACAATGTATGATCTTATGATCTTGGACATAGTTTTGTGCTCTAATTGAAGTGTTATACTCATTGTGAGGTGATGAGGATTTGAAATTTTGTGAAGGCATGATGATGAGTATGAACTCAAGTATGGAAATGAAATAGTACCATGTGGTTTTGTGATCAAAGTTATACCCCATACGTTTTATATCTTCTGAAGTTGCAATATACACCATGTTTTGTAGAAATATCTTAGGGTTTGTATCTAACTTGATTGATGTAGATAAAAGATACCCAATTGGCTTTAACTAATCAAATGAAGCCCTAATCATGTAGTGCTCTGGACATAGATCCATTCCAGTGTCAGGATTTGTTGTATGGTGAAGTAGGTTCTCCCTTAGTGGAAGATCTGAGTCCTATACTGCTAAATATATGCATGTTCACAAGGATGGTTGTAGTTATACCTTGGTATGAGAATAGTCAAGGTCATATTTAGATGATTATGATTCAGTATATATGTTGTCATTGAGGACAACTATAGTTGTACCTCAGATGTTTGGCATTGTATACCCCAGTTTCACTAGTGTTGTGACCTATATACTAAGGGAGGACTATGTTGTCTTGCAGCTTGACCTTAGGTCTCATTTTGGTGGACTCGTACTGACTGAGGGAAGATGAGATTTTAGGATTATGGGTCTCCTAAAGATCTTGTACGGAATTTATTTTGATACCCAGTTGACTTTAAATAATCAAGTGAAGCCCTATTGGATTAAAAAGATACCTAATTGTCTTTAACTAATCAAGTGAAACCCTAACCATATAGTGCCCTGGCCATAGATCCATTCGAGTGTCAGTTGAATAGTGAAATGGGTTCTCCCTTAGTTGAAGCTTCAAGTTGTATATTGTTGAGTATATGCATGTCTACAAGGATGTTGTGGTCATACCTTGGAAGGAGAGCAGTTGAGGTCGTATCTTAGATTATTATGATTCAATACATATTATGTGATTGAGGGTAGCTACAGTTGTACCTCAGATGTTTAGGTTTGTATACCTTGGTTTTCACTAGTGTCGTGACTTACATACCAAGGGTGGAGTAGGCTCTCTTGTAGCTTGACCTTAGGTGTCATTGCGGCTGACTCATACTAACAAGGGTGGATGAGATTTTAGGATTTTGGTTCTCCTAAAGATCTTGTATGGCATTGATTTCCACTTAGCAGTGGTTGGCTGGAATTGAGTGGTATACCTCAACTCCTCAAGGCTTAATAAAAGGCATAATATAGCCATGTAGTATATCTGCTTAGGGTTAAACATGGCGGAGTAGGTTGTCTTGTAGCTTGACATTAGGTGTCATTGCATTTGACTCATACTAACAAGGGTGGATGAGATTTTATGATTTTGGTTCTCCTAAAGATCTTGTATGGCATTGATTTCCACTTAGCAGTGGTTGGCTGGAATTGAGTGGTATACCTCAACTCCTCGGAGCTTAATAAAAGGCATAATATAGCCATGTAGTATATCTGCTTAGGGTTAAACATGCTTCACATTGGATGTTAACCATTGCCTTGTTTTTTATACTTCTTAGTTGTTATATAATGTGGGAAGATAAATTAATTGTTAGTAAGTGATAGTCTTACATGTTATACATGATAGTCTCATATGTTTCTATTCTTATTGGTTTAGCTTGCTTAATCTACATAAAGTGTTTAATTTTCTTAATTTGTTAAATGATATATCCATTGTAATCAATAACCGTTGTTTGAGAGTTATCTCTTGTTGGGACATGGGTCTCAGCTTGTGGGTCACCAAATTTTTTTAGGTGGTTGTGAGCGGCGTGGTCAGGATCATGGTGTTGAAGAAGAACAACTTGGAGAGCAGTAGAAGCAGAAGGTTGGATAGTTGTTATAGAGTCCTAGAGTCGTCCATATACTCTCAAGTCCGAGAAAGGGATGTTTTGTAGATAATATGTATATCAACATGTGGTTTTTAGCCATGTACCCATGTTTTGTGTATGGCACATATAAGTGGAGCATATATCTTTTGTATACAGGTTGTGACTGATGCCACTGGTCGTATATGTAAATACCCGATATGGTATGTGATGTTATATGTTGTTGAACCTTTTTGTTTATGTTTCTTGACATGATGATAATGTTTAAATCAGTTTTAATTTATCCTATTTTCTAGTGTATTTTTAATTAGCAGTTAATCACATGTTTTGTTTGAATAATCTCTCATTTGGGTGGTGTTGGGTGTCAAAGTTTGGGTTTGTATCAGAGCTCTGGGTTCGTTGAGTCTACAAGGACATAGGGATTAGGTTTTGTGTTTGTTCTTATGTAATCAAACATATATGATCATAGCTTATGCTTACACATATATGTTCGGAGAATACAAAGAACATGTAGAGAGTAGCTATCTTGCGCCAGGAGGTGGTGGTAGGAGGCAGGTACATGATGGGAGAGTGCTAGTGATGGGGCCAGAGTAGCCTGCAGTGCCTCTGTTTGACCCAGGAACCATGGCCAATCCAGTGTTCCAGTCAATGTTTAGATAGATAATGGCTATAATTACGCATCTAGAGGACAGAGCGCTCTTACCACAAACTAGGGATGCCATCCCTAATGCAGAATTCTAGGGTTTCGAGAAGATGTTTGAGAGGTTGAAATGTGTGGGGGCAGTCGAGTATGTGGGTACAGCAGACCTGGTGGATGTGTATATGTGGTTGATGGATCTTGAGAAGGCTTTCAAGATCCTCAATATCCTGGAACAGGACAAGGTGAAGCATGTTGTTTATCTTTTAAAGGGCAGTGTTGGCCACTAGTGGTCCATAGAAGAAGAGAAGAGAGCCAGAGTTGTGATCATTTGGGAAGCATTTCAGTGAGAGTTTGTGAGTTGTTGCTTCCTAGAGACGTACTTGAACAAGAAGATAGCTCAATTTGGGAATATATGACAAGGTTAAATGTCGATCAATGAATATGAGGCCAAGTTTATGGAGCTTTTGAGGTTCAGTCCTCATATGGAGGCGATGGAGAAGGAGAGGATATGTAGGTTTGAGAAGGGTCTGAGCTTAAAGTTGTCCATGACTGTTAGTGATTTGGAGAACATGGAGAGGTTCTCTACCTTTATGGAGTTGGTGAGGAGGAATGAGTGATCTGATATTGAGAAGTGTGAAGACGATGCCAGGAAGAAGCCAACTCAGTTTTAGGGGTAGTCGTTTGGAGGCTTTAAGAAGCCAAGGTTTTCTTCACCCCAGTCACAGTAGAGACCAGCTTTTTCTGAACCAAGGTCAGGTGTACAGCCACAATGGTCCCCGAGCAAGGGCAGAGGTCGTAGTTTTCCACTAATAGGAGCATGTAACATAGAGTCTGTGTCAGTGACAGGGTCATCTAGGCCACAATATGATTTGACTTGTCACAAGTGTGGACAAGTAGTTCATATTAGGTGGTCTTGCCCTATGAGTGACACAGCAATCAAGGTAGAGTCAATGAGGTCCCCAATAGCAGCAGCTCAGCAGTGCTGGTGATAGAGGATGTGGTCAGGCATTGTAGGAAGGATCCTCTAGACCAATAGGAAGAGGACATAGATGACAATAGGCGATGACTAGCTTCTATGCTATGACTCAGCCAAAGGGACTGGTCAATCCACGGGTCATGATAGGTTAGATGGAACTTTCTTATTCTGACTTATCTGTTTCTTCTTTTATAACTATTTTGGTTACCCGAGTGTGACACATTATTTTATCATTAGAGAGGTGATAAGTAGTTCTAATCTATCTATCTGTAGTAGATTTGATAGTCTTCTATTAGAAACCCCTCTTGTTGTTTTTTACAAGTTGCGAGAGGTGTGTTCATCTTACGTTCTTTCTTTCTCATGACACAACATTCAAGTGTATCTTATACCACTTGACATGCATGGACTTGATGTGATCCTTGTGATGGATACCTTGGAGAAGTACAAGGTTGTTTTGGACTATGGTTCAAAGGTGGCAACATTTTGTGATGGAGATGATTTTTGGATCTTCCACGCAGATGGAAAGATTCTTCCTACGTGTTTGGTGTCAATGATGACAGTAGAGAGGTAGATGAGACACGGGTGTAAGGCTTTCTTAGCTCATGTTGTGGATACTAAGAGGCAAAGTCCTAGTATCCAGGAGGTGTATGTGGTGTGATAGTTTGAGAATGTCTTTACCAAGGAGTTTCTTGTGTTCCCCTCCTAGAGAGATTAATTTTGAGATCAATCTTGTTCTGAGAATGCAACCACCTTACAGGACGGCATAGCACAATCACCTTACAGGATGGAACCAATAGAGATGTAGGATTTGAAGAAACAGTTGCAAGATTTGTCAAAGAAGGGCTTCATTAGACCGAGTACTTTCCCTTGGGGTGATCCCGTGTTGTTTATGAAGAAGAAGAAGGATGAGCCTATTAGGCTTTGTATAGATTATCGCTAGTTGAACAAGGTCACCATAAAGAACAAGTACCCTTTGCTGAAGATAGATGATCTATTTGATCAATTTCAAGGTGATATAGTGTTCTCTAAGATATATCTAAGGTCAAGATACCACTAACGGAGGATCAAGGTAGATGACATACCTAACACAGCTTTCAGGATTAGGTATGGTCACTATGAGTTTGTGGTTATGTCGTTTTAGTTGACCAATGTGCCAGCATCTTTCATGGACTTGATGAACAATCTGTTTAGATTGTATCTGGATTAGTTTGTGGTAGTGTTCATAGATGATATCCTGATATACTCTAGAGATAGTTAGCAACATGAGTAGCATCTTCAGTGGGCATTGACATTGTTGAGGAAGCACCAATTGTATGCTAAGTTTAGCAAGTGTGAGTTTTCATTGGCAAAGGTATTTTTTTTGGGTCACATCATATCTAGTAAAGGTGTTTGTGTGGACCCAACAAAGGTACGGTCAGTGTTGGAGTGGGAACATCCCAAGACACCAATAAAAGTCTGAAGTTTCTAGGCTTGGAAGGCTATTATTAGATATTCATCATGAATTTTAGTGTTGTAGTGTTACCCCTAACAAAGTTGACAAGGAAAGGTGTTTGATTCAACCCTATTTTAGGGCTTCATCTTGTGTCTTATTGCACTTCAATTGCATCTATACCTGTTAGATTACATGTTATTCCCCTTAATATGCATATTTGTATAAAATGCACTTATGGACATTATCTACATGTTTTTCAGGCATTTGGACTGCGCTTGATGGAAGAGAGAGAGAATGAGTGGTCCTAGGGTTTTTATACCCTTAGAGAGACCTAAAGTGAAGTCTGATGCTCCCTCAACCTATCCCTAGTGGCTAAAGATCCATTAAAGCAAAGATGTCAAAGAAAATCCAAAGAAACAAGTCCAAGTGTTGATCCAGAGGCCATCACAGTTGTGGTACCACCAAACGGCCGTGCTAGCACACTTGCAGATCAGTAGAGTCATCTCTAAGAAAAGCTAGAATCACCATGGTCGTGCACTCAAAATGGTTGTGGTGAACTGACCTAGAACGGTCGTGCCACCTTGCACGGCTGTGTGGCAGCTAAGATAGAATGGACGTGGAGCGAAGAAAGGGTTATGGAATCTGAGCCACCATGGTCGTGCTGACCATCACGGCTGTGCTACCCTAGCCCCACCACAGTCATGGTGGTCACCTCTAGTAGAAAATCAACCAAGTCCCTGTGATTTTTCCCCATTTTTCACCTCAGTCATTCCCATCCACCACGATTGTTCTCACCCCTCCCCATCATGGTTGTGGTGACCACCACGGCCATGCTACTCACAAAAACCTAGCTATTTTTGCACTGCAATACCCATACTACCCCTACTTGACCTACTGCTTACCCCACAGCTATATATACCTAGGTGGAAGTTGGAGCTCGAGGTTGGCCACCCTAGCTCACTCCTACCACTCCATTTTTCCCCTTAGCCATTCCACTCCATTTCACCATTTCCACTACCAAAACCCTAGTTTCCTAGTGTTTTGCCCACATTCCACCATCATCCCATGCCATTTCACCGTGGATGAGAGAGGAGGACATCCTGCAGCAATTGGAGTGGAGGAATTCATCATCTACATCGAGCTACATGGCTTCTTCTACCACTTTCTCCCTTATTTTTATATTTTGCATTGCTATGAGTAGCTATGCCCCTCGGGTGGGCTGTTTGGGGTGAAAATGTACTTTGATACCATGTTGGGGTAAAATGATATGTAAACATCGTAATTTCATTTGCTAATGATTATGTTCTATTTCTATCTCACTCTTAATGAATTGCTCATTCATTTGCACTTGAAATCATCTAGGAATTTAGGCTAATTGCTTATATGTGTGAATTTTGGGATTTGCTCCTAGGTCCAATTCTTGGATCCCTAGCTAGCTACCCATCTTCCTACATTCTAATAAATTCTCTGAACCCTAGTTGAGAGATCTAAGTAGCTAGTTTAGATTAATTTGGTGTGCTTATCATGGAGCTTTCTCAAGGCTAGAATGTGGGTGATGGGAGGCCTAAAACCTCTCTTCCACTCTCATTACTAACCTCAACCCCTAATCATCCTAAGATCATCTAACCTAGAAACCTAGACTTGTTTAGACTCTAATTGAATTACACCTACACCCTAACCCAATTGAGCCTCGCAAGGGTAGTAGGGAGTGTTAGGGACTAGTTCCTCTATACACAACCTAGCATATCCATAGCCAATTAGTAGCTTAGGCTTATTCATTAGACTCTAGCTTGTTGTTTGGTCATATAATCTAAATGAAATCATTACGTTCACATGTCACCCCCAACGTAATTGATGAGTGCATCCCCCAAATAGCCCACGTTTCCCTTTATTACTTTAAAACCCTAATTGTCTTCTTGCTTAGCTAGTGTTAGCTTAGTTAGCCCTTTACTTGTTTAGCTAGCTTCTTGCCTTGTTCATGCTTTGTTCTTGCTAATTTAGGTCTATACTTAATCTTTTGCCCGGTTTGCTAGCTTAGTGTAGTGTAGACCTTTCCTTTCCTGCCTCAGTGTAGATTTTTCTTTTCTTGCCTTGCATTGTCTTTTCTTGCTTGGTAGAATTAACTATATAGGGTTAACTTAGGTTTTGTTCTTGCCTACTTTCTTTACTTGCCTTCTTGCTCAACTTAGTGTAATCAATCAAACCCTTAACCCTAGTCTCTGCAGTAGGAACCTAGCCCAAAAACTAACTAGCTATAGTGCCCCCTTTTCTCCATGTAGATCGACCATATACTTACCACCTTACCTATACTACAACATGACCTCGTGCACTTGTGGGTTAGTGTTTTAGTAGAAGTAAGTTGTTTGTGTAGGTCCTTATAAATGTTGAAAGTGAATCCACCATGTGTGTCTGTTCACAGAGTTGCATCTATTCAAATCTCAATTGAGTAGTGTGTAAGGCCATTGGTAGAACGCACCAAGATTTCTAGCACTATTGTCGGGGATAGAAAGTGACATATCTACCTAGTGGTTGTGGTGTTGACTCTCCCCTTTTGCACCGTCTTTTTCCAGTTTATTTTGTTGCATTTGAGAAACACACCAAGCTTTCTGGCGTCATTTTCGGGGATAGAAAGTGCCATATCTACCTAGTAGTTGTGGTGTTGACTCTCCCCTTTTGTATCGTCTTTTTCCAATTTATTTTTTGTGTTTGAGAAATACATCAAGCTTTCTGGCGCCGTTGTCGGGGAGAAAGACGCTCGGCCTAGCTAGTTAGTTTTTCTTTGACTTTTCCTATTTCCCTCATCATTTCTATTATTTATTCTTTCTTCTTTGTATTCTTTGTGCATATTGGTTTTCTAACTTGTTCTCTTTTGTTTGGTTATGCCTTTTGCATGTGACAAGCCACTCGGGAGAAGATGATGGAAGGCCAAAATGCACCCCATGAGCCACTTCAAGATTACTTCATGCCTAGAAACTACAAATAGCCAATTGCTAGAAGGGTTGATCAAATGCCAGGGGAGAAATTCTCTATCCCTTGAGGTCTTCTTGGGCTCCTGCCCATCTTCTATAGAGTGGAGAGTGAGAACCCCTAAAAGCACTTGGACTCATTTCTTGAAGTATGCTCCACCTTCAGGATGCCGACAGCTGGTGATGACACAATTCGGTTGACCTTGTTTTCATTTTCCCTCAAAGATAAAGCCAAAGGTTGGTATGACTCGAGAGGGGACATCATGAGTTGGGAAGTGATGAAAAATGAATTCTTAAGACAATTCTACTCTATAGTAAGGTTGACATAGATGCGGCGTGTCGTGACAAGTTTCAGTCAATTGGGTAATGAACAATTTTACAATGCATGGGATAGGTTTAAGAAGATGTTGAGAGAGTGCCCACACCATGAGATCCCTTTGTGGCAGCTAGTTCAGTCCTTATACTCCAGTCTATCTCCAAAGTGACAAACCTCAGTGGACTCTACTTGTGGAGGAGTTTTTAGATATGGCCCTTGTCTGAGCAGTTGGTAGAAGGTTCAACAATCTGAGCTTCAAGCATGATGAATGACGGTGGCCATGCCTTTGATATGACATCTCTGACTCATAATGACTCGAACCCGCAAGACATGGTGAGTTTCATGAAGAACCAGGTGACAAATGTTCCTTTCCACATGATCATATCTATTGAGTTCTATGGTGAAGAAAAGAAGACACCTCAGTCCTATAGCTACCAGGAACCACAAAGTCTAAGATATAGATCAAGGTTTGAGGTAGAGGGTCTCTCTAGGTTGAAGAGATTTGATGACATACAAATGAATGTGACAAGGCTTGAAGAGAGAATAGAGCATCTATCTTCCATAATTTCTCTCCAAGAAGAAAAATTGTCTTCAAAAACCATCTTGAGTTTCAATGAAGCAAGTGGAGCAATGCCTTCTTCACAAGTTTTCTATAGTCCGCCTCCCATTCAAGTGCAACCCATATACCACTTTCAAGGTGATCCCAAGCCTTATAGACCACCTCCCCCTCCATCACCACCAATTTATCAACAATTCACCTTCCAACCTCAATTATCCCCTCCACCTCGATTTCAATACCAAGTACCACCTCTACCTCCTCTACAGCCACAACTATCTCCCCCTATCCACCATGAGAAAGGAAGTATTGTGACAGTTCTAAGGAGTGGGAAATCTCTTGAGCAGCCCACTAGTCAAAGAAAGGTTGATAAAGTAAAGCAAAGGCATCCCAATGGTGATACAGTGATCACTACTATAGAAATGGCTTATAACGTCACATTTATAGGCGTCAGTTGTATATAACAAACTGACACCTAAAACCTACAACGTCGGTTTATTACAAAAACTAACATCTATCTGTGAAGAGCAGCCAGACACGGGTATCACTTTTTATTTAATGTCGGTTCTGTAATACGTAACCGACGCCTAAAATCAACGCCAAATCCAAATTTTCTAATTGAAAAAAATTACTTCCAAAATTTAACATACGGCGTCGGTTGTTAACAAAACAACCGACGACTAAAGGTTTTTTGCAATATTGAAATCGAGACCATTTTTATCGTCGCTTTTCTTGCAATAACCGACACCGATGTGTTTTCGCACTGTAACGACACACGCCATTATTAAGATAACAAGTGTCATTAACAATAATAAAACATGCGAAAGCGATCATCACCAGCGGATTACTGAAAATCACTAAAAATTTAAAACTTTTTTGCAAAGAGATCCTCACATAGGAAATCTTTTCTATCAAGAACCATTGTATAACATTTATATTCTAGTTCAAACTTACATAACATGTACCATCTCTTTTCAGAGACTACATCATCAACTACTTTATAAACATTATATACAGACAGTATACAAATCTCGGGGCATCAAGCCAAAACCTTAGATTGATGTATTAAAACACTGACTAAAAACTCCGAGGACCTGAGAGTACAGACATGACACATAGGACTTTCTAGCTACATAACTTGACAGACATTATCTCCACCTGATTATACTACTGTCCAGGCTGTAGCTTTCCTTTTCCTGCAAAAGAGTATCTTCTTCTTTGTCCGCGTCCACCTAAAAATGTTGGATCCCATGGGGGTGAGACAATTGTAAATTGCCCCAGCGGGAGATATAACTCTCCGCCAAAATATTGTTATTGCAGTTAAGGATATAAACTGGGCAGAGGATAAGCAGTTTAAAGTATTCTTAACTTTGAAAGCATTGCAACTATTTATGATAGAGAAATATATCATCTATTCTTTTAATAAGGAATAGGAATGACATGTATATCATTTATCTATCATATTGTACCACCATATCAAATCTGTCTTGTAACACTCATTAACTTGACATGTCACCCATGAAACATTCTTGTTTCAATCTGTTGGCCTTAGCCAATCTGCTAAACAGATAAGGAATTACATCTACCATGTACTCATATATCATTAATACAGGCATTGGGTTATTACCAATCATGTGTCATCATTACAGGCATTGATCCTCTGCCAGGTATTGGACTCTTCCAAACCTGATTACACCGCCAGGCATTGGACTTTAACCAACCCTGATTATAGGCATTACACCCCTTCCAGGTATTGGATTTCTCCAAACCTGATTACACAGCCAGGCATTGGACTCTAACCAATCCTGATTTCACAGCCAGGCATTGGACTTTAACCAACCCTGATTACACAGCCAGACATTGGACTTTAACCAATCCTAATTTCACAGTCAGGCATTGGACTTTAACCAACCCTGATTACAGGCATTAAGCCTCTGCCAGGTATTGGACTTTAACCAAACTTGATTACACAGCCAGGCATTGGACTCTAACCAATCCTGATTACACAGCCAGGCATTGGACTTTAACCAACCCTGATTTCACAGCCATGCATTGGACTTCAACCAACCCTGATTACAGGCATTAAGCCTCTTCCAGGTATTGGATTTCTCCAAACCTGATTACACAGCCAGGCATTGGACTTTAACCAACCCTGATTTCACAGCCAGGCATTGGACTTTAACCAACCCTGATTACAGGCATTAAGCCTCTTCCAGGTATTGTACTTTAACCAATCCTGATTACATGGATTTTGGGATATTCATCCCTACAATTCATCATTGATTATAACATCCTTCTCTAGGCTTTGATTCCTGAGGTTAGCCTTCATAGCTTTTCACATTCTTTATTTAGTACAATGGTTCCTTTTATTATGTTTATTAAAACATTAACTTTTCTTACAAGAACTTTTATAATCATCTTAGTACCTCTCATTATGCCAGAATTATTCTCATGGCTCATAAGGCCCATGAAACATCTGGTCACCTCTTAATAGGCAACATATAACCATTTGGCTCGCTAGGCCATTAAAACATCTTATCACCTCTCACTAGGTAACAATTAACCTTATGGCTCTCTATTCCATTAAAAACATCTTATCACCTATCACTAGGCAACATCTAATCATATGGCTCACAAGGCTATTCAACATCTTGTCACCTATCACTAGGCAACATCTAACCATTTTATCTCTTGTAATATAATAGTAACACCACTATTCCCTTAATAGGGTTAGGGCTTACTATTCACATCACTTTGGGGTTTCTCATGTCCCATTACCCAATTTAGGGTTAGGGTTTCCCATCTCTCATTAGGATTTCATAGTTATTAAAGTATATCAACTTTGACATGCTAACAGTGAAGTCTTTCATATCTTGATGTATCACTTACCTCATTACTTCCAACTTTCTTAAATTATTAGCTTATCTTGGATTAAGGTATTTCCCATCTTAATCCTTTCATCCACTAACCTATCACTATTGCCATGAAGTGCATAGGTTATACATAAGAATAGTCCAACTATATTTAATGATATGGACTCATCCTTAAGTTAGGAATTAACAAAAAGACCATATTATGTTCTTTTTAAAACAACTTTAAGTCAAGCATAGAGTACCACAGCCGTGCAGCCAGGAACGGCCGTGCAAGGGAAGTCACCACGGCCGTGCTACCTTGTACGGTTGTGCTACAAAAGATAACCTCGTGAATCATATTTATATATGAATTCTATACTTTTATCCTTTCAACTTGATTAGGTCACATCCACCCTTCAATCAAAAGTATACAACAATGATTACATAGTATACCAAGTCATTGATCCTATAAGCAATTAGGGATTCATCCCTTAACTGACATTTAATCACTTGGGTACTATTAGGGTTTCAACCTTTGTACCTTCATTTATTATCATTTCTAATCATCATTGGATTAATAGAACATTCATCATCTTAATTCTCAAAGATTCAATCACATTGGACCTCCATTACATAAGGTATCCAATTGAATTAGGGTTTCCAATGTTGACTCCTTCAATCATTGAATTCATGGAACCAATCATCAATTGGACCTATACTCATACTTCAATTGAGTTTAATAGGTCAACATCCAACTGATTTGACCCTCAATTGACCCTCAATTGGTCATCAATTAGGGTTTGGTTCAACTGAATTAGGGTTTGGAATCAATGATTCATCAACACTAATCAATGCAAGATTGGTTACATTGAAACTATTGAACCATCATTCAAATTGCGTATGACCTGACCCCAAACGGTCTTGAGGTCCTTTGTATGACCTCCAAACGGTCTTGAGACCGTTTTCCCATCAAATCACTCAAATCCAAGCCATCCAATTAAGGTTTGGATCATGGGATTGATCACCAAATCAGCAATTAATTACACTTCAACTTAGTGACATTGGATCTTCAATTGCTTAACCATACTCAACCCTAGACCTCCAAACGGTCTTGGGTGACCCCCAAACAGTCTTGAGACCATTTGGATGAGCTCCAAACGGTCTTTAGACCGTTTGGCTCATCCAACCTTTGGATTCTAGTGAATTTCATCAAGGTTTGGTCTATCGAGTTGATCAACAAATCAGCACTTAATTGCAATATGATTTGGTACCTTTAGACCTTCAATTGGTCACCTATACTTGACCCCAGACCTCCAAACGGTCTTAGGGTGACCCCCAAACGGTCTTGAGACCGTTTGGGTGATCCCCAAACGGTCTTGAAACCGTTTGGGCTAATCAACCCAAAATCTCCAATTAACTCATTGGAATTTCAGCACTGTTTTCAATTAGGGTTTTCCCAATTGAATAGCCTTCAACTCACGATTTCTTGGGAGTTAATCCCTCAAATTTGGTGAGTCATTATACCACATCATTAGGAACAGTAATCCCAAACGGTCCACCCTTGGTCAACGCACTCAAACGGTCTTGAGACCGTTTTCCCAAAACGTTCAATTAAATCAGATTGATAATCAGCACTTAATCCAATTAGGTTTCCCTAACTGATTAGCCTTCAACTCACGATTCCTTGGGAGTTAATCCATAACATTTGTAGGGTCATCAACCAACGTAATTATTAACAGGAATACCAAACGGTCAATGCTTTGTCAACTCACTCAAAAGGTTTTGAAACCGTTTTCCCAAACAGGTCAAGTTAATCAGGTTGAAAATCAACACTTAATCCAATTCGATTTGCCTAATTGATTGGCCTTCAACTCTCGATTCCTTGGGAGTTAACCCCTCACATTTGGTGGGTTATCAGCCTACATAATTAGGAACACAATTCCCAAACGGTCAACGCTTGGTCAACCATCTCAAACGGTTTTGAAACCGTTTTCTTCCAAACGGTTTCAAACCGTTTGCCCTTAAACGGTTTGCTGAAACCGCATAACCAATCAAATTAAAACGATTTGGAGTAGCTATCAAAACCGTTTGGCTTGGTGCTTTTCTTTGGATAAGAATCTAGGATGATGTCATCATACCATTCCTTCTAACAACCAAGCACAGCAACCGTTCTTGATGGAAATTGCAGCAAAGAACAAGAGTGTAACAAATTGAAGAAATCGATCAACAAGGCATAGAGAATTGATGCAATAGCAATGTCTAAGGGTTTAAGTTATAAAAACCGCCTCCAATTGAGCTCCAAAGCTCCAAGATCACGCCATCAATGGTGGATGAAGCTCTTGCAACTCCCCCTAGGCTCGTCCTCAAGCTTTTAATTGTAAAAGTTGGCTAGGGTTGAAGAGGAGATCGAAATAAGAAGGAATCCATAATTTATTTTCAATTTCCACCATGAAATCATGAAGAACAAGGGTCAAGAAGCTTACCAACAGGTTGGGTCTCGTTCTCCTATTTCTCCGAAGTCCCCTTGAGCTCGCCCAAAGCAAAGGAAGAAGAAAGGGCCGAAAAAGCCTTTCAATTGATTTGGAATAGGCACTTTTATAAGGAAATTGATGAGAGAGAAAATGCCTTATAAAATCCAATTAATCCCAAAAATGTGGCCGCCTCTTCCCCCTCATCTTACTTGGGTACGAGGCATATTCCTTTTCCTTTAATTCTCCTTCATTATCCTCAATTTAAAGAAAAGCAACTTAAGCACCTTAATCATATTATATTAATATCCCATATGTGAGTGGAATTACTTTCCTTTATAATAAGGTGAGTGGAATTTCACCTCCTTAAGATATTTTCGTTCCTTATCTTGGCAAAGGAACGTCCATACTTATTCAAAATCAACCAATAACATTTTGGTTGAAGGCCCTTTAATTAATATATTCATTTTTGCCCTAAATTGAATTAGGGTTTCAATTAGGATTAAATCTTGATTATTTTAATATCAAGATTCTCTCTCCTCCAACTTACTTCAAATGAGATGCCCCTCTCATTTTATTCACTCTACATGATGCCAAGAAACATTAAGGACCTTATTGAAGTGGTAATTTGCATATTGAACCCTAGATTTTGGGTAAATTGCACTTTACTCCAAAACTAGGTTTTAATACACTAGGATTGCTTTACAAGCTTAATCTTGGTGTCCAAGCTTGTGGAAACCATACTACTACATCATATTCATTCTTATGATGTCTCAACATTAGATAAACATCTTATCATATGAAATTTACAAGTTAACCCCTAACTTGGGTAATTTGCACTTTAGTCCAAAACAAGCAATCATTGCTTTAACATTGTTCAAACAGGACCAAAATTGAAACATAAGTTTTTCATGAGCCCTAATTACTTTTCACAAGATAAGATTAAGCATATAATCATCTTTCTTAATCAAAACACCTAGGGATAAAGCATAACCCAGGTCAGGGATGTTACAAATTATAAACCCCTAACAAGGATTTCATCCCCGAAATCCCAGATAAAGGGAACATATATTATTCATTCATCATATCATCATGTCTCTTTATAACACCTCTTTGTTATGGAGACATCATAGAACTTTGATCCGCACAAAGTTCCTTCCCACAATATTCTCATAGAGCCAATTGAGAACTTATATTAAAGACATATTTAATTGTTATGTTTATGCAAAGCATAAACCCCTAACTTATGATGTTCATATCATTTTATATAATCATACTGATTTCACAATTGACCACTCCAAGTAGTCAACCTATATCATCTGATAATTCTCAGATACCAGAATCTTTCACTTTGGTATATATCACTTGTGTTGGAAATACATCATATTCTCATCTTTCTTTTATCATACTTACAACTTTATTGAACAGGGATCACCTCCCTTGTTCTCTTTCTCATCATATGAGGGTCATACTTTTACTTCCTCATATACACATACTAATCTGAATTCATATCAGATCCCTCTTTCTTGTACTTAAGGTACGATACATTTATTCATTTCATATTTCTTATTTCATGATACTCATTAGATTGTCTCAGAATGATTGCTTGATCAGGGCAATCAAAAAGATATCAATCTAAGAGTTTCCATACTCACTTTATCACCAATATTTGTATACCTGATCAGGGTTTACAAGTACTGAGATCAAGTAGTATGCACTTACATGATATCATGTTCCTTGCCTTTCATATTATCATAAACATAAGATTTAATATCCCTAGATTTCATCCAGGCATCTCTTCTATACCTCTTCCTCTTTCATAGAGGTAAGATCAAAATAGAATATTTAAAAGAATGTTTAACAGAATTCAAATTCTAGTTCTCATCATTTCTTCCCTATATAGCAACTAATAGGGAAAACAAAATCAACAATCCTCCTTTTTATAACAAAAAGGGGTTTAGTGTACTCAACATGTACACATTTATAACATACCTTGTACTCACATCATGGTCTTACTAGTCTTATTACTGAAGCAAAAACTAAGCCATGGAATCTTACAGGTGAAAGGTTAAGACCTTTGCACTTACTTAGTGGCTACTACCCTGGTACACTAGGCATTTATTGCACAATTAGTACCAAAAACCTTGGCTTTTTAAAACCATTAGGCAAATGTCTCTAAAATTATATAGATCATCACCTACTTTTCATCTTATTTCCCCTTCTTGGGCACTACCATCATAGATAAATATCTGTCTAAACTCATGGCAGAGTCTACTTTCTTGCCATAAGTTAATCTTTTCCAAATTTTCCCTTATTCCAACATGACTAAGTCATTTAGGAACTCTTTTAAAGCTCAAGCTTCCTGTATTAAGGACTGATAACCTAGGTTGTGAAGCTAGTATCCAGTCCACTATATGCATTACATTTGCCTAGATCTGCCCAACAAGAACATGATCATAGGATTCTCTATCCAGATCAGGTCTTGATGGGGATTCTCAGGCACTCATTCTATTGTTGTCAGATCCCTTGCACCTCTTCTTGATGCAATAAAATTGCCCTTAGCAATGTGTTCCTTGTGCTCTCCAGTCATTTTGAAACTATACCCTTTCTCTGTACAAGCAGAAATCATTATAGGGTATACTGGAGGACACTAACACAGACTCGATACCTTAGTCCTATGTCTCTGTAGACTCAATGAACCTAGAGCTCTGATACCACTAATTGTAACGACACACGCCATTATTAAGATAACAAGTGTCATTAACAATAATAAAACATGCGGAAGCGATCATCACCAGCGGATTACTGAAAATCACTAAAAATTTAAAACTTTTTGCAAAGAGATCCTCACATAGGAACTCTTTTCTATCAAGAACCATTGTATAACATTTATATTCTAGTTCAAACTTACATAACATGTACCATCTCTTTTCAGAGACTACATCATCAACTGCTTTATAAACATTATATATAGACAGTATACGAATCTAGGGGCATCAAGCCAAAACCTTAGATTGATGTATTAAAACATGGACTAAAAACTCTGAGGACCTGAGAGTACAGAGACGACACATAGGGCTTTCTAGCTACATAACTTGACAGACATTATCTCCACCTGATATCTTACTACTGTCCAGGCTATAGCTTTTCTTTTCCTGCAAAAGAGTATCTGCTTCTTTGTCCGTGTCCACCTAAAAATGTTGGATCCCACGGGGGTGAGACAATTGTAAATTGCCCCAGCGGGAGATATAATTCTCCGCCAAAACATTGTTATTGCAGTTAAGGATATAAGCTGGGCAGAGGATAAGCAGTTTAAAGTATTCTTAACTTTGAAAGCATTGCAACTATTTATGATAGAGCAATATATCATCTATTCTTTTAATAAGGAATAGGAATGACATGTATATCATTTATCTATCATATTGTACCACCATATCAAATTTGTCTTGTAACACTCATTAACTTGACATGTCACCCATGAAACTTTCTTGTTTCAATCTGTTGGCCTTAGCCAATCTGCTAAACAGATAAGGAATTACATCTACCATGTACTCATATATCATTAATACAGGCATTGGGTTATTACCAATCATGTGTCATCATTACAGGCATTGAGCCTCTGCCAGGTATTGGACTCTTCCAAACCTGATTACACCGCCAGGCATTGGACTTTAACCAACCCTGATTACAGGCATTACACCCCTTCCAGGTATTGGATTTCTCCAAACCTGATTACACAGCCAGGCATTGGACTCTAACCAATCCTGATTTCACAGCCAGGCATTGGACTTTAACCAACCCTGATTACACAGCCAGACATTGGACTTTAACCAACCCTGATTTCACAGCCAGGCATTGGACTTTAACCAACCCTGATTACAGGCATTAAACCTCTGCCAGGTATTGGACTTTAACCAAACCTGATTACACAGCCAGGCATTGGACTCTAACCAATCTTGATTACACAGCCAGGCATTGGACTTTAACCAACCCTGATTTCACAGCCAGGCATTGGACTTTAACCAACCCTGATTACAGGCATTAAGCCTCTTCCAGGTATTGGATTTCTCCAAACCTGATTACACAGCCAGGCATTGGACTTTAACCAACCCTGATTTCACAGCCAGGCATTGGACTTTAACCAACCATGATTACAGGCATTAAGCCTCTTCCAGGTATTAGACTTTAACCAATCCTGATTACATGGATTTTGGGATATTCATCCCTATAATTCATCATTGATTATAACATCCTTCTCTAGGCTTTGAGCCCTGAGGTTAGCCTTCATATCTTTTCACATTCTTTATTTAGTACAATGGTTCCTTTTATTATGTTTATTAAAACATTAACTTTTCTTACAAGAACTTTTATAATCATCTTAGTACCTCTCATTATGCCACAATTATTCTCATGGCTCATAAGGCCCATGAAACATCTGGTCACCTCTTAATAGGCAACATATAACCATTTGGCTCGCTAGGCCATCAAAACATCTTGTCACCTCTCACTAGGTAACAATTAACCTTATGGCTCTCCAGGCCATTAAAAACATATTGTCACCTATCACTAGGCAACATCTAATCATATGGCTCACAAGGCCATTCAACATCTTTTCACCTATCACTAGGCAACATCTAACCATTTTATCTCTTGTAATATAATAGTAACACCACTATTCCCTTAATAGGGTTAGGGCTTACTATTCACATCACTTTGGGGTTTCTCATGTCCCATTACCCAATTTAGGGTTAGGGTTTCCCATCTCTCATTAGGATTTCATAGTTATTAAAGTATATCAACTTTGACATGCTAACAGTGAAGTCTTTCATATCTTGATGTATCACTTACCTCATTACTTCCAACTTTCTTAAATTATTAGCTTATCTTGGATTAAGGTATTTCCCATCTTAATCCTTTCATCCACTAACCTATCACTCTTGCCATGAAGTTCATAGGTTATACATAAGAATGGTCCAACTATATTTAATGATATGGACTCATCCTTAAGTTAGGAATTAACAAAAACACCATATTAGGTTCTTTTTAAAACAACTTTAAGTCAAGCATAGAGTACCACAGCCGTGCAGCCAGGAACGGTCGTGCAAGGGAAGTCACCACGGCCGTGCTACCTTGTACGGTTGTGCTACAAGAGATAACCTCTTGAATGATATTTATATATGAATTCTATACTTTTATCCTTTCAACTTGATTAGGTCACATCCACCCTTCAATCAAAAGTATACAACAATGATTACATAGTATACCAAGTCATTGATCCTATAAGCAATTAGGGATTCATCCCTTAACTGGCATTTAATAACTTGGGTACTATTAGGGTTTCAACCTTTGTACCTTCATTGATTATCATTTCTAATCATCATTGGATTAATAGAACATTCATCATCTTAATTCTCAAAGATTCAATCACATTGGACCTCCATTACATAAGGTATCCAATTGAATTAGGGTTTCCAATGTTGATTCCTTCAATCATTGAATTCATGGAACCAATCATCAATTGGACCTATACTCGTACTTCAATTGAGTTTAATAGGTCAACATCCAACTGATTTGACCCTCAATTGACCCTCAATTGGTCATCAATTAGGGTTTGGTTCAATTGAATTAGAGTTTGGAATCAATGATTCATCAACACTAATCAATGCAAGATTGGTTACATTGAAACTATTGAACCATCATTCAAATTGGGTATGACCTGACCCCAAACGGTATTTAGGTAGTTTGGATGACCTCAAAACGGTCTTGAGACCGTTTTCCCATCAAATCAGTCAAATCCAAGCCGTCCAATTAAGGTTTGGATCATGGGATTGATCACCAAATCAGCAATTGATTACACTTCAACTTAGTGACATTGGATCTTCAATTGCTTAACCATACTCAACCCTAGACCTCCAAACGGTCTTGGGTGACCCCCAAACGGTCTTGAGACCATTTGGATGAGCTCCAAACGGTCTTTAGACCGTTTGTCTCATCCAACCTTTGGATTCTAGTGAAATTTCATCAAGGTTTGGTCTATCCAGTTGATCAACAAATCAGCACTTAATTGCAATATGATTTGGTACCTTTAGACCTTCAATTCGTCAACTATACTTGACCCCAGACCTCCAAACGGTCTTGGGGTGACCCCCAAACGGTCTTGAGACCGTTTGGGTGATCCCCAAATGGTCTTGAAACCGTTTGGGCTAATCAACCCAAAATCTCCAATTAACTCATTGGAATTGCAGGACTGTTTTCAATTAGGGTTTGCCCAATTGAATAGCCTTCAACTCACGATTCCTTGGGAGTTAATCCCTCAAATTTGGTGAGTCATTAGAACATCTCATTAGGAACAGTAATCCCAAACGGTAAACCCTTGGTCAACGCACTCAAACGGTCCTGAGTCCGTTTGCCCAAAACGTTCAATTAAATCAGATTGATAATCAGCACTTAATCCAATTAGGTTTCCCTAATTGATTAGCCTTCAACTCACGATTCCTTGGGAGTTAATCCATAAAATTTGTAGGGTCATCAACCAACGTAATTATGAACATGAATACCAAACGGTCAATGCTTTGTCAACTCACTCAAATGGTTTTGAAACCGTTTTCCCAAACAGGTCAAGTTAATCAGGTTGAAAATCAGCACTTAATCCAATTCGATTTGCCTAATTGATTGGCCTTCAACTCTCGATTACTTGGGAGTTAACCCCTCCAATTTGGTGGGTTATTAGCCTACATAATTAGGAACAAAATTACCAAACTGGAAACGCTTGGTCAACCATATCAAATGGTTTTGAAACCGTTTGCTTCCAAACGGTTTCAAACCATTTGCCCTTAAACGGTTTGATGAAACCGCATAACCAATCTAATTAAAATGATTTGGAGTAGCTATCAAAACCGTTTTGCTTGGTGCTTTTCTTTGGATAAGCATCTAGGATGATGTCATCATCCCCTTCCTTCGAACAACCAAGAACAGTAACCGTTCTTGATGTAAATTGCAGCAAAGAACAAGAGTGTAACAAATTGAAGAAATCGATCAACAAGGCATAGAGAATTGATGCAATAGCAATGTCTAAGGGTTTAAGTTATAAAACCCGCCTCCAATTGAGCTCCAAAGCTCGAAGCTCACGCCATCAATGGTGGATGAAGCTCTTGCAACTCCCCCTAGGCTCGTCCTCAAGCTTTTAATTGTAAAAGTTGGCTAGGGTTGAAGAGGAGATCGAAATAAGAAGGAATCCATAATTTATTTTCAATTTCCACCATGAAATCATGAAGAACAAGGGTCAAGAAGCTTACCAACAGGTTGGGTCTCGTCCTCCTGTTGCTCCTAACTCCCCTTGAGCTCACCCAAAGAAAAGGAAGAAGAAAGGGCCGAAAAAGCCTTTCAATTGATTTGGAAAAGGCACTTTTATAAGGAAATTGATGAGAGAGAAAATGCCTTATAAAATCCAATTAATCCCAAAAATGTGGCTGCCTCTTCCCCCTCATATTACTTGGGTACGAGGCATATTCCTTTGCCTTTAATTCTCTTTCATTATCCTCAATTTAAAGAAAAGCAACTTAAGCATCTTAATCATATTATATTAATATCCCATATGTGAGTGGAATTACTTTCCTTTATAATAAGGTGAGTGGAATTTCACCTCCTTTATAATAAGGTGAGTGGAATTACTTTCCTTTGTAATTTGCACTTTAGTCCAAAATAAGCAATCATTGCTTTAACATTGTTCAAACAGGACCAAAATTGAAACATAAGTTTCTCATGAGCCCTAATTACATTTCACAAGATAAGATTAATCATGTAATCATCTTTCTTAATCAAAACACCTAGGGTTAAAGCATAACCCAGGTCAGGGATGTTACACGCGCACTGTCCCCACGAAAATTTTCACCCCCTTTGGCGTCGGCTTTCTACGGCAACCGACGACTGTGGTCAGAATTCGAGAACATTCTGTTTTTGTTGGCATATGTAGATAGACATTGGGTTTTCTAGTAGAAACTGACGACTATAATTGAGCATAGGTGTCGGTTTTGGTGTGGTAAATGACACCTATTTTTATAAACGTCGGTTGGTTTGAATAGCATACGCTGATTGTTAACTTAATATCACCCGCGCAAAGCAGACTCTTCCCATTTCTCTCTGTTTCATTGCAATCGAATGCCGATTTTAGGGTTTGGCAATTCTGCCCCTACTCCCTCCTCCTTGTGCACCTCCGCCGACCACTCCCTGCTGCTCTCTGCTCGCCGCCACTATGTTGGTCATTCTCTTTGCTCGCCGCCGCCACCGCCCTTCTCCTTGCTCGCCGCTGCCACCGCTATTCCTTTTGTGCTCACCGGTTGGCTGCCTGCTCACCGCCGTGCACGCCCTTCTCTCCTTGCTTGCTCACCGGCTGCCTGCTCGCCGTTCTT
Source organism: Alisma plantago-aquatica (assembly GCA_963693085.1). NCBI lineage: Eukaryota > Viridiplantae > Streptophyta > Magnoliopsida > Alismatales > Alismataceae > Alisma > Alisma plantago-aquatica. The sequence goes on along the minus strand of OY856410.1, from coordinate 204,342,634 downwards.
CCGTGCTTGCCTGCCCGCTCAGCTTCCATGTGCACCCCTCCGTCTCGCCCTCTCTCCTTGCTCCAGAGCAAGACGCCTGGTTGGGCTCAAACAGAGGTAAACATCCCCAAAAACCCTCTGTCTTGCCCTCTCTCCCTGCTCCAGAGCAAGACGCTCAGCTTTCCAATGATGATGTCTATTTCCCCTAATTGTGTTCATATCTTCTCTGAATCCCTATTTTATTACACTGCTTGATCTTTAATCACATAAACTTAATCAACATTGCTACTTGTATGATCCTAGTGATTAAAAGCACTCTTTCATGGTACCTTAGTAACTAATGTTCCCTTGAGATGAGTGTCAATTGATCTATCTTGCTTACGTTCCTTCTAATGCCATCTTTTATGTGCTATGACCCACTAGTCACCTTTAGAGTATTAAAATGATGCAACTTGTACACTTGTTAAGTTTGAATCTATAAATCCCATGAAATGATATCACCCCACAAAATCAGTAGTCGTTATTATGTCTTGTACACTCTAGAATCAAGATCTAATACTCTTATGCTATTTTAACACCATGAGACATCTTTTTCTCATTCTAATGGATTATTATGACCTATGATGACCTAACATGAAACCATGCTCTTAATGATATGATTTTGTTGGCCTAGAAACCCGTCCAAGATTTACTCATTAGGAGTAAATCTTGGATAGTTCTGGTTTGGGACTGTTCTTGAACACCTAATCCCACTTAGGATGTAAGTTTATAATGTGTATTAGGTTTTCAAAAAAACTTTAGTAGCACTTCCCTATTTGTTCTCTAAGTACATATGTACTTGGAGAATAGCGGGGAAATGCTGCCAAAATTTTCTTGAAAACCCAATACACATTATACACTTACTAGTGAGATTAGGTGTTCAAGAATGGGATAGGTGGTACACATTTTTTATATATAAGAATGATAGCACATGTATTTGTTGGCCAAGAAACCCGTCTAAGATTTACTCATTAGGAGTAAATCTTGGATAGTCCCCAGTTTGGGACTATTCTTGAACACCTAATCTCACTTAGGATGTAAGTGTATAATGTGTATTTGGTTTTCAAGAAAATTTTGGTAGCATTTCCCCATTTGAAAACCCAATACACATGATATACTTACTAGTGAGATTAGGTGTTCAAGAATGTGATAGGTGGTACACATTAATTATATATAAGACCTTAAACCCTAAAGTTTTAACCATGCATAAACTCTAATCTGTTAACCCTAGACCCTAATCTTGTTCTAATATATATTTGTTTTCTCTTTGATCATAGAATGGATAGATCATGGATGTCCATTCCAAATCGCCGCACCCCAGAGTTTATTTCTGGTCTTGATCAGTTTATTAGATTTGTTGAGGAACATAGGAAACAACCTGGAGATAGGTTCTACTCTCCATGTAGGCATTGCGGTAACAACTTGAAAGTCAGCACTGGTGACGAAATCAAAAGTCATGTCATGTGCAACGGGATTGTACAAGGCTATACAGAATGGCACTGGCATGGAGAGATTTCAAACCTAAAATTAGTGGATGTTGATAGCAGTTCTTGTGTGGAAGAAGAAATTGCCTTCGATGACATAGATGTGAACGAACCAGTTCCAGTAGACATCATTGATGGGATGTTGGATAGTTGTAGGGTAGAGCACATTGATCCACCTCCCATGTTTAGAAACATTGTGCATGATGTTGAGATACCATTATACACAGGTTGTAAGTTTACGAAGCTCAGCGCTGTGTTGAGATTGTATAAACTAAAAGCTAACAATCGATGGAGCGACAAAAGCTTCATGTCATTGTTGTCTTTGTTGAAAGAAATTCTTCCTGAAGGAAATGAGCTGCCAATCTCAACATATCGGTTAAAGAAATTGTTGTGCCCAATGGGAATGGAGGCCAAGAAGATACATGCATGCCCGAATGATTGTGTATTATTTCAAAAGGACTATGTGGATTTGAAAGATTGTCTGAAATGTGGTGCGTCAAGGTATAAATTGACAACTTTGGGGGAGTCTAAAACTGGTTCTCCTGCCAAGGTGATGTGGTATCTACCTATAATACCATAGTTTCAACGCTTGTTTGCCAATCCTATAGATGTGAAGAATTTGATGTGGCATGTAGATGTTAAGAAAAATAATGATGGGATCATACGACATGCATCTGATTCCCCACAGTGGAAGAAGATTGATTTATTGTACCCTGAATTCGGTGAAGAAGATAGGAATCTAAGAATTGGGCTTTGTACATATGGGATGAATCCGTACGGGACATTGAACAGCCAACATAGCACTTGGCCAGTTATGCTTGTTATATACAATCTTCCTCCCTGGTTGTAAATGAAAAATAAGTATGTTATGTTGTCATTATTGATAACGGGCCCTAAACAACCTAAAAATAATATCGATGTTTATCTTGAACCTATGATTGATGACTTGAAGAAGCTCTGGGGTGAAGGTGTCATGACCTATGATGCTTCACAAAGAGAGACATTTTGTTTGTACGCTATGTTGTTTTGCACTGTGAATGACTTTCCAACGTATGGGAATTTGTTTGGATATAGTGTCAAAGGATCTAAAGTGTGTCCTATATGTGAAGAGAACATTGATTCAATACGACTAAAACACGGTCGCAAGACTGTATATCTTGGTCATCGAAGGTTTCTTCCAAAATTTCATCTGTATTGTAGGTTGTGCAAAGCATTCAATGGACAGAATGAGGAACAGAGTGCACCTAAACCTATATCAGGGGAGGATGTTTATGAAAGAGTAAAAGACATCGCCAATGAATTTAGTAAGAGATCACAATGTATGATGGCCACACGGAGTGATAAGTCTTTATTCAAGAAGAAGTCAATATTTTGGGATCTTCCTTATTGGAGTTCTTTGATAGTCAGGCATTGTATCGATGTCATGCACGTTGAGAAAAATGTATGTGATAGCGTCATCGGTACTCTATTGAATATACCAGGTAAGACTAAATATGGGATAAAATCCAGAATGGACCTACGTGAAATGGGAATTAGGATAGAATTAATAGAAGTAGTTAGTAGCGATCGGAGAACATACTTACCTCCCGCTTGTTACATGTTGTCTAGAAAGGAGAAGAAAGCTTTCTGTGAATACTTGGTAAATGTTAAGGTGCCACATGGTTACTCATCCAACATCCGTACATTGGTATCAATGAAAGATCTAAAGTTGATAGGTCTTAAATCTCATGATTGTCACACTCTAATGCAACAAATATTTCCTGTGGCAATTCGATCTATATTTCCTAAGCATGTACGGTTTGCAATCACCAGACATTGTTTCTTTTCCAACAGTCTGTGCAGCAAAGTTATTGACCCTGATACTCTAGATAAATTGCAAAGAGAAGTGGTTGTTACCCTATGTCAGCTTGAGATGTATTTTCCTCCTTCGTTCTTTGATATCATGGTACATCTTGTTGTCCACTTGAATAGGGAAGTGAAAATGTTGGGACCACTTTTCTTGCATTGGATGTATCCCTTTGAACGATACATGAGCATTTTTAAAGGTGATGTTCGAAACCGTTATCAGCATGAAGGGAGTATTATTGAGGGTTATGTGGTGAGAGAGGTTATGGATTTTTGCAATGACTTTATGAGTGGTAATGACGCTCCTGTGAATGACAAGAATATTGAGGAGCATTTTGGCAAAGGAATTTTGGGATCACGGGTGAAAATAATCATCCGTGAGCAGTTGGAGCAAGGTCACTTGTATATTTTGCACAACATCAACGAAGTGAGTATTTATATCGAGGAACATACCAATTTCATCAAGAGACAATATCCTCGATCCAATTCAATGTGGCTTGCTAGAGAGCATAACAAGACATTTATTAAGTGGTTTGAAGATAAAGTCTTACATCAACTATCTCAAACACCAGCTAATCTTATTGAAACCATAAAATGCCTCACCTTTAAACCAAAATTGAATGTTATGTCTTATGAAGGGTTTGACATAAATGGATTTTTGTATTACACAAAGTGTCAAGATGATAAGAGTGTCATCCAAAACAGTGGGGTCACCCTTCAAGCGTCTTCATTGTTTTTTGCAAGTGCAAAGGATAAGAGTCCACGTGAAGCTAAAATGTCATATTACGGTGTCATTGAAGACATATAGGAGTTTGACTATGTAGATTTCAGAATTCCGATCTTTAAATGTAATTGGGTTGACAAAAACAGAGTTATAGTGGATGAATTGGGTTTCATGTTAGTGAATTTGAAAAGATTGGTGAGAATGGTGAACCATTCATATTGGCATCACAAGAGAAACAAGTATTTTATATCGATGATCCTGCAAATGATAAATTGTCAGTTTTTCTTCATGGTAAAATATAGTTCATTGAAGACCTTATAGATGAAGAAGAGTACTATGATAAGTATGATGACTCCAGTCCATTCTCAGTTGGGTTGCCAACACCACCAAACATTGAAGCTGGGGATCACAATGACTTGTATGTTCGTGGGGATCACAATGAAGGATTGTAAATTGATAAAAGATCCCAATATTAGAGGCATGCATGTTTATATTTTTTATATGTTTTATTTTTCTGAATGTGAACTTTACAATGTGAATGTGGACTTTACAATGTGAATTACTTTACAATGTGAATGTGAACTTTACAATGTGAATTACTTTACAATGTGAATGTGTACTTTACAATGTGAATGTGTACTTTACAATGTGAACTTTACAATGTGAATTACTTTACAATGTGAAATTTATAATTTGAATGTGAACTTTCGGATGGCTGAGCAATCCCATGATGACTGTGTCGATGATCACTGTGAGGGTGAGGACGTTCCTGTGCCGCCTGACAATGTAAGTTTTAAGAATATATCCATGAGGTTTCTATCTATATGTTTATTTATAATTATATCATGTAAGTGTGTGTTTTATCAAATTTTAGGTTGGTGATGTACCCCCTGAAGAAATTACAGCACTTGATGAGAAGCAAAAGAAAATTGAGAAAGTGAGGGGCATCACAATGATGAACAAGTTACTACAACAAAGGGGTAATGGACCCAAATAGGCTGTGGATTTCGATCATGTAGGAAATCCATATGGAGTGAACCGCAACTCATTTGTTTCATATCTTGGGGTTCTTACTCGCAGCCATTATAGACCTAACCTAGAATCCTGGCATAAAGTTCCTAAGGGGAAGAAAGACCGTATATGGAAGGAACTATGCGTGAGTTATTATTATTTGTAATTCTATTTGTGTAGATTACTAATTTTTAGGATACTAGTCAATAGCAATTCTATTTAATTTGCAGAGCATATTTGATCTGGATGAAAAGATGCATCGTAAATCTGTGATGCAACGCTGTGGGAGGGTCCTAAGGAACTATAGGACCAATCTCACCCGAGATTACATACGGGATGCTGAGAAGAGGTTCTTGATTGATTTCCAATTCTAGACATTGATCACTATTTGACGAACTCTACACTAATATTTTTTTTGTATTCTCTTTAAAAAATAAATTTAGGAAGAAGGAAGCCACACATCAATGGAACTACCTGGACCCCAAAGACTGGGAGGAGTTTGTTACCCAAAGAAAAATGGATGAATTCAAGGTATTAAGCACCACTCCTAATTTAATTAATATATGTTCTTATGTATTCACCTATTCAAGATTAACCTTTAGTGTTACTAACCAAATCAATGTGCTAACTAACTAGGCTATCAGCAATGCTCAACGAGCAAGGCGTGCACTGAATGTGCATGACCACACAATGGGTCCAAGAGGATATGTAGGCATTCGCCAAAGACTACAGGCTGAGTATGCTCAGCCTGCTGCTACTCAGGAGACTGCAGAGTCCTCTACTACTACTCCCGCACCTCTGCCTCACCATGCTATGTGGATAGCTGGGAGGCAAAACAAAAAGGGAGACATATTGAAGCCCGCAACTGCTGAGGTGGCTGCAAAAATGGTAAAAATCAACTCTTAGAGCAATCGATCCATATTGATTATTGTTATGTTTACTTACTAATTTTTGTTGATGGTGATTAGCCAGAGCTGCACGAGCAGAGGAAGGAAGGCAAGTTCATCCCTTAGGGTACAAGGGATGAATTGATAGTTGCTTTGGGTAACCCAGATCATCCTGGACGTGTTAGGGGTGCAGACGCTCGTGTGGGCATCAAAGTGTTCTTTGGGCCATCCTAGTGCAAACCTGTCCCAAAAGTGGGACTTTCACAAGATGAGGTAACCTATTCTTATTTTAGAATGTTATTGTGAAAGGGAATTCATTAATCAGAAGCTAGCATTTCTTTTATCCATGTATAGGTAGAAGCATTAATTGATAGGAGAGTCGAGGAAGCACTTGGTAAGAGACTCCATGATGCAATTAGCAAGTGGCAGGCATCTCAGACAGCCACTCAGACAGTACATGTGATGTTCCGCACTTCTCCTACTACTACTGCTGCAAAGGTTGGGAGTAATCCTATATACCCACCACCTACCACGTCGTCTGTAAGTATTTTTATGACATAGTAGCTAGTCTATTCAAGATGGTATGTTTGTGTGTATATGCATATAACATTCTTTACATAAATTTGTAGGGGTTGAAGCCATGCCGACTAAAAAGTCAAGAATATATCGTTGCAGAGGTGTCGTATTACCCACCCCTTAAAGGGTTCATGTTTCATGGGTATCCAGTACCATATGGTGTGGTACGTGTGAGCCCGATACATGTACTCCCCGACTGGAGGGATCTTGCACTGCCTCATGCACACCCAGATGCTGAAACACTTGGTGAGGCAATAGGCGGAGTGATATTGTGGCCCGAAGCGGATGTCCTCTATACTAATATTGTATGATAAATTTCCATTATGTTAATTTGTTAGTGTGTATATATGAGTCAATTGATCTGAAATTATATATACAGGTCAAAAAGACGAGACCCGCTACATCTTGGCCTCCACCTCCTCGACTACCAAGTTGGCTTCCAAGGGACCTACACACCTCGATAGGTCCTAATTGTAGGGGTGTCGCAGTATGGATCGGTGAACATGATCTAAATTGCCCTATAAATGTTACTATTCTGGAGGATGCTACAAGTAAATCATACGATAACAATCTATTTATACAAGTTTAGCATACGTATTAATGCATGCATAATACAAGTTTTTCATGCGTATTAATGCATAGGTATTAATGCAGGTCAATCGTACGAAAACAAGATATTTATACAAGATATTTTGGATTTGTTTCATTATGATTGGTTGAACACATCTATGATAGAGCTATGGATATGGTGAGATCTTGTTTATACATCCATATACCTTGTTTTATATACTTTGATCTAGTTTCTTATATATCAATGCATATGTAATACATGTTTTGCAGCCACTTACACACGATATGTACAAATTTTGGGTTTTCCCATGTGGGATTTTGGGTTCCATCTTTGATTAGTCTTGTAGATGCAGACCCTTCTTTAGTTACTTCATACTGTTGTGATGCTTTTCAATATTTTGGTAAAAATAATAAGACAGCGATAATAGCTCCATTCAATGTCGAGTAAGTTTACTTTGCTTATAATTTGGACTTAAGCAAATTACATTTTTATTGTGGATTTTGAGTTATTAATTTTCTACTTTCTTACCTGTAGTGGTAAACATTGGGATTTACTAGTTATTGTCCCCAAGACGTTCACTGTCTATTATCTAGATCCTACGGGGAATGAGTTGAATACATTATATGGACATGAAATTAAAAGGCCATTATTCTCGTGATAAATTTCATGTTTTCATATCCGTTAACATCTGTTACTACATTACTATTTAATTATGCAATTTAATATGTTACATTAACATATGTAGGGCTTTACAAGAGTACAAAAAAGCTGGAGGAAAGGTCCCTAGGAAAAAAATATGTCACTAATTTGGGAGAATGTGATAGTAATTTATTGACTCCAATGTATATATTATTTATGTGAATTGTGCTTGTTTGTATTTTTGAATATTTTGTATGTTCAATTTATAGTGTGCTACACAAGACAACGACTGGGCATGTGCCTACTATGTGATGTGATTTATGGACATAATCATCAAACATGCTGTAATGTAAATCGATATGATACAGTAGGTATTATACATAGTCTCATTAGATAATATGAAATATATCAACCTTATTATATATTATTAATTATATATATACGTCATTCTCTTTGTCGATCTTTAAAATTGACTTCAGCATAGGTGAAAAGCTATGTACATACTCCCTATACGAGAGAGGAATTAGATGATGTAAGAGAAGAATCGGCAAAATCCCTACAAAGAGTGGGAATTTATAAATATAATTTTATTGACAATGATGACAATGATGACGATGATGAATAAAGAATAACTTTGTTCTCATTATTATTTTTGTGTGAATGTGAATGACTTTTTATGAATTTTCATATGTGTGAATGTCAATGTGAACTACTTTTTCTACTCAATACATGAATGTTTCTACATGTGTTTGAATGTGAAAAATATGAAATGAATGGAATTGAATGTGTATGTAAATAACTTTGCAGGTTTCTACATGTATCTGATCAATACATGTGTCTAAATGTGAATAAATTTGTAGGTTTGTGGCATGATGTATGGATGATATCAATGGATGTTGTAAAGTTACAGTTCAGAACTGAACTGCAGGTTCTGCATCCTACTGACCAGCCATACATCAGGCCTGCAAACTGATATGAAAAAAATAAGCAAATAGGCTTCGGTTGTTTATAAACAACCGACACCAAAATCATACGGCGTCGGTTATTAGCAAAAAATCGACATCTTTATCCCGTCCTGGTGTCGGTTGTCGGTAAAAACGGACACCTATTACCACGGTCGTGTTGGCCAGCATGGCCGTGCTGGAAGTGATATGGTGTCAGTTTTATGCATAAAACCAATGATGTTATCAATATATAGTGTTGGTTATATACAATAACTGACGCCAATAGTGCCCTTGCTGGCACTTTATTGAGGGCAGGAAGGGTAATGGCGTCGATTCTTTTAATAACTGACGTCTGTAACCACTCTATAGTGTCGGTTTTCTTAAATAATTGACGCTTATAGTCCCTTTGCTGGTGTGTTTTCAGTGGCGGGAAGCGTTTTGGCATCGGTTAGGGAACCAACGCCGAAGGGGTCCACCTTTAGCGGCGCCCACTTGGGTGTCACTTGGAAACTGACACTAAAGGCCTTAATTAACTGACGCTAAAGGCTTGTTCTGTGGTAGTGGATTGAGATTGCCGAAGATGATTCTGTGATACATCCTGTTCATTTTGGGATACCATGTGCTCCACCTCATACTCCATTTGTAGGTCCCACCATTTCTTGAGTTCCATCTCATGTTGATGCAAGCAAGGCCAAAGTAAGTGAGCCACCATTCATTGAGGCATGAGATGAGCCACCGGAAGTAAAGAGGAGACAAAAGCACAACGTTGACATTCTTGAGATGTTTCTCTAAGTGAAGGTCAATATTCCATTGTTAGATGTTATTAAGCAAATCCCACCATATTCTATGTTTCTGAAAAACTTATGCACTGTGAAGAGAAGGTCAACAGGGAGAATACCAAAGAAAGTGAAGTTTACTGAACAAGTGAGCTCTATCCTCCAACACTCACTCCCTGTGAAGAGGAAAGACCCAGGAGCCCCAATCATACCTAACTACATTTAGGGACATCACATAGGAAAATCCCTACTTGATTTAGGATCCAGTGTGAATTTGATGCCATATAGTGTCTATGTTGAGATAGGTTTAGGCAAGTTGAAATCGGCACATTGCACTCTCCAATTGATGGATCACTCCATCAAAGTGCCTAGAGGATGAGTAGATGATGTCTTGGTGATGATTGACAATGAAAGAGGAGTAGTGTTCCTGAGTGATTTCATTGTTCTTGACATGGAGACATATGATTGGAAGATCCCCATCATCTTGGGGAGACCATTCTTATCTACAGCTGATGTTGAGATACATGTTTGTAGTGGCAAAATGATAGTCTCTTTTATGGATAAGAAGATAAAGATCAACATATACAAGTTCTCAAATCGGTGAGTTTGAGATGAGAATATTGGATATGGTTACTTTAAGAGTTTGATTGATCATTTGAGAGAAGAAGGTCAAGATGAAGGATTTGATGAAAGCTTTGGTGATCAAAGGGATGAGGAGCATAGGTTGAATGCAAATGAGAGATGTATCTATTGCAAGAATGGGCACATGAGGATGCCAAATGGATGGATGGTTGAAGAATCTCCAAGAAGCTCGGTTGAAGGCATGAAACTCAGCGCTTGTGGGAGGCAACCCACCTAGGTTTGGGGAATTTTTCACCCAACCTTTCATTTTTTATACTTTTTCTTTGTTTTTATAGTTTTCTAAGAAAACACACACCTATTTTTAATAGTTTTTGTTTAGTTTTAAGATGTACAGGTGAAAATAGGGTGAAATGAAGAAAAATAGATGAAATTTTTATAAGTAATCCATGAAAAATCATTTTGAATCAAAGATTTGATGTTTTGATGAGATTCAAGTGTGGGACAACTGCCATTGTACTCACCATGGCTGTGGTGACATGGAACGGCTATGGTTGTGCATTCACAATCAACAGGGGAATTGAGAAAAATCAAAGAAGCTGCAAATTGAAGAACAGACCTACCATGGTCATGTAGCTACCCACTCATAATGGTTGTGTGGAGTACCACGACTGTGCAGCAGGTGAGCCACCATGGCCATGTCTTGCAACACAGTTGTGATGCAGCTCGACTCCAGCACTTAAGTCAGCAATTTGCAAAAATCTCAAATCAATTCTATTCTCAACTCTGTGACCACCATGACCGTTCTCCACAAACGCCAGCCGTACAACACCTCCCAGTCACTCCACCACCCTCAAATCACCCCCAATCCATATCTAATCAATCCCCCATCATTTTCACTACCTTAATCTCCAGATTCACCCATTTTCATCCACAAAACACCCCATTTCTCTCCAATCCGCCCCAAAAGTCCCATTCTATAGAGAAAACCTAAAATCCCATTTTTCTCCACCAATTTTGATCCAAAATAAGAAAATGGCAAAGAAGGTTGTGTCTAAGACCAAGGAGGTCTTTCCTACGGATGTCAGCCCAAGAATATGTCTTCTTTGGCTCCGTCAGCTCTCCTAGCACTTCCACCACCATTGGCAGCATGTGGTTCACAAGGAGAGTTACCCCATGCGGCTGCAACGGTGGATCCCATGATGGAGGAGTCCTCCAGACTACCCAGCAAAGGTAGGGTAGTAGTTTGACCATCAATCTCGGAAGCCCACCCATCAGTTTTGGCAGCCCGGCCGTCATTTTCAGTTGCACGACCTTTGACATTCATGGCACCGCAGCCATAGCTGAGAGCACGATGAAGGCAACTGGTAGATGATGTAGATGAGACAATGCCAGATGCTCAATAAGAGGATGCACCTGAAGCACATCATGAGGCAGCACCTGACAGTCAGAGCAAGAAAGTGAAGAAGCCAAAGCACCCAGAGTGCTTGACACGTAGAGTGATTGTCACCCACTATGTGTGCCAGGAGACAATGGGAACTTTGGATATCTTCAATTTTTTCCAGGATATCTTGGAGCCCATTGGGCTAGTTGAGGTGTTTACCACAATTCAGGAGACCTATGTGGAGCATACACAACATTTCTTAGCAACCCTAGAGAAGGTCTCACAGGATGCCATCAGTGTCACTTTGGGGAATAGCACCTGCCTCGTCACTACATCTTTTCTGAATGGAATTTTTACTCCAACCCCAAAGGCAGTAGCATCACTTGATCAAGGAAGCACATATAGGGAAACCAATACAAACTACACTACAATGTTGAAGAAACTTATAGGGCAAAGTAGTTTTGTGGTGGGTAAATCAAAGACAAGTCTGATTCACAATCCATCTTAAAATACATTCAAAAGGTCTTGGCGAACACCATCTTCGTGCGATATGAAAATCAAGGTAGTTGTACCAAGAAATCTTTGTGTGGGGATGGATGGTGCAGGGAAAGCCTATAAATTTGGGGTCACTTTTTATTGATCACATGAAGACAATCCCTTCCAAGAGCAAGAATTCTTTTATTATGGGAGGGATAGCAACTTCCATTGCTTTGGCCCTGGGGGATGATGTATCTGGCTACACAAAAGTAGGAGAAAAGCTCGTTGACCTACACTACTTGACTCACTCATCTATGATTTCAGTGGTTGATCAAAAGATTTTCTACTAGGTAAATCTTTCTTATGTAAGAGTTTCACTAGAGCTCCCCTACCATGCCACACCTCTCCTAGAGGGATGTGGTCCATCTCCAGATTTTCTGGACATCTTCAGCATGTGGGAAGAGGAGCACCCCCAAAGATACATGGCAACAGCAGCCCAGAGATCTACTTGAAGGGCTTAGAGAGTCACAGGTAGCTGTCGAGAGGAGGAGGATAGTCAAGGAGCAAGAGACGTGCAGGGTGAAGCGATGTGAGGTGAAGACATCACAGAAGCAGCAACAACCCACAGCAAATGCATATCACACATCCACCATACATGCATAACTAGAGGGCATCCAAAGCACTCAGGATCGCATATTGAGCATCCAGGAGGGTATTTTGAGGGCACAAGAGGGTTTCCATCACACCTAGGATGCTATGTGGTTAGACCATTAGTAGATGCATTATCAGGTCAACCACTTGTATCAGTTCCATCATGCCCAGTCACAGAGGAACCCCCAGTGGGGGGAAGATTCATGGAGTTCACTGTCAGCATTATAGGACAACTACCTACCTCCACAGTCAGACTACTAGGGTTTCTACTACCAGCATCATCCACCCTAGGGAGGAGCACCACCACTACAGTGGTCATCTACCCTATCATTCCTAGACTTCAGTGTCATGTTGAGGACAACATGATTCAAAAGTTTGGAGTGGTAGGGTGGTATGCCCTAATCTCAATTTCACTCTCATTTTGCATTTCACCTGCCATTCACTTTTTTTTTGCTTTTATTTGTTTTAGTTTAGAATTTACCTACTTTTCATACATGCATGCGATGTAGTTACTTTCTTGTAACGTTTGCATCATTTTCAAAATTTTAGCTCTTTTTTCCATGCACTGCACAACATGTAGATTTTTGGTAATTCTTGCATGTTTTAGCTAGGATTTGCTTGTTTCCTTCTTTATGTTCAATAATATAGGCTTAGATGTGATTGAAGACAACTTGTCACCATTTCGGCCATTTTTGCCCAAATTTGAGATTTCTTGCCTAAAAGTGTGTTTTGACCCAATCTCTACTCTTTGGATTAAAAATGATGACCTTTGACAAATGCAAGTGAATTATCATTGTTTATTGCTAAATGGTATCAATTCTTAACTTTTTACATGTGCATCACCTCTCTTGTATTTGTGAATGTTTTGGTTGAATTGTGACTTGAGAAATCTATGATCACTTCATGCCTATGAAATCACTTGATAGAAGTATCAATTTCAGGTTGTTCATTCATGTGGAGTGAAATTGTTGGATGAAGTGTTGGATGAATTTTCATGCAAGAGACCTTATGTTGAGAATCACGCTAGTGACCCCTCTTTTACTTAACTCTTCATTCACCATATTATTACCCCTCTACCTCATGAAAGGATGCCAAAGTGCACATATCAGCTGTGGCCACTTCCAAAAGTTTGGGGTGGCCACATCTACATCTCCCTACTTCACTCTCATCACCATATGCCCTATCTACTCCAAGGGCAGAGAAAAATAAAAAGAAAATGCAAAAATAAAAAGAAAATGCAAAAATAAAATAAAATATGCTCCTATTTAAGAGCATCTAAATAAAGAAAAGATGAGTGTATAAAAGCACTCCAAAATCTTACCGCAATCCTTTCTTCCATTTTCGTACCAATGAACTAGGAAACATCAAACCTAGCTCACTTTACCCTTTTTCCACAGCCATGTGGGTCAATTGGTATGGTTTGAAGCATAAGGTTGAATGCATGAAGGTGAAACAGCACTCCTAGTCATCCTTGATTAATGCCATCATGAAACGATCCACCCATAACTTCATGAAAGAAATATGGATAGCTTGTGTATTATATGCGCTATATTTGAAGTTCATATGCTTTGTGCTATTTTCATGATTGGTTTGTGAAATAAGGAGAGGATAGAGTAGAATGCATGCACTTAGTCGTTTTTTATTCCATTCAACAATAATCATATTTTGCATTACTTTGTCATTTCTTGATTGTGAAATAAATTGCAGAGAGATTGAGTTGGAGCATACTTGAGGACAAGTATGTTTTAAGTTTGGGGTGGTGATTCAACCCTATTTTTGGGATTCATATTGTGTCATATTGCTCTTCAATCACATCTATACTTGTTAGATTACTTGTTATTCCCCTTAATATGCATATTTGTATAAAATGCACTTATTGACATTATCTGCATGTTTTTCAAGAATTTGGATCACGCTTGATGGAAGAGAGAGAGAGAAGGAGCGATCCTAGGGTTTCTCTACCCTTGTAGAGACTTAAAATGAAGTTGGATGCTCCCTCAACCTATCCCTAGTGGCCAAAGATCCATTGAAGCAAGGATGTCCAAGAAAATTCAAAGAAACAAGTCCAAGTGTTGATCTAGAGGCCAGCACATCCGTGGTACCACAGAACGGTCATTCTAGCACACTTGCAAATCAATAGAGCCATCTCCAAGAAAAGCTAGAATCACCATGGCCGTGCCACTCAGAATGGTCGTGGTGAACTGACCTAAAATGGTCTTGCCACCTTGCATGACCGTGTGACAGTTGAGACATAACGGTCGTGGAGCCAAGAACTGGTTATGCAATCTGAGCCACCACGGCCGTGGTGATCATCACGGTTGTGCTACCCTAGCCCCGCCACGGTTGTGGTGACCACTACGGCCGTGACACCTCTAGTACAAAATAAACCAAGTCCCTGTGATTTTGACCCATTTCTCACCTTGGTCGTTCCCATCCACCATGACCATTCTCACCCCTCCCCACCACATATGTGCTACTCACAAAAACCTAGCTATTTGTGCATTGCATTTCCCATACTACCCCTACTTGACCTATTGCTTCCCCCACACCTATATATACCTAGGTGGTAGCTGGAGCTCGAGGTTGGCCACGACTAGCTCACTCCTAACACTCTTTTTTTGCCCCGTAGACATTCCACTCCATTTCCACCTCCATTCCACTCCATTTCACCATTTCCACCACCAAAACCCTAATTTCCTAGTGTTTTACCCCCATTCCACCATCATCCCATGCCATTGCACCTTGAAGGAGAGAGGAGGATCCTTTAGCAACTGAAGTGGATGAATGCTTCATCTACATCAAGCTTCATGGCTTCTTCTACCTCTTTCTCCCTTTTTTTGTATTTTTCATTGCTATGAGTAGCTAGGCCCCTTGGGTGGGCTGTTTGGGGTGAGAATGTTTCTTTGATACCATTTTGGGGGGGAATGATATGTAAACATCATAATTTCATTTTCTAATGATCATGTTCTATTTCTATCTCACTCTTAATGAATTGTTTGTTGGTTTGTACTTGAAATCATCTAGGAATTTAGGGAAATTGCTTATATGTGTAAATTTTGGGATTTGCTCCTAGGTCCAATTCTTGGATCCATAGCTAGCTACCCATCTTCCTACATTCTAATCAATTCTCCTAACCCTAGTTGAGAGGTCTAAGTAGATAGTTTAGATGAATTTGGTGTGCTTAGCATGGAGCTTTCTCAAGGCTAGAATGTGGGTGATGGAGGCCTAAAACCTCTCTTCCACTCCCATTACTAACCTCAACCTCTAATCATCCTAAGATCATCTAACCTAGAAACCTAGACTTGTTTAGACTATAATTGAATTACACCTACACCCTAATCCAATTGAGCCTCGCAAGGGTAGTAGGGAGTGTTAGGGACTAGTTCCTCTATACACAACCTAGCATATCCATGGCCAGTTATTAGCTTAGGCTAATTCATTAGACTCTAGCTTGTTGTTTGGTTTGATAATCTAAATGAAATCATTATGTGAACATGTCACCCCCAATGTAATTGATAAGTGCATCCCCCAAACAGCCCATGTTTCCCTTTATTACTTTAAAACCCTAATTGTCTTCTTGCTTAGCTAGTGTTAGCTTGGTTATCCCTTTACTTGTTTAGCTAGCTTCTTGCCTTGTTCTTACTTTGTTCTTGCTAGTTTAGGTCTTTACTTGCTCTTTTGCCCTGTTTGCTAGCTTAGTGTAGTGTAGACCTTTCCTTACCTCCCTTAGTGTAGATTGTTCTTTTCTTGCCTTGCCTTGTCTCTTCTTGCTTAGTAGAATTAACCATCTAGGGTTAACTTAGGTTTTGTTCTTGCCTACTTTCCTTTACTTGCCTTCTTTCTGAACATAGTGTAATCAATCAAAACAACCTTCAAACCCTTAACCCTAGTCTCTACAGTAGGAACCTAGCCCAAAAACTAACCTAGCTCTAGTACCCCATTTTCTCCCTATGGATCGACCCTATACTTGCCACCTTACCTATACTATGACATGACCCCGTGCGCTTGCAGGTTAGTATTTTAGTTGGAGTGGGTTGTTTGTGTAGGTCCTTATAAATTGTGAAAATGAATCCACCATGTGTCTCTGTTTGCGGAGTTGCATCTATTCAAATCTCAATTGAGTAGTTTGTAATGTCATTGGTAGAAATGCACCAGTGTTCCTTTTATCTAGGATGACAAGTATCAGTGTTCTTTTCAATTCTTGAAAGAGAAGTTGAACAATGCACTAGTGTTCGTTCTTCCATAACAAGGGAAATGTTACATCCTCTTCTGTGATGCTTTGAAGAACAGCTTGGGATGCATGTTGATGCAAGACAAGAATGTGATTTTTTTTTGCTTCACGACAGCTTAAAAAACACAAGGAGAAATACTTGATACATGATCTAGAGCTTGCAGATGGAGTCCATTCCTTGAAGATTTTGAGGGACTACCTGTATGGAGAGAAGTGTCCGATCTTCACCGACCACAAGAATCTTTAGTACATCTTATCGAAGCATGAGTTGAACATGAGATATAGAAGATGAATGGAGTTGATCAAGGACTACGATTCCATGATAGACTACCATCCAAGGAAGACAAATGTGGTGGCTAATGCGTTCAGTAGGAATTCATCTTCACTGTCATCTGCAAATAAGGCACAGTTACATGCTTTGGTGTGCCATAAGTGACACGTGTCAGTGTCTCTTTGTCAAATGGACGTTTAGTTATAGGTTTCACTATTGACATGCTTATTAGCACAATTACAAGTGAAGCCTATGTTGATATAGTAGATCAAATATGTGCAAAAAAATGATAATGTAATACATAATATCAAGTCAGAGTTTGGTAGTAAGAAGTATGATGTTTTTCATGAGGTAGGTGATGGGACCATTTGCTTCCATAACAGGACAGTGGTTCCAGATGCCAATGGCTTGAGGAAGCTCATTCCTCGATGTACATGATTCATCCTAGCAATACCAAGATGTACCATAATCTGAAGGATCTATTTTGGTGGATGGTTTGAAGTGTGATGTGGTAGAGTTTATTTCTAGATGTCCAGTTTTTCAGTAGGTTAGGGCAGGGCATCAGAAGCCTGTAAGGATGTTACACCTTTTCTGATACCGCAGTGGAAATGAGATCATATTATCATGGACTTTGTGGTTGGTCTTCCTAGGATAGATAAAGGTTATGATTCCCTTTGGGTGATAGTTGACAAGTTGACCAAGTCATCTCACTTCCTTCCAGTCAAGACGACATATACACCAAAGAAGTTGGCATAGATATATGTTGATGAGATAATCTGTGTGCATGGTATTCCAATTATTATAGTATCTGATAGAGGTCCATAGTTTACAAGTCACTTTTGGGAACATCTGCATACATCTATGGGGACATAGCAAAGGTTTAGCACAACCTTTCATCCACAGACAGATGGCCAATCTGAGAGGACCATTCAGAATTTTGAGGACATGTTGAGGGCTTGTGTCTTACAGTTTCTTGGTAGTTGGGATGTGCACCTGAGTTTGATAGAGTTTTCCTACAACAATATCTATCACAAAAGTATAGACATGGCACCGTATGAAGATCTATATGGGATACATTGTTGATCACCACTTTGTTGGTATGAGACAGGCGAGTATCAGCTTTTGGGTCATGAGCTGGTGCAGCAGACTACAGAGAAGATCAAAGTGATTCAATAGTAGTTGAAGGCAGCCCAGGATAGACGGAAGCCTTATGTTGACAGCTGTCATAGGCCGTTAGAGTTTCAAGTTGGAGATAAGGTTTATTTCATGGTTTTCCCTTGGAAGGGTGTGTTGAGGTTTGGTAAGAAGGGTAAGTTGGCTCCCATGTTTATGGGCCCTTACCCCATTGTGGCACATGTTGGGAAGGTGGCATACAAGTTGGAGTTACCGCCAGAGTTGTGCAATTTGCATGATGTCTTTCATGTCTCCATGTTAAGGAAGTGTCACCCACATACCAAGTTGATGTTGTAGCTAGTGGAGGTTGAGTCAGAGGAGGACATGTCATATGTGGAGGGTCCTGTGTTAATCATGGATAGGAGAGTGAAGAAGATGAAGAAGAATGATATAGTATTAGTTAAGGTTTTATGGCATCATCAAAGTGTGGAGGAATCCACGTGGGAGTTAGGGGATGCGATGTGTAGGAAGTACCTGTCTTTATTCGTGTAGGATTTTAGGGGCAAAATTCTTGTTAGGGATTTATGGTTGTAAGACCCCGACCTTGTTTTTTGGTTGAACATGCTTTCTTAGAATAATTAGATGCTTAAAACCTTAATCAAACCTTGTGATGTGCTTTGATATCATGTGACAAGTTTATGTTTTAAGTTTGTTCAGTTTGGACACTATTTGAACTAGTTATGCATATATGAGCTGGTTTTGGACCTAATTGCAATTTACCCATATCTAGGGTTTTTCTTGCGATTTGTCACATGGTTTTTTTGCCTCACATGTTTTCACATCATGTTAGATATAGTTGGGCTTTGGGGCACCTTGTCACACCTTGTCTTGAGTGATGAATCTCATGTTGAGATTAGGGTTTGCATGGATGTCCTAGGTTGATGTTTGACCTTGAGTGATGAGTCATCTATGGTTAGCGATCACTAAGTTTTGTGTGGCTCTTGTTTTTGGTGTTTTTTGATGTTTTCCTTAATATACCTTGGGTTGGCAGTCAATGAGATTTGGTATCTCTCTTCTATCGCCAACTTTTGCATGTGTTGAGGGTTGATGGGTTTCTCTGCAGTCGCTATGTTTTGATCATCTTTGGTCGTGATGTATACTCATCGGGTCACTATGTTTTTGGGAACAAGTGTGGTCGATGGTTTTTCTTGTTTTGAACACTCAAGCTGTTTGGTTAAGTTTGGTGCTTGCATGGATGAGATCCCTTGGACACATGGCATGTTTAGCATGACACTAACCCCCTTTCTCTCTCCCAAACCCTAAGCCATATATACCCCTCTCTATTCATGCATCTAACATTTTTATATACCTAGTCCTCTCTCTCTTCTTCTTCCTTGTTTCTCTTAGATCTCGTCCCCTTGGTACTTAGTGGAGAAGGAGGCACCAAGAAGGAGAAGAAGGCTGATCTTCTTTGCATGTTGATCTAGGGTTTGTATCTACCCATCTTGTGATCGTTGGGTGCTACCTTGATCTTCTTCTTGGTCTTGGTAAGTGAGATCTCTCTCTAAACCTTCATTTTCTTTATTTTTATTCCCTTATTATTTCTTTTCTTGGTCAAACCCATGGAGTTTCCACGATAGTGTTTGAGTTAGAGGTTGAAGAACTCTTTTTTCATGCCTTTTTGACCTAGGATTTGCTTCTTTCTTAGTTGTGGAGCTATTTTTTCCATGAAGGGTGCTCAATCTTGGGTTTCCTACCTTTCTTATTTGATTCACCTTACTGTTGGAGTTGCTTCATCATCTCTAAGGCAAGTTATATAACTTTCTCCATGATTATTGCTTACTCCTCTCTTGCATGCACATAAATTTTCCCTAATAAGTGGTTTCAAGTAGAAAGACAGTATATTTGACACGGGGTTTATGGTTACAAGATAATTCTTGACTATATAATCCTTCTTGGATGAACCCTAACTCTTTTGCTTGAGTTTTCCTGGGTGATGGAAGTGATGGTGCTTACATGCATGTGCAAATTGTTAGTTTTTCTCTTGGGTTTCTAGGGTTTTAAGTTGGTTTTCCTCCTTGATATGGTACTCGATGGTTTGGTCTTGGTTCAGTTGCCTTAACTTCCTTGTTCCAACTCATTGCTTAACTTTGTGGTTGTTTTGTATATAATGTGGTCTCCAAGTTTGACCTCCTATTTTGGTCGCCAAGTGTTGATCTATGTGGTCGATAAGGTTTGGATGTCATGTGAGTCGGTAAGAATTGATCTCCTTAAGTGGTTGTTAAGTTCTTAACCTTGGTTGAAGAGATTTTAAACCTAAATGGTTGATGGGATTTTCTTTCCCTTTGGTTGCCAATAATATTTGATCTCTTTGGTCGCTAAGGTTGTGTTCTTTTCGGTCGCCAAAGCTTCATGTTGTCTTCTGTCACCATGCCTTGTGTTTCCAGTGGTCAATGAGGGGTCTCTGGCCTAGGTGGTCGTTGAGATCCCTAACCTCAGTGGTTTCTGAAGGGTTTAACCCTAATCTCATCGATCGCCAAAGTGTCCCGTGCTCTATGTGGTTGATGAAGAATTCTGATTTTCCTATTCGCTATGATTCTCTGGTTCTAGGGTCAATGGTGATGTTTGACCTAATTGCTCTCATGATTTATGGTGAGGATGATAATTAGGGTTTACCTTTGGTTGTTGTTTAGTAGCCCTAATTCATTGTTTCTTGGCTACATATGATTTAATAGTCTTACCTTTGCCCTCGAATATATACAAACATAAGGACTTTGTAAAGTGCTTATTAATAATGCTAATTCAACTCATCATTCTTAACCTAACCCTAATGCAAGTAAGTGATGATGGTACATAGCCTCTTGTGTGATTAGCATGATTATAGAGTACTTTCTCTCTCTCTATGTTGTTGTAACCCTAATTTGTTGTCCCATAAACATCATAGTTGCTATATATAAGATCATATTGAACTTATGTGTCACTTGTAAGGTTATGGTATGATGTACCTTGATGAGGCATGGAAAGATAATGATGTTCTTGCAGGGAACAATGTGATGGTCTTATGACCTTGGACATAGTTTTTTGCTTTAATTGAAGTGTTATCCTCATTGTGAGGTGATGAGGATTTGAAATCCCATGATGGTATGATGATGAGTATGAGTTATGTATGGAAATGAAATACTACCATGTGATTTTTTGATCAAAGTTATATCTCATATGTTTTATATCTTCTAAAGTTGCAATATACACCATGTTTTGTAGAAATCTTTTAGGGTTTTTGTATGTGACTTGATTGATGCAGTTAAAAGATACCCAATTGGCTTTAACTAATCAAGTGAAATCCTAATCATGTAGCTCCTTTGCCATTGATGCATTCTAGTGCCAGGGTTTGCTGGATGGTGTCACGGTTTCTCCCTTAGTGGAAGCTCAGAGTCGTATACTGTTGAGTATATGCATGCTCACAAGGATGGCTATCGTCATAGCTTGGTAGGAGAACATTTGAGGTCATATCTCAGATGATTATGATTTGGTGTATATGATGTGATTGAGGACAAATGTGGTTGTACCTTAGATGTTTGGGTTTGTATACCCTAGTTTCACTAATGTTGTGACCTATATACCAAGGGAAGAATAGGCTATCTTACAGCTTGACCTTAGGTGTCGGTGTGGTGGGCTCGTACTGGTAGAGGGCAGATGAGGCCTTAGGATTTTGTCTCTCCTGAAGATCTTGTATGGCACTGATTTCGACTTAGTAATGGTTGGTTGGAATTGAGTGGTATACATCAATTCCTCATAGCTTAATATATGTAATACTGTCATGTAGTATATCTACTTTGGGTTAAACAAATTTCACGTTAAATGTTAACCCTTGCCTTGTTTCTTATACTTCTTAGTCATTATATAATGTGGTAAGAAAAATTAACTGTTAATAAGTGATAGTCTTACATGTTATACATGCTAGTCTCCTATGTTGCTATGCTTGTTGGTTTAGCTTGCTTAATCTTCTTAAATTATTTAATCTACTTAACTTATTTAATGATATATTTGTTGTAATCAATAACCTTTGGTTGAGAGTTATATCTCTCATTGGGACACAGGTCTCACCTCGTGGGTCACCACATCTATTTAGGTGGACGTCAGCGATGTGGCCAGGATTTTGGTGTTGAAGAAGAACAGCTTGGAGAGCGGTAGAAGCAGAAGGTTGGATAGTTTTTGTAGAGTCCTAGAGTCATCCTTGTACTCTTAGGTCAGGGAAAGGGATGTTTTGTAGATGATATGTATATTGACATGTAGTTTTCGGTAGTGTACCCATGTTTTGTATATGGCACATATAAGTGTAACATCTATCTTTTGCATACAGGTTGTTAATGATGACACTGGTCATATATATAAATACATGGTATGCTATGTGATGTTACAGGTTGTTGTACCTTTCTGTATATGTTTCTTCACATGATGGTAATGTCTAAATCAGTTTTAATTTACCCTATTTTCTGGTGTATGGTTAATTAGATCACATGTTTTGTTTGAGTAATCTCGTTTGGGTGGCATTAGGCATCACAATAGGAGAACCAAGCCCCAGATTGGGATGGTCATATGAGGTCAGGTCCTAGATTGGGAAGACCAATATGGCACAAAGCCCTAGATTGGGATGGTGGCCTAAGTCCACTGTAGGGACATAACCTTATGAGAGGGTATCCTAAAGGTTGAGTAAAAAAGGGTTGAGGAGTAATGACACAAATGTAAATTTTGATTCTATAACAATAATTGATTAAGTATGTTGTTACACCTAGATGCAAATATTTTGTTTCCCCTACATACCAATGTAACTTATTATACTTACTGTGTTTTTGTTTCACGGTGTTTTAAGTTAATCTGTTGTTATTCTGCAAGTATAATGGAAAATGGACATCCATAGAAGAAGGCACCAAATGAAGAGATTAAATGTAATTTTGCAGGATATAGATAGATAGTTTTCATTTCTAGTTAGAAACATTACTTTTCCCTTTTCAATGTAACTCTATAGTGGAGAGTCTATCATTTTATATTGTTTAAACTCTATTCCATTTAGTGAAAATTTGATAATTATTTTTGGTTATTTGATAAACCTCAATCTTGTAAATATATTAATGGCCCTTGCCCTCTCGGTCTGCCTAATAGGGGATAACAGTGGTAGGGGTCATTACACATGTGTATGTACATTAGAAGACAAGGATGCATGAAAATCATATACAAGATTTTTGACCTAACAATAGCTTGAAGTGGCTGGGTTGCCCTCTGCAACAGTCCTTACACATTATTAGAGTTATTAGATGCATGCCTCTTTACTTTGATATACCACCTTTTATGGTGAAGCACAATTGTAAACAAATTATCACGTAACATGATAATAATTTCGTTTCCATTGCTTATTCATTATCATGGCTTTTCATACATATATATATATATATATATATATATATATATTCACATTTGAGAAATAAACAATAATCCTCCTTTTCACCATATATGGAATAGGATGGCTTTATCTCTCAATTAAGTGAAGATTGGACCCCTTATTGGGTCCCACTCTTTACAAGATGGTATCATAGCCTAAGCAGTCGGTAACTTGATATTTCAAGTTATCCTAGGTTGACACTTAATTAGGTACTTAGGTAACACTTTACATGTAATTGATGTACCTAATCTTGACTAGTGGAATACCAAACAGGGTTTCAATCCCTATCTAATTTGGTTATTTCCACTCCCCAAACCAGTGTGCGGTCAAGACTCAGTTTTGGGAACCCTAGTTAACCCTACACCCTTTAAGGAGTATACAAAATCCCTACATGAGGATTGACTCTCTTGGTCATTAGATTGTATTTTCCCGCATTATAATGAAGTTAATGACTAAAATGTAGGATGACTTGAACACTTGGGGTTAATCTTAAATTCTCATTGAGTCCCTCTCTTTGTTGTTTTTTCCAAAATGCCTCGAATACGTCCATTAGGAGGAGTGAGCATACATGGATGATAAATTAATAAATCTAACATAAGTTGTAGAAAGGTGGTGATTCCCTAGATACTGGGTGATGACCTGAATTGGTTATGTTACAGTTAGGCCCGCTTTTCCTTCAACATAGATTATGTCCACATAACTCTTCCCAAATCCATCTATCTTAGGGCTAGATACCATCCTCATTGACCGTGTCATGCTTCATACATGAGAATCGATTGATGAGATCTATAAGCTTCAGTAGATATCCTTAAGTGCTCACCTCTCTTATCTCCAATAGTGTACTTTCTTTATCTAGTGATTGATATGAGTAGCTTGACTATATAGGTTACCTTATCTTGTGAAGGCACTATTGTTGTAAACCAGCTAGTATTGGGAAAACCCTAATTTTCTTCCCATAACATTGGGCAATCTTATGACTTTCTTAGGTCTCAAAATGAAGCACTATGAATTATGATTAAGAGAGATTTGGGGAATGGCAGATGTCATTCTTTGTTAGGGTTTACTATATGTTTATTGTGTGTAATAAGAAACCCTTCATCCTCGTATTCTTACATATTAGAGTTGCATTTGTATGCCCTTTTATATATTTGTATAACTAGACCCTTCTATTGTCAATGAAGTGATGATATAATAATATTATATGTGTCATGTTGTGGAAGGTGACTAACTTGGTTCTCAAATCGATTTTGGTGCTAATTTTGGATTTTCAATGAAAAGTTTCCATCATCAAAACTTATCCTTATTATTATATTAAATGTACAAAAATAAAAGTTTTTAGATTTTATCGATGATTTTGGAACCAAGTCACTACCACAAGAAAATTATAGTAGTAGAGGAACCCTTTAATGAGGAAACCAATGATGGGCATGATCAAACATGAGACTATAGGCCTAGTGTCAAGTAATGAGTGCTAATAATAAGTGTTGAATATATAAGACCTAGATAGACCTTTGTTTCCCCTCTAGATGACTAGATACATTATAGATTAATCCTTTTAGGAGTGTATCTTAAGTAGTAATCAAGATTAATAATTGTTTCAATAAGTAAAACTTGGACAACTCCTAGTGATAATGTCAAACAAATGTATATATTGCTTAACCAATATTAGTGAGTGAGCCTTGCTAATTATACCATCATAAATGTTATTTTGATAATTAAAATAAAATTCAAAAGGTATCATCACTTATTTTCAAAAGATGACCTTAGCCGAGTAAAGTACTACGTGAGGTAAAAATGATGCTTGATCGATACCTTAAGCTTGAAGTTAATGCCCACACACTTTATAATGCCTAAAATGACCCTACTCTAGGAACTAGGTTGAACACACTAAGGATGTAAATATTAATGGATGTATGTATTGACCATGTGATCACAACCAACTAAATAGAAAATGAACTAAGTACACCTTGATCGCAACATATATAATTTGTTATGTTTCCTGAAACATGGGTGATCAGTTCATAACTGGCATACAATACATTGAATTCCACAAACATGAATGGTAAAACATGGTTGCTTACAAAACCCTAATTTTACATATTAACCTTAAGCTACTTAATATTTTGTAGATAATGTCTTGGTAGCCATATACAAATTAATTCATTTTCCTAGATAGAATTTGTGAATATATCCAACATAAGAGATGACCATAATGTTGAAAAGAAAAGAAAACTCGTATGTATGTTATACCCTACTTTGTATATGCACTTAATATTTTAATAAACACGGTAATTGTAAAATAAAATAAATGATAGTAACAATGATAGGAATCATGGTGATAGTGTTTGAGAATTGATGTTTCTAAACACGTTTAATCCACCAACTTAACGATTGCAATCTGAATGGTTCTATTGGGAGATATATTTATAAAGATTGGTCATTCATGCTCAAGTGATGGAAAATGAGGAACTACTGAACAATCTAGTAACCTCATGTGTAATGACACGGTTCATGTAAGAGGATGATGAAATCGTCATAACAATGTAGGTAACCTTTATAAATATAGAACCACTAAGATAATCTATGTCTTGGTGTAAAAAAATTCCTAGCTCAACCTAGAATATGAGAGAACATTGGGGAGTTGATGCATGAAATGATGTAGGTTCATCATGTAGTTTTGGATACGAGTATGATATGGTGTGTTGTACAATAGTCCACTACATTGAGTATACTGGAAGTCTTATATTGGTTTAGAAGTATGTATTAGTACTCATGACTACTGATGGAGATTTTTGGGACGACATACTATTTAAGGGTTGGAGTTTTGTAACATACTCAATTCTAGGTATATAGACAAATCATCCTTTCCTCTAGGCCCCTAATTGACTATGTAGTTATCCAGCCTTCATTTTTTCCTTTCTTGACCATTGTTTAATTGACTATGTTGTTATCCAATCTCCCTTTTTCCCTTTTTATATTGTTATATTCTCGATCACAATTTAATACCCTAGTATGGCCTTAGCATCTTCTAGTGAGATAATTGGTGGTATCTCAAAATGATTTACCCTATCTGGCCATTAGGATAAGCTTAAACCTAATTAAATGATTAAGTATATAATGGTGGTAAACACAACACATATAGTGCCAAGTTTTATACATATGTACTCCTCATACTTTAATTAGGTCATCGCCAATTTCAGGCCTAGTCAGATGTTATATACTCCTCTAATAGTGTCCTAGAAGATAAAGTATGTATTAGGGTGAATCATACCATTATAAACATATGTTTTGATTATTTTTGACCAAAATATGAGCTTATTGACTATCACACGCTCTAGAAGCATGTCTACTGGGGCACATGGGTCTAGCCAGGTCGACTAACTGGGTGGAAGACCTTGTCCTCCACCTCTGTTTTCCTAAGGTTGCACACGCCAATTCCAAACCCCTCACAACTACTAAACTCCTATCATGCTACACTCATCATCTCTCCTCTATTTCTTCACCTATAGGTCCGTCTTTCCCTCTCAGACAAAGTGAGCCCTGACTCTTTCCTTTTGAGCCCTATAGAAAAATGGTCCAATCTCCTTTCTTCTTTCTTTATGGTCGCACTTCCAATGACCTCAACAACCCCCTACACTAGATCACCCTTTGCTCAAGACCCCATGGAAGCCAATGGAGTTCCTTCTACAATGGTCCTACTCCCAATTTTCACTGAAATCCTCATGTTTTTGTTGTTGTGATCGGTGTTCTTCTTCGGCATATAGGAACTCAAAATTTCATCATGGAGTCATGGATTTGAATCTATTTGATGGTAAGCTATTTTCTACCCTAGAAAGTCATTATGTATGTTTATCTTCCTACCAGACCCTATGCATTGCCCTTCCAAGCTCTTGGCCTCTTGTCTACCTATCATGATGTTGCCAAGGAGTTCCCGGAACTCTTAGGTCATGAAACCTTCGTGAAAAAAATCATATAGACCTCTAGAAATGTTCCTCTATTGCTAACTTTCCATTATTTGACACCTTAATGAATTTACTATCTTGATTGGATGACCATACTCATTTGTGTCGTCAGGTACGCAGAGTGAAGACAACAACTTTGTTATGGTATCTTCACTTGTTGTTTCACTATGTTTGGTTGACACATTTGGGAGTAGCTTTGGGCTCGAACCTCTAGTTAATAGCACACCCAACTCCACTTATCCTCCTCCTCCTTACCATGGTGGCAGAGACTCGTCTTCCTAGTTCCCACCACCTTTGGTATTGCCGTTTAATTGGTTAGGGTCTTGAGAGGTTTCCCACCACCTAGCTCGTGTCTGGGTTTTGTTAGTTGGGGCTTGCAATTTTCCAGCGAGCTCTCCCAGAGTTGTTGTTACCATGGTGTGGGGAAGAAGGAGAGGGACAAACCTCTTAGTGAAAGTTTTATCATGTCTTGTGTTTCTACTTTTTTTTGTATTACTAGTGAGGGGCACTTCTGTCCATTTCTAAGGTTTAAATTAGTTTGACCTTGGGAGAGTGATGGCATCACTATGTGACTCTGACTGTGTAAAGATTGTATTAATCGAATTTCAATCAAGGGAAGAATAGTGATTTCACATGATATTTTCCATTTAATCGACAATGAATTCAATTTACAAATTTTGCAAGTAGTTATTATTTTAACCAAATAATACATATAAATATGTTATAAATATTAGAAAAATATGATGGATTTAATGGGATAGGTTTTAAGATCATATTTCCATCTTACATTTTGGTCATTTTCTTAGTAATGAATTCAATGGAATTTATACACAAATATTGTGATTTGGTGGTGAAAGCCCTGACTCTGAGTGTCAGGACCCACTCTTTTGATCAGTATAAATACCAACCATTATAGATAATCCCAAAACCTAAACCTATATTATGAAATAAAATAATGAATTCTCGATAAAGGTGATTAAACAATATATGAAAAACACAGATAATTTTTTCCTTTTTCTTTCCGCACAAATTTATAAATCAATGTCACATCAAGGACATCACATTCAGATATCACAAATCTTATTCAACTCCATTAAAACTAGAATCAAATCTTATTCGCATATGCAGTTTAGTTTACATTAGATACATGTACATTGATGAACAAGCATAGTCTACAACCCATCCCGAGAAAGATAGAGTACAGGGACATTCTAATCTCTCTAGATTATGCTATTTATATCTTCCTTGTCGTGACCTCTCCACTGGATAGCATTATACCTAAAAACATTTGAAACAACCTCATGAGACTCATATAGATCCCTAGTGAGTGGATACCTCCCACTCAATCTAGGTACATGCATCAGCATCAGATTAAGTATAATAAACTTAACAAAAACATACAGATATTGAAACGCCTATCAGATAGTTCTATCATAAGTCATTTCTAACTTACAATGGTAATCTAATCCAATAGATAAGGTAATCACTTAAACCAATTATAACTTTGAAACATCTTTTAAAGCATGTCTATGAACAAATAAACAGATACTTCTTAGTTCAGATTAAGAATCCTACTACATGAGTAATAAGTCAAGTTCTAAGCATTTTGAATCAATACATAACAATAACATTATATTTGTGACACTCCACCAGTCGGACCAGGAACACATCCTACAGTCCTGAAGCTAAAGTACACATAATACATATCTACCAAACAATACTATCAAATACCAAGCAATCCAGCCCATATTTAGAATGGATATAAATCCCAATATTTATAACTTGTCAGCATGACAGATCATAATATGAAATAGAAAATGTCCATAGCAACATGATTACTTTCCCCAATAAGAAGTATAATCAACGATAACAAATCATCAAGTAACAGTGCAAGGAATGTAACAACCATTCCAATCACGTTCTACACAGCTATCATCTTTTATTGATTTACCCCGAAACTACTTGGCTTGTAACTCACCAAATAGAAGTCAGCACGCCTGATTCTCATGTCAACGACTCACCATCACTATCTTAGGTTTATCCGGCTACCCTAAGATATCAACATCAGACCCTGGCCACCTTAGGGTTGCCTAAAGAGGCTCATGTTCTCATCTTGGGTACACGAGATAGGAACCAGCAAAATAGTATATCACATATCACAATATTTCACATATTTTTCATTTCACATATTCCATTTCAACAGAGTCTATTCCATCTGGACATAGACTTTCACAGCAAGGATTTAGGGCAGAGCCACTCCAGATGACTCACACCTAAATCCTGGTGGTCT
This sequence comes from Alisma plantago-aquatica, assembly GCA_963693085.1. Classification (NCBI taxonomy): domain Eukaryota; kingdom Viridiplantae; phylum Streptophyta; class Magnoliopsida; order Alismatales; family Alismataceae; genus Alisma; species Alisma plantago-aquatica. The sequence goes on along the minus strand of OY856410.1, from coordinate 204,312,764 downwards.
AATCTTTAAGGTCTCAATCCACACTCTGGAAATCCTTCTCATAATTCATCAGTTGCTACAAGGAGATCCATTTTGTTTCCCGAGTGTGGTCCTCGGGGGAAACTCATGGTGTTCAGGGTGCCTAACTAGATTTTCCATCATTTCACTTGTTATTAATCTTTTTTACTCATATTAAAAGAATTCAAAACATCATATATCATATCTGTGTGTTCTCACATAACTAGAATAACATGAAACAGATCAAGTTTATCAATAAGGACAATGATCAAAGCAAGAAGCACAATAAATCTGTATATTGCAACACATATGACTATTTATATCTTCTACTTCATCTCATAGAAATCATCAACACTGGGCCTTCAGCCCAAGACATAATCTTATTGTCCATCATTTACCCCATCAGGGTTTTATCATCATCAATAGGCTTTCAGCCCTAGACATAATCTCATTATGCAATATTTACCCTTATCATGGTTTCTCAATGTAAGGAGTCCATATTAAATTCAATTTCAACATAAATCTTATCTGCTCATTGTATATCACAGTTCTGAACAAATATTAGCAGAAGCATTAAAACTAGCAACAGTAAAAGCATATAGATATCATGTATCATTCCTCATATTCAAAATAGATTTATCATACAACATATGCCTATTCCATCCAATCTGAATAGATGCCAATAATTTCATGCATATACATGCATAACAGACTTTGTTCTCTTCTTCTTTTATTTCACATTCTTCATATGGGCTTACTAATCAAAACATGTTTATTATCATTTGAATTCCCTCAAAATAGTTCATTCACATTCTATCAAACAATAACAATACAAGAACACATTCTTGTAAATCGATTCAAATGCTTGAACCTCATCTTTTAATTGAATTAAACAACAATTGTGTACATTCCTTAATCCCTTGTTTGATATTGTCATTCATTAGCACCATCTAGATCAACATTTTAGGATTAGAGTTTGTTTCTTAAATTCATCTACTAATTCTCATCTTTTTTCTTCAATTCATATTCATTAATCTCAACTTCTCTCATGTCATGTTCATTAAATTACTGGAACCAATCATTTTTAACTCACTTGATATACAATACTTCTCTTTTCATTGATATCCATCAAAGTCTAGTTTTAGTATGTTTCATTCAATTTGTCATAACTCTTAAGCCACATGTAATTAAAACAAAGGATTAAAGACTTCATCATAATGACTTCATTAGTTTCATCTTTAACTTGCCATCATCATCAATACATTTTTTCTTCATATCATTTCTTATATTTAGATAAGTGTACCATGTCATTGATGTTTAATGTCATTCCCATAATCAACAATGATCATTCTTTATTATACTTAAATAAATGCATTAGACTTAGATGATATTAGTAAGACTCGTCATATTCAATTGAAGTATTAATACTTACATTCAACATTTCATCACATTTACAACATCATATACAAGTTCTAGCTTCATTACTCATACTCATCTTAATACGAAACATATATGGTTTTCAATAAGTCATCCTTAGTTCAACACGATAGAACAGCCATATCACTAAGTAATTTCATAATGATGCATAGAGGTTCATTAGGGCTATTCACACACATGGAAATCCTAGTTTTCATTTTCACCTATTACATTCATTAATCATAAGTATATATTGATTAATGACTCATTTGATTCACTTCCTCAACACAAACCCTAATCAGGATATGTGGTCATTCAATTCCATTAACATTCAACAATATACTTGTATAATACAATCTAGTACAATTCAAATATGATTTTATACATGTCAATTCAATTCCAAGCATATCGGCCATTAGGCTAATTTTTAGGCAAAATTCACATGAAGTAGCATAGTCATATACCCATAAGACTATCCATGGATCCTCAATCAATATATCAGGAACTAATCATGTTACACCTCGATCTCACAATTTCCTCAAATCATGAGATTAGGGCATAAGATAGGACTTATATGTAACACAAAGAACACCCTTAACTTTTTTTTCTTTTCTTTAAAACTCTTGTTTCCCACATTGAACCACATAACATCTTAACAAAGGAATCTGAACATTTCTTTTACTAATCATACTTCAATAGTAAAGGTACATGTATAAATATTCATGATGTCTCTCACACCTTATGCACATAAAACTTGCTAATTAGCATACATATCAAAAGAGGAACAATATTACACATCATAATTACAACTATCTCTTACTGAGGACCTAGAGTGACAAGGACCGACTGACTCAACTAATCTTGTACTTAACTCTTGTGGAAGATCTACACTGAGCTTTGACCATCTTCAAGTCCACGCGGTTAACCCTAAAATGTTTGAGTAGAGGGGTGAGCCTACTCGCTCAGTGAATGAGTACTTCAAAGAAACAGTCTAAGGCACTAATGTGATTACAAATATAAGTTTGAGTAAACAATATGAAATTTAACAACAATAAATACTACACTGAGCAGTTCTAAAACAATATAATTGAAATAATAAGGAATGTAAATATTGCATCCAAAGAATAACTACTAGAAGACTATGCTCTAGTCTTCCTTAACTCTTTCATTTATAAGGAACTCTGTGAACCTATATGATCATATTTTAGCTTATGCCCTAATCATATGCAGTGTACTCTGCATATAAAGATCCGTAGCGAGCTACGATCCCACCGTACAAGACTTAGCGACACACCCGGGAAATGTTGTCTGACTGTCAGCCCTGGTCTGCTGCAGGACTCTCAGGCTCACAAGGCCTCAGGCTCACAAGGCCTCACTACACTCTCAAAAGAGTGAACTCTAGACTCCTCCTCTGACCTGAGCACACAGGCGGAGAGTCTTACCGGGTTACCACCGTGACACAAGCACAGATTAATGTTGAATAACCCCTATTTTCCACAGTGCCACCGTGACACAAGCACGGTTATTGTTGCAACAATGTCTCTCTCTATCCTCGTGCCACCGTGACACAAGCACAGTTATTGTTGCAACACGAGTTTCACCCCCCTGGTGCAGAACTCTCAAAGGGGTTCTACGGTGTTAGGGCACCTAAGTCTATTAACTGATTAACATATAAATATCATAGCTCATGTATTCAACATATACCATGTCTCAGTAACATCCCTTTCTAGGGCATGTCATATCTCATCACCTGCAATTTACGAGATATGTATTGAAATATAAGAAGCCCTACAGTATGTAGATATCAACTCAGAGAGAACAAGCATATAAAGTTAAATGCACTAGAAACATACAATTCAACAGTTAAGTATTACCACATCTCATATCGAGACCTTTCTTGTCACCATAACATGATTCATTGAACACCCTATCCTTAGGGTTTCATTTGCCTTATTCATTCATCACATGCCAACACCCTACTCTTAGGGTTTCATTCGCCTCATTCACCTTTTCACATGGCTCTCATAAGGATTTCATAGGATATAAGCATTCACTAAATAAAGATTGTTTTCAACAAATCATATACAATCGATATATGTATGAAAACATGGAAAGTGAACTAAATTTAGGTTTCCATGCTATTCACTAAGATATCATGTATCAAGAATAAAATTCAATTAAGATAACCCATGAGGTACATCCTAACCACTTATAGGATTACTAGTCCTTTTCAATAAGGTTGAAACTCTAGAGATATCTCAATTAGGTTAAACCCTAATTACATCATATGGTATAAATCTGAAAAGCATTCTTTCTAGGATGTGTTGTATACGTTTCTGATGTGGATCTACCATCAAAAAGTCATTCAAACAGAGAAGGAATCCATATCATATCAATTTGCAACAACTTAAATTAAACGGACATTTCAGGGTTTAGAATCACATATCAAGCAATTAGGGATTTGGATGCTATAATCAAATTTCGTGCATTATACTGTTTAAAGGAAGAACCCACTCACCCCAAGGTGTGAAAACACCTCAAAACTGCAGCTCAACTCAGGGGATCTCGAACTCATATCAAATACCTAGCAAATCTCCCAATTCTTCTTCCATTCAACTAGGAAACCTTGAAAATGAGGGATTATGAAGAAAGGGTGAGAAAAGAGGGAATTTTGACATCATCTTGGATAAAATCAGAGCATGGACGGAATCTTGACATGAGAGAGAAGATTCACCATAAAAGTCTATGCAAAGGATCCAAACTTACTTGATTTCATCATTCCTCAGACCGCAAAACCCTAGGTCAGCAATTCCTCCTCTTTCTCCACTCAAGCCCTAACTCTCCCTCTCTCTCTAGATTTTCGTTTCTCTGGGATGGATGACGAAGAATGAGAGCTGTGTGTGTGTGTGGTCGATCATATAAGTCAATTTGAGCTGCTTGGGTCAATTGCATATTGACCCAACACTCAACTTTAATTATATTGGCTGAATATTCAGTTATACAAAGTTACTGTAATTCGTTTATTTCAGAGATCAAACCTTCTCCAAAAATTATGGAAATTTATCAAGTTGTTTATAACTTATCTATAAATCTTCAGTTAAAATTTGAGATCATTTGGAGTTACCAATAAATAATTAAAAATAGAACAGTGCACTGCTATATTGCAGTCTGCAGCAGATTCGGTCGAGTTTGCCCTGCACAGAACTCGACCGACACCCTCACTGTAGAGATCAAAAGTCATACAAAAATTATTCCAATTTAACAGAATGTCTAAAACTGTGTTTTCCAAGCACAGTTAAAATTTGAGATCAATTGGATATACCAATAAAAAGATAAAATTCAATTACCACACTGCTATATAAATCTGGAAATATGATCGGTCGAGTTTGAAACTCGACCGATAAACAGGTCAGAACATTCTTCAAAAATTCTGATATTTTCCAATGTTGTTCAAATTTTATATATCCAAATCATATCCAAATTGGAAGTAAATCAGAGTTACACATAAAATACTAAAAATCATTTAGTGAGACATTCTACTTATCAAATTCTGTATTCATATGTCATTAAAACCCTATTTTGGGCCGATTAGGGTCTATGCTTCTCAAACCCTAATTCTCAAGACAAAAGAACATTTAGACTTCTTATCATAGTTAAAACATCCTAATTGTGTTATCGTCATTAATTAGATTTCAAGAGTGATCAGTCCAATTAATCATATAATCATCTTGGTAACCCTAGTTTACCAATTAAGTTCAGATGGGGTCGTAACAAATCAAGTTCTAATCAATGAGAAATAATCAAAATCAGTAGAATTTGATCCCCCAATATCTTTCCCAAATCAAATCCAATCACATACATATACAAACAAGGTTTTTGATTGTTTTAACCGGATAGAATTAGGCTTTGAACATGAATACAAAACTTAGGAGGGAGAAAAACACTCACCTCAGGTGCCAACACCTTAAATTCGTAGGACAACCTCTGAATTTTTGGAAACCCAATCAAACTCTCGCAAAAGAATCCATTTTTTTCTCCTCTCAACTCGGAAACCCTAGAAATGGGGATTAGAAGTGAAAGAGTGAGAAAAGGGGGAGATTTGATGTGATTTTGAATCAAATCAGGGGAGGGACGGAATCTTGACATGTGAGAGAATATTCACCATGAAATGCTATGCAAAGAAGCTAAACTTACTTGATTTCATCATATCTTAGATAGAGAAACCCTAGGTCAACATCGCCACCACTTTCTCTTCTCAAAACCCTAGCTCTCCTCTCTCTCAAGAATTTAGTTTCTTTGACAGTAAGGACGAGTTATGAGAGCTCCTTGTGTGTTAGGTTAGTGATATAGATGAATTGAGGTGCTTATAACATTTGCAAACAAGCCCCCCAATGTATTTTTATTTTGCTAAGATTGGTTGGTCGGCTGAGTTATAAACTCGACCGAAACCACACGTTTCAAAACTCAAACGTCATCCAAAAATTATAAAACTTTAATTTAATGTCTGAAATTGAATTTATAATAAACTTTAAAAATTTTAGATCGTTTGGAGTTACTAATTAATAACTAAAAATTAAATACTACATTGTAATATTGCAGTCAACAGCATGGTCGGTCGAGTTTGTCCTTCACAGAACTTGACCAACACCCCTCTTTGTAGGGACTAAAAATCATACAAAAATTACACAAATTTATTAGGGTGTCTATAATGGAGTTTAACAACTACATTTAAATTTTGAGATCAATTGGATAAACCAATAAAAAGATAAAATGCAATTACCACATTGCTATATCAATCTAAAAATATGTTTGGTTGAGTTTGAAACATGACTGACAAACAAGTCAGAACATTCTTCAAAAATTCTGATATTTTTCAATAGTGTTCAAATTTTAGATATAAAAATCATATAAAAATTTTAATTAAATTAGAGTTACACATAAAATACTAAAAATAATTTAGTGAGACATTATACTTATCAAATTTTGTTTTCATATGTCATCAAAACCCTAATTTAGGCCAATTAGGGTTTCCAAATCTTAACCCTAATTATGTGAATCAAAGTATGATTAAACCTTCTCATTATATTTAAAATATCAAAACTTAACTACCATCACTAATCAAGCTTTAAAAAATGATCAATTTAGTTAAGCATACAATCATCTAAGTAAACCCTAATTAGATGACCAATTTGAAAATGGGTCATTACAAATTCTCTCCTCTTTTTAGGATTTCATCCCGAAATCCAAGAAAAGATACAAAATAATATCATTTCCTCTAATAATTCATATCTCTTCACATCCAATTAGAAAGTATTCCATTTTATCTTTCTTTCATATGACATCTTTTTTTTGTATTAGATGGATATTTCATCATATGTCATCATCATATCTCTCCTTGAGTATTATACACATTTCAATCACTAATATTAGTAATACATCATTTATCAAGATCTGTTTCACATCCTTTTTTTTAATTTGATTGTGTATCTCATGGATTAAGATTATGACTCATTCACATATTATCATCTGCATTCATCAATTTCCTTTATAAAGAAGATCATCTAGTGTGCATCTTAGTTCATAGCTTTTTCTCATAATTTGAGATTTCATACTCAGACTCAAACTCATTAGAGATTAATTTCATAATACATGAAGCTTTAATCTTCCTTATATGAAATTTCATGCTTGCCATAGGTTTCATATTAAATTATAAAATCCTTTTCTTTTTCACCATTTTATCATCATTATTCTCTTTTTCATCATGCATCTTATTATACTACTAAACTATGTTCCTCTGGATACTTGGTCAAGGCATCCAGAAGAAGTACAGTCAGTAGTTCCATACTAGCTTATCTCAATACCGAAATACTTGACCAGAGTACCTGGATACTGAGTTCAGTCAGTATGCACATCATTCAGGTTATATTCAACATCCACATTATCATTTAGTCCTAGATCTTATTGTCCCTGCAGACTCATGTAACCTAGGCTTTGATACCACGCTCGTCGAGACCCACTCTTTTGATCAGTATAAATACCAACCATTAGAGATAATCCTAAAACCTAAACCTAGATTATGAAATAAAATAATGAATTCTCGAAAAAGGCGATTAAACAATATATGAAAAACACGGATAAATTTTTCCTTTTTATTTCCTCACAAATTTATAAATCAATATCACATCAAGGACATCACATTCACATATCACAAATCTTATTCAACTCCATTAAAACCAAAATCAAATCTTATTCTCATATGCAATTCAATTTACATTAGATACATATACATTGATGAACAAGCATAGTCTACAACCCATCCCAGGAAAGAGAGAGTACAGGGACATTCTAATCTACCTAGATTATGCTATTTATATCTTCCTTGTCGTGACCTCTCCGCTGGATAGTATTATACCTAAAAACATTTGAAACAACCTCATGGGACTCATATAGAGCCCCAGTGAGTGGATACCTCCCACTCAAGCTAGGTACATGCATCAGCATCAGATTAAGTATAATAAACTTAACAAAAACATGCAGATATTGAAAAGTCTATTAGATAGTTCTATCATAAGTCATTTCTAACTTACAATGGTAATCTAATCCAAAAAATAAGGTAATCACTTAAACCAATTATAACTTTGAAATATCTTTTAAAGCATGTCTATGAACAAATCAACAGATACTTCTTAGTTCAGATTAAGAATCATACTACATGAGTAATAATTCAAGTTCTAAGCATTTTGAATTAATACATAACAATAACATTATATTTGTGACACTCCACCAGCCGGACCAGGAACACATCCTGCAGTCTTGAAGTTGAAGTACACATAATACATATCTACCAAACAATACTATCAAATACCAAGCAATCCAGCTCATTTTTAGAATGGATATAAATCCCAACATTTATAACTTGTCAGCATGAAAGATCATAATATGAAATAGAAAATGTCCATAGAAACATGATTACTTTCCACAACAAGAAGTATAATCAATGATAACAAATCATCAAGTAAGAGTACAAGGAATGTAAAAACCATTCCAATCATGTTCTACACGGCTTATCATCTTTTATTCATTTGCCTTGAAACTACTTGGCTTGTACCTCACCAAGTAGAAGTCACCATGTCTAATTCTCGTGTCAATGACTCACCATCACTATCTTAGGGTTTAGCCGGCCACCCTAAGATATCAATAATAGACCCCGGCCACCTTAAGGTTGCCTAAAGAGGCTCACGTCCTCATCTTGGGTACACGAGATAGGAACTAGCAAAATAGTATATCACATATCACAATATTTCACACATTTTTCATTTCACATTTCACATATTTCATTTAAACAGAGTCTATTCCATCTGGACATAGACTTTCACATCAAAGATTTAGGGCCAGAGCCACTCTAGTTGACTCACTCCTAAATCTTGGTGGTCTAACCTTTAAGGTCTCGATCCACACTCTGGAAATCCTTCTCATAATTCATTGATTACTACAAGGAGATCTGTTTTGTTTCTTCAATGCGGTCCTTGGGGGAAACTCACAGTGTTCAGGGCACCTAAATAGATGTTCCATCATTTCATTTATTATTAATCTTTTTACTCATCTTAAAGAAATTCAAAACATCATATATCATATATGTGTGTTCTCGCATAACTAGAATAACATGAAACAGATCAAGTTTATCAATAAGGACAATGATCAAAGCAAGAAGCACAATAAATATATATATATTGCAACATGTATGACTATTTATATCTTCTACTTCTTCTCATAGCAATCATCAATAGTGGGCCTTCATCCCAAGACATAATCTTATTATCCATCATTTACCCCATCAGGGTTTTATCATCATCAGTGGGCTTTCAGCCCTAGACATAATCTCATTATGCAATATTTACCCTTATCAGGGTTTCTCAATGTAAGGAGTGCATATTAAATTCAATTTCAACATAAATCTTATCAGCTCATTGTATATCACAGTTCTTAACAAATATTAGCAGTGGCATTAAAACTAGCAACAGTAAAAGCATATAGATATCATGTATCATTCCTCATACTCAAAATAGATTTATCATACAACATATGTTTGTTCCATCCAATCTGAATAGATGTCAATAATTTCATGCATATACATGCATAACAGACTTAGTTCTCTTCTTCTTTTATTTCACAGTTTCATATGGATTTACTAATCAATACATGTTGATTATCATTTGAATTCCATCAAAACAGTTCATTCTCATAGTACAAGTATTCTATCAAACAATCACAATACAAGAACACATTCTTGTAAATTAATCAAATGCTTGAACCTCATCTTTTAATTGAATTAAACTACAATTATGTACATTCCTTAATCCCTCATTTGAGATCGTCATTCATTAGAACCATCTATCTCAACATTTTAGGGTTAGAGCTTGTTTCTTAAATTCATCTACTAATTCTCATCCTTTTCCTTCAATTCATATTCATTAATCTCAACTTCTCTCATGTCATGTTCATTAAATTACTGGAACCAATCATTTTTAATTCACTTGATATACAATACTTCTCTTTTCATTGATATCCATCAAAGTCTAGTTTTAGTATGTTTCATTCAATTTGTTTTAACTCTTAAGCCACATGTAATTAAAATAAAGGATTAAAGACTTCATCATAATGACTTCATTAGTTTCATCTTTAACTTGCCATCACCATCAATACATTTTTTCTTCGTATCATTTCTTACATTTAGATAAGTGTACCATGTCATTGACTTCTAATGTCATTCCCATAATCAACAATGATCATTCTTTATTATACTTAAACAAATGCATTAGACTTAGATGATATTAGTAAGACTCATCATATTCAATTGAAGTATTAATACTTACATTCAACATTTCATCACATTTACAACATCATATACAAGTTCTAGCTTCATTACTCATACTCATCTTAATACTAAACATCTATGGTTTTCAATAAGTCATCCTTAGTTCAACACAACAGAAGAGCCATATCACTAAGTAATTTCATAATGATGCATAGAGGTTCATTAGGGCTATTCACACACATGGAAACCCTAGTTTTCATTTTCACCTATTCCATTCATTAATCATAAGTATATATTGATTAATTGACTCATTTGATTCACTTCCTCAACACAAACCCTAATCAGGATATGTGGTCATTCAATTCCATTAACATTCAACAATACACTTGTATAATACAACCTAGTACAATTCAAATATGATTTTATACATGTCAATTCAATTCCAAGCATATCGGACATTATGTTGATTTTTAGGCAAAATTCACATGAAGTAGCATAGTCATATACCCATAAGATTATCCATGGATCCTCAATCAATATATCAGCAACTAATCAAGTTCCAATCAATGAGAAATAATCAAAATCAGTAGAATTGGATCCCCCAATATCTTTCCCACATCAAATCCAATCACATACATATACAAATAAGGCTTCTGATTATTTTAACCAGATAGAATTAGGCCTTCAACATGAATACAAAGCTTATGAGGGAGAAAAACACTCACCTCAGGTGCCAAGCACCTTAAATTCGTAGATTAACCTCTGAATTTTTGGAAACCCAATCAAACTCTCGCAAAAGAATCCAATTCTTTCTCCTCTCAACTCGGAAACCCTAGAAATGGGGATTAGAAGAGAAAGAGTGAGAAAAGGGGGAGATTTGATGTGATTTCAAATCAAATCAGGGGAGGGACTGAATCTTGACATGTGAGAGAAGCTTCACCATGAAATGCTATGCAAAGAAGCTAAACTTACTTGATTTCATCATATCTTGGATAGAGAAACCCTAGGTCAACATCTCCACCACTTTCTCTTCTCAAAACCCTAGCTCTCCTCTCTCTCAAGATTTTTGTTTCTTTGACAGTAAGGACGAGTTATGACAGCTCCTTGTGTGTTAGGTTAGTGATATAGATGAATTGAGGTGCTTAGAACATTTGCAAACAAGCCCCTCAATGTATTTTTATTTTCTTCAGACTAGTTGGTCGACTGAGTTACAAACTTGACCAAAACCACATGTTTCATAGCTCAAACATCATCCAAAGTTATGAAACATTAACCCAATGTCTTAAATTCAGTTTATAAGTGACAGTAGTAAATTTAGATCATTTGGAGTTATTAATAAATAAATAAAAATTAAATACTACACTACTATATTGCAGTCAGCAGCATGGTCGGTCGAGTTTGTCCTTCACAGAACTCGACCGACACCCCTCTCTGTAGGGACTAAAAATCATACAAAAATTAAAAAAAATTAATGGGGTGTCTATAATGGAGTTTAACGATTATAGTTAAAATTGAGATCAATTGGATATACCAATAAAAAGATAAAATTTAATTACCACACTGCTATATCAATCTGAAAATATGATCGGTCGAGTTTGAAACGCGACAGACAAATAGGTCATACAATTATTCAAAAATTATGAAATTTTTCGGTAGTGTTCACATTTGAGATATACAAATTATGTACAAATTTGAATTAAATCAGAGTTTTACAAAAAATACTAAAAATAATTTAGTGAGACATTATACTTATCAAATTCTATTTTCATGACATCAAAACCCTAATTTAGGCAGATTAGGATTTCCAAATCTTAACCCTAATTATGTGAATAAAAGTATGATTAAACCTTCTCATTATATTTAAAATATCAAAAATTAACTACCATCACTAATCAAGCTTTAAACAATGATCAACTTAGTTAAGCATACAATCATCTAAGTAAACCCTAATTAGATGACTAATTTGAAAACGGGTCATTACACTGAGCCTAGGGAGTGTTATTGAATAATTAAGTTCGATCATAAGGTATGCACATCTTATATTTTATTTTGGGAATTATTTGACTGAAGCTACATCCTTTAATGAGGTATATCTTGAATTATTGTTCCTATGAAAAATCCAATCACTTGGACATTTATGATTCCTAATCTTTATTCAATATATTTTTGTGGTTGTTGAAATTATTTATTTATATGGGTTCCATAACTCATCTCACTCATTTGTCTTTATGTGAGAAATTGACTAAATTCTAGTCTTGCTACTCTATTTATTCATGCTACATGTTTGACTAGAATATCTAGAATAATGGTACTTATGTGCAAGCATACTTATAAAAGGCTCATAAAATCTACCTGATTTGTATTTCTACCCTTATTTATTTTGTATGTGATCCTATGGTGTTATCAACCTATTTTAGGTATATTTAGTCTACTTTTTTATACATGCAAAGGTTTATTATCTTACATTGAAGTTGTGGTTATCTATTATAGCAAGGCACTTTTATTCTCATGCTTGTAGTCTGAATTTTAATATGCCTCATTTCTCTTGTCATAACTTGTTTAATACTTGCCTAAATTCATATCGAACCCTTCTTGTGGAAACATATATTTTTGCACTTTTTACCCAATAAAATGCCCAAAGTGTTTATTATATATAATACTCATCTTTTGATGACCCATGCCTTATTTCCTATATTTTTGGGTGATGTTCCTTCCACCCAGCTATAGGTACATTAGAAGATAAGGATGTATGAAGATTTTTTTTTTGAAGTTAAACAGACAAATTTCATTATGGAGGAGCCATACGTCATCTACATGAGGAGAAAAATAAACTAAAGGACCACACAAATATCAAGAACACATACAAACCACCACAAAAACTCATATCGGAATTTGATAAGAACAATGATGTATAGATCCCTCTTCTCCTTCGCTGGCTAACACAGCTTTCTATGAGGAATACCTTCAACCTGAGTATGTATATGTGGTAGAGTATCTGTGCCAGATCGGTGTTCCAAAAGGATATTGTCCCCACACTTGCTGCCATACAACACCACAACAAAATTGACCGAGAAAGAGAAATCTACTATGAGAAGAGACAGAAGCGTTGATTAACAGCGAGAGAGACAAAATAAGAGACCAACATAGTCTAAATAGAAAGCAAGTAAAAGAGAAAGGAGGTAGGAAACTCGTCACAGTCGGGCTCCACGACAGGGAGGAAGAACACCGCTGTCTCCAAAGACAACACGCCCGCACGCCTCCCGAAGAAGAGACCCTACTGAAGACAGGCAACAAGAAGCTGAGGGGGAGCGGGACACCGCTTTACGGCGGTCAAATCCCCCTCCCCCCAGCCAGCCGTCTCCGGAGGAAGAAACCCTAGTAGCACTAGGGTGAGAGAGCAGCCGCGAGCCAGGATGTATGAAGATCATATGCAATATTTTTTACCTAAGGATAGATTGAAGTGGTTGGTTTTCCCTCCACAACATGCCTTACATGTTATGAGAGCTATTCGACGCATATATTTTTACTTCATTATACCACATTTTATGGTGAGGAACAACAGTAATCATCATATAACATTATAATAGTTTTTTCGTTGCTTATTCATTTTCTTACTCTTCTATATATATTTATATATATATATATCATGTGAGAAATTAATGAATTTCCTCATTTCCTCCATATTAAGAATAGGATGGTTTTATCTCTCAATTAAGTGAAGAGTGGACCCCCTATCATGTTCCATTCTTTACATTAATATAAAGCTTAAATCTGAGGATTAGCATGTATGAATATTAATAATGGCTTTAGAACACATTCTCGACTTAATTAATCATTCTTACTAGAACACCTACTTGATGAACCTTATTTGATCTAATCTCACTGAACACAGACATTGTAACATCACAAAATTTCATAACTAATTTAAATCGTAGTATGTGGTTTTTCTTAATGAAATATATCTGAGGGGCTCAATGTAAAAATGTCATGGAATACTATTCCTGCTCAAATAATGATGTAAGACAATAAAATAAAATTGAAACACCTTTTCTTTTATGCAATAATTTGTTACAACTAATTCAGAAGATGATAATAATTGGTTTTCCCCTTCCTTTTCTCTTTAGGATGTTCAAAAGAGATGAAAAAAAGGAAAGATAAATGACATAGATTTAAAATATATAAAATAGAAAACTTGATCAAGAAGTAGTATTTTCTTTTTGAATAGCTTTTAAGATAAATAGCATTAATTTCTTTCTTTCTATCTTCACTAAGATAATTTCCTCCAAAAGTCATAGAAATGAGTATAACATTAATTTTTAGTGGATAACAATTATTCATCTTGAATTTGTACGCAAATAAAATATTAAGGAAAGTTATTTCACTTTATTTCATCTTTAAAACATATAAATTAAGATGATGACATATAATGAATTAGTGGGCATAATATGTTCAAGATCAGAACATATTGGATAGGAAGGATCTCTACATGTGCATTATGGACTTTCCTAGCAATCATGGACTCTTGTAGGGCACTAAAGAGGCAGCATATATTGGCTTATCTAATTCATCATGTTAAAAATATTCAAAGAATGTTTAAGTTAATCCATAGTCAAGTTTATTTCATGTCAAAATTATATTTACTTTTTCTTTTATAACATGCCAAGTACTGTTTACTTAAGTTGATGTTTGTTTTGCATGGTTACTGATGTCCCTAAGATTTGGAGCAAGTGAAAAATAAAAGGACAAGCAAGGACAAGAAGACTCTAAATCTTAACCTGGTGGGGTGTCATCTACCAATCCAAACCAATGTTGTATATATCTTTCACATCATGCCTTAGTTATGCTAGCCAAGTTTGGCTTATTAGATTTAGATTTTAAGATGAATAAGTTGCAGTTTGCTACCCATAAACTATGTATAGATCTATTCCAAATAAATTAATAGTGATTATTTATTTATTTACACTATTTATCATACTTGTGATGTTCCTCCAACTCCAAGTACCCCATGTTATGGAAAACAATGGGGGAATGTTTTTGTTGCCATTTGTAAAACTTGGAGCGCTGTCACACACATGGTGTGTAGGCTTGGGCTTGAACCTAAAAAAAATTAAAATCACTAAACACTCAAGGTGTGCAAGCTTAAACATGTGAGTGAAGGGGCCTCATGAGACACCAACTTCCATACATGTTCATAAGATATGGACTAATTGTTGATTCTTATTCTGATCTGATATTATATTATTTTGAGTTTTCACCCATAATTGCATTACTAGTCTTAAACATGCAGAGGTATAATCATTAACTGATTTGATCTTAACATATAAACATGTGTGTAGTAAATCTTAACAAGGTATGCATATAATAGATACCTCTTAAACCATGAAAGTGTTCACATGATCACATGTATAATGAAAAATTTTAAACATGATGATGCTAACAAAACTTGATGCAAAATGAAACCCAAGGCATGATCGACTTACCTAAATTTAGTAGGAACAATTGCTCCTTGAATCTCCCGATCTCATCCCTTTAATTTTCCTATCAGTATAACCAAACCCTAATTAGGTCAAATCTTAAAATCCAAAAAAACTAAAGTCAAAATTAGGACTCGTGACCTAGTCCATTGTCTAGATCTCAAAACATCGATTAACAACAATATATAACTTGAACTTATTGGACAAACCAATAAAGGAATATGAATTATCTTCCATTGGCCAATCAAGATATAGATAAATCTTATTATCTTGTTTTGGATTTGGATAAAGAAATAAAAAATGAAATGACCAATACACGTGCCTTGCATAAATCAAGGCCACATTTGTGACAAAGTGTGAATTAGTAACATGATTCTAGCAATATTACGTAGATAATATCAGAAATCTTGTTAGTAGAAACCCTAAAATATCCAAATGTATGTGATACATCAATTAATGTCATGTGGTTGTTAGGTTCTTTTTAACCCCAATTTCTTCTTCACCCCATGGTTGTGCTTTTTCATGTGCCATGGCAATAATGGGTCAAACTGACAACCCCATATTTGCACATGGGTGTGCTTTAGCCCCTGAGGACTTGGCCATCGGCTTTGATGACACATGGCCAACTTGCCAATCCAGATCACTTTGTTTATGGAAGCCAAAACACCATAATTCCAAACTCTAGATGTGAGGAACAGAACGACCTGACGCAAAACTCAAACACAGACATGTAGTAATGAAAACTCAAAACACTTCATAGCATTGGCACTATTGCAGCCTACTGTAGATGGGCGAATAAAACCCAGAGAAACACTATCACAATGTCAAGTTGTATCGTGTTGTATGAGGTGGTGAGGCTGGGGTTTGTGGGTCTGATACTTGTCCAACAAAGGATATGTGAAATCATAATGGAAAGGAAGAACATAGGTTATAGACGCTCACTTTGGTCTCAATCGGGCAAGGCGAGGTAGGAGCTTTGTGAATCTAGTCACAACCATTGGATATGAAAGTTGCATAGGTGACATTGGCTCTAGATAGTTCGTCTAAAATTGGGCGAGGCAAGGTGTTTGCATAGGGGTTATGAGACTTCTGGGAGTAGTATATGATGACAAGGAATGTGGAATTTGCAATTGTAACAAGCGTTAAAGAAATGTCACGGGAAAGATTTGAGTAAATCGTTGAGACATGGATTTAGGATTTGAGTAAGGTATTCATAGGTCTGTGTGCTTGTCTTGAGTTGATTGGGATCAAAATCCCTCTTCAATTCACACCAAGAAATGTGGAAATCATTATATTTGGGAGGGGCTAGGACTGCACAGAGTCCAAAGGTTGAAGAGAACCTATGAATGACTATGATTAGATGTGGTCCGCCATTTCATTAAATGCTAAAAGTGAGTTTAATAAAGGATGAAAGTATGAAGTAAATAAATATTCGTACCTAGAAAAGTTGAGGATGTGACAGGTATATTTAGGTATGTTACAGAACTCCCACCCCTTAAATAGGAACCCATCCTTAACCCATATACTACCAACAAACTATACTCCATCCCTTAAAAGGGTTGAACCTAATAATTCAACCAAATTAAAGGCACAAATATGATTCTGAGTAAACCACATGTAACATTATATGTACCATTAGTTGCTCTTCATCAAAATATAAAGCAACATGGAGCAAAGAAAACATAACTATGTAGTTAGGTAAACTAAAACCATAATGGTTACATTAGTCATTCTCTTCATAAACATATTCACCATCAATGGAATTGATATATCCTACAAGACTCTCATCAGGACATTCTTCATGACTTTGAGGGCATGGAGGATTCATATGACCACGTGCTACAAAATGATGACATATGGTTGGACCTTCATGTTTAGGAGGACATATTCCAGGTGGATGCTTCTTCTATTGACCTAAGTGCCCCACATTGTCCATATTTTGATAACGACTCAACCATTCCATTCATATGTATCTATTTAAGATTGATTTCAGGAATTAGGTACAAGAAAAGAATCAAATTCTACATGTATCAAACTCATCAAGTTCAAGCAAAAACACTTACAAGTGACTAATTTGGGAAATAGCCCCAAATGACTTAGAACAATTTTTGTAATCACTTGTATACATATTTTGTACTGTAACTAAGATGAGAAAAATGTTTGGGACACAAAAATATACAGTTTGATCATCCAAATCACATTTCTTAAAATTTATCACAGGCACTCTGTTGGTCGAGATACGAACTCGACTAATCTATGTGGATTTTGGAAATCTGGATGATTCGGTCGAGTTTACACTGCACAGAACTTGACTGATCGACCGTTCGGCCCAAAACTAATTTTAGTCAATCGGTCGAGTTTCGCCAGACAAACTCGACTGACAGTTTAAAAATCAGCTTTGTCAGATAGTGGATCGGTCGAGTTACCTTTATGAAAACTCGACTGATTGGACTATACTGGAAATGCAGAAAAAGCAATTCCAACTGTTAAAGTTGTGTTGGGATTCAAAATAGATCTATTTTAAAGGGTTAAAGATGTGTTGGGATTCAAACTCGGCCCTAAGTGTTCCCACTATCAAAGGGGCACCCCCAACTATAAATAGGACCCCTTGGGCTTCATCCTAAGTTTGCTCTTCCATTGCATAGCTTGGTTCTAGCCTAGTTAAGAGTGTTACCCCCCTTTGAGCCCCTTTCTCTCTCTGCTTTCAATTCAAATCTGTGAATATGAGTGAGTTAGGATCCCTTGTAAGAGAGCTATTCCCTATATCCATGTAAAGCTCTCCACCTCCATCTTCCCACCCCCTTTCCTCATTGAAGAAAAAGCTTGAAGATCTCCTCCAAGTGAAGGAGAAGGAGTTGTTTTTCTTGGAGGTTGAAGAAAGCATGGTGATCAAGATCTCTGAGTGAAGGAGATAGGAAAGGCGAATGTTCAAGAAGGATAGGTAATTCCTAGAAGGCCAAAGACTTGAAGATGGAGTGGGTAAGTCCTTGTTGAAGGATGAAGACTCTTTGCTCAAGTGGATTTGTGAAGCTCTATTCACCCCCCATGGAGCCCTTGATCCAACAAGTGGTATCAAAGCAGGTCTTCTCCAAGCTACTTCTACAAGTAGGAGAAGATGGGCAATTCAACACTTGGATCTCTCAACTTGGAGGGAAGCTTCTCCATGCGAACTCCGGTCTACGACAACACTAACTTCCTCTATTGGAAGAAAAGAATGCAGTTCTACCTCCAAGGAGTGAGCTACGAGATGTGGAAGGTGGTGCACCTAAAGTATGAAGATCCAAAGGGGGAAATCTCTACATGGAAAGAAGCCCAAATGAAGCAAGCTCAGCTCAATGCCAAAGCTATGAGAATCATCTATGCAGCCCTCACTCCATCCGAGTTCAACTGGATTTCCTCATGGGACACCGCACATGATATTTGGAACAAGCTATGTGTCACCTATGAGGGAACAGAGCAAGTGAAGGAGGAAAAGATCTACATGCTTGGTGGTCTCCTTGAGAACTTCAAGATGGGTAAGAATGAAAGAGTGGTGGACATGTACACAAGGCTTTATGTCATCATCAATGGATTGGAAGCTCTTGGTAGTGTGATGGACAAAGGCACAATCAACTCGAAGATCTTGAGATCTCTTCCAAAGAGATGGGAGCCCAAGGTGACCTCCGTTGAAGAAGTGTACAAGCTTAGTGGCATGGCAACTGAGGAGCTAGTTGGCAACCTCCAAGCTCATGAGTCAAGGCTTGAAAAGTAAGAAGAAGAAGAAAAGAGAGAAGAGAAGGAGTCCAAGAAGATCAAGGAAACAGGCTTCAAAGCTCAAATTGAAGAGATGGTTCGGCAACAACAACTTGCACTCTGGTCCCTTACTCCTTCCTCAAGTGAAGATGAAGGCCCAAATGAGCATGAAGCTAACTACTCCAAGGGCAAGCACTTCAAAGGGAAGTCTTCTTCATCTACTCCTGGGTGCTATGAATGTGGTCAAAAAGGCCATTACAAGAATGACTGCCCCAAGGCCAAGAAGAGCCACCACAAGAGCAGCCACAAGAAGGACAAGGAGTATAAGAAGGAAGGCAAATACAAGAGAAAGGAAAAGAAAGAAAGAAGAAGAATGGATGCAACTCATGTAGTGTGGGAGGAGTCTTCCTTAAGTTCTTCTAGCTCTGAAGATGGAGAATGCCACCTTTCTCTCATGGCCTCTACAAGTGATGATGTAGGTGAGGTAAGTGAGGTAAGTGAGGTAAGTGAAGTTAATTTGCATGAGTTGTGTAAAGAAACTCTTATTGGCATGCTTAATGCTAGCCAGTTATCTTTTACTAAATGCAAAGCTAAAACAAAAAGGTTAGGAAAGATTATAGATGATCTTTATGCTAAGATTGATATTCTAGATCAAAATGAAAAGATACATCTTGATAGTATTGATTCTTTGCAAGGGAAATATCTTGATCTTGAGCTCCAATACAATGGAGTTGAAATTGAGAATGGTGTCTACCTTAAGACCATTGTTACTCTTAAGGAAGAGAACCAAAAATGCCAAGACGAGATTGATGTTCTTAAAACTGAAAATGTAGAAATTAACCTCATTAATGAAGCTAGGAGACAAGAAACGTATGCTTATTAAAGAGAAATTCAATTGCTTAAATCTGAAAATGCTAAGTTGCTTGCTCAAGTAAATCTGAAAATGCTAAGTTATGGCCTAACCCTAGATGTTTTGCTTAAGTAAGTTACTTACAAACATTGTTCTTATCTTTTGAAAAGTAATTAAGGCCTTTGTGAATTTTATTTTCAAATTTGAGTTTATATGCAAACTATGTGTGCAATATATGATAATCTAAGTGAAAAGTGCAATTTACCCAAGATGAGGGGTTATGTTGCAAATGTTACATGTTGAATATATTCTAAGTGTTTTGTATGTCATGAAAGAGAATATGATACTAAGTGGTGGCTTGTGCAAAGCCTAAATCCTAGTGAGAACTTGTGTGAATAATGCAAAGTAATTGGTATATCAATTGTAGTACAAAATGGTAATATATACAAAATATAGGGTTAATGTGTAAATTATCACCTCTAGATTGTTTTTACTCTTACATAGTGTTAACTAGATGAGAGAGAAAGAAGGAGACAATATGTTTGAAGCATTTTGAAATGTTATCACTCTTAATAATAATGAAACCAAAGAAAATGCATAAGTTGAAAGTTATGTACATGAGCCATATCGAGGTGTGGACTTAAGAGTAGAAGTCCCTATCGGCCATAGACAATAAGGGGAGTCTCCTATCATTTTGTGGATATTTGTATTGACCCATGATAGGCAAGGCACTTCAAAGAAGAAATGAGGCATCGATTTGCAACTTGTCTTGGAAAAGATGGAGATGAATATTATAATAATAGTTAGTGGAAGAAGATTTTCCCTAGAAGACAACTCAAGAGCCGCCCCTTATCCTTTAATTTTGGACTTTATCCTTTTTGCATGGAAAGATAATAGTGCCATGCATGCAAGAGTATGTTTCGACCTTGCATGGCTAGGTGGCATGAAGTACCTTAAGTTAATGACACCTATGACACATTTTTCTATAAACCTCAAGTATAAATACCTTGACCTTCATTTGTTGGCAAGATTTTTGGATCCTGTAAATGACCCTTCCTCTTGTATCATGCAACACCCTCCCTTTTGTCGCCCATAGTAAAGAGAGTGGAGTGGTGAATCTTGGTATCGGCCAAGGAGAAGAGATATCATCCAAAGTAGGTTGAAGCAACCAAATGAGGTGATATCGCCCAAAGTGATTGGAGATATCATGCAAGAGCCTAGAGCTCAAGTCTTGGAGCTTGGAGAAGGCTCATATTCAACCTAGGAACGTGTGGAGTTGAAGCTTGAAGCTTGGAAGCTCTTGTAGAGGCGGGTTATATAACTTAAACCCTTCAA
The DNA here is from genome assembly GCA_963693085.1 of Alisma plantago-aquatica. Classification (NCBI taxonomy): domain Eukaryota; kingdom Viridiplantae; phylum Streptophyta; class Magnoliopsida; order Alismatales; family Alismataceae; genus Alisma; species Alisma plantago-aquatica. Next base: position 204,291,145 of record OY856410.1, on the reverse strand, counting down.
TATTTTTATCCTTTCTTCAATATTATTCAATTTGTTGATTATTTGCAAAATCAGATTTCCTATGATCAATTGATATAATCATGAATTCCAATAAGTAATTAGGATTGTTATCCATGGTTTTGAATAATTAGATAATGATGTTGAGGATTGATGATGATGACATCATCATAAGAACAACCCGATATGGGTTGAAGATCCTATACCTGATATGGGTGGGAGACTTTTGAAAACCGATATGGAAAACTGATATGGGTGTCTACCCAATATGAAGGTAGGTCACATTTTGTAAAATGGATCCTATGAATGATATTGAAGGCCCTATTTATCACCTTGAACAATATACAAGGGTAGAGAAACATTGTTTTCCCGATATGAGTAAAAACTTAGGAACCCGACATGTTATTGATTCTTTGAAACTCGATATACCCCTTTTTATGTTGTGTTGGGTTAAAGAATAACTTGGTGTCCACCTTGTTATAATTTTATTTCAAGGTTCTTATCAATAAAGGGCACACTATATGGTCATGAGATATCACTTAATATGGGTACCTGATATGGTGCCCAATGCACCTACCCGATATGGTGCGTAATACACCTACCTGATATGGTAAACCCATGACGGAAAATGATATGATGCCCAATACATGTAACCCGACATGGTACCTAAAGTAGGTAAACCGATATGATGGTTAACATAGATACATGACATGACAACATGGTGCCATCTAATGAAGGTACACGATATGATGAAATCCAAGATGACATCCAGTGAGGGTTCACGATATGATAACCCAATATGGAGCCCACTATGGCAACCCAAGAGGCAACCCAATATGATGGAAGAACAATATGGAAGTCTAAATTGAAAATGCACATGACTAACTAAGGTGAAGAACCAATATAATCTTGTTTATATGAGATATGGTATAGCCATGATAGCATGCCCGATATGGTGTATCCTAGTACACGATATGAGGATCCAATACATCCCTATGCCTGATATGAGGGTACTGGTTTAACCCATACATAGTATGAGGTTGATTTAAGATGAGAAAATTTGAAGTAATACCTAACCCTACATAGTTACACGATATGGTTTTAAGGGATATGCCTTATACCCGAAATGAGAATGTGGTTTCACCACATGTTCAATTGAATACTTGTTAAGATGATATAATGCATCTTCAAATACAATAGAATAACATTATCAATCATACTTCTTAATATAGTAGACATGCCCTTAATTATTAAGCTTGCTTAAGTGATGATTATGATTAATGCAAAGTTGAGACACAAGGATTTTAACTCCATTTGATAATGATAAGGGAGTAGAACTTAAAGATGTGAACTAAGTAATCTACATCCTAGTGATGATGAGAGAGAAACTAAGACTTGAAAGATAAGTATGTAATTAGAATACACTAATACTCCTGAGATGAGTGGAGTATGAGTTAGGGCATAATCATTGCTAATGAAATCTTGAAACCCTAATCGGATGATTATAACCCTAATTCATTAGGGAGGATGTGTTCCTTAGCACTTCATGGTTAAAGACATATGTTGAAATTGTTGATAGCATGATATGATAATCATGCAAGTATCTTAAATCAATAACCATAGATAAGTAAAAGCTATGTGGCTATGTGATATAGATCCAATGATCTATGTGACTATGTGATACAGATTCAATAAGCTATGTGGACTATGTGAATAAATATTTGGGTCTGATGACTTAGAGGTAATGATCCTCTGCTATGTGGTGATAGTACTCAGTGGTGAATGAAGGGTTTGAATACCCAAGTATGATGATGACAAGAAATCGAGATTCTAAGTGATCTATGTGCTTCAGTGAATATGAAAGTATTTGATAAATGCAATTATGCTTTTCTTTGTGACACTTGATATAATTCTTGCTTGTAACTTGATTGATGCTAAAAGATATAGTAATGCACTTAATTAAGCAAGATGAATATTATCATGTAGTTGTCTAGATCATAGATCCATTCAGTGTCAGCATTTGTTGAATGGTGAAATGAGTTTTACTCAGAATGCATATTTTGAATATGTGATAGTATAAGGGTGCTCAGTGAACTCCCAAACTAAATAAGGATGCTCAGTGGACTCCCTAAATAAATCAGGTTGCTTAGTGTACTTCCTGATAAAATCAAAACAGGATCGCTCAATGGTCATCCTGATAACCCAGGAAAGCTAGGTGGTCTTCTCCCGAAGAGAGTACATGCTACGGAAGTAACTCGATAGCGAAGATGTTGCTATACCCCGGCATAGCTAATTACAGCAGACACAAGATGTCATGTTAAACCTAAGTGTTACCTAAGTATTCTCGTACTGACTAAGAAAGTGAGGTCTTGACAGCCGGCTCTGCCATTGACCTTGTGTGGTACCAATTTCTACTTAGTAGTGGTCAGTTGGAGTATGAGTGGTATATTTATCTCCTCTGGGTATAATTGTGAATATGAACATGTAATCAACAATGTAGTATATTTGTTTAAGGATCAAATATGGAAACATTGATTGATGCCTTATTACTTTTATACATCTGAGTAGTTAGATGTTATACATGTTCTTCATATTCCTTTTCAAACAAGAGATGACTTGTAGATCTGTTATCAATATTTATGCTTTACACTTAAATATATATCTATTAAACAAATGGAATACCTATAGTTTAGGTTTGTATTATATTCTATGATAATAATATTGTTGGCAGAGAATTATATCTCTCACTGGGACAATGGTCTCACCCCGTGGGATCCATAATTTTTTTCATAGGTGGACGCGGACAAGGGACTAGGAACCGGACTACAGAAGAAGGATCGTAACAGCAAGGATAGCAGTAGTATTCTAGGTTGAGTACGCTATCTGCCAGGGTTTTGTAGATAGAAGTCCATGTGTCGTCTCTGTACTCTCAGGTCCTTGGGAGATAGTTCTTAGTGGTTTTCATGAATGACTTGAGATTTTGGTTTCCTTATCCCAAGGTATTTATGCTGTTGTTGTGTATATTAAAGTAAAGCAATCGGTACTTGTTTATCCTCGAGAAGGGACGGATCACTGAATGTATAATGTTCACCATGTGTATATAAGGCTTTGGTTCTTTGTGTAAGAGTTTTTTGGAAAAGGTCCTATGTGAAAAATGGTTTTAATTTTTAGTGGTTTTTTGTTAATTCGGTTGTTTATGATAATTCTGCAATTTTACTGGTGATGGCTTGATTTATAATCGAGTCATCACAAAGTTTTGGTATTAGAGCTTAAGGTTCACTGAGTCTACAAAGATATAGAAATAAGGTGTTGAGTCTATTCTAGTGTCCTCCAGTATACCCTATAGTGACTTCTTCTTATGCAGAAGAAAGGGTGAAGTTTAAAAATGACTGGAGAACGTGAGAAACACATTGCCAAAGAGCAATGTTGTTGCACCAGGAGAGGGTGCAAGAGATTAGGCAAGAGAAGAATGAGTGCCTGAGAATTCTCATCTTGACCCAATCAGGATAGAGAATCCTACTTTTTATGCTCTTGTTGGGAAATATAGGACAACTGTGACATTTTGCTATCACATAGACAATGAAATGCCATACGAAAATGTGTGAAACCATCATAAACATCGTATTACCAAAAACACGGGTTAATTAAAACTGATTGTAGAAAGTAGATACGTAAGGAACTATTACATCCAGATCCACATCCTGCAAAGAAACATGTTATATAAATATGCATAAACCTGATGCATGTCCACAGTTCATAGGATCCAGCTGTCACTTATCCATAAAGGATGCATCACCTGTTTATATACATAACAGACCTAGCCAGGTCAACAACATGGTAAGAAATCCATATCAATTGTACATCGTGAAACCTCATCAAAACACCTCCAAGGACCTGAGAGTACAGGGATAACTCTAGGACTCTACTACAAAACAACCAACAACAACAACAGCAACCTTGCCTTCTACTGATCTTCTTGCTGCTCAGCCGCTACCTCACGACCACCTCCATGTCTAGCTCGATCACCTAAAAAGGTTTTAAACCAACAGGGTGAGACACACAGTCCCAGCGAGAAACATAACCCCTACCAAAACTATAAAACCTCAAAGAAGAGCTATAACAGATAAAACATGTAACTGATATAAGCAGATCATATATGAGCAGCATACTGAGCAGAACTAACTTGTTACAACATCTTATCGAGATATTTTAGGAAGTATATGCATAGATAATAATATGGAACATGATTGACAAGACAAGTCTAATAAGAACTTATCATAACATCTAAGGAACATGTAATTAGCTGCAAGATAAAACTAGGGAAACTATTCAAATAAGGCTTCAACCAATGTTCTGTGTTTTCCCTAAGAAAATATACTATACGGTTGGATTATGATTTATTATGCCCTGAGGAAATGAGCTGTACCGCTCAAATTCAACCTTTGGTTGTGAAACCCAAAGACAGTGTCATACAAGGTCAATGGAAGAGCTGAAATCCACGACCTCACCTCCTCGTGGTCAGTGCACAAGAACCAAAGCAGGACCGTAGTCTCTTGCTTAAGTGATCTCAGTCACAGGGTCGGCTCCCGTAGGCTACCCTTTCCTCTAGCCCGCCTTGGTATAGGTCTCGTCGCTTGCATATCTTGAGCCACGGGCCTATTCATCGTGCTCCTGAGCCATGAACGCATTCATGCTCTATCACACTAAGCCATGGGCCTATTCACCATGCTCTTATACATCTTGAGTTTACAACTACAGTTGTACTCCAATCCTCCTATTTTTAGCTAAGAGAAATCCCGCATATTCAACAATATGAGCTCCAGATTAACTCACAGGATAACCCGTTTCACCGTCACCAGCTACTGATGATGATGGATCTATGGTCAGGGCAAACTACATGAAAGGTTCATTTGTAATTACTTAATGCATTTTAAGCAAATTGCAAGATTCAACCAAGTTATGTAACATGTAAACTAAAACACAAGTAAACAACATAGATCTTATTATCATGTGTTACATTATCACTCTTATTCTCAAAGCCATCAACATTATCCTGATCCATCACAAGGATCCAACATCACATGTTACCACTTGGCCTCTTGCCAATCATCAAGATCCATCTCAAGGATCAACATCACAGGGACTCAATCCCATCACCAAGGCACACATTTCCATTCCATGGGTAACACCCATCATATATCACTGGGTTCATCATAACCCTCAATGTTCCACATCATGTTACTATCATGCTATTACCATGGCCTCATCGTACAACTGTTACCTGCATGGTTAGTGAAATCACAAAGGAGAAATGATACTTGTACAAGAAACATTTACAACTCCTTACTTTATTATGAGAGTCAACCATGCAACATAGATGAGTGTATCAAAGCATACCATTCTTATATATATATATATATATATATATATATATATCAAGCATAACAGCCTCATATACCAAAGCATAACAAGCATTAGGGTTACAAACATAACACAAGGTACAACCCTCACTATAGGTGTATCAGGTAAGGAACAACCCTCACCAAAAGCATCTCGGGTAAGGGATAGCCCTCACCAAAGGCACAATGTCTCTTACCAAGAGTGTGATGCCCAGCACTATATCGGTTAAGCATGCAGCTCTTCACCACCATATCGGCCAGCACCTATCTAGGTATCGGGCAGCACCACAAGAAGATATCGGCCAAGGAAGAAAGGTAAGCTTCATAACGCCTAAGGCAGCAAACCCTAACGTCCACTTCGTATCGCCGAAGCCACTAAGGCACTAGTCGAGCAGCACCACAAGGTTGATAATGAGCAGCACCTCCTCAAGAGTAACGCCCAAGACATCATGTCGGGCAACACTTCTAAGGACCAACCTATAACGCCCAAGCGTGCAGCATCATATCAGGCATGCAACGTTGTGTCGTGCAACCTATATCGAGCAACGCCCCGAGATGAGCAACGTTGTGTCGAGAAACACCTCACAGTGATGCATCACAGTAGGCAACACTCATACTGTCCAACACAACAACACAACAGCCACCTACTGTATCGCCCAAGGGATACAAGCCTCATGCTACTGTCGATCATCAACCAACACCTTGGTATTCACACTATACCGCCCAAGAGCTTCCATATCATTCAAGGAACCAGCATATCGCCCATCTAGGATTAGGGCTCCCTATCGTCCAAGGGACCAACTAGGTGTCAACCAACCATATCGGTCAAGGACATATTGCCCAACATCATCTTGGGTAAGGATCCATGTCGGTCAAGAAGTGAACAAGACATCCATCTAGCATATTTCCCAAGCTCAACCCTAGAAGAGGAATATCGGGAAAGGATCGAAAGGTCATGATTGGTTGGTCATCTTCAACCTCAAGACTGCCACCAAGAAACCCTAATAGATCAAGAGAGTTGGTTCACCTCTCAACAACCAAGTGAGAGGGGTTTTGCACAACTTACATCACATATCGGTCAGCAAGGTAGATCATCACCATAACGGCCAACCCTCCAACCTCATCTTAGGTCAACACCAACCAAAGGCTCACCTATCAAGTCCATGGTAAGAGAGGGATATTGCCCAAGAAACTAGAGTATAGACTCACCTCTCAACGACTAAGGAAGAGAGGGGTTTTTCCTACACCACTAGAGCTCAAACTCACCTCTCAAGACCAAAGGGAGAGAAAGGGATTTTGCCCCAAAAACACACCACACACACCATTTGAGTTAGGGAACCCTAAGCTCACCTCTCAACAACTAAGAGAGAGGGGTTTTTCCCAAAGAACCCTAATCCAATGGTTCAGCCAACAGGGTCCAAGAACACATATAAACAACTTAACCATGTCATCATATCCTACAACGTCAAGGGTACATACTAGAGAAAGATATTACTAACAAGATAAGCATGGCCGATCAAGATAGCATATAAACAATCAATATAAAAGAAGGTAATATAGCTAGGGTAGGAGTTGTGTAACCCGGCTCAAGCACAAACTCCAAGCTCCAAGCACCACCTTCAGCCACCTCAAGAAAAGAAGGGAACCTATCACCTCCGTGGCCGAACAAGTAAGGAAGAAGGTGGTACCAAGGAAAGAGAGAAAGATACTCACCACAAGAGAAGAAAGAGCAAGGCACACTCTAGGGTTTCAGCCACCACTAGAGGAAGAAGAAGACTAGGGCTATGTTGCCCTCCAAGCTCCACCAAGGAGAGGGTATCGGCTAAGACACCAACTGTATTGGCCACCACTTCCTCTTCTCTGCTCCTAGATTGGCCACCAAAGGAAAGAGAGTAACTAAGGGTACCAAAGAGGCCTAGCAAGCAAGAAGGGTTGCTTATGTACTAAGGGTGAAGGGAGAGAGCAAGGCAAGGTGGCACCCGACCCTAGCACACTTATCCTCGGGTCATGCCACATGCTAGCACCCCAAACCACTTGTCCATGACTTGCCACCCACTAGCAAAGCAATGGCCACTTGTCCAAAGAATGGTGACACAAACGAGGCTAGGTTAATAGGGGTGTGTATTGCCCAACATGGTGCCATGGCCGATACACCACTTGGATGATACAACCCTGGCTGATACACAGCTTGCCCGATACAAGCAAGTACTCCTAGCCGATACACCAAGGTCCAGCCCGATACAAGCTCCAACAAGGCTCAACACAACTCAAACAAGTCTCAACAAAGCCCAAAGCTACTCAAGCAAAGAGCCCAACCCATACTCTCAACCCTAGAGGATGTAAGGAGAGAGAAAGACATCTCTCAAGGTGACAAACTTGCACACCAACCCTAGAACTTGGGTAAATTGTAAGTTGCACCTCAACCTCTCAACAAGGAACAAACAAACCCTAATCACGACTCAGGTGATTAGCAAACATCTAAACACAAGGTTTAGGAAAAGCAAACAGGGTAAGCGCAAAACGGAGGTCAGGGTCCTTACAACAATGGTGATGTGTATAGTAGACTGGATACTAGCATTACAACCAAGGTTACCAGTCCTCAAAATAGAAACTTTGGGTTCTGAAACGGTTCCTGAATGACATAGCCATGTTGGAACAGTGGAAAATGTGGGAAGGATTAGCTTATGGCAAGAAAATAGACTCTGCCATAAGTATAGACAAATAGTATATATGTGATGGAAATGCCCAAGGAGGGGCAATAAGCAGAGGATTGAGGAAAGATCTGTATAATTCTAGAGACATTTGCCTAGTTGTTCTAAAAAGCCAAAGTTTTTGGCACCACCAGTGTAATAAATGCCTAGTGCACTAGGGAAGTAGTCACTAAGTAAAGGTAAAAGCCCTAACTTTCCACCTGTAAGAATTCCTAGCTTACCTTCTACATCGGTAATAAGACTGATAAGACCATGGTACGAGGGTAAGACATGTTATAGATGTGTACATGTTGAGCATACTAAACCCTTTTATTCAAAAAGAAGGGAGGAAATGACCCAAAAACCTAGACAGACTCAGCAAGGTTTACAAAAGTTATAGATAAATAGTGTAAAAAGGCAAAAGCAACAACATGAGATAGCTAGACTCTATGTGTTGAGTCAACCTGAAGTGGTAGATGACCGCGAGGGGTAACAGTCAGATAGAGCTTTTTTGTTTTAATATGCCTTCTCTTGATGTTATCTGATAATCATAAGAATGATTGATGTTATTGACTTCCCTATTGATTGCCCTATGGGAACATAGGGAAGAAATGATGAGGACTAGAATTTATATTATGTTCAGTATTCTTTTAAATGCTTTATAATTGCTCTTATCTGTGTGAAAAAAGGGATGAGGTATACAAGTGATGCCTGGAGAAAATCCAGAAATGCTAAGTCCTATGTTTTAGATGATATGAAAAGTAAGGAGTATGATAGTAAACAAAGTGCATACTACCTAATCTTAGTACTTGTATACCCTGGCCAAGTATTCAACTATTGAAGATAAGGTAAGTATGGAACTCTTAGATTGTTATCTTTCTTATTACTCTGATCAAGTAGTCATTTTGAGACAATCTAGTGAGCATAATGAAACTAGAAATATGGCATGGATATTTTTATCACATTCTAGGTGCAATAAATTGGAATCTGAGATGATCTTAGATCAATCTATGTGTATGAGGAAGTAAAAAAATATAAACCTCATGATAAGGGAAAGAAGGAGAGGGAGATGATCCATGTTCAATAAAGTATGTGTGAATAGTAAGGATCTTTTCCATAATATGGAAATGGGAAATGTGATAAAATTATAGAATGTTCATCAACATGTTAAACAATAACAAAGAAAGGAATGATGATATGAGGGATTGGTAAGTGGACTTTCCCAACTAAATAGGGATTGCTAAGTGGACTTTCCCAACTAATAGGGATTGTTGAGTGGACTTTCCCAACTAAATAGGGATTGCTAAGTGGACTTTCCTGACTAAATAGGGATTGCTAAGTGGACTTTCCCAACTAAATAGGGATTGCTAAGTGGACTTTCCAAACTAAATAGGGATTGCTAAGTGGACTTTCCCAACTAAATAGGGATTGCTAAGTGGACTTTCCAAACTAAATAGGGATTGCTAAGTGGACTTCCCCAACTAAATACATGTCTTCTCTTTGAATAACAACCTTGGGTAATGATGGGGTGATAAAAGGAATATGTTCCTTTATGTTCTATCCTTTCAGGGACATGGCAATCAAGTGAGTCTTATGATACTTAATGTGCATGAGTTAGAAGTGTTCAATTGTTGAATACTTAGAAAAAGTATCAGTTCGTCTGGGACTTTGGTTCCAAGATAAAAATTTGTGTAAATATATAATGTCCCAAGATAAAAGAAAGATCCTTTTGTATGCTTGACTTTAGTATTAATAAAAGAAAGATGGGTCTATGAGACTCTGCATAGATTACAGACAGTTTAATAAGGTGACAATTAAAAACAAATACCCTTTACCAAGGATTGATGATCTATTTGACCAATTGAGTGGTACAATGGTGTTCTTCAAAAAAAATTATCTAAGGTCAGGATATCATTAGTTACGCATCAAGGAGAGTGATATACCTAAGTCAGCCTTCAGGACAAGGTATGGCCATTATGAGTTTGTAGTTATGACGTTTGGACTAACTAATGCACCAGTTGCATTCATGGAGTTAATGAATAGGATCTTCCAGCTTCTCCTTGATGCAGAATGATCGTGTAGTTTCTTTTGCTTCTTGATAGCTCAAGAAACATAAAGAGAACTATTCGACACATGACCTAGAACTAGCTGGAATGATTCATGCGTTAAAGATCTGGAGGCATTATCTCTATCGAGAGACGTGCCAGATCATCACAGACCATAAAAACTTAAAATATATCTTCTCTCAGCATGATCTGAATATGAGACAACATCACTGGATGGAGTCAATCAAGGACTACGATTATACAATTGATTATCATCCAGGAAAACCCAATGTAGTGGTTGATGCCCTCAGTAGAAAATCCTCATCTCCACCCACAGATAATGTACAGTTGAATTCCTTAATATGTTGTAAGTGGGATATGCTTGTCCCTTTGAGACAGATGAATGTGCAGTTAAAAGTTTCTTTGTTAGAAAGGTTGTTGGCTAAGATGCATGTAAAACCCACTCTAAAGGAATAGATCAAAGAGGCACAACAGGACAATACTGTGATTCAGCATATTAAGTCAAGAGTTGGCAGTGAGAAATGGGACGGTTTTCGTGAGTCAGAGGATGGAATAGTTTATTACCATGGTAGAATGATAATTCGTGATAGTAATAACTTAAGGAAGTAGTTATGGAGGAATCTCACTCATCCATGTATGTAATGCATCCAAGGAGCACAAAAATGTATTATAACTTAAAAGATATGTATTGGTGGCTCGATTTAAAGAAAGATGTAGATGAGTTTGTTATGCAATGTCCGGTATGTCAGCAGGTTAAACTAGAACACCAGAAGCCTACAGGGATGTTACAACCCCTACCTATACCTCAGTGGAAATGGGATCATGTGACAATGGACTTTGTGGTTGGTCTACCTAGGATAGCCAAAATTCATGAATCCATCTGGGTGATAGTTGATAGGTTAACTAAGACAGCACATTTTTCTTCCTGTCAAAACAACCTACATTGTTGAGAAGCTTGCACAAATTTATATAGATGAGATAGTGCGGTTGCACAGAGTTCCAGCTATGATTGTATCTGATAGAGGTCCCCAGTTTATGACTCATTTTTGGGAACGATTACATAAAGCCTTGGGTACACAGTTGAATTTTAGTATGGCTTTTCATCCTCAGACAGATGGGCATTCTAAAGGAACTATACAGATCTTGGAAGACTTGCTTAGAGCATGTGTTCTTCAGTTTATAGGAAGTTGGGACTTACACTTAGGCTTAATTGAGTTTGCTTATAATAATAGTTATCATGTCAATATTGATATGGCACCATATGAAGTGTTATATGGTAGGTGTTATAGATCTTCGTTATGCTGGTTTGAAACCTGGGAATACCAACTTTTAGGTCCTGAGTTAGTACAACAGACAACTAAAAAGATTAAAGTTATACAACTACAGTTGAAGGCTGCACATGATAGACGGAAGTCTTATACTGACAAATGTCATAGGCCTTTATAATTCCAAGTTGGAGACAGAGTGTATCTCAAAGTCTCTCCTTAGAAAGGTGTTCTCATATTTGGGAAGAAAGGTAAGTTAGCCCCTAGATTTATGGGACCTTACCCAGTGATAGCACGGATCGGGAAAGTATCTTATAGGTTGGAGTTGCCACCTGAGCTACATAGACTACATCCAGTGTTTCATGTGTTCGTTTTGAGGACATGTCATGTCGATACAGAGATGGTGTTGCAACCTGTAGAGGTTGAATTAAACAAAGATATATCCTATGTGGAAGGCCCTATGATGATTCTTGATAGAAGAGTCAAGAAGTTGAAGCAGAAAGATATAGTTTTTGTGAAAGTTCTCTGACATAACCGTGTCTTTAAATAATCCACATGGGATTTAGAGGAAGATATGAGGTAGAAGTACCCTTCTCTTTTCTCTTGAGATTTCGGAGATGAAATCCTTCTTTTAGGGGTTAATAATTGTAACACCCCTAACGTGGGTTATGGCCCAACCCTAGATGTTTTTCTTAAGTAAGTTACTTACAAACATTGTTCTTATCTTTTGAAAAGTAATTAAGTCCTTTGTGAAGTTTATTTTCAAATTTGAGCTTATATGCAAATTATGTGTGCAATATATGATAATCTAAGTGAAAAGTGCAATTTACCCAATATGAGGGGTTATGTTGCAAATGTTACATGTTGAATATATTCTAAATGTTTTGTATGTAGTGAAAGAGAATATGATACTAAGTGATGGCTTGTGCAAAGCCTAAATCCTAAGTGAGAACTTGTGTGAATAATGCTAAGTGCTTGGTATATCAATTGTAGTACAAAATTTTAATATATACAAAATATAGGGTAAATGTGTAAATTACCACCTCTAGATTGTTTTACTCTTACCTAGTTTTATCTAGAGGAGAGAGAAAGAAGGATACAATATGTTTGAAGCATTTTGAAATGTTAGCACTCTTAATAATAATGAAACTAAGAAAAATACATAAGTTGAAAGTTATGTACATGAGCCATATTGAGTTGTGGACTTCAGAGCAGAAGTCCCTATCGGCCATAGAGCCATAAGGGGAGTCTCCTATCGGTTTGTGGAGCTTTGGCTTGACCCATGATGAGCAAGGCACTTCAAAGAAGAAATGAGGCATCTATTTGTAACTTGTCTTGGAAAAGATGGAGATGAATATTATAATAATAGTTAGTGGAAGAAAACTTACCCTAGAAGACAACTCAAGAGCCGCCCATTATCCTTTACTTTTGGACTTTATCCTTTTTCATGGCAAGACAATAGTGGTATGCATGCAAGAGTATGTGCCGACCTTGCATGGCTAGGTGGCATGAAGTACCTTAAGTTAATGACACCTACGACACACTTTTCTATAAACCTCAAGTATAAATACCTTGACCTTCATTTGTTGGCAAGATTTTCAGATCCTATAAGTGACCCTTCCTCTTGTATTGTGCAACACCCTCCCTTGTGTCACCCATAGTAAAGAGAGTGTAGTGGTGAAGCTTGGAATCGGCCAAGGAGAAGAGATATCGGCCAAAGTAGGTTGAAGCAACCAAATGAGGTGATATCGCCCAAAGTGATTGGAGATATTGTGCAAGAGCCTGGAGCTCAAGTCTTGGAGCTTGGAAAAGGCTCGTCTTCAACATGGGAACATGTGGAGTTGAAGCTTGAAGCTTGGAAGCTCTTGGAGAGGCAGATTATATAACTTAAACCCTTCAATATTTTTATCCTTTCTTCCATATTGTTCAATTTGTTGATTATTTGCAAAATCAAATTTGCTATGATCAATTGATATAATCATGAATTCCAATAAGTAATTAGGATTGTTATCCATGGTTTTGAATAACTAGATAATGATCTTGAGGATTTATGATGATGACATCATCATAAGAACAACCTGATATGGGTTGAAGATCCTATGCCCAAAATGGGTGGGAGACTTTTGAAAACTGATATGGAAAATTGATATGGGTGTCTACCCAATATGAAGGTAGGTCACATTTTGTAAAATGGATCCTATGAACGATATGGAAGGTCCCTATCTATCAGCTTCAACAAGATACAAGGGTAGAGCAACACCTTTTGCCTGATAAGAGTAAAAACTTAGGAACCCGATATGCTATTGATTGTTTGAAACTTGAGATATTCCTTTTTATGTTGTGTTGGGTTAAAGAATAAATTGGTATCCACCTTGTTATAATTTGAGTTCAAGGTTCTTATCAATAATGGGCACATGATATGGTCATGAGATATCACTTAATATGGGTACCTGATCTGGTGCCCAATACACCTACCCAATATGGTGCCCAATACACCTACCCGATATGGTGCCCAATACACCTACCCAATATGGTAAACCCATGAGGGAAAATGATATGATGCCTAATACATGTAACCCGACATGCTACCTAAATTAGGTAAATCGATATGATGGTTAACATAGATACACGACATGACAAAATGGTACCACCTAATGAAGGTACACGATATGATGAAATCCAAGATGACATCCAATGAGGGTACACCATATGATAACCTAAGATGGAGCCTGATATGGCAACCCAAGAGGCAACCCAATATGATGGAAGAACAATATGGAAGTCTAAATTGAAAATGGATATGACTAACTAAGGTGAAGAACCAATATAATATTGTTTATATGAGATATGGTATAGCCATGATAGCATGCCTGATATGGTGTACCCTAGTACACCATATGAGGATCCAATACACCCCTATGCTCTATATGAGGGTAGTGGTTTAACCCATACATAGTATGAGGTTGATTCAAGATGAGAAAAATTTAAGTAGTACCTAACCGTACATAGTTACACGATATGGTGTTAAGGAATATGCCTTATACCCGATATGAGGATGTGGTTTCACCACATGATCAATTGAATACTTGTTAGGATGATATAATGCATCTTAAAATACAATAGAATAACATTATCAATCATACTACTTAATATAGTAGGCATGCCCTTAATTATTAAGCTTGCCTAAGTGTTGATTATGATTAATGCAAAGTTGAGACACAAGGAGTTTAACTCAATTTGACAATGATAAGGGAGTAGACCTTAAAGATGAGAACTAAATAATATACATCCTAGTGAGTATGAGAGAGAAACTAAGACTTGAAAGATAAGTATGTAATTACCATACACTAATACTCCTGAGATGAGTGGAATATGAGTTAGGGAATAATCATTGCTAATGAAATCTTGAAACCCTAATTGGATGATTATAACCCTAATTCATTAAGAAGGATGTGTTCCTTAGCACTACATGGTTAAAGACATGTGGAAAATGTTGATAACTAATGAATGCATATTCATCATAATATTCAATCGCCATCTTGATCTAAATTTGACTCAATACATCCGATTTCATCTCCTAAATATCACAATATGCAAAATTGCTTAATTAGTTCAATTGTCAAGATTATCAATTGAGTTTATGTTGAATTTACGCAGGTCATGATGAGGTTCAACAATCAACTGGAACTCACCTTCACTCAAGCCTCTCAACCTCCATCTTGATCAATTGATTTTGACCAAACGGTTTGATCAATCTATCTTGCACCAAACGGTTTGCCCATTTGGTTTGTCCAACCAGTCTTGATCCATTGGTCTTGGAACCATGAGCTCATTACACCTCCATCTTCACCAACATCATCCTTTTATCCTCTCCATACTCTACCAACATCATCACCATTTCCAATGGTCATGACCCTAATAGTCTTGACTCTTAACGGTTTTGGCCAACTGGTTTCACCTAAACAGTTTGCCCTAATGGTCTTAAGTGATTTCCCCTTCATACGATCTCAAAATAATGTGAAGCCTCATGGTCTCAAGACCGCATGAGAAGCATCCTCATGAGACCATATGGGCGGCCACAGGATCATGAAGACCATTTGGATCTAACATGTCTTCAAGACTGTTTGGTCATCTATTTATCCCTTCACCACACGATCACAGATCGACATCCCCCATCCATCTGACCACACGGTCTTAGCCATCCATTGCCTTAATAGTTTCATACCTTTTTCCCTTCCATACGGTCTCAAGACCGTATGGGCAGCCTCACCTCAAGACTATATGGGTAGTGTCGAACCAAGACCGGTTGCCACCATCGTGTCGTCGTTGTTATAACCTCAATTTCTTGAATATGTAAAGAAAGATGTAATTCTCTTTTGATGAATAGATGAAATCTTTTTCTTTGATTTGCAATGGATTTCGTATGAAATGGCCTTGATTGATTGATGGTGGGCTTTGTTGGCCATTGAGCCCAATTGAAAAGAAAAGAGAATTAAAAGGAAAAGAAATTGATTAATAAAAGGGAAATATGAGTAATTGACAATTAAAAGAAGATAAAGGCAAATAGATATTACCAATATGGTAATATGTGCCTTTGGGATTTCTTGAGGTCGAAGGGACCCAAAATAACAAGATAATGGCAAAGGGAAAGGAAATAACAATTACTTTTGAATAAATTAATGAATAACTTGGGAGAGAAGGAAGCCTTATCATCCATTGCTTTTTGTTTCCCAAATTTCGTACAAAGCTAGGTAATAATAAGAGGAACGTTCCCTTAAAATTTGAGACAAATAGGAGTTATGGTTTGGGAGATATTAATTTTCCAAGTATCTTCAATTTGGGAATTATTCTGAATTAAAGAAATAGATTTTTCCTTTGGGTTTGAGCGCGAGCCATAAGGTCCGTTAGATCTTGATCCAACGTTGGACGATCTTCGCCTAAGTCCCACTGGGACTGTGATTCTACAGCTAACAGAGGGACTTTCCCTCTTGGATTCCTCGCAATCCACTGAATGTGCTCGGTTAATAATGGCTCTGTTGAACTCAGGAGAGGAAATCACAGGGAAATATCCATGGTTCGGCTAGGATTGGTCGTGGTTTTGGGAAATGCCCAAATCCCGCAATGCCTACCTCAACCATATATATAGGGGGGATGCGTGAGGGTACCAGCACCTCTGTTCTATAGCCCAACCTCTGCGGAAGGAAGCAAGGATCATTTTCGTGCGATCAATTGCTCGTTTCGCCTTGACCTGCACCCATGTATCCGCGGCCAACCTCGCCGGAGTGCGGCGAGCAGGAGAACATCGTAGCACGTCTTCAGAAGGCAATTGCACCTACAGTCGACTTCGGCGGTGGGAGGCGAAGCTCCCTGGCCTATCGCGTGGCTCGCAGGTGACCTAGAGCCCGGAGTCAACTCTTCAGTTGACCATCGGGTCGGCAGTGCTCGCGCAAGGAGGAAGACGAAGACCCCCTGGTCTTTTACACTCTTGCCCCTCTGTGCCTTCATTACTGGTAAGGATAGTTAGGTCCTTTGCTTCCTTTTAATTGTATAGAGCACGCGCGATCCTGGTCACTGGATCCTGAGTGGACCAGTGGACCACGGATCCGACGCTTCTTGTTTTTCTAAAAATAGCAAGTAAACTAATAGAAAGGGTTTTTCCTATAAAAATCATATCTTGATCTAGGAAACTCGGATGAGGGAAGTTAATACATGAAAAATGATCAGAAAAATACGTGGAATGTATTAAAAATGGTTTGGGCACCTAAATCTAGATAATTTTGCAAAAGTACATATTTTGATGGAAAAAGTGTTAATTTGTAATTAGAAAACCTACTTGTTGATAAAGGATATATTTAATCTTGAAAATAGATTAATTCGAGCATGGTTTACTTGATTAATGTTGAAGATGGTTTTTAACCTATTTTGATGATAGAATTGCAAATTTTAGGGTTTTAAACCTAATATAATGGTTAAGATGCTTAGAAACCCTAAATTAGAGAAAAAGAAAAGAAAAGTACTTATAATCTGAAATTAGGGTTTCCTATTACTAAAAGATGAAATTAGAATCTTTTGTGAGAGAAAGATGAAATAATTAGGGTTTGCAAGTGATTTGGTAAAATTAGGGTTTAAAATAGAGTGGAACCCTAATTATGCTCAAAACCCTAGAAAGGACAAATAACCCTAGAAAACAACTAGAATTAATAGATCATGATAATGTGATTAATGATAGAGAAATTGGATGCCTTTTTCAGGATCAACATGTGTGCACTTGCTTGATTTCTTGTTTGGTTGAGTTATTTCAGCATTCAAGTCTGCTTAGCAGGTTTGTGGTTAATTATGATTAATCGCATTAGTTTCCCGAGGGTTTTTCGGATGTTTCCTCGCATTGAATGCAATCTAAACAGTTTGGATGTTAATACTACAATTATAAAGTCACTATGGCTATCACAATTATATATACATGTGAATTCTCGCACCTACATGCCACCCTGATGGAACATGCCATAAAGGTCAGGCCCAGGAGGGTAGACCCATGGGCACCATGAGAGGTGACCCCAGACACCAAGCTCGGGAATGAGAAGGTAGTCTATGATGCATGACTATGGAGCACCATGAGAGGTGACTCCCAGGCACCAAGCTTGGGATTGAGAAGGTGGCCTTAAGTCAATGGCAAAAGAGAAACCCTAGAGGGGTATGCCAGGGTTAGGGCAAAAGCGGTGGAGAATGACACATTGAAAACGTAAACTATCTTGATAAATAATTTGATTGTGATTATTAAATTGTTAGACATATCTATGGAGTTTTGGATGTCCCCACATACCAGCTTTGGTTGATCGATGTTTTGTTTATCGGCGTTTTAGATACATCCCTGAAATGAACAAATAGTAAAGTGACACATTGTGAAATTAAGAAATAAAGTGCAAGGAGGATTAGATAGATTAATTCAAGCTCTGGATAGATATATTTCCAAAGTTTTTCAAAGGTAAGTAAAGTTTTAATTTTATACCCAATTCCAGTTTACTTAGTAGAATTTCATAATTATTATTGATTATTTTTTGAACATTTGATCATGTTAATTGAATAATGGCTCTGACCTTCAGGTCTCCCTCAATTGGGAGTTACTGGGAGGTGGGGTCGTTACAATTGGTATCAGAGCATAGGTTCCTCATATAATCATTAATAATTATTAAATTTTACAAATTCCATAGAACCAAGGGAGTTATTAGAGGAGTGTCTGAAAGACTTAGGTGTCTAGAAAAGGATCACTTCTGGGGGTTGGCAATATTTTCCTCTGCACCGCTAGTCGGAATACGAGGACTCCTGAATTGTGTGACTGCCTGGCCAATGTCTTAGGATATGACTCGAAATAAGATACCTTTAGGGCTCTCTCCTCTTGTTCATCCCTTCTCAACTCAAAATTCTCTTAAGGATTTCAAGGATTAGGGTTTTTCTCTCTCTTCCTCACCCTCTTCAGGTATGAGTTAAGGTCTAAGGGATCCTCCACCAAATTAATAAAAGATATGTAATTAAGATGTCATCGACATAAGTATAATTAGTTTAAAGATAAACTAAAAGTCTGTTTGTATACAGATGGCTCGTACAAAGGCTGTGGCAATCCCTTTCTCCACCAGTGGAGGTGGACCACCATGTAAAGAGAATGGGTCTTCCGAGAAGAGGAAGCGGAACCATGGCGGAGAGACCTCTGAGAAGAGAAAGAGGCCTGAAGAAGTTGTGCATGAGGCCCCAAACCCTGAACCAATGCCCAGCATTAACCTAGAGCGAAGGGAAGGACCAGAATATGAGGAACATCAGGTGTATGATGAGGAAGCCTGAATGGAGGAGGACCACCCTGGTGGTCAAGAACCAACCATGGTGGTTCACACAACAGATGTAGTTTGGATGGAACAGCAAAAGCAACTGACTGAAGCTATCCGTGCCCTGGCCCTTAGGGACATAGCTAGGGCTGAGAATGGTGAGCCACTTCTTGTTCATCCTCGACTTGGAGCCACCATCCTGGACTTCGTCAAGATGAACGTCAAGAAGTTCTGGGGAGAAGACAAGTCTGAAGTGGTCGACAAGGCCGAAGCTTGGCTGCTTGCAGTCGAGAATGATTTCCGTATGCTCGAGGTGCAGCCGAATAAGAAGGTTTTGTTTGCTACTCACCTTTTGGAAGGTGCAGCGAAGATATGGTGGGAAAACCATATCACAGGAAGAGACTTAAGCGAGGAACCGATGGCGTGGACTGACTTCAATACAATCTTCATCGCCAGATTCATCCCCGTCTCAGCAAAGAAGGAGAAAGAAAGAGAGTTCACTAACATGACTCAAGGAGGCTCTTCAGTTGCGGACTTTGGTTGTAGGTTCTTCCTCCTGGAATGTTTCGGACACATGTTGGATGAAGAGAGGAGGGTGAACCACTTCGTAGAGTGCATGAACCCTGCCATCAAGCTGCATGTGATGGCTAGTAAACCAAAGACCTTCGCTGAAGCCTACAACGCCACCTTGGACATGGAAAGGATGGTGATTCCTGCATAGAATCAATCCAAAGGGTACTTGGGTTTCACTGAAGGATCTCAAGGGTAGAGGAATGAACACAAGAAGGGACAAGGACGCAACCACAACAAGAACAAGCATGGGCACAAAGGCAAGCCTGGTGGTCACCTCCAGTAGTGTCGCATCTGTGGACGGACACATCCTGGGAAGTACCACTTTGAGAAGAAAGTGTGCTTCAGATGTCAGCAAGAAGGACACTTCATCGCCAACTGCCCTCAGCCCGACCCGAGAGGACCCTTGGGGCCACAGTCTGTGGCAGCACAGCCAGTAGTTGTAGCACCTCCAGTAGGAGCACCAGCCAGAGCACCTCCAGCTGGAGAGAGAAGGCAAGCTAGGGTGTTCGCCATTGACAATGAGGAAGCTCATGCAAATGCTAATAGGCTAATCGAGGGTAATAACCCATAGAGTTTTCCTTTCAGTTTAGTAGATCATGTAATAGCTTTCTGATATGGTACAAACTATGTAGGCATGCTGGAAGTCATGGGATAAAATCTAAAAGTACTCTTTGATTCTGGTTCTACTAATACTTTTATTTCGAGAGATCTGGAAACTATGCTTGGTTTGGATATCAAGGATTTGGGTTATGTTTTGGATGTCACAACCCCGAGTGGTTGTATTTATACCTCTCTTTTGAAAACCCCAGTTTTGCCAGTAAAGTATCTGAGCCATGAGCTTCCCACTGACTTCATCCTTCTCGATATGAATGATTTTGATGTAATCATCGGTATGGATTGGCTTTCCACCTACAGGGCCCAGATTGACTGTAGAGAGAAGAAGATTCTCTTTAGGAAAACCGGCTATCCACACTTTGCCATTCGAGGAAGGAAAGATGCGACAACCAGCCTTTATGCGTCCACTTTGACAGATAAATGGATGCTATCCAAGGGTTGTCGAGCCTACCTAGCCATAGTTACCGCACCCGAGGTTAAGGGGCAATCCTTAGAGGATATAGAGGTGGTTCGGGAGTATGCAGATGTGTTTCCAGATGATTTACCAGGGATTCCCCCTGAAAGGGAGGTAGACTTCTCTATTGAGTTAGCTCCTGGGACTAACCCTATATCTAAGGCACCCTATAGAATGGCCCCTACAGAGTTGCTTTAGTTGAAAACCCAGTTGCAAGAGTTGTTGGATAAAGGATTCATCCGACCCAGTACATCACCATGGGGAGCACCAGTTCTCTTTGTGAAAAAGAAGGATGGTCGCTTCAGATGTGTATTGATTATCGGATGATCAATCAGGCAACCATTAATAATAAGTATCCTCTACCTAGAATAGATGATCTGTTCGACCAACTCAAATCAGCTCAAGTCTTTTCCAAGATCGATTTGAGATCAGGTTACCATCAGGTGAGAGTAAGGACTGAGGATATACCTAAAATGGCTTTCAGAACCCACTATGGCTACTATGAGTTTGTGGTCATGCCGTTTGGATTATCCAATGCATCGAGTGTCATCATGAACCTCATGAACAGTGTGTTCCAGCCTTTCCTTGAATCTTTTGTGATAGTGTTCATAGATGACATCTTAGTGTATTCAAATGACCTAGCCCAACACCATGAACACCTGGGTAGAGTCCTTGATATCCTAAGAAAGCATAAGTTTTTCGAAAAGTTCTCGAAATGTGAGTTTTGGTTAGACCGAGTCATGTTTCTTGGACACATCATCTCAGGAGGAACAATCGTCGTAGATCCAGACAAAGTATCGACAGTTCGAGACTGGCCAGCACCAAAGAACCCCTCCGAGATTCGTAGCTTCTTGGGGTTGGCCGGATACTACTGTCGCTTCATCAAGGATTTCTCCAAGACTGCTTTACCACTAACCATGTTGACCCAGAAGGATGTGAAGTTTGTGTGGTCTGACATATGTGAAGCTCGCTTCCAAGAATTGAAGGAGAAGCTGACCACCGCTCCTGTATTGACTCTATCTTTTGGCAATGAGGGTTTCATGATATTCGCCGATTGACCGGCCTAAATCGCGCGTCCTAAAATTGGAGGCACATTTGAGGTAGTCGAGCCTTCACATTTATAACCCGAATCCTTCTAGGCCCCCGCAACTTTGTTTACGTGGTCGAGGTAGTCATACGGGGTCGAACACAGGGACAAGGTGGGACGTGTTGACGACTCTGAATCGACACTCTACACTCCGGTGGGTATAAAGAGATATTAAAGTTCCCCGAAGGGGAACAACAGGCTGTCACGATTAAATCAAAGAAAACTATCTCCAACTGGAGTTACAAGAAAGATTAAGATTTTGTCATTTAGCAGTTTTTAGGAATTTTCATGCAACAGAAAATAGAAAGATAAACTGCAGTTTAAGGCGTAATGCAAGGGATAAGACTTCAGTAAGACAAGCAGTAGCAGTAACACCCTACACCCCTCCTCTCAGAGCGGGTGCCTCTAACCAAGCTTCAACACCCCTCTCGAGGTTGCTGGGCTGAAGTTAGAGTGGAATGATACTAAAACAACTCTGTTCCGGGCACTCTCGTACTCCAGAACCGGACCAAACACTAGAGCCACAACCCAACTCTCGAAGTAGTTGCGACGGGAAAGACGATTCGGTAGCTAAGCGAAACGCGATCCAAAACATGCAAGCTAGAGTTCAGATATCCAACACAGTAGTTACCCAATCATAAGGCACCAAGCATTAAACAAATAGCAATTTAGCATTTCTATTTCCATAAGCAATAAGGGTCTTAATACAATGCATAAGCTAAGAATTTAAATAACAGAATTAAAGATAGATGTCGCCTTCTTGATGTAGAAGAACGACAGACTATTGTAGCTCTCCTGCCCGATACCGGTCAGGAGCCGAGCCCGATACGGCAGTGTCGGGCGGCACCCCCTCTCGGGCAGCACCGACTGACGACTGACTGTATCGCTCAAGGACCCTGGCCGATACGCTCATGTCGGGCGGCGCACCCTCTCGGGCGGCACGCATGACGGGTGGAGCGTATCGGGTTCGATATCGTGTCGGGAAAAGAGCTACGAGTCTACTGTCGGGCACTCGTGTCGCTCATCTTCGCTGGCTGATATCGGCCCGCAGTGTCGCCCGGGGCAACACTAAGTGAACCATCCCTTCCCTCTCGGGATGAGGGAAAGCGCACCTAGTGTCGCCCGGCACAAGCACTGGGGCGCGATACTCTTGCTCTCACAGCTTCCTTCGAAGGTGGCTCCCGAACTTCGAACTGTCTTGTCCGAATTCTCTTCCGACTCTCCCGACTTGTCCGACCTATCCGACCTATCTGACCTATCCGACCCCTCCTTTCGGCTTCATGTAGCTGCTATTTATAGGCGGCGGTTGAAGGAGTTATGGTGCTGGAAACGCCACGTATCTCCCTTATACGCCGGTCGCTGGATGTGGATGGCCGATACAGGTATGTCTCGGCGTGAGGCGCTGGCTATCGGTCACGTGGCTGGCGGCACGCCTGTCGGTGGGTGGCTGTGTCGCCCGATGAGTTTGGTCGTCGATGCGGCTTTGGCTCCCTGTCGGGTAGACGGTATGTCGGCCGACACATCCTCCTTGCGCAGCGCCCTTCTCCACTGATCATTCTCATGTCGCCCAGCCTCTGTCGGGCTGGGTTGTATCGGGCGTCAGGAAGGTCGAGACGGGCTTAGACTTAGTGTGGGTCGGAATCAGCCTTATTGCACAAAAACGAGGAAAACTCTGTAGAAGATAGGAAAAATTGGAATAAGAGCGTTGCTTGGCCAATTATTGCGAAAATGCTAATAAAATAGAGGAAAATAGCAGAAAAGGGTAGTTTTGATAACAGAATAAAGGGCAAAAACATCACGAAATATGGTGTTATCAGCTCCCCCAAACTTAGCTTTTTGATTGTCCTCAATCAATATTTAAACTAAACTTTGTGTTGCTTCTTCTTGCACAGCAAAACTTTAAGGCTAAAGGGTAGCACAAGATTTGCGATGTCTTGGAGGTAATGCTGTCTTAATGCGAACAAAAGACCTTGCCCTACTTGCCTTATTATTTAAGTAAAATTTTTCTTCTCCACAGCTTCAGCGAGACTTTGGTGTATGATTCTGAAGTTAGCTTCCACACCAAACAGCTTTATTTTAGGGGCAGAAAGTTGTGTATAGGGTAGGCTAAGGCTTTTTGGGTTTTTCTTCTTGTTTCCCATCAGTCCATCCAGGTAAGGGTCTGTTAACGGGCAAGTGGTCCCTGCAGTCCAAGCCAGTTGGCTTTAGAGCAGTGATTTCACATCCTACGTACCACTGCCCCGGATCTACCATGCCTAAAGATGGGTACTTTTGGAAAACAAGTGTGTATATATATTTTTTTTCTTTTCTTTTGTTGGGCACAACTCTCATGCTTTTATTCACGCTCATAAGGCTTCTTTCTCTTTTTGGGATTTTTGCTGGGTAAGGGAAGACAAAAGAGATATTTGCTGTTTGGGCAGCTTTTTCCTTCTCCATACTCGTCTCTTAGCTGTTTGCGAGATTATTATTTTTCGAAAATTTTTGGATGGCAAGGCACAATATTTTGTTTGTTTGAGACAGCATTATCAGAAAGATATGACAGAACTTGTAACTTGTTAAATATACAGAAAGTAAACTTTGCAAGAAGTCACAACAGGTTTTTATTATTATTATAGCAACTTTATACATATATAAGTATAGGGAATCAGAAGCAAAAATTTTCAAAAAAAATTTCAAAGTTTTCAAGACTTTTAGCAAGAAGGAAAAAGGTTGTGTAAGAAGTTATATGTACACTAAAAAGGTTATATGTACACTAATTGAATTGGATAGGACGAGGGGGATCAAAGGAGAAAAGTTTAGCTTTTTGATTGTCCTCAATCAATATTTAAACTAAACTTTGTGTTGCTTCTTCTTGCACAACAAAACTTTAAGGCTAAAGGGTAGCACAAGATTTGCGATGTCTTGGAGGTAATGTTGTCTTAATGCAAACAAAAGACCTTGCCCTACTTGCCTTATTATTTAAGTAAAATTTTTCTTCTCCACAGCTTCAGCGAGACTTTGGTGTATGATTCCGAAGTTAGCTTCCACACCAAACAGCTTTATTTTAGGGGCAGAAAGTTGTGTATAGGGTAGGCTAAGGCTTTTTGGGTTTTTCTTCTTGTTTCCCATCAGTGCATCCAGGTAAGGGTCCGTTAACGGGCAATTGGTCCCTGCAGTCCAAGCCAGTTGGCTTTAGAGCAGTGATTTCACATCCTACGTACCACTGCCCCGGATCTACCATGCCTAAAGATGGGTACTTTTGGAAAACAAGTGTGTATATATATTTTTTTTTCTTTTCTTCTGTTGGGCACAACTCTCATGCTTTTATTCACGCTCATAAGGCTTCTTTCTCTTTTTGGGATTTTTGCTGGGTAAGGGAAGACAAAAGAGATATTTGCTGTTTGGGTAGCTTTTTCCTTCTCCATACTCGTCTCTTAGCTGTTTGCGAGATTATTATTTTTCGAAAATTTTTGGATGGCAAGGCACAATCTTTTGTTTGTTTGAGACAGCATTATCAGAAAGATATGACAGAACTTGTAACTCGTTAAATATACAGAAAGTAAACTTTGCAAGAAGTCACAACAGGTTTTTATTATTATTATAGCAACTTTATACATATATAAGTATAGGGAATCATAAGCAAAAATTTTCAAAAAAAAAATTCAAAGTTTTCAAGACTTTTAGCAAGAAGGAAAAAGGTTGTGTAAGAAGTTATATGTACACTAAAAAGGTTATATGTACACTAATTGAATTGGATAGGACGAGGGGGATCAAAGGAGAAAAGTTTTGTACCTCCCTCACTGGTACATGGTACCCTCCCCCCAAACTTACTCCACACTCTGTCCCAGAGTTGTGAAGTAGATGAGGTAAGGAAATGTTAATCAGTGAGGGTTAGATGATCAGCGCGCCTGGGCTAGATAAGAGCTCCCACACATATTCTCCTCTTTTGATGTGATAGTCGATGTGGAGGAGCTGATCAGGCATTGCCTCGTTTGCCATCCATTCCAGGACGAAGATGCTGCAGTCGTTGGATAGTTGAATTTGCTGCGGGCTGCGGTGGCAGAACTGGAGTTCATGCCAGCTTCTTGCTTGCATTCCCAGGAATGGTTGTATCAGCTCTGCTATATCGATATAGTATTTTCATACTAATCGTTCGAGAGATGTCAGCGATGTCGATGTACAAGGCACTGGATGGTCTTTGTTGCTGTTCGAGCTGTTGTAGAAAATCCCTGCTCGTTGTTGGGTGTACACTGCTAAGAGCGTCCAGTGGTTGTTGTGCAGGATGGGAAGGAGAATGGTATCTGGGACTCTGCATTCCAACTCTGCTAGGAAAGCTTCCTTCGCCCCTTGCTCATCGGCTAGGCAAATGTCGTTGAACAGCATTGGATCTGCTATGCATGCGTGTTCAAACTTGTTTCGTAGTATCTGGATGTAGGCGACCGCCACAGATAATGCCAGACATCCTCCCTCTTTTACCATGTCCCTTAAGTCGTCAATTGGGACTATGGCATCGCCTGCCGAGTAGGCTACGTCTGCAGGGTTGGAGTCAGCCAACTTCATGTGGATTTCATTGACCTGTTCCTGCGTGAGGGTAGCGCATGAGAAACGGTCGAAGTTGTGGATCGACTCCTCCTGGTTCTGGGGTGAGGCTTGTTCGTCGTGTCCGAAAACTTATCGCAAGATGTTTATCTGTTTGCCTGCCCCACAGACGTGCATCTCTGCTTCTGCTTCTTTTTCAGGAGGGCTGCTGTGTTGAGATGACTCCTCTTCTTGTTCACTATCCAGTAGCTCTTCTGGTATCCCCGCGTCTCAGAAGTAGCGCTTGTCCTTTATCAGCAGCAATGCATATTTGCTTCTGAGACTGTAGAAGTTATTATTCTGGAGTTGCTTGAAGTATCCGAAGATATGTATCATCTCCATGGCTCTGAGGACTATGAATGTGCTATTTCCACTTCCCTCCTCTTCTTGGACTGGGAAGTCCCTTAGTGAGTAGAAATTCCAGACGCCGTTGTGGCGCTGGACTCCATACTTGATGACCCGGTGGAGACGTAGCGGTAGCAGTCTTAGCCTTACGTCCTTTGGGTGTAGGAACGTACTTCCTGTGTGCGGGACCTCTTTGCTGCAGCAGCAGTGCAGTTGGACATCATGATTTCGGAGGTCGGCAATGCACAGGAACCAGTTGTTTCTGTGTTTGTAAGGGGCCAGCACCAGTTTCGGATTGTGCACTTCAATGTAATCCAACATACTTTCTACCTGCGTAGAATTGTACAACCCCATCATTAGTCTTCTTGCTAGGGTCGGGGTGGCAGCGTAAACTGTATGTTGGCCTTTCTTCTTGTCGGCGCTTTCTATAATGGCCCCTTGTAGTACTCTGAACAACCTCTTCCCTACGACGGCCTTGGCGCGGAAGATGTTTCTCAGAGTTCCCCGCTGCACCGAAAAATAACTGTCGCTCCAGAGTATCTCTTCCTCGTCGTCTTGCGATCTCAGGACCATGTTTAGTAGTTTCTGGTCTCTGATCGTTAGATACCCTATGACCCTTCTGTCAAAGTCAGTCATTTCGAAGGAAGGTATCTCTGTCGGTGTGGATAAATCGGTGAGGTCAGCCTTTGAACTCCTTCCTCTGGGGAGGTGTCTTTCGTTTGCAGTGCAGATGTCCCCCCCCTTCTCCCTCAGATTCATCAGAAGAGCCCTCCCCGACGCTGATATCTTCGTCGTTATCCTCAGCTTCGTCAAAGGGGACTGAGGGAGCGGCCTCATTCAGGTCAAAAGGGCTTCCTTGTCTGGCTGGAGCTTCATAGCCTTGCCCTTGTGATGAATTTCCTCCGGTTGCTGATGAAGATCTGCCAGAGGAGGAGGTGGATGATGACGATCCTGACGATGCTCTTGACGACGAGGATTGAGATCCCGGACTAGGAGGCGACGGCGATCTTCTCGGCTGCCTTGGGCGTGGATGGTCGTCCTCCCTGTTCAGCCTCCCCTCGATCTCGCTAAGGCACTGCAGAACTTGTTGTAGCGTGGCATTCACTTGCCTCTAGCCGGCCAGGTAGGCTGGCCAAAGCCAGCAGCTCTCGTTCCTGGCTATCCAGCCTTTGTTCGAAAAATGACAACTTGCGGGTTAGGGAAAGAAATGTAGTAGAATGGTTTTCTGTTACCTCCCGCAAGAAATCGAGTTCTTGTCCCAGCATCATTCCGAGCGAAGGAAGGTTTTCCGCTTGTCTCCCCTTCGACCTCGAAATGCTCCTCCCGCGCGATGGTCTGCCTGACGAGGCAGAACCTACTTCTATCGTCAGCGCAGCTGATGCTTCTGGGTGAGGTGTCAATGCTGCCCCGCCCTCTTGTTGTATTGGAGGAGACCGTGTTGTGGGGGACGGATGCTGCCCCATATCGACGTTGTCGACGATCTCCTCAACAACTGCTACAGGTGACTTTGGTGGTGGTGTCGGCGTCACCTGTGCTCCTTCGAGCTCCATTTGTAGGATGTCGGCGAATAGCTCATCGCTGACTTCCGGTTGTACTTCATCAATTGCCCCTAAGGGCGCAGCAGAAACTACGGGGACTGCAGCCGTCTCTCTCACTGCAGTTCCAGTTCTTGTCTCAGCGACCTCCACATTCGCCGGTTCTTCTCTTGCCACCACTGGCCTTGTTGTTGTGGTTGTCGTTGGTGGCTCTGAGGCAGTGAGCCACTCGGCAGGAGCTGTTGAAGATACGTCCTGCCGAGTACTCAGCGGGATGGGCCCTCTGGTGATTCCCCATTCTTGGCTTCTTGGGGGTGGAGCGCAGCTTGCGCCTGCTGCCACAGCCTCGATCTCGGCTGTGGTGAAGACTAGCTTTTCTGCGTCGTAGGCGGCGCAACGAGGAAGCGGGAGAAGGATCTTCGTCCTTGCGAACTTGTAGAAGTAACTCCGCCCCTCCTTCTTTATTATACCCGACCTCATGAGGTACTTGAGGTCGATCAACTCATCCCCTCTTGTTCTTGAGAGGCTGCGCAGCTCGCGCGGGTATCCCAACCCCACCGCTATTAGGTTCACGATGCCACCCATGCAATATTCCTTGGTGGCATCCTTTATTGGGTGCAGCCTGTTCAGCAAGAAGCGCCCCAGGTTGATAGTCATGCCCTCCATCATGTGCCAAATGACGTGGAGTTCCTCGGAGTAAATGTTGTTGGACTCGTTCTTGCTGAAGAGGAGGCACGCCACCAGCTTGTGCATTATCCTCCAGAAGCATGAGTGCACTGCCGCCACCTTGCTCCCGGGTTTGAAAGATGACTCCCCGGTCAGCTTTTCCCAGATATCTACGGGGTTGAACCCGTCTCCTTCGGTGATCCTTGCACCGTTATCTAGTCTCCCTCTCTCCTCTTTGCTAGAGGAGAAAATCTGGTTGAGCAGCTTCTCTGAAATGACGTGCTCTGCATTGTAAAGCCGCCCCTGGAGTCTGTCTGCTCCGCCATACTTTCTGGCTTCAGCATGTGTATTCTTTACTCGGTGAAGGGACGCCATGAACTCCTTCGTGAGCTCGGTGTAGGAGGCGGATAGGCTGAGGCAGATTTGCCTCATACCTGCTGCGGCAAGCACGTTCTCCATTCTCTCAAAGATGCCCAACTGCATGAAGGATGACTGGTGGCAAAACCTGCTTGGCCTGTAGAGCTTGGCCCCTAGCTCAGCATATCTGCATCCATGCTCCTCATCCCCTTGCACGAACCTTCCTGGTGTGTGATCCAGTGGTTCTTCTGTTGGGGCGGGTGCTGTAGCTGGAGCGGCCACTTCTTCAGTTCTCACCCTCTTTTCAGTCATTGAGGGCCCAGCGACCTCGGGATTCGGGCGTTTCTGCCCGATCGTTGCCATCTCTACCTCTGGCTCGGTGATGATTCTCCTGCCTTGCTCATCAACGCGTATGGCAGTTAGCTTTGTGCGTGCCATCCCTATTATCAATTCAAATGTACTTTTGTTATCAGTGGGTAAATTAATAAAGGGAGAGACACCCGACACAACTGTATCGAGCTTCAAGACAAAATCAGGAGAAGCTTGCCCGATACAACTGTGTCGGGCGATACGGTTAAAAGAAACTGAGCGCCCGGCAGGGTCTTGAAAGAGTGTTGCCCGATACAAGAATAAACGGGCGATACGGTCGCTGCCCGACACAGCTGTATCGGGCAGGCGCGAGAGAAGTGTGTCGCGCGATAACAGTATCGCGCGATAAGAAAATCAACGTAAAATCCTCGCCCGATACATCGTACACGATAAAGGTCCGTATCGGGTATGCTCGGCTGTCGCGCGATACCTTTGTTTTCCTTAAGGTGTTGCGCGTCACGGGATCGGGAGAGGTCTCTGCGTGACACGGGAGCGGAGAGCAAGAAAAGTACTGCGCGATATGGTAGCTGAAAAAGGTAAAGTCCGGGAGCGCAACACGGTAAAGTTTTTGCCTTATATATAGCGGCCGGACGTCGCGGTAAAACCATTCCCTCCTGAGACGGGCGCAATCTGTATGTCGGTTGGTGTGTCGCTCGATCCAGTCTGGGAAAAAGGGTTACTAGACCAGACTTCGCCCGACCGACACAAGATTTTTCGAGACAAAACTCCGAGGTAAAACCCACTTAAAGAAAGAGGCGACAGGCGGGTAAAACATCATTGGCCTAAGGCTAAACCCGGCCTCAGATGGTATTACCCATCCTGGAAAATAAAACTAAAGTGGTGGCCCTTAAAACAAAAGAGTCAGCACACGTGCGCATGCACTGACTCAGGCCTTATTACATTCCATAATGTTTGTAATTTCTGTTTTGCCGAAAAGTAAATAACGTCCTATACTAGGGAAATAAAAGCACGGGCTGCCTCCCGAGGAACGCTGTGTTTTCCATCTTCAGCTAGACGTCTTTGGCTTCTTTGTCATACTTTATCACTTTGCTGGTTCAGTGTTGGACGGGATCTTCCCCGAAGGATTCTTCACAATCTCGGCGAGCTGTGCGAGCTGCTGATCGATTTGTTGCTGATGTATTTGCATATCTGCCAATTGGACTTGCAGTGAGTTCAAGACTCCCGAATTTGACAACGCGCTCTGTGCTAACTGGTTATTGATGCTATCTTGCTTCTTGACAAAGTCAAACAGTTGTTCGATCACCTCAGATTGGCTTCCCCCCTTCTCCTATTCACGGGATGGGCCTTGGTATTTTCCTGCTACTTGGAAATTGTCTTTTACTGGTTGGAACTGGCTATTCTTGTTATACTGCCCGGATCCCCCTCTCTTCTCAAAAGGTTGCACTGGCCTGGCCGAGGTGTGCAGCTGATGCGAGTTTTCGGTTGCGTCCTTGTTGCCATAATTAAAACCAGGGTGGTATGGTCTCTTGAAGTTCATGTAGGATACATTCTCGGTCCTTTCTTCTTCCGAGTCGGAGTCGCTGTCGGTGCCGGGTTTGGTGTAGACGCAGTTGTCTACCCCATGTCCTCCTTCACCGCAGGTAACACATTTCATGACTTTCTCAACTTGCTTCTTCCCCTTTCCGCCATGATCCTTCAGTTGTTTCACATCTGTTGCTATCCTTTGAATCTGAGAAGTAATGTTTTCCAGCGCCTTGGACCCAAGAGAGGTTCCTTCCCCTGCCTTCTTCGCCTGCCCTCTATCGGATCTATCATAGTCAACATTGGCCTTCAACTCAGCCATGTTCCTAATGATCTTTTCGGACTTGCTTGGCTTTTTCCCTAAGAAGTCACTTCCTGCTGCCGCATTCAGCGATACCCTTTCATCGGGAGTTAGCCCATTGTAGAAGGTGGAGACCAGGAAGCCCTTCTTGAAATTGTGGTGAGGGAAGTCCCTCTGATATTCCAGATATCGTTCCCAGGCGTCGTGGAGGTTTTCATTTGGCTTTTGCGTGAAAGACGTGATTTTTAACTTGTTCCTCATCATCTTCTCAGTGGGGTAAAACTTGTTTACAAATGCGTCAGCCAGTTCTCCCCATCCATTCAGCGCTTGGTGGGGTAGCCCAAGGTACCATGATAGAGCCTTATCCTCCAAAGAGAAGATGAAACCCTTGCAGTAAATGACCTCTTGGGGAACCCCTCGCATCTTTATGGTGTCGCAGATATTTTTGAAAGCATCAAGGTGATGGTAAGGGTTGTCACTCTTAGAACTCCCCCTGAAGCTTTTATTTTGAATCATGGAGATCACCGATGGCTTGAGCTCAAAGTTTGTCGCATTGAACCTTGGGATGATAACGGGGCACCTCGATCTATTGGCCTTTGTAGAAGCCAATTCTCTCAGAGTTTTCTCTTCTTCCTCCGAGTCGTCACTGTTGCTGGCGTCTCGGCGTTGCTCCCGGTTATCATGATTCCTCCTGTGTCTCCAACGACGTCTATGATGATGATGCTCTTCCTCATGCCCTGGTGATTCTGGATCTTCTTGCCGCTCATTATCACTAATCCGGTTGTTGTCTTCCGGTGGAGGCGAAACTGGCCTCCTTCCTTGGCTTTCGTTTCCAGAAGGTGGCTCTACGCGAGGAGGCATGGTTGACAGTCTCGGTGTTCAGTAGATCAGAGTACCTGAAAACCGCATAAAAATCATGTTTAGAAAATTATAATTGGGGTAAAGAATAATGCTTAAAAGTAAAAGAAAAAAGAAAAAGAAAAAGAGGTGTTGTCAAGCCTATTTCTAAGCTTAAGGCACGGGAGTGTAGTTAGTAGCTTCGGATTCATCAACAGTGCCATTTGACTTGTCCCCGGCAACGGCGCCAGAAAGTTGACCGGCCTAAATCGTGCGTCCTAAAATTGGAGGCGCATTTGAGGTAGTCGAGCCTTCACATTTATAACCCGAATCCTTTTAGGCCCCCGCAACTTTGTTTACGGGGTTGAGGTAGTCATACGGGGTCGAACACAGGGACAAGGTGGGACGTGTTGACGACTCTGAATCGACACTCTACACTCTGGTGGGTATAAAGAGATATTAAAGTTCCCCGAAGGGGAACAACAGGCTGTCACGATTAAATCAAAGAAAACTATCTCCAACTGGAGTTACAAGAAAGATTAAGATTTTGTCATTTAGTAGTTTTTAGGAATTTTCATGCAACAGAAAATAGAAAGATAAACTACAGTTTAAGGCGTAATGCAAGGGATAAGACTTCAGTAAGACAAGCGGTAGCAGTAACACCTTGCACCCCTCCTCTCAGAGCGGGTGCCTCTAACCAAGCTTCAACACCCCTCTCGAGGTTGCTCGGCTCAAGTTAGAGTGGAATGATACTAAAACAACTCCATTCCGGGCACTCTCGTACTCCAGAACCGGACCAAACACTAGAGCCACAACCCAACTCTCGAAGTAGTTGCGACGGGAAAGACGATTCGGTAGCTAAGCGAAACGCGATCCAAAACATGCAAGCTAGAGTTCAGATATCCAACACAGCAGTTACCCAATCATAAGGCACCAAGCATTAAACAAATAGCAATTTAGCATTTCTATTTCCATAAGCAATAAGGGTCTTAATACAATGCATAAGCTAAGAATTTAAATAACAAAATTAAAGATAGATGTCGCCTTCTTGATGTAGAAGAACGACAGACTACTGTAGCTCTCCTGCCCGATACCGGGCAGGAGCTGAGCCCGATACGGCAGTGTCGGGCGGCACCCCCTCTCGGGCAGTGCCGACTGACGACTGACTGTATCGCTCAAGGACCCTGGCCGATACGCTCATGTCGGGCGGCACGCATGACGGGCGGAGCGTATCGGGTTCGATATCGTGTCGGGCAAAGAGCTACGAGTCTACTGTCAGGCACTCGTGTCGCTCATCTTCACTGGCCGATATCGGCCCGCAGTGTCGCCTGGGGCAACACTAAGTGAACCATCCCTTCCCTCTCGGGATGAGGGAAAGCTCACCTAGTGTCGCCCGGCACAAGCACTGGGGTGCGATACTCTTGCTCTCACAGCTTCCTTCGAAGGTGGCTCGTGAACTTTGAACTGTCTTGTCCGAATTCTCTTCCGACTCTCCCGACTTGTCCGACCTATCCGACCTATCCGAC
The DNA here is from genome assembly GCA_963693085.1 of Alisma plantago-aquatica. Lineage (NCBI taxonomy): Eukaryota > Viridiplantae > Streptophyta > Magnoliopsida > Alismatales > Alismataceae > Alisma > Alisma plantago-aquatica. The sequence goes on along the minus strand of OY856410.1, from coordinate 204,257,210 downwards.
CCCTCCTTTCGGCTTCCTGTAGCTGCTATTTATAGGCGGCGGTTGAAGGAGTTATGGTGCTGGAAACGCCACGTAGCTCCCTTATATGTCGGTCGATGGATGTGGACGGCCGATACGGGTATGTCTCGGGGCGAGGTGCTGGCTATCGGTCACGTGGCTGGCAGCACGCCTGTCGGTGGGTGGCTGTGTCGCCCGACGAGTTTGGTCGTCGATGCGGCTTTGGCTCCCTGTCGGGTAGACGGTATGTCGGCCGACACGTCCTCCTTGCGCAGCGCCCTTCTCCGCCGATCATTCTCGTGTCGCCCAGCCCCTGTCGGGTTGGGTTGTATCGGGTGTCAGGAAGGTCGAGACGGGCTTAGACTTCGTGTGGGCCGGAATCGGCCTTATTGCACAAAAACGAGGAAAACTCTGTAGAAGATAGGAAAAATTGGAATAAGAGCGTTGCTTGGCCAATTATTGCGAAAATGCTAATAAAATAGAGGAAAATAGCAGAAAAGGGTAGTTTTGATAACAGAATAAAAGGGGACTTCATTGTGTGTTGGAATAAGATCGGCATGTGGTGGCATATGCTTCTAGACAGCTTAAGCCAAATGAGGTGAATTACCCGACACGCGACTTGGAGTTAGCTTCTATCATCCATGCTTTGAAGATATGGTGGCATTACCTATATGGTGCTACCTTCGAGATCTTTACTGACCATAAGAGTTTGAAATACCTACTGACACAGAGAGACCTGAACCTACGATAATGATGATGGATGGAGTACATGAAGGATTACGACTTCACCATTGCCTACCATCATGGTAAGGTGAATGTCGTAGCTGATGATTTGAGTCAGAAATAGCTTAAGTGTGCAGCTATTTTGTCCAGTCAGTGGAAGGGTTTGGAGGAGTTGGTGGAATGGACTCCACAACCATTAGAGGACCGAGTTCGGTTGGCTAATATTCAGATTCAATCTGAGTTGTTGAGTGAGATCATAGCTGCTCAGTTGACCAGTGAAGAGCTAGACAAGATGAAAGGTTTAATGATGAAGCCACAGACTCATCTATCCGTGGGAGTAGATGTAGGGATCATGTTTGAGAATCACATATGGGTTCCAGTGAATTCATCAATAAAGGAACGTATCTTGCAAGAGGCTCATGGATCCAAATACACAGTGCACCCAGGAACTACTAAGATGTTCAAGGACCTGGAGTGGTTTCTCTGGTGGCCAGGGATGAAGAAAGACATTGCGTCATGGGTGGCCAGTTGTCTTACGTGCCAGATGGTGAAGGCTAAACACCAACGACCCGGCAGACTTTTACAGTCGATAGAAATTCCAGAGTGGAAATGGGAGCAGATCACCATGGATTTTGTGGTGGGTCTACCCCGGACCAAGAGGGGTCATGATGCGATATGGGTCGTGGTAGATCATCTTACCAAGTCAGCACACTTCCTTACCTTGAAGACCACTGCTAAGGTGACAGACCTAGCTGAGTTGTACATCAGAGAGATAGTGTGTTTGCATGGCGTACCAGGATCGATCATCTCGGATAGAGACCCAAAGTTTACTTCCAAGTTGTGGAAGCAAGTTCAAGAGGAACTTGGTACTAGGTTAAAGTTTAGTATCGATTATCACCCCCAAATGGATGGTCAGTCAGAAAGGACAATCCATGCCTTAGAAGATCTATTGAGAGCTTGTGTGCTCGATTGGGGTGGCTCATGGGAGCAATACTTACCATTGGCAGAGTTTGCCTACAACAATAGCTACCAAGCCAGTATCGGGATGCCTCCATATGAAGCTTTGTACAGAAGATTGTATTGGTCCCCACTTCACTAGGATGATGCGGGTGAGAGGACCCTGTTGAGGTCAGATGAGCTCCAAGTGTATGCTGATAAAGTAGCTTTGATCAAGAAAAGGCTGAAGAGAGCCCAGGATCAACAGAATTCGTATGCTGATGCAAAGCGGACTGATGTGCATTTCAATGTGGGAGAGCATGTGTTTTTGAAAATCTGACCGCTCCGAGCTATAGCTAAGAATCGAGGAAAGACGAGTCCTCGATATGTGGGTCCGTTTGAGGTGTTAGAACGGATTGGTGAAGTTGCATACCTTTTTTGGCGTTACCCCCTTAGTATAGCATGATGCATGATGTATTTCATGTGTCCAACCTAAAGCGATATGTGTAAGATCCAAGCCATGTGCTGAGCATTGAACCTATTGAGCTTCAAGGGAAGCTGACTTATCCTGAGTCACCTTTGCGGATTCTAGATACCAAGGTGAAAGAGCTCAGATGCAAGAAAATAGAGATGGTAAAGGTTCTTTGGAAGCACCATGGAGAGGATGAGGCCACATGGGAGTTGAAGGAGGACATGGAGAAAGCATACCCTGATTTGTTTGTTTGATTGCTTGAATTTTGGGGGCAAAATTCCTATAAGGAGGGGAGGATGTTATAAACTCAATTTCTTGAATATGTAAAGAAAGATGTAATTCTCTTTTGATGAATAAATGAAATATTTTTCTTTGATTTGCAAGGGATTTCGTATGAAATGGCCTTGATTGATTGATGGTGGCCTTTGTTGGCCATTGAGCCCAATTGAAAAGAAAAGAGAATTAAAAAGGAAAAGAAATTGATTAATAAAAGGGAAATATGAGTAATTGACAATTAAAAGAAGATAAAGAGAAATAGATATTCCCCAATATGGGAATCCATGCCTTTGGGATTTCTTGAGGTCCAAGGGACCCAAAATAACAAGATAATGGCAAAGGGAAAGGAAATAACAATTAATTTTGAATAAATTAATGAATAACTTGGGAGAGAAGGAAGCCTTCTCATCTATTGCTTTTTGTTTCCCAAATTTCGTACAAAGCTAGGTAATAATAAGAGGAACGTTCCCTTAAAATTTGAGACAAATAGGAGTTATGGTTTGGGATATATTAATTTTCCAAGTTATCTTCAATTTGGGAATTATTCTGAATTAAAGAAATAGATTTTTCCCTTGGGTTTGAGCGCGAGCCATAAGGTTCGTTAGATCTTGATCCAATGTTGGACGATCTTCACCTAAGTCCCACTGGGAATGTGATTCTACGGCTAATAGAGGGACTTTCCCTCTTGGATTCCTCGCAATCCACTGAATGTGCTTGGTTAATAATGTCTTCGTTGAACTCAGGAGAGAAAATCGCAGGGAAACATCCCTGGTTCGGCTAGGATTGGTCATGGTTTTGGGAAATGCCCAAATCCCACAATGCCTGCCTCGACCCTATATATAGGGGAGGATGCGTGAGGGCACCAGCACCTCTTTTCTCTAGCGCAACCTCTGTGGAAGGAAGCAAGGATCGTTTTCATGCGATCAATTGCTCGTTTCGCCTTGACCTGCACCCCTGTAACCGCGGCCAACCTCGTCAGAGTGCGGCGAGCAGGAGAGCATCGTGACGCATCTTCAGCAGGAAATTGCACCTATGGTCGACTTCGGCGGCGGGAGGAGAAGCTTCCTGGCCTATCGCGTGGCTCGCAGGTGACCTAGAGCCCGGAGTCAACTCTTCAGTTGACCATCGGGTCGGCAGTGCTCGTGCAAGGAGGAAGACAAAGACCCCCTGGTCTTTTACACTCTTGCCCCTTTGTGCCTTCGTTACTGGTAAGGACAATTTGGTCCTTTTCTTCCTTTTAATCATATAGGACGTGCGCGATCCTGGTCACTGGATCCTGAGTGGACCAGTGGACCACGGATCTGACGCTTCTTGTTTTTCTAAAAATAGCAAGTAAACTAATAGAAAGGGTTTTTCCTATAAAAATCATATCGTGAGCTAGGAAACTCGGATGAGGAAAGTTAATACATGAAAAATGATCAAAAAATACGAAGAATGTATTAAAAATGGTCTGGGCACCTAAACCTGGATATTTTTGCAAAAGTACATATTTTGATGGAAAATGTGTTAATTTGTAATTAGAAAACCTACTTGTTGATAAAGGATATATTTAATCTTACAAATAGATTAATTCGAGCATGGTTTACTTGATTAATGTTGAAGATGATTTTTAACCTGTTTTGATGATATAATTGCAAAGTTTAGGGTTTTAAACCTAATATAATGGTTTAGATGCTTAGAAACCCTAAATTAGAGAAAAAGAAAAGAAAAGTACTTATAATCTGAAATTAGGGTTTCCTATTACTAAAATATGAAATTAGAATCTTTTGTGAGAGAAAGATGAAATAATTAGGGTGTGTAAGTGATTTGGTAAAATTAAGGTTTAAAATAGAGTGGAACCCTAATTATGCTCAAAACCCTAGAAAGGACAAATAACCCTAGAAAACAAGTAGGATTAATAGATCATGATAACGTGATTAATGATAGAGAAATTGGATGCCTTTTTCAGGATCAACCTGTGTGCACTTGCTTGATTTCTTGTTTGGTTGAGTTATTTCAGCATTCAAGTCTGCTTAGCAGGTATGTGGTTAATTATGATTAATCGCATTAGTTTCTCGAGGGTTTTTCAGATGTTTCCTCGCATTGAATGCAATCTAAATAGTTTGGATGTTAATATTGCAATTATAAAGTCACTATGGCTATCACAGTTATATATACATGTGAATTCTCGCACCTACATGCCACCCTCATGGAAGATGCCATAAAGGTCAGGCCCAGGAGGGTAGACCCATGGGCACCATGAGAGGTGACCCCAGACACCAAGCTCGGGAATGAGAAGGTGGTCTATGATGCATGACTATGGAGCACCATGAGAGGTGACTCCCAAGCACCAAGCTCGGGATTGAGAAGGTGGCCTTAAGTCAATGGCAAAAGAGAAACCCTAGAGGGGTATGCCAGGGTTGGGGCAAAAGTGGTGGAGAATGACACATTGAAAATGTAAACTGTCTTGATAAATAATTTGATTGTGATTATTAAATTGTTAGACATATCTGCAGAGTTTTGGATGTCCCCACATACCAGCTTTGGTTGATCGATGTTTTGTATGTCGGCGTTTTAGGTACATCCCTGAAATGAACAAACAGTAAAGTGACACATTGTGAAATTAAGAAATAAAGTGCAAGGAGGATTAGATAGATTAATTCAAGCTCTGGATAGATAGATTTCCAAAGTTTTTCAAAGGTAAGTAAAGTTTTAATTCTATACCCAATTCCAATTTAGTCAGTAGAATTTCATAATTATTATTGATTATTTGTTGAACCTTTGATCCTGTTAATTGAATAACGGCTCTGACCTTCGGGTCTCCCTCGATTGGGAGTTACCGGGAGGCGGGGTCATTACAGTCGCCCAGCACCCTCTTGATTCTTTTTCCCTTCTTCCTCTTCTTTTCCTCACCACTTGCAAACCCTAACTCACAGCAGCGATGTCACTCCCTCTTCCTTCCTCCACCACCATCTCCCTCACACCTACATTCCTAAACCCTAACGAGTCACCACCCCGTCCGCTCTCTTCTGACAATGACACCACCAGCAACCCTGCTCATGCGCCACTCCGACCACCGCATCCATGCTTCTGTTGACAGTCACGCTACCTCAGCCTTTCACCTGCTGCATCTCCATCGACCTGCATGAAGTTGTGCCTTCCACGACGCCTGACCTCCATCCCTCCGTCAACGATCTCTGCCTCGACCACACCAACTCGCACAGTCTTGCAAGACCGTTTGGAGCCAGCGCACAGTCTCAGGATTGTTTGGCCAGCCACCCAAAGATTGTTTGGTCACTGAGAGACCAAAATCGTTGGACTTATCAACTCCAAGACCGGTTGGAGGATACTCTGCAAGACTGATAAGACCAGACCATTAGGGAGGCAAAGTGAAGACTGCATGAGATATCGATCTGCAAGACAACATATCAACTGAAGATCGTCTGAAGAAGACTAACTGGTCTTGCAAGACCGTTTGGACAAAGATTCCAAAATCTTTTGGATCGTTGGGGTAACAAGACTAGTTGTATATGCAGCAAACCGATAGAAGCCTATCAGTTTCCCAAGACCGTTAGAGGATAGAACACAAAGATCGTTTGGTCAGTACTAATTAGGACCATTTGGAGGGAAATAATACAAGACCGTTTGGTCATCTAAAAGGACTCCAAACTGTTAAAGCAAACTGTGAAAATTGCAAGAGGGTCCAAATCATGAAGACTCCATCCGAGCCTATAAATAGGACCAGTAGGGTCCTCATTTGAGGCATCGGGTTCGGGACGCCGACAGGCTGGCTGAACACAGGTCCGATCCAGATCATCACGCATATTCACCTACTGCTCCTATTGCGATCGAGGAGACTGAGAAGAGAAGGAAGGAGGAGTGAGAAAGATTGTCTGGTCTGTCTTGGCATCCCTCGTTCCTCGTCTAGATCTACTCCGACATGACATAGAAGACTGCATCATCTTTACTAAACTGTGACTACCTTCTGCATCATGCTCATGGTGGAATCCTCCCTCTCTCTTGTTCTTCTTATTTCCCACATCATGAGCGAGTAGTTCCTTTTCATTGGGGTGCGAGGACTAGCCCCGCTACCCATGCAAGCATGTCCTCTTGTTAAACATTCCATGGCAATATATATATCTTTTCATTTTGTTGTTAATCGTTAATGTTTGTGGATTGATTACCTACTTTCTTTCATCTTGTTCTTACCTATGTTGCAAGAACTTCTATATGTAGGGTAGAATGTCGATTAATGAGGTTGACTCCTAAACTAGAAATAGAATGGGATTCCTTGAGGTCGTAAGTGTATGACCCATGAGGGGATGAGCCATCTAGCCTACAGTGACACTTCTGTGGCCTAAACATCCCTCAGGGAAGGCCACAGCCTTAGTTGGATTTTGTATCTTCTCTATTAATCGTTGATGTTTGCTTGTAGATTAATCACCTGCTTATTTTTCGATTAGTGCGGTTGACTCCTTGATGAGAACTTCCGATAGGATTCCTTAAGGTTGTAAGTGCGTGATCCGTGAGGGGACGAGACATCTAGCCTACGGTAATGCTTCTGTGTGCCTAAACATCCCCCAGGGAGGGCCACAGGGTTAGTTGAATTTTGCATCTTCAAAACCATAAGTGTATGATCCAGATGGAGACAAGACATCTGATGCCTAAGGGGATGCTTACGCGGACCTAAACATCCCTCAGGGAGGGTCCACAGTAGTTCTATTTGGATAGTTATATCTTGCCTGAATATTTGATGTTTGGATGTGTTTGCATGTGTAGTGGTGTGAAACTCGAGACCATCCCAGTGATTCCATATCATTTATCTAGATCAACTTTAATTATGTTCTTTACTTTCTTGCAATTAGTTTAATTTACCTCAAATCAACAAACTGTTCTAAATATTAGTCTTACTTGAATTAGATTTGACTAGCAACAATTCTTAAAAGTGTTGTCCCTTGGGATTCAATTCTCAACTATACTGCGATAAGACCCGTCCGCTTGCGGGTGGTATTATTGCACAAGGTTTTGGTAAAAGCTCAGGGATTTCAACCCTGAGTGAATTTGTTAGTGTGATAATAAACTACGGCAAATTCTGGCATCGTTGCTGGGGACAACGGAATCAGTTAGTCAAATCTAGTTCTTTTAAGGCTAATCTAGGTTTTTGTTTTTGTTTTGATACAATTGATCATTCACTTGAATTTGACTCTATTCCATGGATGTCACTTTTGAAACTTTTCCATTTTAGGTACATCCAAAAGACTAGTGTATGTACCGCTTGAATAGTCCCAGACTCTCTACTAGCTTTGATCCAGAGATAGACAGGACCTTTCATCGTCAAAACAGAGAGAATCAAGCAAGAATGGCTCAAGAGGAGGAAATATCCAGGAGGGTAGCTCAAGCCATTAATGCACAAAGAGAAAGGCTCGTGCAAGAAGCCAGAGCTGTGGTTCAAGAAGAAATCCTAGCAGCACAAGTAGCAATGCAAGCAGAAGAACTGCAAAAGGATCTTAGGGAGTTCTCAATCCCTAAAGATGTTGATGTATCACCCAGTTCAACCTCCTCCCATCAACGCTCTAAATTTTGAGATCCAGGCACATTGGATTACCTTGCTTCAAAACATCCCATTCTGTGGTAAACAAGGAGAAGATAGTCAAGAACATCTTCTGAGGTTTATTGATCTATGTGCCATGACAAAGCAAAATGGAGTGTCCGACAATGCCATTAGACTCTGTCTTTTCAAGTATTCACTTGTTGATAGAGCTATAAGTTGGTACAACTTCTTGCAATGTGATCCCATCACTACATAGGAACAACTACAAAATGTTTTTCTGGAAAAAGTTACCCTCCTTCTCTCACCTATGAAATTAGGGGTCAAATAACAATGTTCACTCAAGCCCCTAGAGAAACCCTTATGGAAGCATGGGAAAGATACAAGGAGCTTCTACGCAAGTGTCCACACCATGGTATTCCCAAGAATCAACTCATTGATATTTTCTATAGGGGTGTGGATGACGATATCAAGAGGTTTTTAGACTCCTCATCAGGAGGAAACTTCATGTGTCAAAGTTATGATAGCGCATGGAAGGTTGTCACCCTTGGAGCTGAAAATCAAGCAAATTGGGGTAGATCTGTAGGTAAGGGAGTAATGAAGGTAGCTATGGCTGAAGTTATTCTGGAATATAATTCTATCGCTGAAACCCTCAAACTCTTAGTTGCCAAGGAAGATCATATAGAGTCATCTCTTGCTGCTTATGAAAGAAGACACTCACCCCCTCAACAACAAGAACAGATCAAGTCAGCTTCACTATTCTGTGAAGCATGTAAAGGTACCGATCATTCCACTTTAGCATGCAATGTTCTATATGATGTGGTTCTAAGCAACGCTTATGGTCAAGGATATAATAGTCAAATGGAAAATCTTAATGCTATCAACACCATTCCTGGTCAAGGATACTACAATCTGAATTAAAATAGGAATCATCCAGGTTTTAAATATGGAAATCCTTCAGGAGCGGAAAACTCACAACAACTTGGTTCAAACAATCAACAATGTGGCCCACCAAGATTCCAGTATAATCAACAACAAAATTTTGGGAATCAAGGGAACTTTAGCGGTAACTTCCAGAATAGGAACTACAACAATTCTCAGAATAATTATCAGTACTAGAATCCCAACCAAATCCCCTACCAACAACAATAAGGGAAACAAGCTAGCCTCGTCTCTCCTGATGACAAGCTGATGGCAATTGAGAAGATGTTGCAGTCACAGCAGACAATGATAGCTAACCAGCAAGCCCATTAGAAGGCTATTGAATCCCAATTAGCTCAACTTGCAGCTAGCATGAAGCCACCTACTGGAGCCTTTGCTGGCCAACCAGAGAACAACCCTAAGCACCCCGAGCAACTGAAGGCTGTCACAACTAGGTCCGGAATAGATTATTCCAATCCTCCTATCGAGACATCTGTAGTTATTACTGACGAGGATGACTCTGTGGTAGTACAAGACTCCAAAACACTTGAGTCTCAACAAAAATGGGTAGTAGTTGTTGATAAGATAGACAAGGAAAGTTCTGAAGAACCCACTATTGCAAAAACAAAAACACCAGAGTCATATGTTCCTGTGTACAAGCCTCGTATACCTTTCCCAGCTCATTTGAGGCAGACCAAGCTTGATACTCATTTCAATAAGTTCAAGGTAGCCATGAAAAAGCTTCATGTCGACATACCTTTTCTAGATGTGTTGGCTGAGATACCAGCCTAGACAAAGTACTTAAAGTCACTCCTCACCAGGAAATATATAACTGAAGAATATGAGATAGTCAAGTTACCTACTACCACTTTAGACATCATCCAGAGTAAGATGCCAAAGAAATAGAAAGATCCTAGATCTTCTGGGATTTCTTGCCATATTGGTGATTCTTCATGCAAGAAAGGACTGGCAGATCTTGGTGCCAGTATCTCCATCATGCCACTTAGCCTTTGTAAAAGGCTAGGGTTTACTGAACTACTCCCGACTGGTATGACAATACAACTTTCAGATAACACTGTGACTCTACCCTTAGGAATCATTGAGGATGTCTTTGTTAAGGTTGGCAAAGATTCTTATGTCCCATGTGACTTTGTCATCATGGACATAAAGGAAGACACTAGATACCCCCTCATCTTTGGACATATGTTCCTCACCACTGCAAGAGCTCTAATTGATGTTGAAGCAGGAACCTTGCTGCTCAGATTAGGAAAAGAAACCCTCGAGTTTAAAGTTTTTGAAAGTATGAGAAGACCGAGTATGCAAGAAGAAGTGTACTTGATTGAATGCATAGAACATATTTTACTTCTCACACCAAACAAGAAGACCCCTTAGGAATGGCTCTAACTAATCCAAATGTAGCTAGTTCAGCTGACGAACAAGTGAAAAGTTGTGTTCTCAACCTTCATACTACTGGAGAAGATCCTAAAGCCAAATTTGAAGAACTTAAAGTTGTGGATGTTACTGAAGAAGCATGTGAGAAACCACAAGCTCCTGAAATGAAACCCTTACCCAAGGGATTGAAATATGTGTTTCTAGATGATCTAGAGGTCTTCCCAGTTATCATAAATTCAGATCTAATGGTTGAACAAGAAGATAAACTCTTGACGGAATTAAAGGAAAGAAGAAAAGCTATCGGCTACAAGATGAGTGATCTCATCGGGGTTCGTCAAGTGCTTTGTATGCACAGAATCCTCATGATGGAAGACCACAAGCCTACCATCGAACATCAAAGAAAACTTAATCCTAACATGAAGGAAGTAGTCCGCCGTGAAGTCATTAAACTGCTCACTACTAGAATCATTTATCCTATTTCTGACTCGCCATGGGTAAGTCTCGTGCATGTTGTCCCGAAAAAGGGTGGAACTATTGTAATATGGAATGAAGACAATGAACTCATCCCCATTCGAAAAGTCACTGGGTGGAGGATGTGTATTGATTATAGGAAGTTGAACAAAGTGACATGAAAGGATCATTTTCCGATGCCTTTTCTTGATCAAGTCTTAGAAATATTGGCTCACCAAGAATATTTCTGTTATCTCGATGGTTACTCTGGATTCTATCAAATTCCTATACATCCAGATGATCAAGAGAAAACTACTTTTACTTGCCCATTTGGAACATATGCATTCAGAAGGATGACGTTCGGCCTTTGCAATGCGCCTGCAACCTTTCAGCGTTGCATGGCAGCTATATTCGCTGGTCTAACTGAGACTAACATGGAAGTTTTTATGGATGCTTTTTCTGTATATGGAGATTCATACGACTCGTGCCTGAAGCATCTCTCCCTTATCCTCAAATGGTGTGAAGAAGCACATCTTGTGTTGAACTGGGAGAAGTGTCACTTTATGGTAAAGGAAGGCATCATCCTTGGTCATAGAGTCAGCAGTAGAGGTATCGAAGTGGACAGAGCGAAAATCGACGTGATATCCAAGCTTGCTATTCCGACAAATGTAAGGGAGGTTTGTGTATTCCTAGGTCATGTAGGCTTTTATAGACGATTCATAAAGGATTTCTCCAAGATAACCAAGCCAATGACGAATCTATTGCTAAAGGACGTGAATTTCCATTTTAACGAAGACTGTGTGAAGAGTTTCAACAATTTAAAACAAGCTCTTACAACAACACCCATCATTAGAGCTCTCGATTGGGATCACCCATTTGAAATTATGTGTGATGCCAGTGATTATGTTGTGGGTGTTGTTTTAGGCTAATGTATAGAAAAGAAACATTATGTGATCTACTATGCATCGAAGACCCTCGATGAAGCTCAGAGGAATTATGCAACTACCGAGAAATAACTTCTTGTAGTCGTGTATGCCTTTGACAAGTTAAAATTCCACCTCATTGGCTCAAAAGTCATTGTCTACACAGACCATGCCACTATCCATTAAGAAAGATGCTAAACCTAGGTTAATTAGATGGATTCTCCTATTGTAAGAATTTGATCTAGAGATAAGAGATAAAAAGGGTAGAGAGAATGTTGTAGCACACCACCTAAGTCGCATCCACACTCTGGAAACTGAGAATATCCCGATCAACGATTCTCTTCCGGATGACCAACTAATGAAAGTTTCAGAAGCTACTCGTTGGTACTCGAACTATGTGAACTACCTCATTGTCGGTGTTATCCATCCTGAATGCACCGGAAATGCACTGAGTAAATTCATGCATGATGTGAAACAGTATCACTGGGATGAGTCATACCTGTTCAAACTTTGTGTTGATGGTCTCTACAGACGTTGTATCATTGAAGAAGAAGCTCAACTTATTTTAGAACAAAATCACTCAGGCCCAGCTGAAGGCCATATGAGTTCTAAGAAAACTACTTTGAAAGTTTTGCAATGTGGTTTCTTTTGGTCAACCATATCCAAAGACTCCTATAATTTTGTTCTATCATGTGACAAATGTCAAAGAATAGGTAACATAACAAAGAGAGATGAGATGCCACTGAAACTATGGCAACAAGTAGAGATTTTTGATGTTTGGGGTGTGGACTACATGGGTCCATTCCCATCCTCACATGGATTTTCCTACATCCTAGTCACGGTTGACTACGTTTCAAAATGGGTCTAAGCTATACCGACCATCACTAGTGATTCCAAACTTGTCATCAAAATGTTCAAAGATATCATTTTCCCTCGATTCGGAGTCCCACACACTGTGATATCCAACAGAGGTTTTCATTTCCTAGAAAGAAGCTTTGAAGCATTGCTGAGAAAATATGGTGTAACACATAAGGTAGCCTCCCCCTACCATCCACAAACAAGTGGATAGGTAGAGGTCTCTAACCGCCAACTAAAGGCTATTTTGGAAAAGACAGTAGGCCGTAATCGAAAAGATTGGTCAGTGAAAATCAATGACGCATTGTGGGCCTACCGAACTACTTTTAAGACCCCCCTTGGAACTACACCATTTTGATTAATATATGGAAAGTCTTGCCACCTGCCTATTGAACTCGAACACAAAGCATGGTGTCAATAAAATGACAGAATTTTGATATGAAGAAAGTTGGCCAAGCCAGGATTCTGCAACTTCAAGAGCTGGAAGAACTCTGGATGACGGCTTATGAAAATTCACAAATCTATAAAGAACGTACGAAACTTTAGCACGATGGTCATTTGAAAAGAAAGGACATACAAGTAGGAGACAAAGTTCTATTGTTCAACTCAAGACTGAAGTTATTCCCATGGAAACTTCGTTCTCACTGGTCTGGACCCTACATTGTCAAGAGCATCTCCCCACATGGTCCTTTCTCTTTATGGAATGAAAAGTCAGGAAAATTTGTGGCAAATGGTCAATGTTTGAAGAGATATTTCACCTCAATTGACATAGGCATTGAAGAAATGCTGGAACATACCAATCCAACGGATCCACCGTAAAGTTGAAGGAATCAAGTCGAGCCATCGACATAAAACAAAGGCGCTTGTCGGGAGGCAACCCGATCAATAAATTCATTTTTACTTTTAATTAGAATTTTCCTTAATTTTGTTTTTAAATAAGTTTGCACTAAATAAAAATCACATCGCGAGATGCCATCTTGAGTTCTGATTGATCTTAATTTTGAGATTTTCAGATGAAGGACGCACACTGCTTGGAACGCAACCACATCTAGTGGTCCAAGCGACATGAATTTTCCCCTCCATCTTAGATTTAGGGTTTTCTCGGGACGAGCAAATTTCTAAGTTAGGGGTGGAGGGTGTGTGGTATGTACTTTACTTTCCACCTACACCCATCTATTTCAGACTTAAGATTTCATCGCTGCATTTTTTAGCAAAATTTTCAAATTTTCAAAAAATTTCAAATTTTCAAAGATATTGAACAAATACTTGATGCAGTTTTGACGCTTTATGTTTCATTAAAAACCATTACCTTGCCATCTATGCATTTTGAATCATTATACTCTCCTTATTCAAAGCAGATCCTCAAAAGGACCACTTTTTAAAACTAGACTTTTGATTGAAATCATCCTGTGAAGCTTATGATTCCTAACACCATAATACTTATGCAAAAATGATAAGTGTTTGTCGAACAGATAGGGATCAAACACGACGTGCTTCCTAACTGACTAGTGGAATAATAACATGGAATCTCCACTGGATCCTCATCAAGCCATTATTTGAGCAGAGTACGATAAAGAGAATGACCCAGTGCACTGAATTGTAAATCAAGTTGCATTCTGATCTGAACTCTCTTCTACACTTCTTCTATCATCTTCGTACCCCTCCATTCATCAAAAAGAAACAAAAATAGCCAAAATAGTGCCAAACCCTAAGTTTGGGGTGGCACGCCACTTCCCTCTACATTCACTTCTTCCATACCCCTAGCAAATTAATAGGGGTGTACCACCAAGAAAAGATGCCAAAGCGCACACAAATAAATGCAATCTCGAGTCGAATAGAGGAGAGATTCACACCAAAAAATGCAATAAATGAAATTGCAAACCATATAATAAAAATCTCTAGTCGAATAGAGGATAGATTTAATTATTCCTTCCATACCACCCTTCACTCCCTTTTCTACCTAAAGGCACAATGAATGCCTCCACTACCCTGACAAACACCAGTGTCAGATCATATGCACACTTGTTATTCTGCGGGTATCTCTGGACTCTTACAAAACTCTTTGACATGCTTGTTGTTGGAAAAAGTGAAGAGGAAGTGATATTGGAAAACAAACTCAAGAACGAAGATACGGTAAGATGTGTTCAGTGGTCTCAGGAGGTTGAGATACTTAGTCATAATGAGCAGAAATAAAACAGTCGTGATGTGAAGATGAGGCAACCACATGAGTTGAAAGTATTCATTTGGCAACTGTTTCAAATTTTATGTTACTCGAGGACGAGCAACATTTAAGTTCGGGGTGTTTTGATGAATGCATATTCATCATAATATTCAATCGCCATCTTGAGCTAAATTCGACTCAATACATCCGATTTCATCTCCTAAATATCACAGTATGCAAAATTGCTTAATTAGTTCAATTGTCAAGATTATCAACTGAGTTTATGTTGATTTTACGCAGGTCATGATGAGGTTCAACAATCAACTAGAACTCACCTCACTACAAAAAAATATGAATTAACTACGTTTTGTCTAACTACATTTAGTTTATATGTAGTTAAAACATTTTTTCTATACATTTTATGAAAATATAAGTAAAATAGATGTAGCTAATAATAGAATTGGCTAATAACTGCTTACAACCTATGAATTCAAGAATTACTCTTTCAAATTTTCCATCACAAAACACAACTTCAGGAGGCGGGAATAAACCTTGCGCGACCAGCCCAGCACCTACTCAACTTATCCCCCAATTTTTGTTGGTCAAACTCCCCCAACTATAGGGTATCTCATTGAGAATATAACTTCCCTCTATGGCCTCCTTGTCTTCTGCACCAACTCATCCCTTTCTTTCATTTTCATGGATTTCTCGGTGATCTTCTGCCTCACAGGCCATTGCAAAAAAACTTTTAAAACCTTCCTGCTCATGTGAAGTTTGGAAGAGATATGAGATATGATGCATATCACTACATCTATGCTAATATTGGAGTAGTCAGAGGAAAATTCTCGACAACATATATACCTTCATCCCCTACAACACATACAATTGAAGAGGCTATTAAGGAATTATGTATTATAGCATTTTGGTTTGTCTTCTCTCCAAAATTTAATATTTTGTTGTGATTATTGTATAGTTTTTAAACTCGAGACCACGTTGATGAGGGCTGGAAGTTCGTGAGACTAAAAGACAATATCTAGCAATCCCTTGCTAGTTGGCTCGACAACACCCTTTTTTAGTATTTACATTGTTGGTTTTACAACTACAAGCACTTCTCTTGATATATCTAATGAATAGACACTGCTATTAGAAATAGTCATTGGGATTCTAAGCGAGGAGATGAGACTTGTGGCAGACATGCCCATCCAAGTCAGGCTAGAGCTATTCTTGATCTAGACATAATTAATTTAGTTCTAGGTGAGAAATAATAGATTATTAACAAAATTTACTTTTCAACAAACTGTATATTATTTCCCTCTAGTTCCATTAGAACACTAGCTAGTGAATTCCTAAAGAATGTTTTACACTGTACGCAAACATTTCCATCATTCACTCATTTTTTTGCTTCTTGCGTACATGAACATGTATACCGGTTGTGTATTTATAGAGTTATGGATTTAGTGGCTACGATATATCTCCATTTAAATAATTTTTCTTCATTCTTCCATTATCATAGTTTTCCATGGTTAGCAGGTAATGGTTTATTTCATAACGCAATTGTAACAGAGCCAACCATGACCATTGTCTGTTCAAAATTTCCGTAAAGAGTTTTTTTTAATATGATATTGTTGGTTGTCTCTAAACACCACATTTGCATTTATGGCATGGGTTTCGGTTTGAGCTCACTATCCAGATAACATTTTCCCAAACTCCCAATGTATCAATGCTTTCTAAATCGAGCATGTACATTTCTTTGGTAGCTTACTTTTTATTTTACCATTATAGATTCTAACATACACGATTAGACTTTAAAATGTGGACATTATAATACATAGGTGAGAACACACAGCCTAGAAGATCTAAAAAATTAATCATACAGATTTTAGAGGTCATTTCAGACCTTTGATTAGAATAAATTACCATTAACAGTTGGTTATGTTATTCCAAAACATTTAGCACTGCTCAACAAAATTGTACTCTTGTAGCTTTCCCTGAATAAGGAGTAGTACCATTATTTGGTAGTACTAGATAGGACAAATTTGGTGTAGATACTATTAGGAAACCAACGTTTAGTGTAATGAAAATGTATGAGGTGTCATTGTCTTGAGTCTAAGCATAAGCATTTATGGGATTAAGGCTTGAGAATGATAATTGTAAAAGGCACAACTACATATTAAACATAATTTAGGTACACAATCTACTATAGACGCATCATCGATGCAGACTGTTTGGATGGTAAAAGTGTACCACTATACAATCGGAGCTTGTTCTACTTGCCCTTGATTGTTTCTATACATCTACCTTCGCTTGATGGTCTGTAACTTTCTAGTTACAATCATCATCATGATCACACAGACCACTAACCTCGCAAGAAAATAGAGGGAATTTCCTACTACACTGACAGCAAACATTTTGATTTGTACTTAGACATTTCTACGTCTCTCTTTTTTTATTTTCGTCCTAATAAAGTTCCTCCTTTGTTGTTAGTGTTGATCTACCTGTATTGCCCTCTACAGTTAAGGCACAATGTTCAATTGTATCCTAATTTCACGGTGACTACCAATATCCAACTCTACCATTGGTAGTGGCTGGAAAGTGACTGGAAAGATCTGTGGTTAGTGGTTAATATTTGTCAATCTGAGATGCTAATCACCATGCATTTAAACATTGCCATTATGAGAATGTAGTCATCCAATTATGATATTGACCAACATTGTTACGTCTCAGTATTCTAGTTTGCATCTATGTTAGGCATTTGACCAAGCTTTTGCTTCATGTAGTCTCTATTAGAAGAATTCAATGGAGTAAAATTTGTGTGTTTATGATATTGGCATTGATCTCTATATTGTTTGGCCTGAAAACTTAGTAATTGCTAGCACCCATGATCAGTCAGTGCTTTATTTAAATGTACTTCCTAAACTAGATGTTAGGTTGCATGCCTATGAATTCATCTTCTCTTAATTGCCATGTAAAACTTGATGACTTTTCATATCCCTTGTTGTTGACAAGGGAAAAGTGATTGTGGTACAGATGATTATGTTATGTGCCACATCTATAATTTGTTACATGCTAATATGAGTTTTTAATTATTACATAGCTTTTACCAAGCTCTTTTCTTTTACTATTTTTAACTTTGTGTTTGCATCTATGAATCTATTGATACCCCAAAAAACAAATACAGTTGGATAATAGGGGAGGTGGATTAGTAACCAATTTCTAGATTCAAAGTTGCCCTTTTATGTCTTTAAATGTTAGGGATTATAAGCTTCGTTTTTTATATCTACCATTTCCCATTTTAGATTATGGTTGCTTGGTCACACTAGGTATTGATACTTTAGTAATTTACTCCTATAGTCTATTGTTGATTGATTCATTACCTCTTAATACCCTCTTATTTATTCAATAGTGAAGTATTCCTATCCTGTAAATAATTCCCCACATCTATTCTTATGGGTTCGAGCCTCTATATTCATGCTTACATTTTTTTAAGATGATGCCTAGTAATGGTTCTTCGAAGTCTATTGAGCTGTTGAATCTATTTACAGCCATATAGCAGGTTTGATGCCACAATGTGTCTCATATTGTTCTTTTGTTCAGGAGCTCTTTCTAGAGCACTAACACTAATAAAAAATGCAGTAGCTTGAATCTTTACTTATGTGGCACACAATCACCCATATATTGGTGATTAAAAGCTCTAGATGAACTCCCTATTGAATAAAATAAACACCTATATTAGCACTAGAAGCTCTATGTCTTGGCTACTCGTGGTCTTCTAATGGTAAAAGCAGTAGGCCTCTAATGTCTTACTTCATTGGTATGCCTTGTAGTTAGGATTGAAATTTGGATTTCACAGAATTCAAATGTGTTTAGTATGTTGTTTATGGGAAGCTGATGTAGGCTCTGGTCTATATGTTTTTTGATGATTGTTGAGGAGGAGAGCATCTCTTCATTTATGCTCTTCATTTGCTTCTAAGCTTCTATCTTTACCCTAGTGTTTATTCAATGCAGATATCAACATTGAAGCCATCACATGTCAGACTGACTTCATCAGCGTTGTTCCAAGTTGGGCCAACACTATAAGAATGTCAAAATATCCTAAATACAAAGCCATAATGGTCAGTATATGTTTCATTTCTTGCATATGATTAGTGAAGTTTGGAACTAGAAAGATTGTTGGGGGCTATTCTTGTTTCAGTTCATTGTGAATGGTCAATGCCTGTGAAAACTAATGAAGTTTCGAACACAAAATGACTACTCAGGATTATGTTGATTGAACATTTTTTTCTGGTCATGATAGATAATGGTTTTCCAGTATACTATAGTTGCTACTGCAATTGCAAAAAATGCTTAGTGTATATATACATTTATACATGTGACACTGTGCAGGAATAATGGTGAGCAGATCAGGTTTTCTCCTTCTAGTGATCTTTCCCTATGATCAAGCTTTCATAAGGGAACTGATCCCAGAGGTTATTAAGCAAGTCACCCACATTGAAGTTGTTCTTTTGGGATAGTACATTGATGAGCTACCTCAACTTGGCAAGTTTCATAATTTTCATGATTTATGTGACTCCCTCGAGGACAATGTTTTCCCAAAGAAGCACCATGTCAGAAAAGGACAATGTCTCAAAAACCATGAAAGGTATTCTTAACAAACTGACTCCAGAGAAGTATGATGTTTTGAAAGCCCAACTGATTGAGATGTTGTTTATATCTTCTTTTGTGTTTATGTTGTCAAACATTCTCATGTTTTAATGTTTATATCTTCTTGTTATGCTTATTATGATAATACATTGTTCCAATTATGTAAATACAACAGAAATGAGATGTGGTGTTCCCTCAAAGTTGTTGTAGTACCCAATATGCATCTACCAATGCGTAGCTTTGAGGTCAAGCAGAGGTATGCAATATATATGAATCTGAAAAACACTATGCATCTTTCAATGATCACACGATCTACAGAAAACTATTGAACTAATTGCATATATACTATATTCTGATCAATGGTGTATATTTTGGCATTATAGGACCTCTTCATATGAAATCAAGAAACTAAGATTGATCACAGCAGTCAAGACCCCCTATCTTCTTGATGGAAGGTTTGATATCAAAGCATATGACAACCTGATCAATTTGCAAATTGAAGATGACGTTGAAGGTGTGATCATTGGGGGAACTACAAGGGAGGGCCATCTCATGAGTTTGGATGAACACATTATGCCCATTGGACATATTGTAAACTATTTTGGGTCATCTGTCAAATTCATTGGAAACAACGAAAGCAACTCAACTACAATTTGGGTAAAATTTTGAGAGAGATGTAAACCTATATTCTCATAAGGGTCATTGTATAAATGTATCTTCTTTCCATGTTGTAAAATTGGGGCAAGGTTTATGGCCTCCACATGTGTACTCATGTTTCAATATAAATAAAAGTATGATTATTGACATCACAACCACAACTTGATCTGAATCACTATTGATTTCAACTTCTTTCTGAAAAGTAATTTTGTATTGACAATTTAGTGAATGTGAACATAATATAACTATATATGCATGCATATGTAGTTAGTGATGTCTCTAACTACACACTAACTATAATTACAAGTGTAGTAAGTGCTTTTTTGCTACACATGAACTACATATACAATTGTAACTAATGGCATTTCACCCTACATATTGTAGCTACAAATACAATTGTAGTCATCTATTTAGCTACAATTGTAACTACATTTGTATGTGTAAGGAAAACATGTACCTACAATTGGGGTTACATATGAAATTGTAGCTAGATGAATCTCTAACTACATTTTTGAAAAATGTAGTTAAAACAATTAGCTACACGGGTGTTAGATTCATATTCTAAATGTAAGGATAAATGTAGCTAAAGATTTTAGCTACATATTTTTGGGTTTTAACTACACTTTTTTATAGTTAAAGACTATTTTTTTGGTAGTGCCTTCACTCAAGCCTCTCAGTCTCTGTCCTGATCAATTGATTTTGACCAAATGGTTTGATCAATCTATCTTGCACTAAATAGTTTGCCCATTCAGTTTGTCCAACCGGTCTTGATCCATTAGTCTCAGAACCATGAGCTCATTACACCTCCATCTTCACCAATATCATCCTTTTATCCTCTACATACTCTACCACCATCATCACCATTGTCAATGGTCATGACCCTAATAGTCTTGACTCTATCGGTTTTGGCCAACTGGTTTCACATAAACTATTTGCCCTAACGGTCTTGAGTGCTTTCCCCTTCATACGATCTTAAAATCGTGTGAAGCCTCATGGTCTCAAGACCGCATGAGAAGAATCCTCACGAGACCGTATGGGCGGCCATAGGATCATGAAGACCATTTGGATCTAACATGTCTTTAAGACCATTTTGGCATTTATCTATCCCTTCACCACACGATCACGGATTGACATGCCCCATCCATCTAACCACACGGTCTTAGCCATCTATTGCCTTAACAGTTTCTTACTTTTCCCTTCCATACGTTCTCAAGACTGTGTGGGCAGCCTCACCTCAAGACTGTATGGGCATCGTCGAACCAAGACAGATTGCCACCATCATGCCGTCACCTAGCACCCTCTTGATTCCGCTTCCCTTCTTCCTCTTATTTTCCTCACCACCTACAAACCCTAACTCATAGCAGCGACGCTGCTCCCTCTTCCTTCCTCCGCCACTGTTGCCCTCACACCTACATGCCTAAACCCTAATGAGCCACCACCCTGTCCGCTCTCTTCTGACGATGACACCACCAGCAACCCTGTGCCTGTGCCACTCCAACCACCGCATCCATGCCGCCGTCGATAGCAGTGCTACCTCAGCCTTTCACCTGTTGCATCTCCATTGACCTACATGAAGCTGCGCCTTCCACGATGCCTGACCTCCATCCATCTGTCAACGATCTCTGCCTTGACCATGCCAACTCGCACGGTCTTACAAGACTGTTTGGAGCTAGCGCACGGTCTCAAGACCGATTGGCCAGCCACTCGAAGATCATTTGGTCATTGAGAGACCAAAACTATTTGACTTATCAACTCCAAGACTGGTTGGAGGATACTCTGCAAGACTGATAAGACCAGGCCGTTAGGGCGACAAAGTGAAGACCGCGTGAGGCATCGATCCGTAGGACAACAAATCAATTGAAGATCGTATGAAGAAGACTAACAGGCCTTGCAAGACTGTTTGGATAGAGATTCCAAAATCATTTGGATCGCTTGGGTAACAAGACCGGTTGGATATGCAGCAAACCGATAGAAGCCTATCGGTTTCCCAAGACCGTTAGAGGATAGAACACAAAGATCATTTGGTCAGCACTAATCAGGACCGTTTGGAGGGAAATAATACAAGACTATTTGGTCATCTAAACGGTCTCCAAACTGTTAAAGCAAACTGTGAAAATTGCAAGAGGGTCCAAATCGTGAAGACCCCATCCGAGCCTATAAATAGGACCAGTAGGGTCCTCATTTGAGGCATCAAGTCTGAGACACCGATAGGCTTCCTGAACACAGGTCCGATCTAGATCATCACACATATTCACTTGATGCTCCTATTGTGATGGAGGAGACCGAGAAGAGAAGGAAGGAGGAGTGAGAAAGATTGCCCAGTCTATCTTGGCATCCCTTGTTCCTCGTCTAGAACTGCTCCAACATGACATAGAAGACTGCATCATCTTCACTAAGTTGTGACTACCTTCTGCATCATGCTCATGGAAGAATCCTCCCTCTCTCTTGTTCTTCTTATTTCCCGCATCATGAGCGAGTAGTTCCTTTTTGCTAGGGTGCGGGGACTAGCCCCGCTACCCATGCAAGCATGTCCTCTTATTAAACATCCCATGGCAATATATATATATCTTTTCATTTCGTTGTTAATCATTAATGTTTGTGGATTGATTACCTACTTGCTTTCATCTTATTCTTACCTATGTTGCGAGAACTTCTATATGTAGGGTAGAATGTCGATTAATGAGGTTGACTCCCTGACACAAATTTACCATGCGTAGAATACAAGTGCACATGTCAGAGTAATATAGGCCTTTGTGAGGCCCGAGTCAAACTCAGGGAAACATAATTATTGGTATGCTACTACTAACTACTTGCAATTAGCTAGACCGATTAAATTGATATGAAAGTTGATTGAAAAAGAAAAGAAAAATAAAATAAAACTGAGTGATCAATTAAATGTTTGGTTTAATCAATGCAAAAGGGAATCTTTAGGATTGCGGTTTCACCATAGGTTCTCATTGTATTAATTCCTACACAGTTATCCTAATTCGTCTCTCATTTTTCGGGTAGTGGCATGTACTCAGAATTGCTCACTTTCGTGATACAATTCACTACCTAAATGTAGGCCAATTCCATGGTAGTAGTAACCTATACCCTAAACTAGGTGCATGAAGACCATACTCTGGGTTTCCACCATTAACTGTACATCGCCTTGTTCAAAGGATTTATTAGTTAATGTGAATTTCATCTCTTTTCAACCGTTAATTCTTCTTTCAAAGTAATTAAAGGCATTATATTATCATTAGGGTGATCAATCATAATGATATAATGGAGAAAACAAAATCATACCACAGATTTAAGAGACAAATTATGAAATACTATGGTAAAAATGTCATACAACGATCACCCGGGCTACTCCCGGTCCTAAAGATAAAGGGGATTAGCCCTGCATGTTCATCTCAATGGAAACATGATGAGAGAAAGGGAAAACATGGAGAAAACGTGAATAGAAGTGATGTAAACCCCTGAACGGAGGAGATTTGGGCGTTCCTCGGCGTAGAATGAGCAACCTACAGCCTTTCGGTAGTGGAAAACTCCTTCTACAGCTCTCGGAATGATCGGGGCGTGACTCTGGGCTCCGTTCTTCTCTCCTCTCCTCCTTGAGACTTGTACAAAGACTAATGATGTGATCCCCTCTTTAGGGCCGCCATAATTAGGTATATGCACCACTTTAGATCGCCAAAAGATTACCACAGTCCGATTAGCAACGATTTGTAACAAAACCTAATCTGACGACGTCGATACCATTGACGTGGGTCGATGGTATCGACCCACCTTCCTCTTTCTAATGTTTCGTGCTAATGCAGACTCGATACCATTGACTTTAGTGACGATGGTATCGATGCCTTTAGGCGTCACTTTTATCACCAATCCGACGCTGAAGCTGGGAGAGGTCGATAGTATCGACTTTGTGTCGATAGTATCGACTTTGTGTCGATAGTATCGACCAGTTGACTATTGGCTCGTTGTAGGTATCTCGCTACCATCAACTTCAGTGTCGATGGTATTGACTCATCTTGGTTCCTTGCGGTTGTCTCATTGTGGCCAAGTCGATACTATCGAGAGATGTCGATGGTATCGACAGCTGCATATATTCTTTTTTCCTGAAAATCCAAGATAAATTCGAATCAGCCTTGCTCGATATGATCATTTATAATAAAAAAGATGAAATATAGTAGATTTGATGCAAAATGAGATTATAGACTAAAGTGAGTGAATCATGCGATACTAACCACAAATGTGACTAATAAACACATAGAACGCATGTAAAACTAGTCTATAAAAGTGACTCAAAATCCTTGCATCAAACTCCCCTATGCTTAAACATTGCTCGTCCTCGAGAAACAAAATTATAGAATAAAATTGCGAGGGTCAACTTAAGAACATACTATCATAACAGACATTATCGTATGATTCCCACCAGACTTTCACATATCGGCCCTCACTAACCACAAAATGGTAACTACCCTACAGGTGACAGTGATCATCCATAATATAATCCACTCCAAGATCAGTGAACACTATCAAATAAGGTAGTTAATATAATAAAATTTTCCGGTTCAGGCTTGGTGCATCTTGTGATCTCCTATCTATGTTGTTCATAACCTAACTACCATCTACATGGAAGCAGATCTCTTGAATTACAAAAGTGAGGAGATAATCACAGGTGGCCTACCATTTTGAGCAACGGGTGGATGGGATAGGCGGTTTATGTAAGAAAAAGTAGCACAATGCAGTTTGACATGCAACAGTACAAAAATGACCTATATGATGCTCATGCATATGAAAATGACCTAATGCTTACATTTCAGGTGGAATGATGCATGCACTATCATTCCATCCCAATGAGAGACAGAATATCTACAAAACTACACATGTGCTTATTCTTCTTATTATGCATGTGAACAAGTTCCTTCCTCCTTCTGATCTTCACTTACTTATTTTTTTTCTCTTTTTTCAGCCCTTATTTTTCTTAATGAACTAAGATGAAATTTTCACATCTTCATCTTGGGCTTATTCTCATCACTACTATATTTTTTAATTGTATTTTATTTTTTAGAAAGTATGAAGCAAGTTCCTTATTTTCGATCAAGAAGAAGCAAGGCACGTCATGTAAAAAAATGATTAAAATTATGAAAAATGCAACTAAAATGACATTGGCATGCATTCTAAAATTTGTGGATGCATGATTATAATGCAACATTATATTATTTTTTTATGTATGCTACAGATGTAAAAATATCTACAATGCAATCCTATCTACATGATATGCAATCAAGAGATGACAAACTGTAAAGTGATCCCAATTCTTATGGTGGAGTGTAAATGAGATGAGGTGGATAGATCACAAAATTAATTGACAGAACCATCGGAAGATATTATATGTCCCTCCTTACTGACGTGTAAAATCAAGGGGTTTCTCTCTCTTATTTCATATTAAAGTCCCATTACCATTTGGTCAATTTAGGCTCAACATCCAATTCCGTCCACTCTCCTTGAATCATAGGCATGTACAGTTGTGGTCTTATGTTTTAAAGTTGACAAACCCAATTATTTTCATAAGTTAAGTGCTCAAGTTCAAACAAAGCAAGCTTGCAATGAAAAAATTTCAAATTTACCCATAACTCTCATGTGACAAACATAGAGATGACAAACTGCATTAGACATCCACGGATACACTAGATAGCATGTGGATCCTAAAAACTAAGAAAATTGCTAAAATAAAAGAAAAGGCAATAAAGGATAAAAACAAAGGAAAATAAAAGATAGAAATTATTCCATCTCCCCCCCAAGCTTGAATTCGACTATGGCCTCATAGTCAAAAACAATCTCAGCAGGTGGAACAGTGATACCATTCACTGCTCAGGTGGCGGATATTGTGGGGCGTTGGGATCCCATGATGGATATTGCTCCTGGAAGTTTGGATCATATGGGGCATGGGCAGAGGTTGAGGATATCCCCCGAAGTAGTTTTTGTGCTAGTAGTGATCATAGAATGGTTGTTGTTTTTGTTCGATCCTCCCCAATCGGTCGTAGACCTACTGTTGATTGGCGAACAGCTGACGTTCATTCTCGAAGATAGCTTGTTGATTAACATACAGACAATTCGTAGTATCCTGGATATCAGCAAATGACGCAGTGTGTTGTTGTTGCGTCTCCTGAATGCTTTGTAGCATGGTGTACATGCCCTGTATAGAATAAACACCCTCTCCTTGTTGAGAGGGTTTTGGTGGCTGAGGCTGCGAGGATGATGACGCACCCAGGTAGAAGTGTGGCCGCTTCCTAGGTGCCACTCATGAACGAAGAGGAGTAACAGTCTCCTCTTCCTCCTCCTGCTCGTCACCATCATCATTGTCGTTGTCGTTGTCGTTGTCGTTGTCGTTATCGTTGTCGTTGTCGTTGTCGTTGTCATCCTCGTCTTCTCCACTGTCGGAGTCGTCGATGGCAATTATGGGCCATCTGAAATGTTGGGGCCCTGGATGTTGAAGACGGGATCTGGAAGGGCGCACTCTTGATACTCTTTGTTTACGTGGCAATGTGCATAGACCACGCCATAATGAAATGTCAACAAGTTAGACCGATGCAAATGATGAAGGTTGACAAAGCTTTTACTTAGCAGGGGAGGCATTGAAGAAAGGTCTAGCCTGAGGTAAAGGGCTAAAGGAGTGATGAGTCCCCCAAAATGAATTGGGGCCCACTGAGTACTTTTCTTCACTGCCATTACGCGCATTAGGAAGAACACTCCCTAGTTAAGCTTGCCTCGTGTCAGCAGATTATACAGAAAGAAGAGGTCGGTCTCTTGGAATTTACTCAGTGAAAGCTCTCCTCAAGCAAAGAAGGTAATACACAACATGCGGTGTAAGACCCACATGAAGGGATGCTCAAAATCAGCCACCGCGGCATTGTGATAGCTGATCGTTTTGCCTTGAGGGGCTGTCACCGGCTTTGTGAACATGGCATCGTAATCAGCTCGGTTGTCTGGACGCCGGTGTTTTTCGGGGGAGTGCCACCAGTTATAGATAGAGTTGAATTGCTATAGAGTAAGATTATAATTCCTGTTGAAGAGCCATAAAGACACTCGGCCTTTGATCCATTCCCGGTCGGAGGCGTTGAGGTCATTTGGGACAACACAGATATCAAGCGACGCCATGAATTCCACCACCAATTCTTTATAAGTCGGCCACTCACCGAAAAAGGGGTGGCCCTCCACATCATGGGTGACCACGTTGTTGAGCCTGCTCGTGTTCCCCTCCTGGCCATGGAGGACGTACATCAAGTTATCCTCAAATCCGAGATCTCAGATCATTTGTCTGTCGCAATATCGAGTCGGCTCGATAGTTCTTTTCATCAACTCCTCATAAACTTTCTTCACATTCGCAAAAGGATGTGCAAGTCGGGGACGAGGGATGGAGCCTGGCGGGGGCGGAATAAATGTCTCGATCGCCATCGGCGCAGCACTTGAAGATGATGCAGCAGTGTTTCTCCTCATGATGAAAGAAAAAGGATAGAAGAATGGAGCTCGATGAATATTGGAGTTGCTCGGAGAAGATGATCTCCAATGTCGATGAAGAGCTCGGTGAAGATCGATCGATTTCTCTATGCTCAGTGAAGATCTCTGGTTGCTCGGGATGCTTGGTGCAAGAGTTGAGAGGATTCTCTCTGAAGGTGTGAATAAAAATGAGAAACTACCCCTCCTTTTATAGTTGAACTCGTCGCCATTATCGCTCCGTCGATACCATCGACGGGGTGTCGATGGTATCGACACCTAGAGCACAATTCACTCTTTGCGACCATCGATGGTTGTCGATTGCTTGATGTGGGGGCCTGGATCGATGACGCATTGATACCATCGACAATGGTCGATGGTATCGACACATCCCACATATCGACTTTTGAATTTGGCGAGCACCGTTGATTTCTTCTCGCGGATCGGTGATGTGTCACATCGATACCATCGACAGGGTGTCAATGGTATCGACTCTTTATGGTTTGATTACCCTCGTGAGGCTTGGGAAATGCTTCCTTACTGACCCCAGGTCGATACCATCGACTGGGTTGTCGATAGTATCGACTTCACTGAGAAGAATTCGTCTGTAAATCTTCAGGGATCTCGCGATCATCGACTTCATTGTCGATAATATCGACTGCTTTGTTCTTGTTTGTTGATAGCATGTCGATACCATCGACGAGGTCGTCGATGGTATCAACTCAGAAATATTTCTGCATTCGCTTCCCTGCACCCATGTCGCTACCATCGACATTGTGGTCAATGGTATCGACTTTGATTTAGTACTGCACATTAAGCAAAACGACTAGGGTATCATTTTTACACTAAAAACGAAATTAAACAAAACTAACTTGCAAATGCGAAAGAAAATGAAGGAACTACTAACTAAAACTACTGATGGTTGGGTTGCCTCCCAACAAGCGCCCTTGTTTATTGTCTTAGGCTAGACGCAATAAGGCTCTTCATTCTTCCTTAAGTGTCATGAGTTTAACCTCATGCACTTTTCTCATGTATTTCTCTCCAAAGTAAAGCTTCAACCTTTGACCATTAACTAGGAACGTGAGCTCCCCATCTCTCACCATAATAGCACCATGTGGGCGCACCTCCTCCACCATAAAAGGTCCACTCCACCTGGATTTCAATTTCCCAAGATGAAGCTTGAGTCTCGAGTTGAACAGTAAAATGTGATCACCCTTTTTGAAAATGCGCATTTGAATGTGGTGGTCATGGATTTGCTTTGTCCTTTCTTTATAGATCCTTTGATTCTCATAGGCATTCATCCTAAGCTCGTCTAACTCATTTAGCTCCAATAGTCTCTTTTTCCCTACATCATCATAACTCATATTGAGCTTGCGTAGCGCCCAGTGCGCCTTGTGCTCTAACTCAACCGGCAAATGGCAAGCACGCCCATAAGCCAACCTAAAAGGCATAGTGCTTATAGGTGTTTTAAACGCAGTCCTATATGCCCATAAAGCATTCGGTAGGAGTGCACTCCAATTCTTCCTGGAAGATGCCACTGTGCGTTCCAATATATTTTTGATCTCTCGATTGGAAACATCAACTTGACCTTGAGTCTGCGGGTGATACGGGGTACCAACATTGTGCTTGACCCTGTATTTACTCATTAGTGTAGCAAATTTCTTGTTCATGAATTGGGTGCCTCCATCACTTATAATCATATGCGGCACACCAAACCTGCAAAAGATATGTTCTTTCACGAACCTGCACACTACTGCAGCGTCATTAGTTCTTATGGGTATTGCCTCTACCCACTTCGACACATAATCAACAACCAACAAAATATATAAATTAGAATTCGAGGACACAAATGGTCCCATGAAATCGATGCCCCGTAAGTCAAATACCTCAACTTCTTGAAACACATTGAGGGGCATCTCTTTCCGCTTTGAGATATTACCTACCCTTTGACATGTGTCACATCTTTTCACATAGTCATAGGCATCCCAAAAGAGTGTAGGCCAATAAAGACCACTCTCTAACACTTTTTCTGTTGTCCTTGTGCTCGCATGATGGTCGTCGGTGGGTAATGTATGGCATTGTGTAAGTACACTCTCATATTCATCCTCTGGTACACACCTGCGTAAGATGACATCCCTGCATTGCCTCAACAAAATGGGGTCATCCCAAAAGTAATATCTTAAAGAATGGAAAAATCTCTTCTTTTCTTGAAAATTCCAATCGTTCGGTATTTCCTTGCATGCAAGATAATTTACAATGTGTGAAAACCACAGATCTTTGGATTTTATGGAAAGGATTTGCTCATCCGAAAACATTTCGGTAATGGGTATATTGATATCTCGCTCATCGACCTGCTCTAACCGAGACAAATGGTCTGCAACCACATTCTCAATACCCCCTTGTCTTTAATTTCAATGTCAAACTCTTGTAAGAGCAAGATCCACCTAATTAATCTAGGCTTGGCATCTTTCTTTTCCATTAAATATTTAATAGCAGCGTGGTCCGTCCAAACCACAACTTTTGACCCCACTAAATATTGCCTAAATTTTTAAAATGCGAAAACCATGGCAAGCAGTTCTTTTTCAGTGGTAGTATAGTTAAGTTGTGCATCATTTAGAGTCTTTGATGCATAGAAAATTACTGCAGGTTTGTTCTCAAAATGATGTCCAAGAACATCCCCAACAGCAAAATCTGATGCATCGCACATGAGCTTGAACGGTTTGGTCCAATCCGGCATTTGAACAACCGGTGCCGAAATTAATTTTTATTTTAAAACATTGAAGGAATGCATGCATTTATCATTAAAATCAAACATTGCGTCCTTCTCGAGCAATTCATACAATGGTTTAGCAATTTTGGGAAAATCTTTGATAAAACGGCGATAGAAACCTGCATACCCAAGGAAACTTCTCACTCCCTTCACCGAGTTCGGTGGAGGTAATTTGGCAATAACCTCAATTTTCACTGGATCTACCTCCATTCCTTTACTAGACACCTTGTGTCCAAGCACTATTCCTTCACTAACCATCATATGACACTTTTCTCAATTCAATACCAGATGTGTATCTTCACATCTTTGAAGCACTCTATCCAAATTTTGCAAACACTCACCAAAGGATGCACCGTGGATGGAAATTCATCCATGAAAACCTCTAAGCAGCGTTCTACCATATCAGAAAATATAGCTAACATACAGCGATGAAAAGTAGCCGGTGCGTTACAGAACTCAAGTGGCATTTGGTGATATGCAAAAGTCCCATAAGGACAAGTGAAGGTGGACTTCTCTTGATCCTTAGGGTCTATAGAAATCTGATTATAGCCAGAATAACCGTCCAAAAAGAAAAAATGAGAGCGGCCAGCCAGCCGCTCTAAAATCTGATCAATAAATGGGAGCGGAAAATGATCCTTCAGAGTTGCATAATTCAAGCGGCAATAGTCGATGCAAACACGTCACCCGGTTACCAATGGGTAGTAACAGGTTCATTCGTAAGATCCTAAGTCACGATGATTCCCCCCTTTTTAGGGACTACCTATGTGGGGCTTACCCACGTCGAGTTTGAAATAGCATAGATGATGCCTGCAGAAAGGAGCTTGATCACCTCCTTCTTGACAACCTCCATCATGCTCGGGTTGAGTCGACATTGTGGCTGAATCACAGACTTGGCTCCTTCCTCGAGCCGGATCTTGAACTAGAAAAGCGTAGGGGAAATCCCCTAATATCAGCAACTGACCACCCGAATGTGCCACGGTGGTTCTTAAGCACGATCATCAACTACTCTTCTTCACTGGTACTCAGATATGCCGAAATAATCACCGGTAGTTTTTCAGCATCAGCTAAGAATGCATACTTCAAGTGAAGGGGTAGTGGCTTTAGTTCTAATTCTGGTGGATAGATCAATGATGATTGAAGCGGTAGTGGGAGCGGCCCAAGATCCTCATAATGCTTGGCATAATAGCACGGAAGCACTTTAAGCATCTTTATGCATTCTTGTAACGATGTGCTTCTCATCCAATCATTCATGATGTTAAATAAGCAAGCTTCAAGGGGCAATCCTGGATATGAGTCAAGCGCAGAACTTGCTATTGCATCATCCTCAGTAGATAGAGGAATTTCCTCCTCTTCATCATTTGGATAACCCACAGATTTACAAAGAGAAACAACTTTTGTTTGTTCCATAATATCCACTGCCAGTGTCCCCTTATCTACCTTGGTCATTACATGAGCCATATCTAGAAATGGCTTCCCTAAACAAAGAGAAATGTTTTGATCAAAATGCTTCACCATGTGACATTGCTCATTTGCCTGTGATTGTTTTGTACTTGGTGGCATGACCATTTCAAATATGTCATCCGCTATTCCCAATGTCAACCTCTACCCATCTCCAATATCATATCAGCAGTAGCTTGGAAGGGTCTTCCTAGGAGTAGCTCATTCCCTTGGTCATCTTGCATTTCCATTACCACAAAATCAGCTGGAAATGCAAATCTATCAACCTTTACCAGGAAATCCTCACAAATACCATATGGTCGTACCACAGAGTTATCTGCGAGTTGAATTTTCATTTTGCTTTGTCTAGATTCCTTAAGACCCAGCTTTTTGAATGTCGAAAGGGGCATCAAAATTATACTTGCCCCGGAATCGCACAACGCTTCACTGAATTTCACCTTACCAATGTAACATGAAATATTGAAGCAGCCTTGATCTTGTCATTTTGGTGGTGATGTACCCAAAATGAAGGCGCTAACCTGCTCCTTAAGAACCACCACCTCAGTATCAGGAATCTTCCTCTTCTTGGTAATTATATCCTTAAGAAACTTACCATAAGAGGGTATCTGCTCAATAGCTTCTAATAGCGGGATGTTGACAGAAAGTTTCCTAAAACTATCTAGGAACTTTTTGAACTGGGCATCCACTTTCTTTGCCTTCAGACTATTTGGGTAGGGAACTAGAACGTTCTGTGCCCTTTGATGTGGCGGCACATATGGCGTCCTCTTTGCAGTCTCTTCCTCGGCAATGGGCTCTGTTGTGGCTTTCTCAACAACATCCTCTATTGGCTCTGTGATTGTGACCTCCTCTGTGGCCTCACATGTGGTCTCTGGCTGGGGTGTGCTTGGTTCATCGGCCTTAGAGTTTAAAATCTTTTTTCCACTCCTTAATAGAATTGCTTTGGCTTGTTGATTTCCTCCTGGAACATTTGTATTTCCTGGGAAACCTTGCTACGTTGGTTTCTTCAAGTTTGAAACCTCTACTGCCATCTGTGCTAAAGATGTCTCAAGTGTCCTCATCTGAGCCCCATGACTTTGTAAAGTTTTCCCAAAGTGATTCATGAACTCTCCTTGTTGCTTGATTTGTTGACCAAACGTGTTCATGAGTTCTTGATTCTGCTTGATTACTTGATTTAGCAACTCATTGCTCTTTCCTTCTACAGTGGGTTGGGGCTTAGCTTCCGGATCCTACAAGAAATTGTTGGGATCCTTCTAGGAAAATTTCTTATCTTTCCTCCAGGAATTGTCGTTATTCTTATATCATTGTTGTTGATGCATGAATTTCACATGTGCCTCATCATCAGACTCTTCATTTTCTTTTGCCAGAAGTCTCTTTGCAATAAGATCCATGTTATCATTCAGTTCTTTAATGGCTTTAGCATCCCCTATAGATCTAACCTATTCAGGTGCATCTCTAGTATCCCAGGACTGCTTCCTTGCCATATTTTTAAGAATCTCCCAACACCTTGTATCAGTATTGTTCAGAAAGAATCTTGATCTTGCTGAATCTAAATTGCTTCTGTCATGCTCATTAAGCATGAAGTAGAAAATATTCACCTATTTTTCCTTGTCTAACCCATGATGAGGGCATCTTCTCAGCATTATCTGAAATCTTTCCCAGGTCTCTAAATAAGTTTCACCTGCATTCTGAGTAAAGTTGTGGATTTTCCTGATTAAATCATTAGTTTTCTCAGGTGGGAAGAAACGTTCGAAAAAGACCTCGATCATATGATCCGAAGTCTTAACAATCTCATCATCCAGATTGTAGAACCACTCTCTTGCAGTTCCTGCAAGAGAACTTGGGAACAGTTTCAGATACAGTGTCTCCTGCGAAAAACGATCGATCTTGATCATGTCACAATTTTCCACGAAGGTGCTTATGTGGGCTACTGGATCTTTGTTCTTTAGTCCATGGAATGCTTGAGTTTTGACTAGATTTATTAGTGATGGATCAATTTTATAAGTCGGGATGTTGATTGTCTGCCTCTTGATCATCCCTTTTGATGTGGAGGAAGAAGACGCCTTGATCTTTTCCCATATCATCTTTTCGTCATCCATCTCTTCTTGTTCAGAATCTAAATTCACTCTCTCAGATTGATTCTGAATGTAGTGCTCCTTGTCGTCTGATCCCGAAGATGGGACCTCTGGTAATGAGTGCGTGTAGTCTATGCTATACGTGCTCACCATGCACCGGTACCTGCAAAGTGATATATTTAGTTAAGTACAGTGTTAGACGAATATAGATTTCTGAAAAATAGACAATCAATTGCAAGAATCAAAAATGTAACTAAAAGAAGAAAAAAAAGTAGCCTAAAGGGTCCGCTTGTAGCACTTGTAGTGCCAACAATTATCGTTTCCCCGGCAACGGCGCTAAAAACTTGACACAAATTTACCATGCGTAGAACGCAAGTGCATGCGTCAGAGTAATATAGGCCTTTGTGAGGCCCGAGTCGAACTCAGGGAAACGTAATTATTGGTAGACTACTACTAACTACTAGCAATCAGCTAGACCAGTTAAATTGATTTGAGAGTTGATTGAAAAAGAAAAGAAAAATAAAAGAAAATCGAGCGATCGATTAAATGTTTGGTTTAATCAATGCAAAAGGGAATCTTTAGGATTGCGGTTTCACTACAGGTTCTCGTTGTATTAATTCCTACACAGTTATCCTAATTCATCTCTCATTTTCCAGGTAGTGGCCTGTACTCAGAATTGCTCACTTTCGTGATACAATTCACTACCTAAATCTAGGTCGATTCCACGGTAGTAGTAACATATACCCTAAACTAGGTGCATGAAGACCATACTCTGGGTTTCCACCATTAACTGTACATCGCCTTGTTCAAAGGATTTATTAGTTAATGTGAATTTTGTCTCTGTTCAACCGTTAATTCTTCTTTCAAATTAATTAAAGGCATTAGATTATCATTAGGGTGATCAATCATAATGATATAATGGAGAAAACAAAATCATACCACGGATTTAAGAGATAAATTATGAAATACTATGGTAAAAATGTCATACAACGATCACCCGGGCTACTCCCGATCCTAAAGATAAAGGGGATTAGCCCCACATGTTCATCTCAATGGAAGACATGATGAGAGAAAGGGAAAACATGGAGAAAACGTGAATAGAAGTGATGTAAACCCCTGAACAGAGGAGATCTGGGCATTCCTCGGCGTAGAATGAGCAATCTATAGCCTTTCGGTAGTGGAAAACTCCTTCTACAGCTCTCGGAACGATCGGGGCGTGACTTTGGGCTCCGTTATTCTCTCCTCTCCTTCTTGAGACTTGTGCAATGACTAATGACGTGATCCCCTCCTTAGGGCCACTGTAATTAGGTATATGCACCACTTTAGATCGCCAAAAGATTACCACCGTCTGATTAGCAACGATCTATAACAAAACCTGATCTGACGGCGTTGATACCATCGACGCGGGTCGATGGTATCGACCCGCCTTCCTTTTTCTGATGTTTCGTACTGATGCAGACTCGATACCATCGACTTTAGTGTCAATGGTATCGACACCTTTAGGCGTCACTTTTATCACCAATGTGACGTTGAAGCTGGGCGAGGTCGATAGTATCGACTTTGTGTCGATAGTATCGACCAGTTGACTGTTGGCTCACTGTAGGTATCTCGCTACCATCAACTTCAGTGTCGATGGTATCGACTCATCTTGGATCCTTGCGGCTGTATCACTGTGGCCAAGTCGATACTATCGACAGATGTCGATGGTATCGACAACTTCATATATTCATTTTTCCTAAAAATCCAAGATAAATTTGAATCAGCCTTGCTCGATATGATCATTTATAATAAAAAAGATGAAATATAGTAGATTTGATGCAAAATGAGATTATAGACTAAAGCGAGTGAATCATGTGATACTAACCACAAATGTGACTAATAAACACATAGAATGCATGTAAAACTAGTCTATAAAAGCGACTCAAAATCCTCGCATCACTCCCAAACTAGAAATAGAATGGGATTCCTTGATGTCGTAAGTGTATGATCTGTGAGAGGACGAGCCATCTAGCCTACGATGATGCTTTTGTGGCCTAAACATCCCTCAGGGAAGGCTACAGCCTTAGTTGGATTTTGTATCTTCTCTGTTAATTGTCGATGTTTGCTTGTAGATTAATCACCTACTTTCTTATCAATTAGCGTGGTTGACACCTTAACGAGAACTTCTGATAGGATTCCTTGAGGTCGTAAGTGTGTGATCCATGAGGGGATGAGTCATCTAGATTACGGTGACGCTTCTGTGTGTCTAAACATCCCTCAAGGAGGGACACGGCCTTAGTTGGATTTTGCATCTTTGGAACCGTAAGTGTATGATCCAGATGGTGACGAGACATCTGATGCCTAAGGGGATGCTTACGCGGACCTAAACATCCCTCATGGAGGGTCTGCAGCAGTTCTATTTGGATAGTTATATCTTGCCTGGATGTTTGATGTTTGAATATGTTTGCATGTGTAGTGGTGGTGAAATCCGAGACCATCCCAGCGATTCCATATCATTTATCTAGATCAACTTTAATTCTATTCTTAACTTTCCTGCAATTAGTTTAATTTACCTCAAATCAATCAACTGTTCTAAATATTAGTCTTACTTGAATTAGATTTGACTAGCAACGATTCTTAAAAACATTGTCCCTTGGGATTCGATCCTCAACTATACTACGATAAGACCCGTCCACTTGCGGGTGGTATTATTGTACAAGGTTTTGGTAAAAGCTCAAGGATTTCAACCCTGAGTGATTTTGTTAGTGCGATAATAAACCACGTCAATAACATGATATGATAATCATGCAAGTATCTTAAAGAAATAAGCACGACTAAGTAAAAGCTATGTGGCTATGTGATATAGATCCAATGATCTATGTGACTATGTGATACAGATTCAATAAGCTATGTGGACTATGTGAATAAATATCTGGGTCTGATGACCTAGAGGTAATGATCCTTTGCTAAGTGGTGACATTACTCAGTGGTGAATGAAGGGTTTGAATGCCCAAGTATGATGATGACAAGAAATCAAGATTTTAAGTGATCTATGTGCTTCAGTGAATATGAAAGTATTTGATAAATGCAATTATGCTTTTCTATGTGACACTTGATATAATTATTGCTTGTAACTTGATTGATGCTAAAAGATACATTAATGCACTTAATTAAGCAATATGAATATTATCATGTAGTTGTCCAGACCACAGATCCATTCAGTGTCAGCATTTACTGAATGGTGAAATGAGTTTTACTCGGAACGCATATTTTGAATATGTGGTAGTATAAGGGTGCTCAGTGAACTCCCAAACTAAATAAGGGTGCTCAATGGACTCCCTAAATACATCAGGTTGCTCAGTGTACTTCCTGATAAAATCAAAATAGGATCACTCAATGGTCATCCTGATAACCCAAGAAAGCTAAGTGGTCTTCTCCCGAAGAGAGTACATGCTACTACAGTAACTCTATAGAGAAGATGCCACTATACCCCAGCATAGCTAATTACAACAGACACAAGATGTCATGCTAAACCTAAGTGTTACTGAAGTATTCTCGTACTCACTAAGAAAGGTGAGGTATTGATATCCGGCTCTGCCGTTGACCTTGTGTGGTACCAATTTCGATTTAGTAGTGGTCAGTTGGAGTATGATCAGTATATTTCATCTCCTCTAGGTATAATTGTGAATATGAACATGTAATCAACAATGTAGTATATTTGTTTAAGGATCAAATATGGAAACATTGATTGATGCCTTATTACTTTTATACATCTGAGTAGTTAGATGTTATACATGTTCTTCATATTCCTTTTCAAACAAGAGATGACTTATAGATCTGTTATCAATATTTATGATTTACACTTAAATATATATTTGTTAAACAAATGGAATACATGTAGTTTAGTTTTATATTATATTATGTGATAATAATATTGTTGGCAGAGAGTTATATCTCTCGCTGGGACAATGGTCTCACCCCGTGGGATCCATAAATTTTTTTATAGGTGGACGTAGACAAGGAACTAGGAATTGGACTACATAAGAAGGATCCTATCAGCAAGGACAGCAGTAGTATTCCAGGTTGAGTATGTTGTTTGTCAGGGTTTTGTAAATAGAAGTCTATGTGTCGTCTATGTACTCTCAGGTCCTTGGGGGATAGTTCTTAGTAGTTTTCACGAATGACTTGAGATTTTGGTTTTCTTATCTCAAGGTTTTTATGTTGTTGTTGTGTATATTAAAGTAAAGAAACTAGTAATTGTTATCCTCGAGAAGGGACGGATCACTGAATGCATAATGTTCACCATGTGTATATAAGGCTTTGGTTCTTTGTGTAAGAGTTTTCTGGAAAAGGTCCTATGTGCAAAATGGTTTTAATTTTTAGTGGTTTTTTTGTTAATTCTGTCATTTATGATAATTCTACGATTTTATTGGAGATGGCTTGATTTATAATCGGGTCATCACACCTATCTTGCAAAGTAATGAGGTAGCTAGCACTGCTCCATAATGTGATTCTTTTCATACTAAAGCCCTCTATTTAGAGGCTAACTTGTTGCATGCTAGATATGATCATTCTAGCTTATCTTCTATTGTCATTAGTCTTAGTGATGATAATGAAAAATTAAGAGCTTCTTTGCAAAAGTTTCTTACGGGAAAGAAATCTCTTAATGTTGTCCTAGAACACTCTACCAAACAAATTGGTACTATTGGTTTAGGATATGATGGGACTGCTCCTAAGAGTAAGAACAAAAACAAGAGCAAGGGTAAAAAGAAGAGTGTGGAACCTTCTTTCTTTCATGGAGAGACTTCCGGCTCTAAGAACCCAATGGTATGTGCTCATTGTAAATGTGATGATCATTGTTCTACTTATTGTCCTTATAAGCCAAAGGGGATCAACCCAAATATGAAATGGGTCCCCAAGCTAACCCTGGATCCTAAAGTTTGAGTTGGGCACTGACATCCTTCTTTCATGCAGGTCAAAAGAATGTGGATTGTTGATAGTGGCTGCTCAAAGCATATGACAGGTGAAATCAGTCATTTCAACAAATTCATAAAAAAAAGAAAGGAGGATCGGTGACCTTTGGGGACAACAAAAAAGGTAAAATAATAGGTGATGGTGATGTAGGCAACGAGATTTGTATTAAAAATATTTTGCTTGTTGATGGTCTACATCACAATTTGATAAGTATAAGCTAACTTTGTGATAATGGTTATCTTGTTCTATTTACTTCTTTAGAATGTTTGCTTCTAGATTCCCTCACTTACAATGTTATATATAAGGGAACTAGAAATGGTAATCTATATGTTATTGTGCTTGATGCTCTAAAGCCCATACTTGATAGATGCTTAGTTGTGGATAAAAATGATATATCTCTTTGGTATCGTTGGTTGGGTCATGTGAATATGCATCAAATGAAGAAATTGAGCAAAAAAGAATTGGTCAAGGGACTTTCTAAATTGGATTTTGAAAAGGATGAGGAATGCCAACCTTGCACATAAGGAAAGCAAACCAAGTCCTCCTTCAAATCCAAAGGAGTCCTTAGTACCAAAAGAGCTCTTGAGCTTCTTCATACTGATCTATTCGAACCTATGAGAACTCAAACGCTTCATGGTTCTAAGTATTGTCTTGTGATTATCGATGATTTCTCTCGCTATACTTGGATATTCTTTCTCGTTTCTAAAAGTGATACTCTAGATTTTTCTCAAGCTTTTGTAAATGAGTTGAAAATGAAGCTTCTTGCCGGATTGTTTCTATCTGCAGTGACCATGGGGGAGAGTTTGAAAATGATCTTTTTGAGCACTTTTGCAAAAAATTTGGTTACTCGCACAATTTCTCTTCTCCTCGTACACCTCAACAAAATGGGATAGTAGAGAGAAAGAATAGGTCGCTACATAAGATGGCTAGGACCATGCTTCTAGAGTATGACACTCCAAAGAAGTTTTGGGTTGAAGCTGTCAGCACCTCATGCTTTGTGCATAATCGAGTTTTTACGCATCCATCTTTGAAGAAAACCCCCTATGAGTTATGGCGTGGTAGAAAGCCATCCATCGACTTCTTTCATGTTTTCAGATGTCCTTGTTTTGTCTTGAATACAAAGGATTCCCTCAACAAGTTTGATCTGAAATTGTACAAGGCTTTCTTCCTAGGCTATATCACTACAAGCAGGGCTTATATAGTTTTTAATATTGAACTATCTAAAATTGAAGAATCTATTAATGTCAAGTATATTGAATCTAACCCTGCAATTGGAAAGAATGATGTTGATAATGATATTGCAGATGACTTAATTCCAATCTTAAAAGACCTCAACATTGACAACAAAGGTAAGTAGGTGGTTGAAGTAGAAGATGAAGAGAAGAAGGATCCCACTCCTCACTTCACAAAGAATCATCCCAAAGAGCCAATCATTAGTGATCCTTTCGAGAGGTTGAAGACACGAGCTGCCTACAACAAAGAACAAGCAGACAGTGCCTTCATCTCACAACTAGAGCCAAAGAACGTCAAGGAAGCTCTTAAAGATGACAAGTGGATCCTAGACATGCAAGAGGAACTAGAGCAGTTCGAGAAGAACTGAGTGTGGACTCTAGTGCCAAGACCAAGTGATAGAAAAATCATTGGCACCAAATGGGTCTACCGCAACAAGCTTGATGAAAATGGCAAGGTGGTAAGGAACAAAGCAAGGTTAGTGGCTCAAGTCTACAATCAGCAGGAAGGTATTGATTTTGATGAAACGTATGCTCATGTTGCTAGACTTGAATCTATTAGAATGCTACTTGCTTTTTCTAGTCATAAGAATTTCTTGCTATATCAAATGGATGTTAAAAGTGCATTCATGAATGGTACAATCGAGGAGGAAGTATTTGTTGCTCAACCTCCAGGCTTTGAAAATGACAAGCTACCTAACCATGTTTATTTGCTACAAAAAGCCCTCTATGGACTCAAACAAGCACCTCGGGCTTGGTATGAGAAATTAAAGAACTTTTATTAGACAATGGCTATGTCATAGGCAAAGTTGATTCTACTTTATTTCTAAAACACACTTCTAGCAATTTCCTTATCATTCAAATTTATGTTGATGATATCATATTTGGCAGAACTAATCTTGATCATTTCAAGGATTTTAGTTCTCTTATGCAGAGTGAGTTCGAGATGAACATGATGGGTGAGCTTACTTTCTTCCTCGGCTTCCAAATCAAGCAAACCAAAGATGGAAATTTCATCAACCAAGGCAAGTACACCAATGAGCTACTCAAACACTTTGGAATGGAAAACATGAAGACGATGGACACACCCATGTCCAAAACTTCCAAACTTGATAGAGATGAAGAAGGTGAGAAGGTAGATGAGAAGCTCTATAGAGGTATGATTGGAAGTTTACTTTACTTAACTGCCTCTAGACATGATATAATATTTAGTGTTGGCTTGTGTTCTCGCTTTTAATCAAGCCCTAGGAAATCACATCTTATTGTTGTTAAGAGGATTTTGAGGTACTTATCCAAAACCCAAAACTTTGGACTATGGTACCCTAAGTCAAGGGACTTTACTCTTGTAGCATATAGAGATGTTGATTACGCATGTTGTTTGATTGATAGAAAGTGCACAAGTGGCACTTGCTTCCTCTAGGACCATGCTTGGTGTCTTGGTTCTCCAAGAAACAAAGCACCGTGGCATTATCAACTACTGAGGCTGAGTACATTGTAGACGGAAGTTGTTGTGCCCAGGTCCTATGAATGAAGCAAATGCTCCAAGACTTTTAACATACATTTTGATGCTTCTCCTATCTATTGTGATAATATTAGTGCAATTAATCTGTGTTATAATCCAATATTGCATAGTAGATCTAAACATATAGAGGTTCATCATCACTTTCTTCGTGATCACATTGCCAAAAAGGATATTTATATCACGCATGTGGACACAAAAAATCAGTTGGTGGACATTTTCACCAAACCTCTAGCTAGAGAGCAATTTAACTTCATTAGATCTAAACCGCTCATAATTGCTTTAGATGATATTGACATGTTATCTAGCTAGTTTCCATTATTCTATATGTCTTTCTCTTTCTTAAATCACCTTTCTTGTCTAAATTTGCTTCTTGTAATGCTTAGTTTCGCTTGTTTTTGGGTATTTTTTAAATTTCGGGTTTTTATTACTAAATAGTACCCAATGATGAATGGAATGTGCCTAAATATACTTAATATGCATAATGGACCAAAAAAATAATTTTTATTAGCATGTATGTGGCTAGAAATCGAAAATGTCAATTTTTGATCAGGTTGACCATCGGTCAAGTTGCTAACTCGACCGATTGAGGTTGAGGGTTTGTTTTTTGCAACCAATAGGTCAAGTTTCCCAAGACATAACTTGATCGATCGGCGGCAAAGCTACAACTTATATCTCGATTCAGCCACCTTTTCTCCCTCTCAACTAGAGAAAAGTCAACTGAATCCTCTAGAGCAGCTCTGCCTCCCTCAACCCTACCCCTGACCCTCCTCTCCCTAGCCCCCTTCCTACCTAGTGTGACCTTCCTCGACCTTATTCCTTGCTCCCCTAGGCCTGCTGACCAATTTGGTGGTGTTGTCTCTGCGGTTTTCTCCTTCCTCCTCTCCATTCTCGTCTCCATGGCATCCCAAAGGAGGAAACATGATGTTCCTGTTGGTGCTCCCTCTTCTTCCTCCTCCTCTAGGCTCGTCCCTTTTGATGATACATTCTTAATCTCCTCTGAGGCTGTGAATCGGTACAAGGAACTCCTCCCTAGGAGCCCCTTTCCTTTCTAACCTCTCTCTGAGCCTAATCTGATCAAGCAAGTTGTGCTAGAAAGGGTATCCACCATCCTATACAATCACCACCTATCCGCTCTATGTTTCGAACGCCCGTGCTACAACAATGCCATCACGAGCACAAAAGTGGTTCACGAATTCTACGCTAATCTGCAGTGGAATTACGACACTAGAGTTCCCCCTCCTGACACTTAGGTAGTTCTTACCTCAATGATTGCTGGTAAGAAGTTTCAAATCACTAAAGATTCCCTTAATGTCTTTTTTGACAGTGATGAGGAGACTGATTCCTGGAGGCGTGACTACCCTGAGTACTTCGACCTTTTGGATCCTGAGAATTTCTATAAGAAACTTGACATTGACCTATCTGAGATTCACATGTACCTGAAGAAACCTCAATTTCCATATAGGAAGAAGGGAACCCTACCATCCTCTGCCCTAGACCTTAGAAACTGCATCCTAGCCCTA
Organism: Alisma plantago-aquatica; assembly: GCA_963693085.1. Classification (NCBI taxonomy): domain Eukaryota; kingdom Viridiplantae; phylum Streptophyta; class Magnoliopsida; order Alismatales; family Alismataceae; genus Alisma; species Alisma plantago-aquatica. Next base: position 204,214,270 of record OY856410.1, on the reverse strand, counting down.
GTGGTGAATTGCAATATCCATCCCAAGAAGAATCAGATAGACATTGCAGAAAACATTGTGGTTATGATGTATTGTATCCTTAAGAATGTTGGAGTCAGGTGGTCCCGATATATCCTTTACCACATGACTTATTTTGACTCCGGTAAGAACACTCGAGGCACCCATCCTCCCTATCCAGTCTTGATTTGTGGTCTTTTTCACAAAGCCACTGGCAAGTCTCTCTTTTAGGATTTCCGCTACAAACCTGCAAGAAAGGGAATCTGCATCAGTGAGACCACACTTCTCAAGAGTGTTCCTACCTTAGCCTCTACCACACCTGGAGCCTCCACCTCGACCTACACCCAGGCACCTCCTCCACCAGCTAGCCCTCTGCAGCCTAGTCGTGCCTCTTTTAATGTATCAAATGAAACCCTTATGGGCTATATGATGCATCAGCAGGCATATAACCTACAGGTCCAAGAACATCTACATCAGGACCTTTTCCAAATTATGTCGACCATGAACCTATCTTGCAACCATCCCTACCCCACCTACCAGCCCTTTCCCGGTGGTGACTATGCTTCCGACGCATACAGTCACTTCTACCCAGCTCCACCCCATGTTGCTTTCGCTGATCCCTTTGCTGATGGACCTGAGTACTCGGTGTTACCCCTTCCTGCTGGTCACTTGGATGAGCTTCTCACCAACATCATCTCTTCTGATCCTTCCTTCCCAAAGGCCAATGAGTTACACTCACTTGGCATGTCTTGGGCCAAGCAGAATGCAAGATGGATAGGTCGTGGCTATGGTTCCCCTGACGTGGACATGCCAGACCAGGCTGTTGATGAGGATGCTGATGAGGAGGCCACTAATGACGATGACGATGGTGGCTCTGATGGTTCTGATAATGGCTTCACTGGAGCGTCTGGAGACAAGGCTACTCATGTTGCTCCTTCAGATGGCAATGAGGACTACCAGCCTGAGGCAGATGCTGACGACCAGATCGATATAGATGATATAGATGTTTGATGTCTATGTTTTTAGTCATGTATGTTGATCATATTATCTTGATGGACTATTTTGTACTTATGACATTAGGCACATCATCTGAGATGTACTATTTTTTCTCATTTTCTACTTTGTCCTACCTCTCTCCTCTTATGTTATATAACCCCTCTTTTCTCCATGCAAATTATCTTTTTAGCCATCTTCTTCCTCCTTTCCATTGTACTCATCCTTGGAGCTTGGTATATCAAGAAGAATTTGTCCTTGGTGCTTTGGAGGTGGTTCAACCTTACATGTAGAGTTCGTGGTGATCCCTGGTCATCTTCAACCTTGGTGAGTGTTTATATTTCCTCTTTGGTGTTTTCCTTAGACCTTCTACCCCATCTTCTTCCTCTCTTCTCTAGGACCTAGACCATTGTTCCTCCATGGTGGTCATTTTGGAAGAGAAAATCCTCATCACAAGGGTCATAGACCATGTTTTGACAAGGTATACCCAAGTGTGAGGAGGGTTTCTTCTCTCTTTCTCTCTTTGTCTTTTGGCTCAGCTTATAGCTTTTTGGCTCTCTTTTCTTGGGTGATCTTTGCCCATGGTGTCTTCTCTTTCTTGAGATGCTCTTGTGGCCAAGAGTGGAGCTTTTATAGGAGCTTGATCATTCTTGGTGATCGTGTGCTCGGAGCTTGCCTTCTTTGGAGTGATCTTCCTTAAGGTGGGCTATATAACTCTAATTTTTCTCTATTAATGCACCTTTGTTACATGTATGTTGTTGTTTTCTCTCCCTATATGTTTCCTTGACATGTTAGTAAAGGGTGATAGATCTTAGAACTTGGATTATGTTGAAATCATGCTTGGTTTGGATGTAATACAAAACCCTAATTTCCTTTGTACCCGATTTTGGTGTTTGTGGTGCATGTGGTTTTACTTCTTTTCTTGACCTTGGCTTGAGTTTCATGCATGATGATCGAGTGTTTCCATGTTCCATGAGGTTTTGGTTCGGTTTTGATGGTGACTATCTTGGTCCCTCTCCCTTGTGGAGGTTCCTTTTCTTTGTGGTTTCATGAAGTCTATTTTAGGGTTTGATGACCATTTTTGCATGAGGTTTTTCCTTCATGGTGATGATGGGTTTTTCCTTGTTTTGTCTCCCATCTTAGTTGTGGGTTATCTCTATTTGACCTTGGTTAACCTTGGGTTGGATTTGGTCCTTAGTCTTGGAGGAGGCTTAACCCTTAGTGTTCATTATGCCTTGTTTTTGTCTTGGGTCATGACATCTCTTGGCATGTTGGGTTTGGGTCAAAATAGCTAACCTTATGGAGGTCGCGAAATCCACATCCTTGATGGTCACAAAACCTATCCCCTAGAGGGTCAAGGCACATCTTAGTTTGGTCGATATGTTTCCTTCATCCTTGGTGGTCGTGACATGGTTGGGTCTTGAGGTTGAGACATGTCCCTGTCGCGAGTCGAGATGAATTTTTGTTCTTGAGGTCACAACATGCTCTTCTTTGGGTGATTGAAACCCTAACCCTAGTTGGTCGAGACATCTAGGTTTGTTGATGGTCGCATTTTGCTTGCTGGTTTGGTCAAGAAATGTTCCTCCTTGGTGTTCCACGATCGTGACATCATGGGGTTGGTCGCAGTCGAGACCCCAAGGTGGTGTTGGTTGCGACCCATGGTGGTGGTGATCGTGGCACATGGTTGAAGTATGGTTGTGTTACATGCTTGCATACCTAATCGATGCACGCCTATTAGAAGTGTATGAGCCACATGTAGTGTGACATGGATACTTGTTTCTTGATGCTTATGATGATCCCTAACCCTAAAAGTATTCTAAGAATGTGGGAGATGTCCCACCTAGTGCTTATTGTTTGTATACATCTACAAAACCCTAGTTGGCTAAGTATGTAGCCCTAATGTGAGTTATGTGATGTGTTTGCTTTCTCTCTCTCTTGAGATGTTCATCATTCTATAATGCTTCTCTCTCTTGTTAATAAGCCCTAACCTTGCAGGTGATATGTATGCCATGACTTGTGTATGCTATGGTGGTGATTATGTGATACAGGGTGGTGCTTATGCACATCGATGAGGCATAATGTGGTGATAGATATGCATGAATCATTGTGATAGGTCCTATGACCTGGTGACAGCTTGATGCCTATTGAGAGGTGATATCCTCAAGTGATGTGATTAAGGGATTGATATCCCAGGGTGATATGTGACCTTGGTGACCGCCTTGTGAATGGCAGAGCAATGAGTATCATGTGGTGATTGTGTGACAAGTTCACACCTTATATGTTTTATATCTTTTGAAATTACAACACACCCTTATTCTTGTAGAGTTTTTTATTTATTTTATATGTTGTAACTTGATTGATGCTAAAAGTCACCCAATTTTCTAGATAATCAAGTGAAATCTAACCATGACGTTTGCCATGTGCCATCGATCCATTCCAGTGTCAGCTTTATTTGTTGGATTGGTGAAACGAGTTTAACTCAGAGTGCATAGTTTTGAATATGCAAGGTGCAAGTCAAGTATTTCCTCATGCCCATAACTACATGTTGTGTGAGACGACCATGCGTGAGTCGGATCTTCTGGTGATATGGACGACCATGCATGAGCCAATCCTTCTTTTAAGAACGGCCATGCGCGACCCTACTCTTCTAGCATCGTTACCTGTACCAAGGTGGGATATGTGTTTATATATAGATGGCCATGCATGAGATGATCCTTGTGTTGACTATATGTCATTCTTTTTTACAGTTGACTGATATGTCTTTGTGGTGTTCTTTTGAGCTAAACAAGAAATGTTGGAGAGGTCGTGGATTTTTACTCTTCCATGGATCTTATATGGCAATGATTTCCACTTGGCAGTGGTCAGTTAGATTTGGGTGGTATGAATCAAATCCTTGGGGCATAATAAAAGACGTAATACAGTCGTGTAGTACATATATGCTTAGGGCGACATATGTCTCACATTGGTTGAGCCTTTGCCTTGTCTTTTTACCGATTTCTTGAATTATAAGACGGTAAGAGAAGTCAAATGTTATACATGTTCTTCATATTCCTTTTTATAATATAACTTGATCCACTTCTCTGTGGTAGCTGCCTAATCTAGTTTAATATTCTTTACCTATTATATACATATCATTTAGCTAAATATGCTCATCTGCTAGTATGTTGTATTACCTACTCAGTTTACATGTGCTTTAATAGCATTGTCGGAGAGTAATATCTCTTGTTGGGATGTTTAGTCTCACCCCGTGGGTTACCACATCTTTTAGGTGACTGTGGACGAAGAGGTAGAGGTCGTGCAGCTGAGGAAGAGTAGCAGCAGTAGTTGATAAGGTTGGATGTGTTGCAAGTCTTTTGGTGTTAGAGTCATAGAGTCATCCCTGTACACTCAGGTCCTTGGGTGTTTTTCTTTTGAGATGTTTTGTGGTTATATGATCGATACAAGGTGTTGGTATGTGTGTTGTGGTTGTATAGTTGTGACAGATGTACATGTATATATGTGGAACCAGTATCTTATGTGAATAGGTTGATGATGGGAATGTTGATCTGTAGCTATGTAAGCACCACGTGACATATTATCTGCTACATGTGGTAGGCTTTTGGACTCATATGTAACAAGTTTTTAACTTATGGTGCGTCAATGAAATCTATTTTAATTTCTCATGTTTTCTGGTAATCCACTTGCTTGGTGCGCGTTTGGTTTTGAGTAATCTCATTTTTGGCGTGTCGGGATGTCACAGTTTATAGAACCATATCCTGGCCAGGGTCATATTTTTCCATATTTGGGATTCACATGTTGTGTATATTTGTATGTTCATTAGGGTATAAGTGAGTGTACTAGGGTACATTTCTAACCTCATTTAGGCTATTCTAAAGATCAAATGTTACTAACATTTGATCCATGGGATTAGGGTTTGTAGAGTTAAGTTAGCTAGATTTTGGATGTTATAGAATCCATATCTTAGAAATCTATAGTTTACCAAGGGAGGGACATGGATTGTTCAATGAATTCTGATGGTAACAATTCCCTACACCGACAAGATTTACTTCTCTAGTCAGATATGCACTTTCATCATGATTTTTAGTCTTTAATACTCTTCATATGGAAATCCAATCTTAGTTTTTGAAATCAAAATGGTTTTCTTCTTTACCTAGAACCTAAATATTAGAAAGTGTTTTCAATTTAATATTCATAATGTATAGAAAAATAATTATATTTTTGGTCAGTATGGGCATAAGCAAAAGAACATACATGGTTCCCAAACAACACATTAAATAAAAATTGTAGCTCAACAATCAGACATAAGACATAATGTTTGCCAGCTAAGGTGTGTGCGTGTGTGAGGTCTTGTAACAGACTAAATCTTAGGGTCCTATTTGCAATTTACCCACTTTCAAGCTTTCTATTTCTTTTATGTCCTTTTGGGCCTTTTTCATAAATTTCCCTATCTTTTGTACCCTTGTTGGCCTCAATATTTAATTTGAGCATTTATTGATGATGTAATCTATATTTGCCCACATTCATCTCTATTTTTTTTTTTGAGGAAAGGTAATGTTATATATTAAAAACACATCAAGCAAGCGAAGACCTGCTTATGTGAAGAACCTACAGAAAGTTTGTTGAAGGGGAGAGCAGCTTGAACGGAAAAAACAGAAAAAAAAACATGAAACAAAGCAAAAGAAGCAAAGTTTAGCTAGCTGGGGGGAGGCTCCCCTTAAGAAAAACCTCCTATCAAAATAAAGTTTTTGCATCCAAGCGATAAACTGATTTGAAACGTCTTTGAATTTGATTTGAAAGTCATAGAAGTTGATGCACCAAGCTGACCCCAGCCTCGTCATCCACCATAGCTTTCAGATCGCAGAGAAAAGCTGCTTTAGATTCTCCTACTTCCGATTCATCCATTTTTCCATCTGTTAGTTTTCCTACAGTTTAGTGATGATGTGAAGATTGGCATCTATGTGAGCAATGATAATTTTTGCCAATTTTTTGACGTTGTTGAAAATTCTATTGTTCCTTTCTTTCCAAAGGTTCCAGCAAATTGTGATGAAGATGTCATTACTTTTGAAATTTCTGTAGTGTCTTAAAGGGTTTATTTTGATTGGGAAGGTATCTTCCTGGAGATCAGGAAGACATTTTCGCATATAGTGTGAAAATATGTTTTTTGAGAAAGTGCATTTAAAGAAGATGTGGCTGACTGAATCACTATTTTTTTCACAGAGGACACATCTGAAAGGTCCAATGAAACCCTTTCTAGAAATGTTTTCACCTGTAAGAAGTTTATTGTGTAGAAGAAGCCAAAAGAATGTTTTGTATTTTTGTGGCCATTTTTGTTTCCAAAGCTTTGATGATGATGTAGAGATACCTCTATTGCTGAGAAAATTGTATGCAAGTTTGACCGAATACTCTTTCCCCCATTTCCAGGTGATATTATTTGAGATGTTGTTTTCCAAAATACTAGCAAGATTTCTAAAGTCACTTTGACTGACCTGGGAAAGGATACATCTTTTTAGAGAGTTTGATCTGTTACTTGTAATGAGAGAAAGGGCTTTATCAATTTTTAAGTTGAGAAGTTTTTTTGGAATTGTCCAAGATGTTTTAAGGTTTATAACAGAGTTTTTTTCAAACCAAGGATCCGACCAGAAGGAAATATTTTTGTGGGAATGTGGAGGAGTGATTATGATTTGTGAAATCGTGTTTATATTTTTATTGATAATTTCCAGAGTGGGGAAGCAAATTTCCGCTGGATATGATGCCAAGGAGGTGAGTGCTGATAGTATTTTTTTGTGATAAGATTTGTCCAGATTTTCTTTTTGTTTTGGATAAGACAATCTATGACTTTAGCAATGAGGCAGAGAGAGTGTGTTTCAATATTTAAAATGCCCCAGCCACCTTGGTTGATTGGAGCTGAAATAGTTTTCCAATTTACTAGATGATAGTGTTTCCCTTGTTTATTTTGTTTTTGAACATTATTCCACAGGAAATTTCTCCATATTTTGTCAAGAACGGATTTTGTTTTTGAGGGTAGGGGTATACAGCTTAAGAAGTGGGTTGTTATAGGGGTGATGACACTATTTAGCAGGGTGAGCCTTCCCGAGAGATTTAGGAAGTTGTTTTCCCAGCTGGTGAGTTTTGTGTTTATTTTTGAGATAATTGTTTCCAAATAGCATTTGAAATGTTTAATGGGGTGATAGGGAGACCCAGGTATTTGATCAGAAAGTCTTCTGTTCTGCACTTTAGGAAATCTTTTAGGTTCTCCAAAGAGGATTGTTGAATGTTTACCCCAAAAATGGAGGATTTTTGAATGTTTACTTTCAGTCCAGAGATATAAGAGAAAAGACCTATGATCCTAAAGATATTCTGAACAGAGGAAATATCTGGAGAGGAGAAGATGATAGTATCATCAGCAAATTGAATAATGTTCTCCATGCAGTCATCAGGAGCCGAAAAGAGACCATTTTGCTTACCCATGTGGAGCATGCTAGAGAGAATGGTAGTTAAAATGATGAAAAGGTATAGAGAGAGTGGGTCCCCTTATCTAAGTCCATTTGAATTATGGAAATAGCCAAAAGGAACGCCATTGATGATTGTGGAGAAGTGGTTTGTAGATATGCATGCATGTATCCAAGAGATCCACTTGTCCGTGAAAGCAAAACCTTTGAGAGTCTGAAGTAGACAGTTCCAGTTGACAAAGTCAAAAGCTTTTTCGAAATCCATTTTAATGGCAAGAAGGGGTTTTTTTTGTGTGACATAGATGGATGGTTTCATTTACCATTAAAAAGGCATCTTGGATGCTTCTGTTTTTTAGAAAGGCGGATTGGTTAAGAGGAATGATATCACCCATGTGCGGTTTGATCCTATTTGCTAATATTTTAGCAATGATTTTGTAGGAGGTGTTTATGAGGCTGATAGGACGGAAGTGTGAAATAAGTTCTGGTTTACTATTTTTTTTATCAGAGAGATGAAGGTTTTATTGATGTATTTGATGATGTTATGAGGGTTTGAACTTGCTTGGAAGGCGGAAAGAAAGGCAAGGAAGTCGTGTTTATAATGGTTCCAGTTTGCCAAGTAGAATTCCGCGTTTAGGCCATCTGGACCAGGAGATTTATTTTTTCCTAGATCAGAGATCGCAGATTGTAATTCCTCAAGAGTGAAAGGTTTAATGAGATCGTGAGGGTTTTTTATTTTATTTTAACAAATAGAATTCCAAAGAAGGTTATTTAGACCAGATGGGTTGTGATTATTGTTGAAGATTTTTTTAAAATGGTTTTTTATATGGGTTATGATGGATTGTTTATGAGAAGTGAGTCTACCATTTATCATAAGGTGAGTTATGGCGTTATTTCTAAATTTTTGATTGCAGATTTTATGAAAGAATTTTGTATTTTTGTCACCTTCTTTAGCCCAAGTGATCTTGGCCCTTTGTCTCCATTTAGTATCGATTCTATTATTTATGTGTTCTAGGTCAGCTTTAATGGAGAGGATCAAGGCAGGATCAGCTGAAGGGTCCTTTTCAACATGGAGAAGTTGGTCTTCGAGGTTTTTTTTATTTTCTGTTAAGGTCGAGGGGTTTAGAAGCATCCATTTTTTATATGATTTTTGATGTGTTTTGTGTTATTTAAGATGTGTAGACCTATGTTTGTTGATAGTGGATTAGCAAGAGTTCAATTATCAAGACAAGATCTGGAAAAAAATTCGATGAGGAGCCAGTTGTTTTCAAATCTAAAAGGACGTGATCCCCAAGAGTTTGAGGTTGTTTCAAGGATTAGGGGAAAGTGATCAGAAATAGTGTGATGGGAGATATAAACAGTAGAGAGTGGGTGTTTGTCTTCCCAATGGTTTGAACAAATGAAGTGATCGAGTCGGGCAAAGGACTGATTTCTAGACCACGTAAATAAGGCATTTGTGGGAACAAGGTCGATGAGAGAATAGTTTGAAATCATCTGTTTAAATTTTTTGTGGGCAGCTATCATGGGAGAAGGAGATGGATTTGTGTTGCACCTATCAGATATCTGGGTAACAAGGTTAAAATCTCCACCAAGGACCCAGAGTGTCTGATGGTATTTTGTGAAGAGACAGTGCAACTCCCCAAGGAAGGAGGTTTTGTCATATCCTGGTTCCCCATAGATACCAGAGAAGGACCAAAGGTAGTCATCGACAAGATTTTTAAAGTCAATTGTTATCAAAAAATTTAGAATGGAGGAGTTAAGCAAATCAAGGACCTGATTATTATATCCCACAAGGATACCACCTTTAAAACCCTTGGGTGGAAGCTGAATCCAGTTTGTGATTCTATTTCCGCCAATAGTTTTGAGGGCGAAGGGGGTGAGAAAGGATTTTGTTTCTTGGATGGAGATTAAATCTATTTTGTTTTTGTAAATATGGGATCGTAATTTTTTTCTTCTTTGTTAGTTAGCTTCTCCACAGATATTCCAAGTAGAGATTTTCATGAGTAAGGAAAAATGAAGCAAGAAAAAACAGAAGAACAAAAGTCTGTTAGCAACTTTTTTTAGACCAACCCATGAATGATTCTAGGTTATTTAGCATATACTGTGCGTCATCATTCTTTTCAAAGCAAAAGCATATCTTGTTTACAAATGATGTAAAACTTTTAGTGCTAGACCAAGAAGCTACATCATCTATAGTGACAGACTTATTATTTATTTTATGCGGTAGAGATGTAGATAGAGTTGACGCAGGTAAATCATAACTGATTAAGCAAGGTGGGGTGTTACCTCTCTTTGGCCTGTTAATGATGCTGGTTCCTTTGATGTTGGCTTGTTTTGGTAGCAGGATCTTTTGCAAGTAGCTTGAGTTTGTCTTTTTCATAGGGCTCTCCTGCTCCGAACTCTGTAGTGAGGTTTCCTTATTTTGTAAAGATGAGTCTTGAAAAATAGTAGTTTGATTATCCTTGTTTGGGGAATGCCAACTATCCTTCGTAGAAGAAGTAGATGGGCAAGAGTTTTTGCTAGGTTTGATATTGGAAGCGGGTAGGGGGGTCAGGAGATCTATTTCTTTTTTTGTTTTGAAGAGGAATAGAGCTTTAAGAAGTATTTGTTTGTTTCCTAATCCAGACTTGGTTTCTGGCAGGAGGAATTCTGGCATGAGGGATGGGGTTTTTCCCTTTGTTCGGGCTAAACCAGGAAGGAGGGTGTGAGGAAAGCTCGGAGAAATCAGTGCTATTAATAGTGGGGTGTTCAGCAGCAAGCTTCAGATGGTAGATAGATTCTCCAATCCTGATGTTGATAGAAGGTGGAAGAGAGATGGCAGCTTTGACGGAGAAAAGGAAATAAGCTTTGATGAATTGGGTGGGATGGAGCGTTTCTAGACTAATGTATTGAAGCGTAGCTCCAATAGAATGAGCAATACCTCTGAAGATTTCAAGCTCCCACAGATGTGGAGGAAGGTTTGAGATGGCTACCCAGTCGGAACCACCAGCAGGAGCTAGGAAAGAGCCTGTATCAGCAGACCATTTGGAGAGATGCGCCATGATAAAGCTGGAGCCGCAAGGTATGGTAAGCATCTGGTTGAAGATATGATTTATCTTCGTCCCTTCAGGAACTGTGTAAATGAGCTGGGTGGGTGAGAAAACTTTTGGTTTGAGAATGGTTTGGCCAGGGAGAAGAAGAGCTAAAGCTCTAGTAATATCAAGAACATTGATAGGATTATTGTCCAGGTTATTTTCTATTGTAACAAGAATACTTCTGAGAGAGAAAACCTTGAGTAATCGCATTGAGTTAGCTGGGAGATCCATAGCGATCGCATATTCAAGGAAGTCAGGTCTTCATGGTTGGAATGGAGGGAGGAAGGTTGACACTATGGGCTTTGACAGAAGGGGTTTTAGATGGAGGGATATGTTGTTGAGTGTGATGTTTGGAATGGATTCTAGGCGAGCGATAGGGTTTTGATATAGTAGGTGTCCTTGAGTTTGAGCTTACGAGACAAGGGTTTGTATTTTTTGCATGTTCGGGCGGGAGATTTGCTAGACATGCAAAGGAATTTTTTGAATGGTAATGATTAAGGGGGGGACAACGTTTGGCCAGTAGTCAGAAGAAGATTTTTTTGGGACCACTGAACAATTTTAGAAGGGGGGGTTTCACGTCGAACGAGAGTGCATGTTAGAAAGGTGGAGATTTGGCTGTTGTAAAAACCTGTTGGGGTGAGGTCGAGCCAAACAGAACCTTTTTATGTGCCTTGGGCATCCACAGTTGAAGCAAGTGCGTCGTGAGAAGCACCTGGTAGTGGAGTGGCTGTTACTGTGGCAGAGGGAGCAGAAAAGTGAACAAAAAGGTTTTTTGGGGGGACCATTTTCCAGATTTGGGCGGTGGGGTTGTTTTCTAGAGTGTCTTTTATGAGAATGGAAGATTTTGCTTGTCCCAGAATAGGAAAGGTGAGATTTAAATGATAAATGTCCTTAGGGATGATATCCCTAAGCAATGAGAACTTTGGACAGAGGGTTTTGTATAAGGACGATAGTTTTGGTCTATAATCATTTTCTTTAATAGATGGAGAGGGAAAAATTTTATACCTTTCTGCGATGGAGCTCTGTTGTTGAACCATGGGAGATGTGACCTCATCATCTTCGTCTTCTGATCCAGAGGAGATGGATATGGGCCAGGTTTTCACACCCATTGGGGGTTGGTGTTCTGCCCTGACGAATAGTTGGTCCACAGAGTCTGAGGAAGAATAATAGTCTTGATCGTGTCTTTTGTAGAGATAGGCGAGAGCTGGTGGAGTTTCATGTATGAAATCGCGAACCCACGCACGAAAGGTGCAATCTTCATAAGGTTGAAGGAACATAGTCCAATCTGGTTGAAGATTCAGTTCCATGCGCATCTCTTTACATCCTACCGAGATGAGGAGGAAAGGTTTTTTTTACCCCAGGTTGTTTCCGATACATTGTACAGAAACCAAAAAGAAAAATACAAAAAAAGCAACACGAGTTTTCGACTGACCAAAAAAAAGGTTGTTTCCGATGGGGTAGACCATGAAAGTGTAACCTGGAATGAGCGGTGACCTATGTTTATCATACAGATGCCTGGAGAGATGTCATATTTGTGGTAAATCCAAGCTCTAGGCAGAGGGATGGTTGTTGAGAAGGTTGGATCGGAGAGATGGATCTCCAGGAAGGGGAAGCGCGAGTTCATGTTGAGAGAGGAAGGTGGGGTTTTTGAGATGTTGTTGGACTTCGGGGTTTTATGTTTCTGAAGGGCTCGGCGGAAAGTTTTGATCTTACCCGATTGTTGCATGCATTGCAGTTTTATGCATGAGGCAAGGATGAGGGCGCCTCCAGTTCTCATATTGATTACCGATTGTTTGGTGGGGCTTTTATTGCGGCTCTTCTGTACTAGAGTTAAGCTGATGTGAACCTTGAATCCCACAAAATCTGGGGAAAGAGAATGTATCCGACAGAGAGAATGAAGATGGGTAATCAATGAGATGTTGCTTGCATGTTCCTAAGTTGATAGGGAGACACAAGGTATGGTGTAATATGAGGCTTTTTCCAGCAAAAAGACTGGAAAGCTTTTTCCGAACAGGCTGAGACGATGAGGCTGAATAAAAACTGATGTTGCAACAAAATAGAATTTGTACCGAGACACTGGAGTCAACTGATATGGTGAAACCCTTAGCCTGCAAAAATAGGAAGGAGAGCAGGGGGGAAAGATACCTGAGGAACGAGGATTCTTAAGACCCCGAGAGGGAGGTGGCGGTTTCCGACGAGATGATGATGGAACTATCTGCCGTTTCTACTAGGAAGAAGAAGGAAGCGAAGTCTCGAAGGAGCTGAGACCCATTCTAGTCAATGAATAGATAATGTGATAATTGGGGACTAATAATGCAAAATGGCATTTAATGAGAGATAAGTGGTGGATAATTTAATTGGAGCTTTTGTATATTTTTGGAATAAGAAATAAGAGTTAAAGTGTAATTGAGTTAATTAATAAGGATATAACACTCATTTCTCTGTCTCTCCTCCAAATGGTTGTTAAAGCATTAAAATTGAGAATAAGTAGTGGGACATGACACTTGAATGGATTTATAGTAATTCTCTTGAATTTTATTAAAGGAATTGCTAAGAAAATAGTTTTGTGTTTTAAAATGCATTAATATACACATTAATGGGAAATATGGTGATTAAGGCTCATATCTCATCAAAAATGAAAAGTAATTGCATAGCATTAATTTAGACATCATTATTAGCATATGGTTCAAATTTGGTGCCATTTGGACTTCATTTGACCCCTCAAATGGATTTATAAGAATGGATTAAAGTGTGATTAAAGTCCTTAATTGCATTTCATTTATATCATTTAAATCTTGATAATGCCTAAAGTTCAGTTATTTTTCACTGTCACGCTCCACCCCTTCAGCCAACGAGCCATCAGACGGCTCTCGTTTGATCATCTCACTTCTGGCTCAATCCAACGACCACTAAATTGTCCCTTACCTCGTTCTCAACGTGAAGTAGGAGCCGTTTCGCGGCCAGTCCATTCACTTTGCCAGTTCTCTCTCCCTCCTCCATCAATTCGTGAGATTTTTGGTGCATTGAGTTCGCCTCATCATGTCGGTTCCAACGAGTCTTAGCTCGTTGCCCCTCTCTCACCGTGCACGAAACGCCCATTAGGGCATTTTGGCTTCTCTCCACCTCCGAGTTGCAAAGATACCCTAGCCTCCCTCCTGCCTATATAAGGCATTGTCGAGCACCCTCACACCACACCCAACTTTCCTCCTCTACTCCAACCGTGTTGTGGCCTGGTTTCTCAGTTCTTGGACACACAACATTGGCCATTGGTCCACTGTGACCGGGAGGTTGCAGGGAACTCATCCCCGATCTTAGTTGACAACCTCGCGCCTAGGTGAGAGCTGGAGCAATGGAGCCCGAGCTCCAGATCGCTGCTCCCTCGCCATGGCGGGCTGAGTGAAGAATCCCAGTCATGCAATGATTGTGGTGCCCACTCCCATTCAATCAATCAATTAAGCTAGCATGGGCATTTTTGTTATTTTGTTTTTGGTTTAGTTTTCTCACTACAGTGATCTGATATGCATGCATGACCCTATTACCCTCACAACTTCAATCGATATTATTAGACCCGGAAGGGTATTTTGGTAATTTCACCCTTCACTCACTCGTCTTTGACCGAAGCTAAGAAGGCGCGGACCAGTGACTGGCCAAACATGATTGGCCCATGTCATCGTGAGTCCGGCCACTGGGGCATGTGTTTCGCAATTAGAATTGCCTATGGCATTCTCCTAATTTCTGATTGGTCTGATTTATTTAATTCGTAGTGAATCGACCATTGGTCATAAAAAATAAATAAATAGTTGTTGGAAAAGATTTTTCTAGTAGAATCCAAATTTCTAGTTTTTGAGTCTTGATTCTCTTTCCTTTTTCAAAGTTTGCCTTAGATACCATTTTAATCACATTAAATGATCCAAAAATGATAACTAATTCTTTTTAACTCCAAATTGAGATATAAAGGGGTGTTTTCTTAATCAGGAGAATATGAATAAGCATTTGGTCTAGGTTTTGAGTCCCAAATCAAGGTTTTGGTTTTGAAGGTATAAAAGTAGGGTTTCAACCCTTATGCATTACATTAAACCCTAATCCAAGTATATACATATGAATCTAGGATAAAAGTGATTGGGATACAATCTAGTCAACGAAACCGAGGGATGTGAATCTATAATAAGGTATGTGCAACCCTATTTGTATGTATGTGAACCCTATTTTTTAAATATCTATAAATATGCAAATTACACTCTATTCCTTCAGTTGGGCCTTTTTACCCACACCCTTTTTCCCAATGAGGCTTGAGCATATTTTACTTATTCATGAAATTCTTTTATTGCCTTTCTTTGGCTCTTTATTTGAGTTGAATCTCCTATTATCAATTATTCTTGTTATTGGTTAAATTATTCTAGGGTCATGGACCCCACTTGCTATTGTTGGAAACTTATCATAACTTCCATTTAATTACTTAGCATGATAATGAAAATGACTAGTTAACTAATGTAGTGTACATGAGTACAAACCACCCAAAGGGCACTGAGGTTTTAGTCCTCCTGCCAGGCATTGGAGTTTGAGTCCCCTATCACTTTATATATATTTAGGGTTTGGGAATGTGTTATGCTCCCTCACCCAGAGGTTGAGGTCTGGTAGGTGCCTCAGCCCTATATTAGATTAATCTAGCCACATTTAATCATGCATGTTGTTATATTATTGTTGTTGAATTTATGGCAGAATTCCTAATTCTTATTTGATATACTTGCCTCATTATTTTGACACTCTTAGTATAGTGGATCTTTTAATATGAAATGCTTTAGCTTATATTTGTCCTTTACTTCTATTGACACATACTTTTATCTCTCTTTTGTTGGGTGACCCCAACCACCCAGGTATAGGATCAGAGTGCGCAGTTGAAGTTTGGTGAACCAGCCTAACGCTAGGATGTAGAGTTCAGTCGTATAGCTTAGACTTGGCTATATATGTTAGTTGTTTTTGTTTCGAGACAAGTCGGTTTGGTTTTAGTCTTCCACTACCTAGATCCTTGTTAAGTATAAAGTTGTACCCCTTTTTGGGAAATTTTGTAAAGTACTCTTTATACTGTTGAATAAATTCAAAGTTTAAAATTCTGTTGCATCACATTGGTGTTTTTGTTTACCATTGTTTTTAGTAAAGCGTTGTCTTTACAGCATGGTATCAGAGCATCAAGGTAGTCGGAGTCTTGAATAATTCAATTTTTCTCCTAGATAGAAACTCTTACCTCAAATAGTTTCCCTTTAGTAAGTTTTCACCTTAGAGTTGACCTATGATGAAACATTGATTTAGGATCATAATAATTTCATATTAGAAATATAATTTGATCAACTTTTTAGTGATTAGTCTATTGAGTAGCTACTAGAGCAAGAAGTTAAATGTGATGGTATATAGAAAGGGTCAGAACTTGGGGGCTCACAAAATTTTCCTCCACACCACTAGCTTGGTTTACGGGGACTCCCGAGTTCATATGACACAGGCCTGGCCTGATCTGATACAGATATCTCGAAATAGCCTACCTTTGGGAATATTACCTCATTGTTAAATACCCTTAGAAAAACTTATGTGATGATTTGATCCCTCCAAAAAAATCATCTTGAAATCCGTAAGTACCTTATATAAGTCTTAGAATTCCATGTTTAGGGTTTGTGTACCCTATGCTATACCTTGAAGTTTGGTAATAGTGATTAGTAAGAAAATTAAGTGTTGGACCTTATTCATGATTAGACATACTCTTTTACCTCTAGCTTAGTTTGACTTAGCCAACCCTTTAAGCAATAATAATACCTTCATTGATTTTGCACATCTAATTTTGAGAACGAAATCTCTTTTTAGGGGGATGGAATCCCATACAAAGCAAGATCAAGTCACTTTAGAATATGAAACCCTAACTATGTGGACAAATATATTAGTGAATTTATATGGATAGAATTTACCAAACAAATTATAATTGTAATTTAACTTGTTTTTTATATACAAATGAATATATGATGAAGCCATATAATGCCTAGTTCATATGCTTGAACCCTAAAGCATACTTGAAGCACATAATAATGAGTTACTCATCACTAATTATGAATACACATAATGTTGACAATGTTACCCTAATGAAAAGATAAAGGCATAACATGTAATGGTCATGTTGACCTAAACCCTAATATGTAATCATCTAGCCTTAACAATATATGCATGTGTGTCTCCTTAATCCCTTTCATGATACATTAGTGACTATAGGTTTCATCATCAGTTAATATACTTTTTTTTATAAATATACTTTGATACATATGAATGAATTATAATCATCTAGTCATAGTTAAATCAAGTCTTCAATATATGTAAGGCATATTACATTGTTCTCAAATACACATCTCATTAATCACCTTATCATAATTTGAGATATGGACCAATTCATTAATATACGGAAGGGGTTCCACCTTATTCAATAAAATATATATGCAATGACTCAAATGTGATAAGGGGTAATTGGATTCACATAAGCATGACTAAGTCTACAATAATTACAAAAATCTAATGTGATGTTCAAATGAAGTGTAATGAGTAATGATGACATTAATGTGAGTATAAATAGTGATGTGACAATGTGTAAGAAATTAATATGACATATTTTTAGACTTAATAACTTGTTGGATTATATTATCCATTTCTCACCTAATAATCTGTGATAAATTCACAAGGTAGTAACATGAGAAGAGTGGAGAATAAATTCATGTATATTGAGATTTCTTAGTAAACCCTAATTGTACCTAAAACCCTTAATGGGATAACTAAGGGTAAAACACCAAATTTGTACCTAATGATGAGATGATTTAGAAAACCCTAATTATGCTTAAAATTCTTAATGACTAAATGAAATATAAACATGAATGGTACATAACATTTATATATATATACATATATATATTTATTTATTTTTATTTTTATATATATATATATAATTCTTTTTACTAACAATGTGAATACAATGTGACACAAGTAATTGAATATTAAGGATGATGAATATTTCATAGTGTTAATGAGCCAAAAATGTGTATTGTAATACACTTGATAAAAATTGTGTGAATAGTGGAAACCTTAGTGAAGTTGACTTATGTGTAGAGCTTGTGCAGTACCCTAGATTAAGGGTTATCACCTAGTTTCTTGAGGTTGGGTTGTTATGTACTCACCCTTCCCTCTTGTTGTGATTTCGGGGATGAAATCCTCTTTAAGGGGTGGAGTGTTGTAACCGAATGAATCTTAGGGTCCTGTTTGCAATTTACCCACTTTCATGGTTTCTATTTCTTTTATGTCCTTTTGGGCCTTTTTCATAAATTTACCTATCTTTTGTACCCTTGTTGGCCTCAATATTTAATTTGAGCATTTATTGCTGATATAATCTATATTTGCCCACATTCATCTCTATGAATGGGTTTTTGCACAAATACAACATTTAATGTGATAATTGGGGACGAATAATGCAAAATGGCATTTAATGTGAGATAAATGGTGGATAATTTAATTGGGCTTTTGTATATTTTTGGAATAAGAAATAAGAGTTAAAGTGTAATTGAGTTAATTAATAAGGATATAACACTCATTTCTCTCTCTCTCCTCCAAATGGTTGTTAAAGCATTAAAATTGAGAATAAGTAGTGGGACGTGACACTTGAATGGATTTATAACAATTCTCTCGAATTTTATTAAAGGAATTGCTAAGAAAATAGTTTTGTCTTTTAAAATGCATTAATATACACATTAATGGGCAATATGGTGATGAAGGCTCATATCTCATCAAAAATGAAAAAGTAATTGCATATCACTAATCTAGACGTCATTATTAGCATATGGTTCAAATTTGGTGCCATTTGGATTTCATTTAACCCATCAAATGGATTTATAAGAATGGATTAAAGTGTGTTTAAAGTCCTTAATTACCTTTCATTTATATCATTTAAATCTTGGTAATGCCTAAAGTTCGGTTATTTTTCGCTGTCACGCCCCACCCCTTTAGCCAACGAGCCTTCAGACGGCTCTTGTTTGATCATCTCACTTCCGACTCGATCCAACTTCCACTAAGTTGTCCCTTACCTCGTGCTCAATGCAAAGTAAGAGCCGTTTCACGGTCAGTCCATTCACTTTGCCAGTTCTCTCTCCCTCCTCCATCAATTCGCGAGATTTTTGGTGCATTGAGTTCTCCTCGTCACGCCGGTTCCAACGAGCCATAGCTCGTCGCCCCTCTTTCACAGTGCATGAAACGCCCATTAGGGCATTTCAGCTTCTCTCCACCTCTGAGTTGCAGAGCTACCCCTAGCCTCCCTCCTGCCAATACAAGGCGCCGTCGAGCACCCTCACACCACAACCAACTTTCCTCCTCTGCTCTAGCCGCGTCACTGCCTGGTTTCTCAGTTCTCGGACATACAACATTGGCCATTGGTCTGCTGTGATCGGGAGGTCGCGGGGAACTCATCCCCGATCTCAGTTGACAACCTCGTGCCTAGGTGCGAGCTGGATCAATGGAGCCCGAGCTCCAGATTGTTTCTCCCTCGCCATGGCGGGCTGAGTGAAGAATTCCGGTCATGCAATGACCGCGGTGCCCACTACCATTCAATCGATCAATTAAGCTAGCATGGGAAGTTTTGTCATTTTGTTTTTGGTTTAGTTTTCTCACTACAGTGATCTCATATGCCTGCATGACCCTATTACCCTCACAACTTCAATCGATATGATTAGACTCGGAAGGGTATTTTGGTAATTTCACCCTTCACTCACTTGCCTTTGACCGAAGCCAAGAAGGTGTAGACCAATGACCAAGCCAAACATGATTGGCCCATGTCAGCGTGGGTCCAGCCAATATGGCATGTGTTTCGCAATTAGAATTTCCTATGTGGCATTCTCCTAATTTCTGATTGTCCTAATTTATTTAATTTGTAGTAAATCGACGATTGCTCAGAAAAATATAAATAAATAATCATTGGAAAGGATTTTTTGAGTAGAATCCGAATTTCTAATTTTTGAGTCTTAATTCTCCTTCATTTTTCCAAGTTTGCCTTAGGTACCATTTCAATCGCATTAATTGATCCGAAAATTATAACTAATTCATTTTAACTCCAAATTGAGATATAAAGGGTGTTTTCTTAATCAGGATAATATGAATAATCATTTGGTCTAGGTTTTGAGTCCCAAATTGAGGTTTTGGTTTTGAAGGTATAAAAGTAGGGTTTCAACCCTTATGTATTACATCAAACCCTAATCCAAGTATATACATTTGAATCTAGGATAAAAGTGATTGGGATACAATCTAGGGTTGGCAATCGGGTCCGGGTTGAGCGGGTCCTATTTCGGGTCAATTCGGGTCAGATCAAATATACTCGACCCAAACCCGACCCGAAAATAATTACGGGTCATACCTACTTGACCCAAACCCGAAATTCATATTTGCGGGTCTGACCCGATGAACCTGATGGACCCAAAAATATTATATAATATGCAATCCCAAAAAACCCAAAAATGCAAACCCGAAAAACCCGAAAATAGAAACCCAAAAAACCCGAAAATTTAAACCCGCTAAAACCGAAATTGCTGCAGAATTTGCTAATTAATTATTGTTTTGCAAGAAAAGACTTATATAAACTATCACAAATTTATATTTGTATGTGTTAAAATTTTATATGGCTAGAATATGGAAAAATATATATACATACAAAGATATAATTTCGGGCCGAACGGGTTTTGTGGGTCGAGAATTGCAAACCCGGACCCGACCCGCAAATAATTTTGGGTTTTTCGGGTTCGGGTCATTTTGGGTCGGGTCGAAAAAATCAAGACCCGAACCCGCTTTAGTCAGGTCGGGTCGGGTTGGGTCAGGTTTTGCCAGCCCTAATACAATCTAATCAATGAAACTGATGGATGTGAATCTACGATAAGGTATGTACAACCCTATTTGTATCTATTTGAACCCAATTTTGTGAATATCTATAAATGTACAAATTACACCCTATTCCTTCAGTTGGGCCTTTTTACCCACACCCTTTTTCCCAATGAGGCTTGAGCCTGTTTTACTTATTCATGAAATTCTTCTATTGCCTTTCTTTGGCTCTTTATTTGAGTTGAATCAACTATTATCAATTATTCTTATTATTGCTTAAATTATTCTAGGGTCATGGACCTCACTTGCTATTGTTGGAAACTTATCATAACTCCCATTTAATTACTTAGCATGCATGATGATGAAAATGACTAGTTAACTAATGTAGTGTACATGAGTACAAACCACCCATAGGGCACTGAGGTTTTAGTCCTCCTGCCAGGCATTGGGGTTTGAGTCCCTTGCCACTTTATATATATTTAGGGTTTGGTAATGTGTTATGCTCCCTCACCTAGAGGTTGAGGTTTGATAGGTGCCTCAACCCTATATTAGATTAATCTAGCCACATTTAATCATGCATGTTGTTATATTATTGTTGTTGAATTTATGGCAGAATTCCTAATTCTTATTTGATATACTTGCCTCATTCTTTTGACACTCTTAGTGTAGTGGGTCTTTTAATATGCAATGTTTTAGCTTATATTTGTCATTTACTTCTATTGACACATACTTTTATCTCTCTCTTACTGGGTGACCCCAACCACCCAGGTATATGATCAGAGTGCACAGTTGAAGCATGGTGAACTAGTCTAAGGCTAGGATGTGGAGTTCAACCATCTAGCTTGGACTTGGCTATATATGTTAGTTGTTTTTGTTTGGAGACAAGTTGGTTTGGTTTTAGTCTTCCTCTGCCTAGATCCTTGTTAAGTATAAAGTTGTACCCCTTTCTGGGAAATTTTGTAAAGTACTCTTTTTACTATTGAATAAAGTTAAAGTTTGAAATTCCGCTACTTCACATTGGTGTTTTTTGTTTACCATTGTTTTTAGTAAAGCGTTGTCTTTACAGCAGGGTATCAGAGCATAAAGGTAGTCAGAGTCTTGACTAATTCAATTTGTCTCCTAGATAGAAACTCTTACCTCAAATAGTTACCCTTTAGTAAGTTTTCACCTTAGAGTTGACCTATGATGAAACATTGATTTAGGATCATAATAATTTCATATTAGAAATATAATTTGATCCACTTTTTAGTGATTAGTCTATTGAGTAGCTACTAGAGCAAGAAGTTGAAAGTGATGTTGTATAGAAAGGGTCAGAACTTGGGGGCTGGCAAAATTTTCCTCCACGCCACTAGCTTGGTTTACGGGGACTCCCGAGTTCATATGACACCGGCCTGGCCTGATTTGTTACAAGACAACTCAAAATAGCCTACCTTTGGGCATATTACCTCATTGTTGAATACCCTTAGAAAACCTTATGTGATGATTTGATCCCTCAAACAAAATCATCTTGAAATCCTTAAGTACCTTATATACGTCTTAGAATTCCATGTTTAGGGTTAGTGTACACTATGCTATATCTTGAAGTTTGGTAATAGTGATAAGTAAGAAAACTAAGTGTTGGACCTTATTCGTGATTAGACATATTCTTTTACCTATAGCTTAGTTTGACTTACCCAACCCTTTAAGCAATAGTAATACCTTGATTGATTTTGCACATCTGATTTTGAGGATGAAATCTCTTTTTAGGGGGATGGAATCCCATACAAAGCAAGATCAAGTCACTTTAGAATTTGAAACCCTAACTATGTGGACAAATATATTAGTGAATTTATATGGTTAGAATTTACCAAACAAATTATGATTGTAATTTAACTTGTTGTTTATATACAAATGAATATATGATGAAGCCATATAATGCATAGTTCATACGCTTGAACCCTAAAACATACTTGAAGCACATAATAATGAGATACTCATCACTAATTATGAATACACATAATGTTGACCATGTTACCCTATTGAAAAGATAAAGGCATAACATGTAATGGTCATGTTGACCTAAACCCAAATATGTAATCATCCAGCCTTAACAATATATACATGTGTATATCCTTAATCCCTTTCATGATACATTAGTGACTATAGGTGTCATCATCAGTTAATATACTTTGATATATATGAATGAATTATAATCATCTAGTCATAGTTAAATCAAGTCTTCAATATATGAAAGGCATATTACATTATTCTCTAATACACATCTCATTAATCACCTTATCATAATTTGATATATGGATCAATTCATTAATATATGGGAGGTGTTCCACCTTATTCACTAAAATATATATGTAATGACTCAAATGTGATAAGGGGTAATTGGATTCACTTAAACATGATTAAGTCTACAATAATTACAAAAACCTAATGTGATGTTCAAATGAAGTGTAATGAGTAATGATGACATTAATGTGAGTATAAAAAGTGATGTGACAATGTGTAAGAAATTAATATGACATACTTTTAGTCTTAATAACCTGTTGGATTATATTATCCATTTCTCACCTAATAATCTGTGATAAATTCACAAGGTAATAACATGAGAAGAGTGGATAATAAATTCATGCATATTGAGATTTCTTAGTAAACCCTAATTGTGCCTAAAACCCTTAATGGGATAACTAAGGGTAATACACCAAATTTGTACCTAATGATGAGATGATTTAGAAAACCCTAACTGTGCTTAAAATTCTTAATGAGTAAATGCGATATAAACATGAATGGTACACAACGTTGATATATATATATATATATATATATATATATATATATAGATATATATATATATATATATTGTTTTTACAAACAATGTGAATACAATGTGATACAAGTAATTGAATATTAAGGATGATGAATATTTCATAGTGTTAATGAGTCAAAAATGTGTATTATAATACACTTGATAAAAATTATGTGAATAGTGGAAACCTTAGTGAACTTGACTTATGTGTAGATCTTGTGCAGTACCCTAGATTAAGGGTTATCACCTAGTTGCTTAAGGTTGGGTTGTTACGTACACACCCTTCCCTCTTGTTGTGATTTCGGGGATGAAATCCTCGTTAAGGGGTGGAGTGATGTAACAGACTAAATCTTAGGGTCCTATTTGCAATTTACCCACTTTCAAGATTTCTATTTCTTTTATGCCCTTTTGGGCCTTTTTCATAAATTTCCCTATCTTTTGTACCCTTGTTGGCCTCAATATTTAATTTGAGAATTTATTGATGATGTAATCTATATTTTCCCACATTCATCTCTATTAATGGGTTTTTGCACAAATACAACATTTAATGTGATAATTGGAGACTAATAATACAAAATGGCATTTAATGAGAGATAAGTGGTGGATAATTTAATTGGAGCTTTTGTATATTTTTCTAATAAGAAATAAGAGTTAAAGTGTAATTGAGTTAATTGATAAGGATATATCACTCATTTCTCTCTTTCCTCCAAATGGTTGTTAAAGCATTAAAATTGAGAATAAGTAGTGGGACATGACACTTGAATGTATTTATAATAATTCTCTCGAATTTTATTAAAGGAATTGCTAAGAAAATAGTTTTGTGTTTTAAAATGCATTAATATACACATTAATGGGCAATATGGTGATTAAGGCTCATATCTCGTCAAAAACAAAAAAGTAATTACATAGCATTAACCTAGACGTCATTATTAGCATATGGTTCAAATTTGGTGTCATTTGGACTTCATTTGACCCCTCAAATGGATTTATAAGAATGGATTAAAAAGTGTTTAAAGTCCTTAATTGTATTTCATTTATATCATTTAAATCTCGGTAACGCCTAAAGTTTGATTATTTTTTTACTGTCACGCCCCACCCCTTCAGCGAGCGAGCCATCGGACGTCTCTCGTTTGATCATCTCACTTCCAGCTCGATCCAACGACCACTAAGTTGTCCCTTTACCTCGTGCTCAAAACGAAGTAGGAGACGTTTCACGACCAGTCCATTCACTTTGCCAGTTCTCTCTCCCTCCTCCATCAATTTGTGAGATTTTTGGTGCATTGAGTTCACCTCGTCACACCAGTTCTAATGATCTGTAGCTCGTCACCCCTCTCTCATCATGCGTGAAACCCCCATTAGGGCATTTTGACTTCTCTCTACCTCCGAGTTGTAGAGTAACCCCTAGCCTCCCTCCTGCCGATATAAGGTGTCGTCGAGCACCCTCAAACCACACCCAACTTTCCTCCTCCTCTACTCCAGCCGCGTCACGGCCTGGTTTCTCAGTTCTCAGACACACAACATTGGCCATTGGTCCGCTGTGATTGGGAGGTCGCGGGGAACTCATCCTCGATCTCAGTTGACAGCCTCGCGCCTAGGTGCGAGCTGGAGCAATGGAGCCCCAGCTCCAGATCGCTGCTCCCTCGCCATGGCGGGCTAAGTGAAGAATCATGGTCATGCAATGACCGCGGTGCCCACTCCCATACAATCGATCAATTAAGCTAGCATGGGTAGTTTTTTCATTTTATTTTTGGTTTATTTTTCTCACTGCAGCGAGCTGATATGCCTACATGACCCTATTACCCTCACAACTTCAATCGCTATTATTAGACCCGAAAGGGTATTTTGGTAATTTCACCCTTGACTCACTCGCCTTTGACCGAAGCCAAGAAGCCGCAGACCAGTGACTGGGCCAAACATGATTGACCCATGTCAGCGTGGGTCTGACCACTGTGGCATGTGTTTCACAATTAGAATTGCCTATGTGGAATTCTCCTAATTTCTGATTGTCCTGCTTTATTTAATTCGTAGTAAATCGACCATTGGTCAGAAAAATATAAATAAATAGTCATTGGAAAGGATTTTTCAAGTAGAATCCGAATTTCTAGTTTTTGAGTCTTGATTATCTTTCTTTTTTTGAAGTTTACCTTAGATACCATTTTAATTACATTAAATGATCCAAAAATGCTAACTAATTCATTTTAACTCCAAATTGAGATATAAAGGGTGTTTTCTTAATCAGGAGAATATGAATAATCGTTTGGTCTAGGTTTTGAGTCCCAAATTGAGGTTTTGGTTTTGAAGGTATAAAAGTAGGGTTTCAACCCTTGTGTATTACATTAAACCCTAATCCAAGTATATACATTTGAATCTAGGATAAAAGTGATTGGGATACAATCTAGTCAATGAAATTGATGGATTCGAATCTACAATAAGGTATGTGCAACCCTATTTGTATGTATGTGAACCCTATTTTGTGAATATCTATAAATGTGCAAATTACACCCTATTCCTTCAGTTGGGCCTTTTTACCCACACCCTTTTTCCCAATGAGGCTTGAGCCTATTTTACTTATTCATGAAAATATTATATTACCTTTCTTTGGCTCTTTATTTGAGTTGAATCTCCTATTATCAATTATTCTTGTTATTGCTTAAATTATTCTAGGGTCATGGACCCCACTTGCTATTGTTGGAAACTTATCATAACTGCAATTTAATTACTTAGCATGATGATGAAATGACTAGTTAACTAATGTAGTGCACATGAGTACAAACCACCCATAGGGCACTGAGGTTTTAGTCCTCCTGCCAGGCATTGGGGTTTGAGTCCCCTGCCACTTTATATATATTTAGGGTTTGGGAATGTGTTATGCTCCCTCACCCAGAGGTTGAGGTCTGGTAGATGCCTCAACCCTATATTAGATTAATCTAGCCACATTTAATCATGCATGTTGTTATATTATTGTTGTTGAATTTAGGGCAGAATTCCTAATTCTTATTTGATATACTTGCCTCATTCTTTTGACACTCTTAGTATAGTGGATCTTTTAATATGCAATGCTTTAGCTTATATTTGTCCTTTACTTCTATTGACACATACTTTTATCTCTCTCTTGCTGGGTGACCCCAACCACCCAGGTATGGGATCAGAGTGCGTAGTTGAAGCTTGGTGAACCAGCCTAAGGCTAGGATGTGGAGTTCAACCATCTAGCTTGGACTTGGCTATATATGTTAGTTGTTTTTGTTTGGAGACAAGTTGGTTTGGTTTTAGTCTTCCTCTACCTAGATCCTTGTTAAGTATAAAGTTGTACCCCTTTTTGGGAAATTTTGTAAAGTACTCTTTCTACTATTGAATAAAGTCAAAGTTTAAAATTCCACTGCTTCACATTGGTGTTTTTGTTTACCATTGTTTTTAGTAAAGCGTTGTTTTTATAGCATGGTATCAGAGCATCAAGGTAGTCGGAGTCTTGACTAATTCAATTTGTCTCCTAGATAGCAACTCTTACCTCAACTAGTTTCCCTTTCGTAACTTTTTACCTTAGAGTTGACCTATGATGAAACATTGATTTAGGATCATAATAATTTCATATTAGAAATATAATTTGATCAACTTTTTAGTGATTAGTCTATTGAGTAGCTACTAGAGCAAGAAGTTGAAAGTGATGATGTCTAGAAAAGGTCAGAACTTGGGGGCTGGAAAAATTTTCCTCCACGCCACTAGCTTGGTTTACGGGGACTCCCGAGTTCATATGACACTGGCCTGGCCTGATCTGATACAGACAGCTCAAAATAGCCTACCTTTGGGCATATTACCTCATTGTTGAATACCCTTAGAAAACCTTATGTGATGATTTGATCCCTCAAACAAAATCATCTTAAAATCCTTAAGTACCTTATATAAGTCTTAGAATTCCATGTTTAGGGTTAGTGTACCCTATGCTATACCTTGAAGTTTGGTAATAGTGATTAGTAAGAAAACTAAGTGTTGGACCTTATTCGTGATTAGACATACTCTTTTACCTCTAGCTTAGTTTGACTTAGCCAACCCTTTAAGCAATAGTAATACCTTGATTGATTTTGCACATCTGATTTTGAGGACAAAATCTCTTTTTAGGGGGGTGGAATCCCATACAAAGAAAGATCAAGTCACTTTAGAATTTGAAACCCTAACTATGTGGACAAATATATTAGTGAATTTATATGGTTAGAATTTACCAAACAAATTATGATTGTAATTTAACTTGTTGTTTATATACAAATGAATATATGATGAAGCCATATAATGCCTAGTTCATACGCTTGAACCCTAAAACATACTTCAAGCACATAATAATGAGTTACTCATCACTAATTATGAATACACATAATGTTGACCATGTTACCCTATTGAAAAGATAGAGGCATAACATGTAATGGTTATGTTGAGCTAAACCCTAATATGTAATCATCTAGCCTTAACAATATATACATGTGTATATCCTTAATCCCTTTCATGATACATTAGTGACTATAGGTGTCATCATCAGTTAATATACTTTGATACATATGAATGAATTATAATCATCTAGTCATAGTTAAATCAAGTCTTCAATATATGAAAGGCATATTACATTATTCTCTAATACACATCTCATTAATCACCTTATCATAATTTGATATATGGATCAATTCATTAATATACGGGAGATGTTCCACCTTATACACTAAAATATATATGTAATGACTCAAATGTGATAAGGGGTAATTGGATTCACTTAAACATGATTAAGTCTACAATAATTACAAAAACCTAATGTGATGTTCAAATGAAGTGTAATGAGTAATGATGACATTAATGTGAGTATAAAAAGTGATGTGACAATGTGTAAGAAATTAATATGACATACTTTTAGACTTAATAACTTGTTGGATTATATTTTCTATTTCTCACATAATAATCTGTGATAAATTCACAAGGTAGTAACATGAGAAGAGTGGAGAATAAATTCATGTATATTGAGATTTCTTAGTAAACCCTAATTGTGCCTAAAACCCTTAATGGGATAACTAAGGGTAATACACCAAATTTGTACCTAATGATGAGATGATTTAGAAAACCCTAACTGTGCTTAAAATTCTTAATGAGTAAATGCGATATAAACATGAATGGTACATAACGTTGATATATATATATATATATATATATATATATATTGTTTTTACAAACAATGTGAATACAACATGACACAAGTAATTGAATATTAAGGATGATGAATATTTCATAGTGTTAATGAGCCAAAAATGTGTATAGTTATACACTTGATAAAAATAATGTGAATAGTGGAAACCTAAGTGAACCAGACTTATGTGTGGAGCTTGTGCAGTACCCTAGATTAAGGGTTATACCACTTAGTTGCTAACGACTTACTTTCTATTTTGATTATAATTGATTATGAATGAGTAATTAACATAGGTTTTTGTTTTTTTTAATTGCAACATTGATAGCTTTGATTTGGACTTCTCTTTGCAAAGCTAGAGAATATATTTTTGCAATAAGAACAAGTGGCCTTGTTAGTGATGGACTACAGCGTATAATGATGGCACGTGGTACCAGCTCGGTGGACCCTCAAGGTTAAATAATACAATTTGCTGAACCACCAAAGCAGTCTAAGTTGAACTTAGGATTACGACGTGTGGGATACGTTGGTAAAATAAAGAAAGGTTGGTATTTTTATAAAAAAATATGCTGTTGTTGTTGGAAGTTTAATAGCCCACTTACTGAGATTATTTATTTTCTCATATAGAAGAACATTATCTGACCATGGAGTTATTACAGCAGAGAGCAGCCCGCTTCAATTTTATATTTGAAAACCAGAGGACGATTCCCATTTTTATACTTCTAGTTAGATTAGATGGGAGGGGCCTTGAGAAACGGCCCACTAAAAAACAAAGGGGTTCTCTGAGCCTCTGGCCTCTGGTCTCGTCCGTCGTTGTCAGCCTGACTTGCCTGCCGTTAGCAGCAAACGGTCGGCTCGGCTGTGCGCTGCTGGGCTCGGCATCTACAGCTAGCTTTGATCGCCATTCCCTGCTTCATTTTAAACTGCGACCCGTCTCCGGCGAATAGAGAGTGCATTTTGCGGAATCTAGTAAGACGGTAAACATCAGGGCAAGTAAACCCTAACAATTTGTACAAATCTGAGCCAGTCGGCCCAGTCTCTGGTTCCTCTTTCTGTGACCTTGCTCCACGCACCATCGCTACCGTCTCAAGTTCTGGGCAATGCGAGGGAAGCAGGCGGCGAAGCTCCCATCGCTGCTGTGGCGGTGGGGGAAACGGTGAGGGAGAATGAAGAACCCGACCAAACCCCAGGTCGAGCAGCAGCAACAACAACGCCGGCGTGGGGCGTGGAGGGCCTGGATCCTAAGGGTGGGGACTAGCGTGCTACTGTGGACGGCTCTGATTCAGCTCACCTCTGTCGTCGAGGTGTGGCACCCTCCGCTGCCTAAGTCCTGGCCGTCGTCGTCTTGCTTCGACCGGCCCCAGCAAAGCAGCCCCAACGACACCAGCTTGTCCGTTAGCGAGACCCGTCGCCCCAGGCCCGTCCCATCGCACCCTGCTCTGCTCACTCGGAGTAAGTCCATTTTAAGTATTGCGTCACATCCTTCTTCTGGCTCACTGTACTGTTTGCCATTGCTGTTAGTGGTTGACCCAGAATCCCGTCCCAGCCCAGCATTTGATCTCTTGGGCATGCGCCATCCCTATGATTATTGCTAGGTTAGGATTACCGTCTACAATTTGTTTGCCAAATTTTTTATTACAATTGAAGCATTCCATGCTTCTATTTGGAAGTCTTATTTATGTTTACTACGTTTGGGACGCCAGCCCAGAAAAATATCATAAAAGATCATATACAGAAGGAAATCAGGTTACAATTCTATGGGAAGCCTTATTCTATTACCACATTTGGGACGCCGGCCCAGAAAAAGTCATAAAAAATCATATACAGAAGGAATTCAGATTACAATGCTGCTACTGATAATCAGATTACAATTCTGCTACTGATGTCTGTGAAGTACAACAAAAGTAGTACTTAAATTGCATAGCTCAAATTATCTTGCATTAGATTTATTCTATCCCTACACCATCTAAGTTGTATATATAATCAGACACTAATTAATAAACTAAATTTCTATTGGGCCAAGTAAAGAAATTCATTATACCAAATTATGTTTTATACCACTAGTTATATGTAGATATCACCATAAATTGGCGTTGTTATCTTATTATAGAAAGGTTTTGCTATCAAATGTTAGTAATTCGTACTATTTCATGGTTGAATCTAGAGATTACTTGCTACCTCAAACTTGAAACCCCTAAAAGAGAATACATATCAATGCATGGTACTTAGAGAGAAAATGGTTTGCCCATTTATCAAAAAGAGAAAACACATATATAGTAACATGTTTGGCTATTTAATAAAGTTTATGATATGATTATGCATTACAAAGGAGATGTTCAGAGCTGCACAAACTACAAAAGTATGAGGTTGATGAGTCGCACTATGAAGCTTTGGGAGAGGATTATTGAGCAAAGGCTAAGATCTATAACGTAGGTGTGAGACAACCAATTTATTTTCATGCTAGGAAGATCAACAATATCTGCTATTGTTCTGGTAAGGAGGCTTATGGAGAAGTATAGAGAGAGCAAAAGATTTCTTCATATGAGTTTTAATGATTTGGCAAAGGCTTATGATCTAGTACCCAAGGAAAAGTTGTGGATGGTTTTGGAGAAAAAGGGTGTGCCTATCCAATACATTAACTTGATTAAAGACATGTACGATGGCTCGATTGCAAGTGTGAAGCACCAACATTTCCTATCATAGTTGAGGTTCGTCAAGGATCAACATCGAGACCATATTTATATGTTCTTGTCAATGAGATGAAAAATGGCCCACCACTTGCTTAATTTATCCCCTAAGCGCCAATTAAGTGGCCCTAAAAATGGACACCTTTTGCCCGCTTAATCATCCGCTTAATCGGCCGCTTAGAACCATTTTATTTAAAATATAGTTGCAATCCTATAACATTAAGTAAATTTTAAAGTCCAAGTATCACTTGACTCTATATATTAAACTTATATACATCAAATTTTCTATGATAAGCCTTAGTTCTAGTTTAGAATGATAGTGTTGTATATCCAAGTAAATTATATGTAACTATTATCGACTTTAGATTTCAGAATTCATACTTTGATTAAATATACTGCTGTAATGTATGACTAATTGATGATATTTAAATGTAGCAATAAGTTAGTAAGGTATAAAGATGTTTATGTTTCACTGAGTGCCATGTGTGTAGCATGTGCCTCACTTATGTTTTTACTTGTGTGGTTTAGTCCCATATTGCTCATCTTTGGTTTTGTATCTCCTCTCTTATCCTATATAAGAGAATGCACTGCAAACCTTTTAATCATCCAATACAATTCTATTCAACCTTCTATTTGGTATCAAGAGCAGGTTCCCTCCCATGCAAGTTCCCACCCTGCCCCTTCCCCTCATGACCTAGCAGCCCCACCGCCGCCACCCCTCCTCTCTTCTTCCCCACATGCCGCCTCCCTTCCCCCCTTCCCCCTCCATTGCCCGCAGCCCCTACTGCCGCTGCTGCTCTCCCTCTCCCCTCCTTTCCCTCCCACCCGCAGCCCCTCTCGTCGCACCCCCTCCACCTACTCCCCCCACTACCGTCGGCTCCCCAACCCCTCCCCTCCCACCCCGTCGACACCCCTACTACCTCTACTCGTCGCCGCCACCACCAACCCCCCTGCTGCTGCCCTCCCTACCACCTCGATCCACCCCCTCATCCACCTCATGTTAATCCCATCACCCACCATCTCTCCCTTCTAACCCTCTTCCTTGCTAGATCTATTCTCCTTCTTTTACGTCTCCGGACAACCGTCATCGTTGCACGTTGAGAGTCTCCAGGATATTCGACTTCTTCTGTCTACGTCTCATGGTGGGATCTTGATTCTCCTCATGACGAAGTAGGTTCTTTTGTTAGTTTTTCTGTCCGTAGCGGGTCTATTTTGATCTGATGCGTCAGATCTGCAACTGCTCTCTACTGCCCCATAACGGATTTCTTCAGATCTACTGATCTCTGATTGTGGGTTCTGCTGCTGCTGCACCGACGATCTTCTCTACTTCTTCAACCCTATTCGCCATGGCGTCCGTTGAGCCTCCTCGTTCCCTGTGTGTTACCACAGTCAAACTTGATGGCTCCAATTATCATCTTCGGTCGTCGTCGTTCATCTTGTATGTCAAAGCACAAGGCCGCCATTCTCATATCACCACTGACCCTCCCGTCGCTCCTGCTGCCACGACGGATGAGAAAACCAACCAAACTTATGCACAATGGTCCAAAGATGACTTAGGTGTTATGTCCTGGATTCTTAATAGCACTGAGCCACAGATCAACCGGTCTTTACTCTGTCTTCATGATGCTAAGGCAATGTGGGATCAATTATCTCACGTATACTCTCATCAACAAAATCCCAAGAGAGTCTTTGAAATATTCAAAACTCTGGCCAAGAAGGAATTTTCATCTGACACTTCTGTTGAGGATTTCTATAATTAATGCTCTGCCCTCTGGAGTGAATACGAAATTTATCACCCTTTGACAGCCGACATCAAAGAAGCCCAGAAGCAACGTAACGAACTGCAACTGGTCCAATTTTTGGCAGCCCTTCCAGCTTCCTTTTCTGGAGTAGTCAACCAGATTTTGTCGAGTGACCCACTGCCCACTCTTCGGGTCGTCCTCAAACATGTTCAAAGACTACCCTCTATGACATCCACCCTTGTAGTTGAACAATCAGCTCTTGCTGTTCGCACCATTCCGGCCGTGGACGAGGTCGAGGCCGTGGTCGTGGAGGTCGTCTCCCTACTAATGGAGGTCACACATCTTCTACTACTGCTGGGTCAACCTGTTGGTCCTCGCTTTTGCCACTTCTGTGGACGAGACAATTACAATGAAGATCGATGCTGGATCAAGCATGGTAAGCCTGCTAGGGCAAACCAAGCATCTGCATAAACTCTGACTGATACTACTGCACCTGAACAACCACCTGCTACGCCTTCAACTGAGTGGCTTTGCTCTGAGTTTGATTTTTTTTCTTCAAGAACACATGTCTCAGCTTCCATCTACGTCCGCTGTTGGATCTTGTAGTTGAACAATTAGCTTTTGCTGTTCGCACCGATTCCGGCCGTGGACGAGGTTGAGGCCGTGGTCGTGGAGATTGTCTCCCTACTAACGGTGGTCGCACATCTTCTACTACTGCTGGTCGAGGTCAACCTGTTGGTCCTCTCTTTTGCCACTTCTGTGGACGAGACAATTACAATGAAGACTGATGCTGGATCAAGCATGGTAAGCCTGCTAGGGCAAACCAAGCATCTTCATAAACTCCGATTGATACTACTGCACTTGAACAGCCACCTGCTACGCCTTCAACTGAGTGCCTTCGCTTTGAGTTTGGAGATTTTTTTTTCAAGAACACATGTCTCACCTTCCATCTACGTCCGCTGTTGGATCTTCTGCGTTGCTAGCCTCTCCTTCTACTGGTAACAATAAATGGTGCATTGACTCTGGTGCAATGGTTCATATGGCAGGTGATATCAACTTATTTTCTGCTCTTACTAAAACTACTCAGATTCCACCTGTTACTGTTGCTGATGGTTCTAAAACTTCCGTTCATGGCATTGGCACTGTTCCCTTGTCTCGTAAACTGCATCTAAAATCTGTTTTATATATCCCAAAATTTCTCGTTAACCTGCTTTCTGTCAGTAAGGCTGTGAAAAATCTTCAGCGTTCCATTAAATTTAATCCTTCTAGTTGTGTTTTGAAGGATCTCCGCACGAAGACGAGGATTGGTTCGAGCCATGAGGGACCAAACGGACTCTACTATCTGGATGGACCACCAACGATGTGTGCTCTTCTGTCAACATCAGTGATGAGACTCCAGTGGCAGTGGCACACTCTGCTGCAAAACTGAAATATTTATTTCCTGCTTTATCTAAAAACATTTTCTTGTGAATCTTGTCAGTTGGGTAAACAAACTCGTACTGTGTTTCCTGCTAAGAAAGATATTGGCTCTAAAGGCATTTTTGACATTGTTCATGCGGATATTTGGGGTCCTTGTTCCATTCGTAGCCACTTTGGAGTTAAATACTTATGACCCTTCATTGATGATTACTCTTGTGCTACTTGGCTGTTTTTACTAAAAGATCGTAGCATGGTTTTGGATAATATCAGTTTTTTTCTCGGAAGTACATACACAATTCAACAAACCCATTAAAGTTTTCCGCATCGATAATGCCCTTGAATTTATGCAAAAATCGGTGACATCTTTTTGTTTTGTCCGTCGCACTCTACACCAAACTACCTGCCCCTGCACTCTGCTACAAAATGGAGTTGCTGAAAGGAAAAACCACCACTTGTTAGAGGTTGCTCGCACTATACTCCATTATAAAATTTCCTAAATGTTTCTGGCCTGAGGCTGTCTTTACGGCGTATTATCTTATCAATTGCATGCCATCTTCTGTTTTACACAATCAAATTCCTTACAACATTCTTTTTCTTGATGCCCAACTTTTTTGTCCCTCCTCGCATTTTTGGGTGTACCTGTTTTGTCAAAAACCTACACCTGTGGTTAACAAAACTTGATCCTCGCTCCACCAAGTGTATCCTTTTGGGATATTCTAGAACCCAGAAAGGATATTGCTGTTTTGATCCTATTATGAAGCAATGGTTTGTGAGTGCTGATGTAGTGGTTTTTGAGCATATGCCATATTACTCGGATGACAGAGCATCACTCTCCAGTGATATGTTGGTACCCACGCCGTTGTACGATATTGTTGAGATTCTTCCCTCTTCCGAGCTGCCACTTGAAGCCCGACCTCTGCAAGTTTACAAGCGAAGAAACAAGACAAGTACTCCCTCCATGGTCCCTCCATAACCAATTTCTCCTTCTGTGGATGATCATAGAACCGTTGAGGTAACTTCTGACTTACATCTACCTTATTAGTCAGCGCAAGGGTGTCTAAGTAACATGACAAAAAAATCACACCACACCACATGACAAAAAATGTGGCTTAAGTATATTTTTTTGACTTAGGCTTTAAGTAAGATGAAGTGAAAAAATGATAACCCAATGTAACAATGCTCATTGAGTATATTAAAAATCAATATTGTACATCGCAACTGCTAATATTTACAAGCATACAAATTGTAGATATCATTATGATACTTTGTACATATAAAGTAAACTATCATGATGCAATTTTTAATTATGATATTTATATTAAAATTATAATTTTACCATACTAAAACATTTTTTAAAGATGAAACTGTTGGATCCTAGATGGGTGATTAGATGCTCTAGAGGGGGAGTGAATAGAGCTGAATGCACTTAAACAAAATTCATTAGACCTTCAAAATATATCACAAGATAAGGTTGCTAAATAGGAAATTTGTGTGCAACTATAACATACATAGCAAGGGAGAGAGAGATTGAGCAAACACAAGTAGACAAGCTATTTAGAGTGGTTCCACACTTCAAACTAGAAGTATGTCAGTTCACTTACCTAGAGAGGTCAACCTCTAGGATTTCCTAACCATTGCATTCTTATATTCATTCATAAGACTTACAATACATGACCAAACAAAGGATTTACCTATCCAATACAAAGAGTCTTCAACCTTACCAAGGACTTACCCACTTTGTAAGAGTCTTCCGCCTTCTTCCAAGGACTTACCTACTCTTGCACAAATATTCAGCCTTCAAGGAATTACCCACTCTTTTTGGATCTTCCGCCTTTGACTTCACCTTCACTCGGAGAAGCTTCGACCAAGGACTTACCCACTTGAGCAAGGAGTCTTCTGCCTTCACCAAGGGCTTACCCACTCTTGCTCCAAGTCTTCAGCCTTGATCTTCACCAAGGGACGCCTTCCCTTGTTCTTCTTCACCTCTCTTAGCTAAGAGAGAGAACCTTCATCTTCATGGTTGAAATGAGAGATGGGCAGGTGGAGGAAGTGAGAGCCTCACAAGATGTACATGTAGGACTAGCTCTCTTACAGATTTCCTACTCACTCTAATGGATGTAGCAAGTGATTAAGCTTAGAGAGAGAGAAGAGGCTGTAGGAAGCACTCAACTATAGAATAGGAACCTCACATAGAGTTTTGCAATGAATGCTCAACCTTGGAATGAAGCCTCTTAGCCTTTGGGAACACTTGAGAACGAAAACTAGCCGTTTTGTGGCTTGCAACGGATATATTTTCACTTGTTGCAACTCCACAACGGCTAGAAGCACTTTTCTGCACTTTTCCGTACAGTGCAATCGGTCGAGTTTCTATAAGGGTAACTCGACCGATAGAGTAAAAGACAAAGCCGATATTCAGACCATCGGTCGAGTTTGTCCTTGGGAAACTCGACCGATCAATGAAAATCGAATTGGTCTGGTACTCCATCGGTCGAGTTCTGTGTAGTGTAAACTCGACCGATCAAAAGTCATTTTCAAGATCCAATCAGGATTGGTCGAGTTTGCACCTCACATAACTCGACCGATGAACAACCTGATGTGAATTTTGGAAAATGGCTTTTGAGTGCTTAAACATTCGATCTAAGTGCTCCTGATTTTTTCTAAGCTTAATTACAAGTCATACAATCATTACAAGTGATTTACAACATGATTCTAATGGATTTACATCATATTACAAAAACGTGCACTTGTATTGACTTTGACTTGTCTTTTCTCCAATTTGAGATGCACAAGTTAGGCATTTGGAGTGCGTCTATACCTAATCTGAAATCACTCAAGTAGAGACATTAGACACCAATATGTGGAATGGTTAGTCATCATCAAAACACAGGTTTAGTCAATTTAGACGCGAGTCAACATTGACCTAATTGACCTTGAGTCAACAGAAACATCAGCACCGTGACCACTTGGTGAGGTTATTACGGTTGGAATTTGGAAAAGCGTTGTGGCTGATGCGGATATAATTTTCTCTTAATACCTTTACCATCCTTATCTATTATAAGTTACACATTAAAAATCAACAACAATTTTAAAGATTTCCACATTCACACTTACAAAACACCAATCACATGGAAGAGAATGGAACTCAAGTTCCAGATTTTGAACTAGAGTTCCCAGAAAATAAGTTCCACGGAACTTATGACTTACACCAAACCAATCAGAGTCTTAGGGCAGCAAGCTGTTCTCTTTGTTGTTTTCTACCATGCAGATGTACTTTCTTCCCTTGTGTGTTTGGATGCACAATCTTTTTCATAATTTTGAACCTAAGGTCTACAAATGATCACCTAAGTCCATTCAGACCATCTTTCTAAACACGCAAAAAGGCAACAAATCATCGTTTTAAAACGCGGTATGCGTTATGCGTATGGAGAGGTCACCTTATAGAATATAAACGGTATGCTGAAGAATATGTGAAAGTATATGCGTTTTTGGATATTTTTGAATAAATTAATTATATATAGCATAAAAATATATATATTAAGCATAGAAATTATAATTTTTATTTGTAATACAAAAACTTATGTATATTTATAAGTGTTTCCATACAAATATAGATGTATGATATATTTAACTATTCATATATGTGTACACATAAATAGCATATGTAGAATATGTATGTGTATTATATGTAGATATATACATATTGATATGTAAATGTATATACAATATATGCATATATGCGGAACTACGTATGTAGATGCTAATATATATCAAATATTCCTGTCCATATATACCAAAATGCATATACATAAAATAAAATATTACATTTGTTAATGTTTGTGTACTATATGTAAGTATCCTATTGATATATTACTCTACAATATAGATAGATATTGAAAGATATTAATACATATACATATAATACATATGTACATGTGGGTGTGTGGGTAAATAAGTGCTTTAAAGCAAATTGAAACAAATTATGTTGAAAAAAAAGTCTGCATAACTTTTAATAAAAAAAGGCCGCATATACCCCGCATATGCCCCGCACAGGACCGCATATGTGACCATGACCGCATACTGGGTCGCATATGCATATGCGGTTTGGCAAGAGGGGCGCACCGCATATGCCCCGCATAAATCCGCGTTTTGAAACACTGCCACAAATGCTATCGTCTCTCTACTTTACGCACGTTCGATATGCTGATGCTACTTTCCATGAGTGTTCCCTTTTTTGGTGACAAAGTTAATAGTAAGGGTAGGCACCTTATCTACCATCCCCTCCCCTCCTAAGCAGATAATCATTTCAAAGAACCTGATATCAGATTATATGAATTCCTAATGATTTATCCAATAAAAAAAGTATTACTGAAGGAGTATTGAATTAATCATTAAACAAAGCAATCACAACAAGTTTTATTTGTGAAAACTCCCCCATTCTCCCCGTTTAGAAGAATTGAAGAACGAGAATGAAGCACAATAAACATGTTGGGAGGATGAACATCTCAAATCTGTCTCGTAATAGCAGTAGGCGGATTGCTCTAACCAACACCGCTTTTTCCTCCATCCATTCGTGGACTGTATAAATCTCCTAGAACGTCTACTGACTCAAAAAGGTATACAAGGATCTCTTAATAGGAATAATAATAACAGTAAACAAACAAATGAGGGACACATGCTCATATTTCTCTATTGAGGAAACCCATTTTAGTAATAGGGGTGTTGCCTTGCCACATGGCATGGTTGGTCAAAGAAAGAGGTTATGTGTTGAATCATCAATTTAGGATTCTGTGTAGAAGATGAGACACCCCCAATCAAGTTCTGTAACAACCACTTCTTGTCCAATGGAAAATATTTGATTATATTCAATATCAATCTAGTATGAATATCTTTTGTCATGTAATTTAATGTAATTGTGAAATTTCCACTTATCACTTTAATTACTAAGTGAATATATACAATCCATTTAATTCTTACACTTTTAATTAATCATCATGATCAATGATTTGGTAGTGAATATTAACTGATACTGATGTTGGGTTGTGATCTTCAAAAGATGAATGTAGCCAAAATGAGAAAGGTGGCTACTTGTGCTTCTACAAGGATTAGTATTAGGTGATTCAATCTAAACAAAATCATTCCACCATTTAATAATATTTTACAAAAAAGCCTTCACAGAAGCACGAACAACAAATTGGGCTGCCAGTCCTTTCTGAATGGCGAAGCCTATAGATCTAAAAACAAAATCTAAGCTAATGATCATTAATCTGAAAAAAAATAGTTGTCGTAAAACATTCAACTATGAAGCACGGATACTCCAAAACAGGTGCCGTACCCGTATCCGATACGTATTGGATACCAATACTCCGTGGATACTCTTGGATACGTATCAGATACTCCTAATCCGTATCCTACCGTATCCAGGCCGTATCCAGTTAGTAAAAACTAGAAAAAAAATATGGGCATGACATTGCTTGATTAGCATTTGACACCAGCTCATGTCTCAACTCCTGGATATGTATCAGATACTCCTAATCCGTATC
This sequence comes from Alisma plantago-aquatica, assembly GCA_963693085.1. Taxonomy (NCBI): domain Eukaryota; kingdom Viridiplantae; phylum Streptophyta; class Magnoliopsida; order Alismatales; family Alismataceae; genus Alisma; species Alisma plantago-aquatica. The sequence continues at coordinate 204,174,544 of OY856410.1, read as the reverse complement.
CTGCCGTATCCAGGCCGTATCCAGTTAGTAAAAACTAGAAAAAAAATATGGGCATGACATTGCTTGATTAACATTTGACACCAGCTCATGTCTCAACCCTCTCTGCTAAGTAGTAGCTTGCAGCAAGGCTGCCATAGTTGCTTCCTTGAAGGAGTTCAAGGTTAGTCACCATTCCTCTTGCTAAATGCCAATCTTCCTTCTTCTCTTTATTGTTTCTACCTCCTATGTTTTTGGGATTTCACTTTTTAAAGAACTTCAATATGTAATCTAGATTTTTGTTTGTTCTTTATTGCAAACCAATTCATTCACCTTTTCATGGTACTTCAGGATGCTTTCCCTACTAAGGTGCAAGTTTTATGCACGTTGATGTCCTCCATATTCTATGAAAGGCTTCAATTTAGTATCGTTGGGTTAACATGCCTCTTGTTTTGGTGACTAAATCCGTTGTGATTTATTCTGGATTTCTATCTAGACAATATCTATTTCATCTCCTTTGAAGATAATCGTTGCATCCCCATCCTTATGTCTCCCCCTATGAAGCACCGATACTCCGAAATAGGTGTCCTACCAGTATTGAATACTTATTTGATACTAATACTCCCTAGACACTCTCTAATACATACCAAATACTTCTTAAGTCGTATTCCTTTTTTTATTAGCAGGAAATGACCTCAATGCAGCCAGAATACAACCAACCCATTTAGCAGCCAAGAGAGCACCCCACTCGTGTGATCCCTCAAAATCCCAAAACCATGTGACTTCCAACTCTAGACTCCCCCTATTGTATTGTGATTTGAGAATGAAATTGGTATTTTCTGTTAAAATTTCAAAATAAACATTAAAAAAACTGTTGTATCCATGTTGTACCCGTATCTTATATTTTTGAAAATTATCGTATCCCCGTACCACACTCATACCCGTATCCGTATCTATATCCGTGCTTCATAGTAGCTAGCTATACATGAGAGAAGATAGTTTGGTATCACAAATGACACAACTCACTTTACAACACAACATTACATGATACATGAAATGTGAAAGGTTTAGAATATGATATTATCATGTCTTTTTGTAACTTGTCTCACATTATTATGAATGAAAGACCCCTTTTTAAATCATTGTTTGATATTATAGTATTGGTTTCCATTTTCTTTAGAAATATTGTGATTTTTTAATGAAATTTGATTGTCTTCATCTATTTTTAAAATAAATATATTGGTTATTTTTTAAAATATTAACATAAATATTAAAAAAATGATGTATCCATGACGTACCCGTATCCTATATTTTCGAAAATTGTCATATCCGCGTACCCGTACCCGTATCCGATGCGTATCCGTATCCGTGCTTCTTAGACATTCAACTGATGATGTCCAATGCAATAATACTTTATATGCATTCACATCATTCTAGTGCAAACACTTCTGTTAGGTATGGCAATTTCATTGTGAGCTGTACCCTTATCTATTTGTATACTAACCTCTGTATATCCAATGGATTTGATTTTTGAATCAATTTTAATCATTACATGTTCAATTTGATAGTGAATGATGTATGAAAGTGGTGTTAGGCTGTGAAGAAACAAGGCCCGCAAGGGGACTGCAATACTAAGGTGGATGTGTGGAAAGGCAAGGCCATGTTAGATATGGTTGTGTAAGAATGGAGTGGACAATCACGGTGTCAAACCAGTAGAAAGCTCCCTTAGGTTGTTTCAGCATGTGCAATGAAAACCATCATATGGACCAGTTTAGAATAACGTTCTTGAGTCAGGAAAAGTTTAAAGAGGAAGGTGCAGACTTGAATTAACTTGGAGAGAGCTGATAATAGAAGCCAGGATCATTACTTCGATATCCATATAAAATTATGACCCACACTTGAGCTGAATGGAAATGAGTGAAGAGAAAGAGTTAGAGTTGAGGTCGAGGCCTAGATATTGATGATGCTAATGTTATGATGAACCGTTCCCTTAAGATATGCCGAGTTATTGAGTCAGCCGAAGCTAAAAATTGAGGAGGTAGAGTTGAATTGACTTTGAGAGAGCTGATAAAGAAAGGTTTGGATTGTTACATCTATCTCTATCAGGATCCGACTCGATTCAGCTGAATGGGAACGAGTGAAGGATCCATGTTGATGACTACAATATGGTTGGGACTGAGGTGTGATTATTATCATGGTGATGATATGATTAATAATTCCACATAAAATGTTTGTCATTTTGTAATATGCATGTTATAGATTTAAATATGACTTTTTTCTGATGCTACTGGCTGCTGTATTTAGGAATGTGTGTAACTTTTATCTTCCTATCACTTCCGCAGCATTTGACTCGTGCCTTCTCAATCGGTAATATAGGAATGTTATTTGTTGATGGCTTTTCCTGTTTCAAGTGAAGACAACAAGATATTTTATTGTAAAGTAAACAAAATAACACTATGATTTTATGCATCACCAATCTGGTAAATCCTAGCGTGAATTTGTTCTCCTTGGTATATCAATGATGTCCATTTGCTATCTGCAGGATTGTATAAAAACAATGGCTACCTGCTAATATCTTGTAATGGGGGCTTGAATCAGATGAGAGCTGCGGTCAGTGAATCTCCTAAAACTTGGTCACCACAGTTTAAATTGGATGTGGCAACACTTTTGATAAGAATTTTCAGAAAACAGCTATCCTCATCAATTTATGTATCTTTTGAAGTCACATTCTAGTTTTTCCCCCTCCAGATATGTGATATGGTAACCATTGCCCGGTTTTTGAACCTCACATTGGTGATTCCTGAGCTTGATAAAACATCATTTTGGAATGATCCTAGGTATTGAATTTAGGTGATAAAATAGCTACTGAACTATCTGTATCGCTTTTGGCTTCATAAAACATCATTTTGTTACTATTTTTGCTACTTCTTTGCAGTGAATTTGGTGATATATTCAATGTCAAGCATTTTATCAGCTCATTAAGAGATCAAGTTCGAATAATCAAAGAAATTCCTGAGAAACTTAAGCATAAAGTTCCTTACACCATGCCTCCTGTGAGTTGGTCAAATGAGAAATATTACTCAAAGCAGGTGAGCTTCTGTATTACAACATGTTTGTTCATATAACTTGTGCCATTAACTCTGACGGTTATTGACGAGGATCACATGCTGCAGATACTTCCACTTTTTCTTAAGCACAAGGTAATTCACTTTAATAGAACTGATGCTCGCCTTGCAAACAATGGCATTAGACCCAGTTTGCAGAGACTGCGTTGTCGGGTCAATTATAGGGCACTAAAATTTACGCCTCAAATTGAGGCACTAGGTGACAAACTCATTTCGAAACTCCGGGAAAGAGGGCAGTTTGCTGTTCTTCATCTGCGGTATGAGATGGATATGCTTGCATTCTCTGGCTGCACTCAAGGGTGCTCCAAGAAAGAGGTTAAAGAACTGACAAGGATGAGGTTAACACAACACATTATTAAATCTAAGAAATCATTCGGAAATGTGTCATTTATTTTACACTTTGTATTTTGATTTGTAGGTATGCGTATCCATGGTGGAAGGAGAAGGAAATAGTGTCTGAAGAGAAAAGATTAGATGGGATGTGTCCTCTTACACCTGAGGAAGCAGCATTGGTATTACAAGCCATGAACATTGACAAAGAAATACAGATTTACATTGCCTCTGGTGAAATTTATGGTGGTGAAAAAAGACTAGCAGCTCTTCGAGCTACTTATCCGAATCTGGTGTGGATGTCTGAATCTCAATATGTTTAGTTTGTATTGGTCTGATTTCATAATCTTATTTATATATTCTGTTCCTAGGTGAAGAAGGAGGTACTGCTCCATGATGAAATTGAGCCCTACCAAAATTACTCAAGCCAGATGGCAGCATTAGATTACCTTGTCTCGGTTGCAAGTGATGTCTTCATTCCCAGTTATGATGGGAACATGGCCAAAGTTGTTGAAGGACATCGCAGGTTTTATTTCTCTTCTTTCTACAGTAACAAATACATCTCTTCTTCACACACTGAATTTGTTTTAATAAGCAGTCAATATGGAAACTTTAAAGTGATCTTAGTAGTTGTCATTACTGCGCGACAAGATTTCATTATAGGTAATATGTTATATGTAATGAGATTGAAAGGCCTCATGGGTAATGTGTCAACCTCGTATTTATGTATGCATGTTCCACATAAACTAGTTAAGGGAACAACAGAAACCCCATTGACCGAGATATGCAAAACAAATTAACTTTGTATTATCTCCAGCATTCACTGATCTTTACTACTAATCAGATTTTAATATGTGCTTTCGAAAATGTATTATAGCTGAACTCTAAATGAGCATAAGATATTTTGACAAAATTTGAAAAGAAATGTATACTGTCTTCCAAAATGTGAAATGTTTCTTAGCCAAATCCTGTCTAAATAAACCTCTATTCTCATTATTCAAATTGGTTTAGTTGGATGTTTCAGGAATTACTTTGTTGTTTGGTTTGAGTCAAAGGATTAACGTCAAAATTGATTAGCGTCAAAATCAAATTGATTAGCATCAAAATGTTTTTTGATCTAAAGACTAGCCACAAAGTGGTTTTTAGCACTTTATGATGAACCACATACATAGTATATACAAGTGGTATATGCCTGCTAGTCACAATAGTCTCAATATTTTACAAAGTGTTTTTTAGCACTTTATGATGAACCACATACATAGTATATACAAGTGGTGTATGCCTGCTAGTCACAATAGTCTCAATATTTTACAAAAAAAAATGAAAATTTCGCACAATTTTTGATTAATAAGCGCATTCCACAATTTGTTATCCTAATTCCCGATCTTGTCTCATATTTCTCATATTTTTAGGGAATTCACAACTTGTTTACAGATTTATGTCATATAAATGATAATAACTCCTTGTATTCATCGTTCAAGTTGAAGGAATTGAATCAGGTTATATCTTTAGATGCAAGGAATAAGGTTTCACCGAAACCGGCGAAATTTCGCCCCAAAAAACCGATTTCGCCAGCACCTGATACGAAACCATGCAACTGTATCGATACGGTCACATTTCGCGAAATTAAAATGTAATTTCGCCAAGTTTCGATGGTTTCGTTAAATTCGCCAGATTTCGAGGGGGTCCAATGCAGTTTTCCCCATTACCCAGCCGAAACTGGCGAAACCTGCCGGTTTTTGCTGCTGTTTTGTTGCTGCTGCTGTGCTTTGTGGAGAAAAGGGCGATTTTGAGGGGGATTTGCCATTTGGAGCCAAAGATCTACTACATCAAGGTAAATAAACATCTTTTCTTCCATTTTCATTCATTTCCAACCTCTATTTCTCCTATTCTCATATATTTTGAATACCTATTTCTCCATTTCACCTAATTTCGTAATATACACTAAAATCTTAGATCTACTCCACTATTCATCCCATTTGTGTGTTCTAAACATAGATCTACACATCTAAGCCATGGATCTATATATATATATTCAATAAATCTACACTAATAACTACTTTTTATATCTTTTTTAGATTATAAATACTAATAATAGTATAAATAATATATATTCATCACAACTAGTTATTTCACTTAGGTTTAGCACAAGAAGTTGTTACAAACACTAATATGAACACAAGAAAAATATTTTTTTGTAAAAAATAAGATATTTTTTATATATACACTATTTAAAAATCCGAAAACTTAAAAAAAATCATAAAATATCCCCTTTTTATATAAAATAATATATTTTGTATTGATTAATATCCTATTACAGTAGTACTCCTAATCACTTACATATATGTATAAATTATTTGTTAAATATGCATTTATCAATTTAAAAATATATTTTCAGACCTAAAAATACAAATAAAAAATAATTCTAAACCTTTTTTCGTATTGATTAATATCCTATTACAGTAGTGTACCTAATCACTTACATATATGTATAAATTATTGATAAGTATGTGTATTTATCAATTAAAAATATTTTCAGACCTAAAAATACAAATAAAAAAAATTCAGACCTAAAAATACAAAAAAAATAATTGTAAACCTTTTTTCGTATTGATTAATATCCTATTTCAGTACTGTATCTAATCAGTTACATATATGTATACATTTTTTGCTTATGTCGTTTATTGTTTTGATTGCTAATGCATTGCATATTCTATGTTGTTTTTGATTTATTTCAGTGTTGCCAATGTCTTCTGATGGTAATTCGTCTGAGAATGAGGGTGCTAGGCAGCGTGCACCCAAACCCAAAGAAGTAGATTTTGCTTGGAAACATTGTGCTCCTGTTCCCGGGGTCAAGGGTAAGGTGGTTTGTAACTTCTGCAAAAAGACAATTGGTGGAGGGGGCATCACCAGGTTTAAACGTCATATTACTGGGGGAGACAAGAATGTTGCCCTATGCCAAAGGTGTCCGCAATCTGTTAGGGATGATTTCAGAAAGATCATAACATCCAAAAGGGAGAAAAAAGACAAATGTATTGAGGCCAACAAATCTTACACTGATACTCTCTTCAATGTACAAGCCACATGTTCATTTGTCGAGTCTGATGATGACATGGTGTATCCTCTAGGCTGTGGTGATACTAGATACGGTCGGCATATGTATAGGCGGGCATATAGAGAATCAAGAAGAAGTGAGTGGGAAAGGAAGGAAGCTGCACGAATACTACGAAGGTATGGACCATCTGGAGCCGGAGGAGGCAATGGGACTAGAGGTCGCCGTCAACATGTTCCTGTTGTTGATCTGGGTACTGAAGAGGATGTGTTTGCTCAAGCAAAAAGGAAGAAAGGCATAGTTGATGTTTTGTTACGTTCTGCTAGTCTTAGATTGAAAAATCTTGATGAACCAGGGGTTAGGAAGCCTGAAGCTAGGCAAAAAACCCTAAAAGGCATGTTCAGTGGGGCAAAGGAGAAGGTGGGAAAAGGCTGTAGGTAAATTCTTTTTTGCTCACGGAATCCCGGCACATGTTGCGACTGAACCCTATCTACAACATATGGTTGATGTGATAGGGGATTCTGGCAGGGGAACTAAGGCCCCCACAACTTATGAACTTATGCATAAATATCTTCCTTAGCAGAAAAAACAGCTAGAACAGTGGATTAAGGAGCAAAAGATATTGTGGGCTGAGTATAGGGTCACACTCGTGTGATGGGTGGACCAGTGGCAACATGAAACAAATTATAAACTTCCTTGCTCATTGTCGTGGATCTACTATCTTCCTTGATTCCGTTGATGCTTCTGGTGAGGTGAAAGAGTACACATATTTATACAGGCTGATGAAAAAAGTTGTTGGGCCTGAGAATGTTGTGCAAATTGTTACTGATAATGGATCAAATTTCAAGAAGGCTGGGGGAATGATAATGAAGAAATCTCCGGTGTATTGGACGCCGTGTGTTGCCTATTGTATAGATCTCATATTAAAAGATATGGGAAAACTTGTACATCAAATCTGTGATACATGTTTCATATATAATCATTCTTTTCTGTTGAATGCAATGAGACATCCAGAATATTGTGGAGGCGATCTAGTTAGAGTGGGGGTAACAAGATTTGCTACCAACTACTTGGCTCTAGATTCACTAAAGACCAAAAGAGATGGACTTAGGAGGTTGTTTAATGGAGTAGAGTGGACCTCCATGAAGGAGCACAACACCCCACTTGATCGACGAATTGAAGAACTTATTGCTAGTAGGCCTTTCTGGGACAAAGTTACCAAGGTACTTAAGGTAATGGCTCCTATAGTAAAAGTCTTGAGGTTAGTAGATGGTGACAAGTCTGCAACCATGCCTTGGTTATATGACGCAATGCATACAATGGTGGAGAGTGTGAAAAAAGCCGCTCCAACAGCCAATGCACAATACCTGAACATCATACAAGCACGTTGGACTAATATGCTTATGCATCCACTACACAAAGCCGGTGAGCATCAAATTGTAATTGTATCATGTATATACTTATTTAATTGGTCTATGTTAAGAAATTAACATGTTTTGTATTATTTATTTACATCATATTTGAACCCAAGATTCCATTACTCGCGATGATTGGGTATGAAACCAGACTTGATGAATGCGCTTAGGGATGGGCTTAATAAGTTACTTACATCCACAGAAGAACGGATGCAGGTTTTGGATCAGGTATACAAAAAGTTGTATTTTATTGACAACTATGTCTATCTATAACCTCACAAGTCACAACTATTAATGCGGACGCAATGCATACAATGGTGGAGAGTATGAAAAAAGCCACTCCAACAGCCAATGCACAGTACCTGAACATCATACAAGCACGTTGGACTAATATGCTTATGCATCCACTACACAAAGCTGGTGAGCATCAAATTGTAATTGTATCATGTATATACTTATTTAATTGGTCTATGTTAAGAAATTAACATGTTTTGTATTATTTATTTACACCATACTATATGAACCCAAGATTCCATTACTCGCGACAATTGGGTATGAAATCAGACTTGATGAATGTGCTTAGGGATGTGCTTAATAAGTTGCTTACATCCACAGAAGAACAGATGCAGGTTTTGGATCAGGTATACAAAAAGTTGTATTTATTGACAACTATGTCTATCTATAACCTCACAAGTCACAACTATTAATGTGGTCTTTCATGTTTGTTGGCTTTTTTTAGCTACGACAATTCCGTGAAGGCCTTGAATGCTTTGGCCACCCCAATGCAGTAGCCGACCATGCAGAGGGTGATCCTTGTGAATGGTGGGTGTGGAATGGGACCGATGCCCCTCAACTTAGAAAAATAGCCATACACATTCTTTCACAGACAACTTCTGCAGGGGGGTGTGAAAGGAATTGGAGCACTTTTAATTTGATACATTAAAAAAGAAGGAACATGCTGAGGGCTCTCAGGTTAAGGGATCTCGTGTATGTCCACTACAACATGCGTTTGAGAGCTAGAGCCATAAGAGAGGCCAACTACAAAGAAGTGCAATTTGTTGAAGTGCATGATCCCATTGACACTGCATACACGTTCTATGAAGACAGATTTCGGGGCCTTTATGATAGTGATGATGAGGGTACCGGTACAGTAGAAGATCCCTTGGAAGAATGGATGAATGAAATAGGCCGTCCAATTCTAGACAATATTTCTGGCTGTCCAAATCCATATGTGGAGGAGCAATTTGAAGATGCTTTTGGTGTTATACTTGAGGAAGAACGAAGAAACAGAAGCCCACCTGAAAGACTTGAGCCAGAGCTTGAACATGTAGATCTTGATATAGAAACTGATAGAGCAGTGCAAGATGAATTGGGTGGCGCATCTGGTGCTTCAAAATCTACGACTACATCATCTGGGTCCAAGTCTAAGAGTGATGATGATGATGATGATGATGGTAATGCAGGTGGTCAACGTTCTCCAGAGTATCCTCCAACAGTTGATCCTCAGAATGATGATCGTCCATATGTCACTGGGGATATTCCTATGAATCCGCAAGAGGGAAATATCACAATGGCTGAAAAAACTTTTCTTAGGAAGAAAACTCGAGGTGGAAAAGACTACAGTGGTGCACCAGCACATGAGGCTACATGCTATAGGCCTCCTACAACTACAACTATAGGATCCCATTCCTATCATTCTTCATAATACTATAGTGATTCCACTTCTGATATTGCTGAATCAATGGGAAACATGAGCATTTCTGATTCTCTATCTCAACAATCATTTGATGATATGTTGTTTGGGTAAACACAACCATACCCACAAGGGTATGGGTATTCTGGATATCAAACTCAACCACCACCACAACCAGAAGCTGAAGTAGAGCATCATATTGGTAATGCATATACTGCAAATGTCCCGGGCCCACAAGGATCATGTCATTACAACAGTCTTGTATTTTCTGATGATGGGGGGCAATCATGGAGCGGTGGTCGTTCAATTATTCCTGTTGTTGAAGTCCCAATGCATGCTCCTCTTCCTCAAGCTCCTCAAGCTCCATCTGAAAGTAGGAGGCAATATCTCAGAGATCTGGAACAACACTTTCCAAAGTTTGGGATGATGCAGTTCATTGATGGTAACATGCATGAAGAACACGTGACTTCATACAACACCCTTTACAGAATGTACATGTCCTGGGAGCAATATGTCAACCATATCAACACAATACAGTATGATGCACAACGAGCTCAACCAGCACGACACTCAACATACAACTGATTTGAGTTGGTAAGTTACTATATTATTCATATGTTGTAACTTGTAAGTTTGATATTATTGGAGAAGTGTGTGTACTTATGTTTATGGATTGTGCTAGTAAAATTGCATAACTTAATTCCTACATTTTGTCATCGAAATCCTTCATCGAAATCCTCAAGAAATAGGACAGTTCCCTTACATCCCACATGCAAAGAATAAGGTATCCGATTTCGATACCGTTTCGACAGCATGGAAATTGAAATTTATGGAAATTCCGACAAAAATTTCGATGAATACAACTATGCCCGTTTCGACGCCAAACTGAACGAATGAATTTATGAAATTTTGCAGGCGTGATCTCTACACATAAATGCATCGTTTTATGCAATAAAATTTTATGTGGGAGGGGTCCTTCATGTGGGATGTAAGGGAACTGTCCTGTTTCTTGAGGATTTCGATGAAAAAATATAGGAATTAAGTTATGCAATTTTACTAGCACAATCCATAAACATATGTACACACACTTCTCCAATAATATCAAACTTACAACATATGAATAATATAGTAACTTACCAACTCAAATCAATTGTATGTTGAGTGCCGTGCTGGTTAAGTTGGTTGTTCAACATACTGTATTGTGTTGCTATGGTTGACATATTGCTCCCAGGTCATGTACATTCTGTAAAGTGTGTTGTATGAAGTCACATGTTCCTCATGCACGTCACCAGAAACGAACTGCATCATCCCAAACCTTGGAAAGTGATCTTCCAGATCTCTAAGATATTGCCTCCTACTTTCAGATGGAGCTTGACGAGCTTGAGGAAGAGGAGCATGCATTGGGACTTGAACAACAGGAATAACTGAACTACCACCGCTCCATGATTGCCCCCCATCATCAGAAAATACAAGACTGTTGTACTGATATGATCTTTGCGGGCCCGAGACATTTGCAGTATATGTATATCCAATATGATGCTCTAATTCTGCTTCTGGTTGTGGTGGTGGCTGAGTTTGATATCCAGAATACCCATACCCTTGTGGGTATTGCCCAAACAACATATCACCAAATGATTGTTGAGATAGAGAATCTAAAAGGTTCATGTTTCCCATGGATTCAACAATATCAGAAGTGGAATCACTATAGTATTGTGAAGTAGGATAGGAATGGAATTCTGTAGGTGTAGTTGTAGCTGTAGGAGGCCTATAACATGTAGCCTCATGTTGCTGTGGTGGTGCACCACTGTAGTCTTTTCCACCTCGTGTTTTCTTCCTCTGAAAAGTTTTTTCAACCCTTGTGATATTTCCCTCTTGCGGATTCGTAGGAATATCCCTAGTGATATATGGACGGTCATCATTCTGAGGATCAACTGTTGGAGGATACTCTGGAGAACGTTGACCACCTGCATTACCATCGTCATCATCATTGTCATCACTCTTAGACTTGGACCCAGATGATGTAGCAGTCAGAGATTTTGAAGAAATAGATGCTCCACCCAATTCATCTTGCACTGCTCTATCAGTTTCCATATCAAGATCTACATGCTCAGGCTCAGGCTCAAGTCTTTCAGGTGGGCTTTTGTTTCTTCGTTCTTCCTCAAGTACAACACCAGAAGCATCTTCAAATTGCTCCTCCACATATGGATCTGGACAGTCAGAAATATTGTCTAGAATTGGACGACCTATTTCATTCATCCATTCTTCCAAGGGATCTTCTACTGTACCGGTACCCTCATCATCACTATCATAAAGGCCCCGTAATCTATCTTGATGGAACGTGTATGCAGTGTCAATGGGATCATGCACTTCAACAAATTGCACTTCTTTGTAGTTGGCCTCTCTTATGGCTCTAGCTCTCAAACGCATGTTGTAGTGGACATACACGAGATCCCTTAACCTGAGAGCCCCCAACCTGTTCCTTCTTTTTGAATGTATCAAATTAAAAGTGCTCCAATTCCTTTCACACTCCCTGCAGAAGTTGTTTGTGAAAGAATGTGTATGGCTATTTTTCTAAGTTGAGGGGCACCGGTCCCATTCCACAACCACCATTCACAAGGATCACCCTCTGCATGGTCGGCTACTGCATTGGGGTGGCCAAAGCATCCAAGGCCTTCACGGAATTGTCGTAGCTACAAAAAAGCCAACAAACATGAAAGACCACATTAATAGTTGTGAGGTTATAGATAGACATACTGACATAGTTGTCAATAAAATACAACTATTTGTATACCTGATCCAAAACCTGCATCCATTCTTCTGTGGATGTAAGCAACTTATTAAGCACATCCCTAACCGCATTCATCAAGTCTGGTTTCATACCCAATTGCCGCGAGTAATGAAATCTTGGGTTCAAATAGTATGCTGTAAATAAATAATACAAAACATGTTAATTTCTTAACATAGACCAATTAAATAATTATATACATGATACAATTACAATTTGATGGTTGATGCTCACCGGCTTTGTGTAGTGGATGCATAAGCATATCAATCCATCTCTTTTTTATGACGTTCAGGTACTGTGCATTGGATGTTGCAGCGGCTTTTTTAACACTCTCCACCATTGTTTCCATTGTGTCATATAGCCAAGGCATGGTTGCAGCCTTGTCACCATCTACTAACCTCAAGACTTTTACTATAGGAGCCATTACCTTAAGTACCTTGGTAACTTTGTCCCAGAAAAGCCTATTAGCAATAGGTTCTTCAATTCGTCGACCAAGTGGGGTATTATGCTTCTTCATGGAGGTCCACTCTACTCCATTAAATAACCTCCTAAGTGCATCTCTTTTGTTCTTTAGTGAATCTAGAGCCAAGTAGTTGGTAGCAAATCTTGTTACCCCCACTCTAACTAGATCGCCTCCACAATATTCTGGATGTCTCATTGCATTCAACAGAAAAGAATGATTTTATATGAAACCTGTAATCAATTTTGCATCAATGGTCACAGATTTAATGTACTCAAGTTTTCCCATATCTTTTAATATGAGATCTATACAATGGGCAGCACACGACGTCCAGTACACGGGAGATTTCTTCATTATCTTTTCCCCAACCTTCTTAAAATTTGATCCATTATCAATAACAATTTGCACAATATTCTCAGGCCCAACAACTTTCATGTATATTTTCATCAGCTTGTATAAATATGAGTTCTCTTTCACCTCACCAGAAGCATCAACGGAATCAAGGAAGATAGTAGATCCACGACAATGAACAAGGACGTTTATAATTTGTTTCCTGTTGCCACTGGTCCACCCATCACACATGAGTGTGACCCCATACTCAGCCCACAATATCTTTTGCTCCTTAATCCACTGTTCTAGCTCTTTTTTCTACTCGGGAAGATATTTATGCATAAGTTAATAAGCTGTGGGGGCCTTAGTTTTCCTACCAGACTCCCCTATCACATCATCCATATGTTGTAGATAGGGTTCAGTTGCAACATGTGCCGGGATTCTGTGAGCAAAAAAGAATTTACCTACAACCTTTCCCACCTTCTCCTTTGCCCCACTGAACATGCCTTTAAGGGTTTTTTGCCTAGGTTCAGGCTTCCTAACCCAAGGTTCATCAAGATTTTTCAATCTAAGACTAGCAGAACGTAACAAAACATCAACTGTGCCTTTCTTCCTTTTTGTTTGAGCAAACACATCCTCTTCATTATCCAGATCAATAGGAACACATTGATTGCGACCTAGTCTAGTCCCACTGCCTCCTCCGGTTCGTGATGGTCCATATCTCCGTAGTATGCGTGCAACTTCCTCCCTTTCCCACTCACTTCTTCTTGATTCTCTATACGCCCGCCTATACATATGCTGACCGTAAGCAGTATCACCACAACCTGGAGGATACACCATGTCATCATCAGACTCGGCAGATGAACCTGTGGCTTGTAGTCTTGTACATTGAAGAGAGTATCAATGTAAGATTTGTTGGCCTCAATACATTTGTCTTTCTTCTCCCTTTTGGATGCTATGATCTTTTTGAAATCATCCCTAACAGATTGCGGACACTTCTGGCATAAGGCAACATTCTTGTCTTCCCCAGTAATATGACGCTTAAACCTGGTAATGCCCCCTCCACTAATTGTCTTTTTGTAGAAGTTACAAACCACCTTTCCCTTGACCCCGGGAACAGGAGCACAATGTTTCCAAGCAAAATCTACTTCCTTGGGTTTGGGTTCATTCTTCCAAGCACCCTCATTCCCAGACGAATTTCCATCAGAAGACATTGTCAACACTGAAATAAATCAAAAACAACATAGAATATGCAATGCATTAGCAATCAAAACAATAAACGACATACGCAAAAATTTATACAAATATGTAACTAATTAGGCACACTACTGAAATATGATATTAACAAGGAAGAAAAAAGGTTTAGATTTTTTTTTGTATTTTTAGGTCTGAATTATTTTTATTACTATTTTTAGGTCTGAAATTATTTTTTTAATTGATAAATGCACATACTTATCAATAATTTATACATATATGTAATGGATTAGGTACACTACTGTAATAGGATATTAATCAATATGAAAAAAGGTTTAGAATTATTTTTTATTTGTATTTTTAGGTCTCAAAATATATTTTTAAATTGATAAATGCATATTTAACAAATAATTTATACATACATTTAAGTGATTAGGAGTACTACTGTAATAGGATAGTAAACAATACAAAATATCTTATTTCTAAAAAAAGAATATTTTATGATTTTTTTTTAAATTTTCGGATTTTTATATAGTGTATATATAAAAATATCTTATTTTTTACAAAAAATTCTTTCCTTGTGTTCATATTAGTGTTTGTAACAACTTCTTCTACTAAACCTAAGTGAAATAACTAGTTATGATGAATATATATTATATATACTATTATTAGTGTTTATAATCTAAAAAAGATATAAAAAATAGTTATTTGTGTAAATTTATTGAAGATATATATAGATCCATGGCTTAAATGTGTGGATCTATGTTTAGAGCACACAAATTTGATGAATAGTGGAGTAGATCTAAAATTTTAGTGTTAATTACGAAATTATGTGAAATGGAGAAATAGGTGTTCAAAATAGATGATAATAGGAGAAATAGAGGTTGGAAATGAATGAAAATGGAAGAAAATATATTTATTTACCTTGTTCTACCAGATCTTCAGCTCCAAATCGGTTTCCCCCCTCAAAATCACCTTCTTCTCGCAAAACAACAGCAGCAGCTAACTAGCAGCAGTATCTGAGCTCGGTACCGCCGGTTTCGCCCGGGTACCGCCACTTAAGATGGCAAAATAGAACATACCCCCTCGAATTTTGACGATTTCGGCGAAACCGTCGAAACTTGGCGAATTTACATTTTTTTTCACGAAATGCGACCGTCTCGTGACAGTCGCAAGGTTTCGTATCAGGTCCCAACGAAATCGGTATTTTGGGACGAAATTTCGCCAATTTCGCCGAAACCTTATTCCTTGCCCACATGAAGGACCCCCCTAACCTACCCCCACATAAAATGTTATTGCATAAAATGATGCATTTAGGTGTAGAGATCACACCTGTAAAGTTTCATAAATTAATTCATTCATTTTGGCGTCGAAACAGGCACAGTTGCATTTATCAAATTTTTTGTCGAAATTTCCATAAATTTCGGTTTCCATGCTATTGAAACGATATCGAAATCGGATACCTTATTCCTTGTTTAGATGTTGGATGATCAAGTTGTATGCATTACTTAAAATATGTATTCTATGTGGCTAAACCCTAGCTCGATTTCAATTTTCTTTTAAAGATTGACCGAACTTGTACATCATTTTATTAGATTTATCAAAATTTTCTTGTACTGCTTGGTTGACAAACTTTCCAATCCTATCTGAAGTTTCGTGCGGGAAACGAGTAAGCGACGCTCCCTGGCGCATAAGCATGAAGCCACGAATTAAGTGAGTGTTTGTGAAAAATGGATAATTAGAGAAACCATATATACATCTCATTGTAGTAAATATTATTGTACTGAACTATTAAATAATTACTTGATAGCCATGAAATAGGAATATACTTTACTATATCAGAGTAGGTAAAAGTAGATAAGTAAATATTTGTACATATTTTTATATTATGAACTTATAGTATGTTATGTTGTAAACAATAATAATGAGGCAACAATGTTTATTAAAAATTTCTTGTACTTCATGGTTGCCAAACTTTCCAGTCCTATCGTTACTTATAGTATCTTATGTTCAATAACAACATATGATGCTGAACATAATTAGACCCCTTTACATTAGGTGGACCGGAAGTTCTCGTGAGAGTTGGGGTTGGGACAATCAGGGGAGTAGGTTTTTTGTTTTTGTCTATGCCCAAAAATGGGTCATGTGTTGAGAGGCGGGGAGGAAGTCAGGAAACTACAATCACCCACTCATTCATTGAGACAAAAGTTCTGGTTAATCAAACCGGTGCAACCAGTTAACTAGTAGACCGCTCGGTTCTGACCGACTGGACCGATCATTTCACTAGTTGGACCAGTATTTTCAGGTTCATACAATAACCAGTAGGGGTGCCGGTTCACGATCCGACTAGTCGGTCATCTGATCTGACCGGAGTTTGATAACACTGCTTAGCGCATAGGCATGAAGCCACTGATTAAGCAAGTGCTTTGTGAAAAAATGGATAATTAGACAAACAATATATAGATATTATCTGTTAGATATATGTAACTTTTATTGTAACTTTGTAATACTTATACACAATATATTCAAATACTAATATAATCATCTTATATAGTGAAATCCTTATAGATATTATCTGTTAGATATACAACAATGTGCCTATAGCTAGTGCTCAACATCATTAATGCATACAACGCCGGTACGTTGTACACAAGTTTAGTATAGATGGGAGAAGAACACCATTGTCGTCAAATTCTTATATCTTTATAGCTTGTACAAGGCATCTAGCAATCTATTTCTTTTTTGGATGTGCTTTGTAGCTAAACCTAGCTAGAACATGTTTTATCTAAGTGGTCCTAAGCAGTTCACTGGGGATGAACATGGAGAAACTAGAACAACATGCCCAAACAAACTTGTGTAAATGTGGAAGCACGAAATCCAATGTGTGAATCAGATACACACGGAGAGCAACAACGATGATGACAAACAAACTACCATAAAACCGTATTTTTAGTGATTTGACCAATTTCCAATGCAGGAACCTATGTCCACAGTTTAAGATGATAGTATTGATGGGGAGAATTACATATAGTATGATTATATAAGATAGAAAGAAGTACACTATCCTCACTACTTGAAAGCCAACCACATAAGAAATAGATTGCTTGTTTGTACGGGCGGGCGCCCAGGCGGCCCTTGGGTCCTCCAAAGCCAGGCGCCCAATACATTCCGTGTACCCAGGCGGGCTAAGATATTTTTTAATTGATTTATATAATTCCTAATAGTAAATAGGATTCCTATTAGTATAATATCATATTAAATCCTACTCTAAAACCTAAATAAAAATCCTATTAATTCTAAACCTCTATGTAAAATCCATAATCTATCCCACCCCAACAACTATTCATCAACTATTGCTGTTGGCTCATCTATTTATTTGAAAATTGGGATTTGTATTTAATAGTTATTTGTCTACGGATTTTGAAATTATTTATTCATCTACTGATTTATATTTATTTGTCTACCGATTTGTATTTATTTATATACTGATTGTATTTATTTAACTACTGTTTTGTATATATTTATCTACTGATTACTGGTTTGTATTTATTTATATACCGATTTGTATTTATTTATCTACTGATTTGTATTTATTTATTTACTGATTTGTATTTATTTATCTACTGTTTTGTATTTATTTGTCTACTGAGTACTGGTTTGTATTTATTTATCTACCGATTTGTATTTATTGATTTACTGATTTGTATTTATTTATTTACTGATTTGTATTTATTTATCCACTATTTTGTATTTATAATGTATATTCATACATGAAATACCTAATCTAACCCACCCTCAACAACTATTCATCAACTATTGCTGCTGCCTCATTTATTTATTTGAAATTTGGGATTTGTATTCAATATTTATTTCTCTACTGATTTTGAAATTATTTATTCTACTGATTTATATTTATTTTTCTACCGATTCGGATTTATTTATATATTGATCTGTATTTATTTATCTACTGTTTTGTATTTATTTATCTACCGATTTTGTATTTATTTATTTACTGATTTGTATTTATTTATCCACTATTTTGTATTTATAATGTATAGCTATATATCTAGGGATCATATTAATTCATAAATTGAACATATATCCACTAAAATAATGTATATAGCAAAACGCCTGGAAATGCCTAGGCCTCCGCCTGGGTGCCTAGGCGTCCCCAGGCGTTGGCTAGCCGCCTATACAACCATGGCTTGAACTGGAGCTAACCATAGGGAAAGTCTAGGCCTGTTTGAGGCTTTAAGTCTTATTAATTTATGACGTCTCATGATCTCTCTTCATGTGTAGGATGAGGTTAGCGTCGTCTATTTGTAAGAATAGGTCCTGCAACCCACATTCCAATTAGACTGTGACTCATTTGGACCACATTAAAGTCAAATTGAATTGTATAAGGTCAAGTGTGCTAACTGTATAAAGTGACTACAACCAAAATGCAGTAAGATTTGATTGTATATAGTCAAATGTCTTGATCAAATATCTTGTTTGTAATATATTGTCAGATGAATCCTAACATTATATGCTCATGTGGTGACCATACTTTTCCTTGGAGATGCCAATATGCATACTAATACTGGCGAGTCTCGATGTTTAAGCTTTTCTTGGGAGTTAAGACAATCTCAACAAAGTCCACCTTGTCTTGAACTCCACTACAACAATAAAAGTAGAAAACTCGTGTTCTTCTCTAGTATAAGAATTTAAATGGAAACACCATCCCCTCTACATGCCCAACATTAGAAAGCTCAGGTACAACAAGGACTACCTAATTTGAGCTTAATGGAAGAGTCTTCATCACCATGTTGGCTGGATTCCCAGACGTACCAATCTTCTGTATCAAGTTTTCCCTTTACTGTGGTTTTTGTTATGAAGTAATATTTGACGTTATTGTGCTTTGATCTCTCATTGAATATATGGTTTTTCTAAAATGTCTTGCCTTCCACAATGAGCATTATTTTGTTTTTTATTCATGCCAAATTGCTTTAGTAATCCCTCAAGCAAAAAAGCCTCTTGTGTGCGCCTTTCGTTGCCGCCATGCTTCCTCTCAAAAGGGGATAGAGTTTAAAGAGTGGCTATCAACTAACAATTGTCTATCAGATTATAAACATGCAACCGATGAGAGACCCCCCCTCTTGTCGAGGTTCTATGCATAATCTAAGTCCATGTACCCTATCATGATGACTTATAACTCAACAAAAGACTGAGCTAGCAGTTGAAGCACCCTTCATATACCTTAAAATCCACTTAACTGCTTGCCAATGTGCTGCTCACACAATTGATTAAGTTAGTTACAACCAAGCCAAATAAAGCAAGAGACCCCCCCTCTTGTCGAGGTTCTATGCATAATCTAAGTCCATGTACCCTATCACGATGACTTACAACTCAACAAAAGACTGAGCTAGCAGTTGAAGCACCCTTCATATACCTTAAAATCCACTTAACTGCTTGCCAATGTGTTGCTCACACAATTGATTAAGTTAGTTACAACCAAGCCAAATAAAGCAAAAACCCAAGGCATCAATATCATGACAATATACAAAAATCTTCTCATCTACATTTGATGGCAATTAATGGCCTTAGTAGTGGTTAGCTACTCATGTATATTATAGAAACCAAAAGAAGGAATACTAGCTAAGCAAAAAGTACGGGTAAAGAGAAGAGTGCAAACTGTGGATGGTGGTTAATTAGAGACAACAGATATGAGAGAAACCCTCGACAAATTGTATCTCAGGTCGTGTGTATATATATACAGACTTAAGACATAGTTTCCCGAGACTTTATATAATACAAGTAGGTTCCTATATCTCAAGATTCCCCTGAAGTTGGAGCATCTATATCATCTGTGCCCATCTTGTTACATAAGTACTGAACCCGACCACGATTCATAGACTTTGTAATTAGATCAACTAACTAATCTTCTGATCTAAAAGGTGACAGTTTGGCCAACTTTGCCTGAATCCTTTCTCTTAGGATGTGATAGTCGATTTCAATATGTTTGGTTCTTTCATGAAAGATATGGTTCTGGGCTATATAGACCGTGATCTCATTTGCCCCACTTGAGGCTGCATATGCGACCACACATGCGGTTTGGTGACGTCTCTCAATAACACATGTTTATGCAGTCCATTATGCCGTCCTAACTGCATATGCAACACATATTGACGCTTATGCGGGTACTTCATTTTTAGGGTAATCAAGTCCAACTAGATTCAGTAGTTTATATAGCGGTACATATTTTCTTATATATTATCTTGTTAAATTTTTAGTTGAACTACTTAAACACCCACACCCGCATACATACATATTATATATGTGTGTGTGTGTGTGTACATACATACATATAAGTCGGCGAGGCATAGCGCGCTGGCAAATTCAGGTGTTCCCTAATGAAGGGACCCAAGTTTGAACCACTGGACTAGTATTTCTCAATTCAAATCCCAATTGCACCTTGATTTACCACCCTCCCGGGCGTTCGGCCTCCGCTACGGACCTGGGAAGGGGGGAATCTTTCTCTCTTAATCCCATATACATGATATATTGTATGTGTATATCTATATCCTTACATATTAATACATGTAGGTGTAGTATTTTACAATTTATTACCTAACTCTATAAAACATATATGCACCACATATGTGCCCACATTCCCCATAAATTATATGCAACACCTTGGTCGAACATATACCACATATTGCTTTTCAGAACATTGATATGGACAACAACTTGTTTTTCACACTTGAGGTCCATAGGATCTTTCTGCTCAAAGTCAAAATCCTCTAATAAATGACGAATCCATAAGAATTCATATGTAGCTAGGTCCATAGCTCTGAGTCAAGGTTGTATAGGCGGTTAGGGAACCCTTGGGGCGCCCAGGGGGCCTAGGCACCTAGGAGGAAGCCTAGGCGTTTGTAGGAATTTCATATATATATAATATAAATATATAAATATACACACATACATACTTATAAATTAACCTATAAGCAATGTATTAACCAATAAGAAATACGAGGAGGAAAAAAAGTAAAAAGAACATTCATTGACTTGATGAGGAGGAACAAATTTCTAAGAGAAAACAACAAGGAGGTTGTGGGAAGATGAAGAACAAAAAAAGAATGAAGACTAAGAAAAAAAAGTTGAGCATCATGCAGTAGGAAACTTAAGCCCCGATTTGGTTCAGGATTGGGATTTTGTGGTCTGGACTGGGTTAGTCGGGTTAGTCAGTTGATCTGGATTGGATTAGTCTGCATCCAGTCTGATTCTGTTTGACAACCCAGTCTGATTCCGGTCAGCTGGTCAGGATTGAATCATGATTCAGTCTGATTCTGTTTGCCTACCGGTCAAGATCCAGTCTGATCCTGTTTGGCAACCTAGTTAGGATCTGGCTATCCTGTCCTATACTTACAAAACCGTTTTAAAAATAATGACAACAAAATTGTGATGACACTGCAATACAAGATTAAAATTTACAATAAATATATAATTTTACACAGGATTTGGGTGGTTCTGTTTGTTGTTTTTCTATAATGAATATGAGTTTGAGTATGATTACTTTTATATTTATATTTAAAATAAATATTATTTTACCCACTAATGTGAGAATGCATGGCATGTCTTGTTGTATGTATGTATACTCGTACATTTTTGTATAAATCGGTAAGTAACAAAATAATTGAAATTGTCGTAATACAACATAAATTACGCACAAGTACCATCACAATTTGAAATATAAAAAGTTCATATGACGTTAGGTACTATGTCTGTTACACAATATTCTAGCACCCTCAGACAACTTAAATTTAGCGACTACAAATTGAAAACTTCAGTACAAAAGTTCAAGAAAAGACACTAATGTACATTCCCTGCACTCATAGTCTGCATCATTATTGGCTCCAACAACATTATTTTGTTTGTTTGTCTCTGATTATCGGTTGTTGCACATGGTTGAAAGCTTCCCACTTGATCAAGTTGTTGTATTGCTGGTGGGTAAGTACGGAGACTGGTCTAGAATGTGCGTGGAACTACATCTACAATTTTTAACACTTTCAACCTTGCCTAGATAGCCATGTTTATGTCAGTCCTCCCAGTTAATATATGGAATTCTGCAAGGGCATCACGCCAACCTAGGCATGGAAAAAAAGCCATACACCATTTCCCAAACCATGCCACCCCAAACCATACCATAATTTGGTATAACCATGCATTCTCTCGGGTGATGGTTCGGTTGGAAAAACAAACCACAATTATAATGCGGATGTAAGTGGGAACCCAAACCAGTTCCACCCGAATCTTCATTCAGCTCGGCACCACCCATCGTCACCACCAGTAGTGCCCCCTTCGCCGGCATTGTGGCGGCCATATCAAGCCGTGCTGCCATGACAGACCTTCCACTGTTTCCACCGCCATCACCCTGGAACCACAGAATGGGAAGCTGCCTATAAAATGACCGCCCATGTACTTTGCTCCTGCCTTCCGTCTAGCTTGCTCACTTCTTTCTCTCTTGACCTTCTCCCTCACTCAGTCTCCTGTTCCAGCCACCTTCCCTCGCTGTATCTCGCCTCAGCCCTTTACCAAGTGCGTCTGATGCGTACAAGTTCTTAGTCGAAGCTTCTGCCTCGGAAATCTTCTTCCTGGTTAACCTAAGTTTTCGGCAAGCCATGGGCGGCTCTTGCTTGGACCTCTCCATCGCAGTCCCCGAGAGGAGCTCCTCATCCGGCTCAGGTTTGTTCCGTCCTCCCCTTTCACCTGCTACCTCTCCTTGTACTGCTGCAAGGATCTTCTTTGATCCCTTGCTCTCTCGTCTAGCCCCCGACATCAATCTATCAAACCCTATCTAGCTATTCACCCCCTTGCATGTGCATGCGCATGTGAATCTCATACGCATGCGAATCCTATACGCCTATCATGCTACTACTCCCTTGATCGTTTGGTTCGTCATCTGTATTCCTCATCAAAGCCACCCCTAATGACTCTACCCACACCGCCTCTTCTCTGATTCATTCTGTGACTTTTCTTGCATGTGTTGTAGATGGAGCTGGCTGCGATGTCATGGTACGAGATCTATACATGAACTAGCTTCCAGATCAAGGTGAGGACGACTTTGCCATGATACATTCCTCCATTTTCACCACCATGCACCATCCACGACGGCAAAAGAGCATGATGGTGCAACTGGTATGGGCAGTGGCATCTCATGGACGACGACTGGTTTGTTGACGTAGTACGGCAACAATGTCCAGATGCTAGTGTCAACTCCTCGGAGACGTGGACAACAATCCTATACTTGAGAGCTTAAGAAATAGTCCATCTTCGGTTGCTGGTGTTGCCCGCCAGCCGTTTGCTCTCAGTGGACAGTAGTGGCAGACTTCCGTTTTTGACGGACGTGGGAGGAGGGAGAGAACTAGCCGAATGTCTTTGACTACGTGGGGAGAGTGTGTATGCTGGAGAGAGGGGTTACAATTGGTAATATGGGTATCCGTGGTTTTCCAATAATGGATGTCCATTTCGTTGGGTTCATCCGGGATCGGGGGGCTATAGTAGATATTTTTATATGGATGCGCGGGATAGTGACTGGAGAAACCAAAACCGCTTCATTGCCATCCCTACGCCAACCTTGACGTACATGAGGACCACACAAGCGACACTATTATTGATGACCCAACACTGTGCCGAGTGCGAC
The DNA here is from genome assembly GCA_963693085.1 of Alisma plantago-aquatica. Taxonomy (NCBI): domain Eukaryota; kingdom Viridiplantae; phylum Streptophyta; class Magnoliopsida; order Alismatales; family Alismataceae; genus Alisma; species Alisma plantago-aquatica. The sequence goes on along the minus strand of OY856410.1, from coordinate 204,150,502 downwards.
ATTTGACTCGTCATCCCATTGAAAATGATTCATTGTGTGCGAAAGCGTCTATAGCATAGTTTAACAACTATCAGACCAATGTATTCGATAACAAAATAGGTGACAAAATTGGAGCCAATGTATTCAATAACAAAAAGTAGGTGACAGAAATGGCCTTAACAAAATATAGATACTTCATACATGCGCAACAAATGATACAACAAATAACAATACACATCCAATCGGGAACGGTAACAAATTTTAATTAGATGTAAAGTACAAGAAACTTTGTTCAACCAACGGTACTAAAATAAACAAAACATTATCAAATTCATATTGTAATTTAAATATGCGTACAAGTAATTTATATAAGCAGTACATTGACACATCTCAGAGGGGGTGCCTTGCATATCGTTGAACGCGGTGAAAACCTGTTGTAAGAACCTAAGGAAAGAGTTTATCAGACAAAATCGTTTCCTTTTGGCAGATTTATTGCCCACTCATCCATTTGGCGTACCACACTTGAACAATGTTGAAAACAACAACAATCCAGTTGCAGGAGTAGGTGGTGAAGGCAACGAATGAAATCCATCACAACAATGAAGATGTTTAGATTTAGATGTATGCTCTTTTTACTTCCTGCTACCGGACCCCTGAGTTTGCTTGTTAAAGCTACATCATAAGCTCGATACTTTATGTTTTTTTTATCGTAATGTTGTTTGTTTATGGCTTGACCAGATAGGAAGCCCTATTTATATGCACATTAAATCTTTATATTTGAAATATTATATTATGTCCGCACCATTGTGAAATGAACCATTACTATTGCAATGTATTACATACAAAATTTGTAATATGGCTGGGCAAGGCACGACGCTGTATGTTATATGGTGTACATAGCACGATATGATCCTCAAAGGTTTGATGAGAAACCAATATGACATGGGGAGATGTGTGAATGGAGTATATACTGCACATGCTTGGAGGGATGCGTGCCCTGACTTTAGAAATATAACGGGGGTGCCTTACATATCTGTGACCGAGATGCAAATTCGATGGCGGTACCTCATGAGAGATTTCATTAGAGAAAATCGTTTCCTTTTAGGAGATTTAGTGCCTCATCCTTTAGCTGTGCAACACGTCATTCCACACAAGTTTGTGACGACTCGTCGCACTTACTCCCCAGGAGTTGCTGAATACATAAAAAATGATGAAAACAACAATTATGCAGCTGCAGGATTAGGTGGTGAAGACAATGAATGAAGTTGCAAGAAATTGTTCGCCACCTTTGGGGCGTACTTTTTTTGTTTTGTATGCATTTAAAAACGTACTTGATCCGATGATTATGAACGCTAAATGTTAATTATTGTGATCGTTAGTTTGTTACTATCAGTATTTTCTCAAACAAGTATTTATTTATGTTTGCTCGCCAACTTTTATTTTTGTAATGCATATCAAAACGTACATGGTCCAATGATTATGAACTATTACATGTTGAAGTTTATGTCAAATACACTAACCATTTATTTCAATTTCTCTTAACTATTTTTCTAGTTTGTGTAACTTAGGGCTGATTTGGTTGGGTGTAGTGGGGTGTAGCTTAGTGAGTTCACAATGTAAAAATGTACATCAAACATGCTCTTTGTCGTCCGACTACACCCTACCAAACTGACCCTTATTGTCATCCTAACTTTGTTGTTATCATAATTTGCTCAAACTTCTATTTATTTATTATGTTTAGATGTCGAAGTCGCTTTCAAAGTCACGTTCAAAGTTTGAAAAGATGTTGATGTCGCGTTAAAAGATCGAGAAATATGTAGATGAAAAACTTGTCTGCAAGTTGCGAGCCTTCCCAGTCTCATTCTCCAAATTCACATGAGGATGCCACATATGCGAGTCCGAAACAAAGCAATGACGGTGTCACTCACCCTGTTCGTCATCTGCCGCTGTTGTTTGATTGGCCGAAAGACGACTTCAAACAACAGGACAAGGCAACGTTGTAGGGAGAGAGTTCCATGTCATGGGACGAGTATGATGAGTCCCTAAACTGGGCCAACTGGGACGGTCCTACCTGGGATCAACAAAAACCTTCTACTACACCGAAGAATGGGCAGCACAACTGTTTGTGGGTGTCTAAATCTAAGCAAACACCATGACCTGTTGCCCAGGGCATGCCACTCCTTTTTTGTCTGCTCTCCCTTGGACCATGCCTCATTTTCCCAATATCTAGACATGTTATCATTTTTTTTCGCAGTTTAAGTTGTGATCTAAGCTATGTCGTCTCTGTTTGTATGGAACAATTACTTGTATGCCTATTTGAATTACAATATGTATATGATAATATTTGGTTTATTTTAGTACCGTTGGTTGAACAAAGTTTCTTATACCTTACCTCTAATTAAATTTTTTTACCATCCCAGATTGGACATGTATTGTTAAATTTTGGTGTATCCTTTGTTGCGCATGTATCAAGTATCTTATTTTCTTAAGGCCATTTCCGTCACCTACTTTTTTGTTTTCGAATACATTGGCTCCACTTTTGTCACCTATTTTGTTATAGAATACATTTGTTTGATAGTTATTAAACTATGCTACAGACGCTCTCACACAATGAATCGTATTCAGTAGGATGACGAGTCAGATGCCGCACTCGGCACAATGTTGGGTCGTCAATACTACTTGCATCACTTGTGTGGTCCTCATGTACGTCAAGGTTGGCGTGGTGCCCTTGCATAATTCCATACATTAACTGGGTGGACTAACATAAACATGGCTATCTTTAAGGCAAGGTGGAAAGTACTAAAAATTGTAGATGCAGTTCCACACACATTCTGGACCAGTCCCCGTACTTACCCACCAGCAATACAACAACAACCTGATCAAGTGGGAAGCTCTCAACCATGTGCAACAACTGATAATCAGATAGACAAATAAACAAAATAATGTTGTTGGAGCGAATAATGATGCAGACAACGAGTGCAAGGAATGCATATTAGTACATTCTCTTAAACTTTTGTACTGAAGCTTTCAGTTTGTAGTAGCCAAATTTAAGTTGTCTGTGGGAGCTAGAATATTGTGTAACAGACATAGTTACCTAACGTCATATGCACTTTTTATATTTCAAATTGTGACAGTACTTGTGCGTAATTTATGTTGTATTACGACAATTTCAATTATTTTGTTACTTACCGATTTATACAAAAATATACAAGTATACATATATACAACAAGACATATGCCATGCATTCTCACAATAGTGGGTAAAGTAATATTTATTTTAAATATACATATAAAAGTAATCATACTGAACTCATATTCATAACAGAAAAACAACAAACAAAATCACCCAAATCCTGAGTAAAATTATGTATTTAAATTTTAAATTCTGTATTGCAACCGTCGTCACAGTTCTGTGGTCATTTTTAAAACTGTTGTGTAAGAATAGTATAGGACAAGATAGCCAGATCCTGACTAGGTTACCAAACAGGATCAGACTGGATCCTGACTGGTAGCCAAACAGAATCAGACTGAATCTTGACTCAATCCTGACCAGTTGACTAGAATCAGACTGGGTTGCCAAACAGAATCAGACTGGATCCAGACTAACCCTATCTAGATCTACTGACTAACCCCGACTAACCCAGTCCAGACCACAAAATCCCAGTCCCGAACCAAACATGGGCTAAGTATGGTGAAACCATGGAGAAAAAAAAAACAAAAAAAGAAGATTGGCAGTGGAAAAAGAACAAATAACAAAATGAAAGTAGAAAGGTGATAGAAAAGATGAGAAACAAAGGAAAACAATATAGTGCCTATATGTATAAATATGAATATTTGAACATAATATAGGAATTCTAGAGTAAGACAATTGAAAAGGAGGAAAAAGAAGTAAAAAGAACATTGGTTGACTTGATGAGGAAGAACACATTTCAAAAAGAAAAGAACAAGTAGGTTGTGGGAAGATAAGAACAAAAAAAGAATGAAAATAAAGAACAGAAAAGGTTGAGCATCATGCATCAGGAACCTTAAGTATGGTGAAACTATGGAGAAAAAAAATGAAAAAAAGAAGATTGGTTGAGGAATAAGAACATATAGCAAAATGAAAGTAGAAGATATAAAATTGAAAATATGAATATTTGAACATAATATAGGAATGCTAGAGTAAGAAAACTGAAAATACAAGCAAGGAACAATAATCATTGTATTATTGTGAGTACGCTCATACAAGGGGTTTATGAACAATAATTAACAATAGGAGGATGAAGAAGAAATAATCATGGAGTATGCAGTAAATCGGTAGTAGTAGAGCAACAATAAATGGATGTTAGTATGCAGAACATTGGTTGACTTGATAAGGAAGAACAAATTTCAAAAAGAAAAGAACAAGGAGGTTGCGGGAAGGTGAAGAACAAAAAAAGAATGAAAATAAAGAAAAGAAAAAGTTGATCATCATTGTATTATTATGAGTGTGCTCATACAAGGGGTTTATGAACAATAATTAGCAATAGGAGGATGAAGAATAAATTATCATGGAGTATGCAGTAAGTCGGTAATAGTGGAGCAACAATAAATGGATGTTAGTAAGCAAACTCTATAACATAGTAGTGATTTTGCTGCTTGGCAGAGAGAAAAATTAAGAAACTAAAATAAAGAGTGGAGCATGCGGTAACATTGTTGCTTGGTGGAAAATGGTGGAAAAGAAAAAAAAAGAGATATTAAGAAGGAAGAACATGTCGAAAGAAAAGCAAAAGAAGGTTGTGGGAAGATACAAAAAAAGAAGATTTTGCCAAGATTCTAGGCCCAGCAGGCCACCCAACAGCCTAATTAGGTGCCTAGGCTACCCAACAACCTAATTAGGTGCCTAGGCCACCCAACAACCTAATTAGGCTAGGCGGCCATGCTCTTGGCCTGGAGGCTAGGTGACCACCTAGGACACCTAGGCTGATGCTCTTGTAACCATGCTCATCTCGCAACTACGATTTGTTTCTTGCTCTTCCAGGACACCCAAGTTTCCACTTTCCACCCAAACATACAAAGTAATTAACAATCCCATTGACGATGGATCCGACCCAATCAACATCTGAAAACTCCTGTACCAGGGGACTTTTTGAGATATCTCAAAATGCACATCACCACCTCCATGTGACAAATACATGGTTAATCGATGAACTGACTAACAAAACTAGTGACGAACCTATTTTGGGGCGGGTAACATTCAACTAAATTAGTTTTCCAACAAGTCGTCTATATCTCCATCAATCATTAAGATACCCCCCCTGCTTCATGGACAATTTGACTTTAGGTTCCATTGGAGTATCAACAAGATTGGCCCCAAGCATTCCTGTCTTAGTAAGAAAATCTAGGACCAATTTTGGGGCGAGTAACATTCAACTAAATTAGTTTTCCAACAAGTTGTCTATATCTCCATCAATCATTAAGATATCCCCCCTACTTCATGGACAATTTGCCTTTAGGTTCCATTGGAGTATCAACAAGATTGGCCCCAAGCATTCCTGTCTCAGTAAGAAAATCTAGGACACACTTCCTTTGGGAGATCATTATCACAGACTTGGACTTGGCAACTTCAATCCTCAAGACATATTTAAGACTACACAAGTCCTTGGTTTGAAATTGTCCCTATAGAAATGATTTCAACCCTGCAATGCCATGCATGTCTCCAGTAATCACAATAACATCAACATATACTAGTAAAAAGTTGCCCCTAGAGCTTTGTCGTCTATAGAAGATAAAATGATTCGTAGTGCACCTCTGAAGACCAAACTTAGAAAGAGAGCCGCTGAATCTGCCAAACGAAGCATGGGGTCATTCCTTCAGTCCATAAAGAGACTTATGAAGACGACATGTTAAATCAGACCCCCTCAAGCAAAAAACCTAGGAGGTCGATCCATATAAACCTCATGCAGATCGCCATGCTAGAATGCATTCTTAATATCAAGCCGGTGTAGAGGCCAAGAATGCACAACAACTAGACAGAGGAAGATGCATATTGACGCCACCTTTGTCACAAGAGAGAAGGTCTCTAAGTAATCCTCACCATAGACCTAAGTGTGTAGCCCTTTGTTACAAAGTGCACCTTGAGCCTGATAACACATGCATATGCACCCACTATGACAGTGTAAACCTATCGACACTCGACTGCATATTTATCCTGTGGATGTGAAATAAGGGACCACATATTTGTGGACAAGGGTTGACATCCCCTCATAACATGATGATGCCAACCTAGGTGATTAAGAGCATTGAAACAGACATGGGTATAAAGAGATGATAGAGAAGAAAGGAAAGCATTGTATGAAGGCGAGAGATGGTCATATAAATCAAAACTAGATATTGGATGTGCAACATTCATGAGTGTGCAAGACCTGACACCTTTACTCAAAACAATAGGAAGACTATTGAGGGAGTGGAGATGGAGTTAGCTCGACATGGCTTTCTGACGAGGAAGGCGGTGGAGGAGCTGAACTGGTAGGAGCCAGCACACCACTTGCATTGATGCCAGAACCAGATTGTCCACAAGTGCCTGTACTATGAGTGTAAACCTGAGTGATTGGTATTTTGTGGTCCAGAGGAGTTTGGTGGGATTCTACCAGCAGAATAAAGACTGCTAGAGGATTCAAAAGTAGGGGACTTGACAATGACAAGAAGGGATAAAAGTTCCTTCATAACTATGTGTGTCACTAAAGAATTGTCCTCATAATAGGATATGTCTTCAAAGAAGGTGACATCTACGTATACATAGAAGTGACGGACGTAACAACTTTACTCAAAGCAATAGGATGATTCTGTTGATGGAGTGGAGATAGAGTTAGCTCTACCTGGCTTTTTGACAAGAAAGGAGTTGGAGGAGCCAAACTGGTAGGAATAAGTGTACCACTTGCATTAATACCAGAACCAGATTGTCCACAACTACTTGTATTATGAGTAGACTTCAGTGATCGATGGTCTAGAGGAGTCTTGTGGGATTCTGCCACCAGAAGCAGGATTGCTAGGGGACTCAAAAGCAAGAGTCTTAACAATGACATGAAGGGGTAAAAGTTCCTCCATAATTGTATATGTCACTGAAGAATCGTCCTCAAAATAGGATGTGTCTTGAAAGAAGGTGATATCGACATATATAAATAAGTGACATACGGTCGGAATATAGTACTTCTACCCTTTCTGTACTTGAGAGTATCCCAAGAAAAGGCATTTTACTTTGGACTCAACTTATCTGTACTCTGCTCAAGACAACAATCAAAGCATACACACCCAAACACCGAGACACTATATGAAGGATCTATAGGTTGAAGAATTTGGAAAGGTATATGAAACTAGAGAACAAATGATGGCATATAGTTGATGAGATAGGTGCCAGTGAGAACTGCATCTCCTAGGAACTCCTTGGGAACATGCATCTAGAGGAGAAGAGTGCGCCATGATATTCTGTCGAGTGTGTGGGCATGTTGATTAGTGTATGATACCATGAGTGGACTTGAAATGAGTGAACTCATTGATGAAACATTCTCTAACATTTTCAAAATGAAGAATACATTTTTGTTAAATTAAAATTTCCACCTTTGCACAAAAGGATTTAAAAATGGACAAAACTTCAGATCTTTTCTTCATTAAATCAGAGCCATGTACCGCGAGAATAATCATAAAAAATATAACAATATATATATATATCCTAGTTTGGATGTAACATGACTTAGACCCCATAAATGAACTCAAACATAGACTTTGTTCTTTGACTTTCTTTTGACTTGAAAACGTATGTAGTATGTTTACCAAACCGACATGACTGACATTGTAGCTTTTCCAAATTAGACAATCTTGGAACCAAAACTTTGAGTTTCTCTAAAAATGCATGGGCAAGATAACTATGCACCACCAAGGGGGATGCAACGACACATTAGAAGGTTGTTGCAAACAGTAGAGTCCAGCCAGTTTATATCCTTCACCAATCCTCCTCTTCTTCAGTCCTGTATAACAACACTATCTGGTAAGAAAGTGACAGAATCTTGAAGAGAGCGAGTAATTTTTCTAATAGATCACACATTGGAAGGAAAATGGGGAATGGACAAGGTGGATGGAAGAGATATGTGTAGTCGGTGAAACCATCCTTGATCCATGTAGATGCAACATGGCCATATGCAAGGGTGACACAAACATGTTGAGTTTATGTGTGTAGGTAGTGAACATCTCACATACTCCCATGATATGCACCTGAATCAAGAATCGAATATGACTTTGACGATGATGCACGAGATGCTTGAGATGTGCAAGCTGATGGACCATATCTCTGTGCTAGAATGACAATAACTGACAAAATTGTTGAGAAGCGCGAAGACGCATAAGTTGAGCCTCTTCAGATAAAGATACCTAATGATTCACCTCCTCACGAGGGCTCTCTGCAAGCCACCATGTTGGCGGTCTAGGTAGGAAAGCCATGTAGCTCGTAGCAAGTATCTTTGATATGCCCTTTTCTGCCACAATGAACAAATTCTGGACGTTGTACCATGACCAATACCAGATTATCCTTTGGCGAAATCTCTGCCATGACTACGACCAGGACCACAACTATAACCTTTGGGAGCAATATCTCTAGCAAACTGGGCGACTAAAGGTGAGTATATATGCTCAAAGGATGCACGTGAAACACATGAGTAGGCATTTCCAAAAGATGGAATTTCACTCAATACAAAATTTGACTGCGGACGCCCTCTCCCTCACGACAAGGTTTTGACCATAAATTTTATTATCATCGTTTGATCACATTGCTTCTACATCTCCTGTACATTTTTAGAAAGACATTAGTCAAGCACGTCAATTCGCTATAGTACCGCGTTGACAACTTATCTCCTTATTGTCGCTTATATAGTTCCAAAGTCATATCATACATGCGAGAGACATTGTTGTACATAAGTTGAGTATGATCCCACAATAACTTGCATCTCTTAAACTGGTTTGTCATATATGATATCTGTGGCTCTATATTGTTCCTCATCATATTTAACAGATTCACATCATGTTGTCCCCATTGTTCCATCCAACAGAGCATGATCTTTTGGAAACTCCCCTTTGAGATGCTTTATTTGTCCTTGGCCCTCGAAGAAGACTTTGATGGTGTGGCTGCAATGTGCATAATTCTTCTTGTTCAAATTTTGGGCAATATTGACAAGATTTTGGGTTATGACCATGGTGTAGGACTTCGACTTCGTTTCGACTTCGCCAGGTGTGGAAGTGGAAGTTTGTGGAAACATCGAGGAAGTTTCGAGGAAGTTTAGACGCAAACTTTGACAAACTTCGATGGTGTTTTTTTAGCAAAATGATGCATAACTTCGATTGGAAACTTACAAATTATGCTCTAACTCTAATTCATTTGTATTAATTTGACATAAAAAACACAATTCATGACTCTCTAGTGCTAGGTAGGTTGATAATACAAAGTAGTAAATGATGCAGTGCACACTTGCTAATGTTCTCAAGTCTCAATAATCATGTTTTACATTTGCAAATAAAAATATACAAATTCTTATACAATTCTCTACTTCAGCATACATTTTCCAAGCAAATATCCTTCATACTTCTGTATATTACATATGAAATATACTAATATAGATTACAATTCATTAAAATGAAGTGCATACCTGATAAATGTCTTCAGTAAAAAGCTGAATGCCTTCCAAAATCATGACCTGAATGTTGAGCTTTTTGAGTCTGCCTCAGTAGTGACATTTGGTTATCAATTCTCATAGCATATTGCATCCAAGTTGTGTGTTGAGAGTGGTTGAGATCATAATCATGCACATATGCAGCAAAATCTTCATGGGATTTTCTGACAAATATCCAAATCTTGTATACAATGCAAGCTGTGTTGGATATCTGGAGGCAAGAGATCCTGGTGTGAAGTTGTGAAATTCTGGTATATGGGGCGGCCTTTCTGCATCAGAATCAGAAGGGGGTACATATATGTTAGGTTGTGGTGGGGGCTCGAGTTGTGCCATTGGTGCATAGTAGTGACTCTGAACACCTGATGTATTGTCAGTTGTAGCTGCAAAAGGATCAGGGGCATATCCAGGGCCTAAGTAACTATATGATTCATTATCAGTTCTATGGGAAACCCGACTTCCATAAGTTCCTTCTGAATCACCACCATAATATCCAGGAACGGGTTCTTGTTGATAAAATCCTCTAGAAGTAGGCCCAGTAAAACCCAATAAATCATCCACAAAGGTGCTTCCTGTTGCTCCCGATTGACCTCCCAATGAAAGACTTCCAATTGATTCTGTGATATTGTCAGTGTTGTAAGGTGCATGATAAACAGGTTGAGGCACATGTCCTTGACCCTGTGGATACCAATTCTCGTAGCATGTTGGCAATGAATCTAGTTGTTATTGTGGAGCTTTACCCTTTCCTTTTCTTTGGTAGGTTCGATCTGTCGGTTTTTGAGTACCACTACCACTCTCATATTGTTGTTGACGTTGTTGTTGAGGTTGAGGGCGAGGAGATGGTGTTCTATGTGGCGGCGTATCTCCTCTTATATAGCTATCAGGAGTGTTGCCCCCATCATCACCACCTGAGGGCTCTGGAGTGGTGGAACCTGATGAGGCATATGGTTCATCCTCTGGTAGACCCTGCCAAAAATCATCTTTATCAATATGTGTGTTGTCTTCTTCCACTCCAAGAGTGGTCTGATCTGCTTATGCTCCCTCACTTTGTTGATATTCATCTACATCAACCCCCATTGCCCCTGCAATTGTGGCATTAGGCCCCCCACCTGGACGCCCTTCATCAAGTAAAGGCTCAGTAGTATTGTTCAACCATGCTTGTAACGGATCTTCATCGTCACCCCTGTCAGTGTAGACATACGCCCAATCAAGAGGATCTATCTCGACATTGCTTGTTGGGTTCCTCAATGATTCTTGTGTGTGTCTCTGCTTCAACTTCATATTATAGTGTACAAACACCAAGTCATGAAGGCCCGATGCAGACAACCTATTCCTTCTTTTTGTGTGAATCAAGTTGAAGGTTGACCAATTTCTTTCACATCCACCTGCTGCTGCTGTTTGGGACAACTTTTACTGCTACAGATCTCAATTCCTCACATTCACAGCCATAATTCATCCACCAATCAGCTGTAAAAAATAAAGAATGTTTAATGATCAATCAGTGGACAAGTCAACCATTCATTATTATGGTATCAAAATTAACCAATCATGTAATTATTTACCAGGAGAAAGTTTTTCCCTTGAATAGATAGCCGCCGGTAGCCCAAACAGACTAGATGCTTCAGAAACAAAAATCCTTTTTAAACCTTGTCGTCTTTGCTTTAAGCTTTGCAAAGCGATATAGTTGCTTGCAAATCTTGTAATGCCCGGTCTTACTATGTCTCCTCCACAATACTCTTTGCTTCGCATCATTGCAAGTAGGTAAGAGCGATTATATATAAATTTTGTAATTCTTGTTGCCCTAGGCATTACATATTTAAAAAGATCTAATTTTCCAAAATCTTTCAAAATTAGATCAATGCAGTGTGCAACACATGGCGTCCAAAATAAGTTGTAATGTGAAGTCTCTTCAACTGTTTTTCCAGCTTTTTTGAAATTTGACCCATTGTCAGTGCAAATTTGTAACACATTCTCTTTTCCAACATATTTTATCGCACCTTTAATCAATTTTGCAAGGTACCTGTGGTCTTAGATGTGGCGAGATGCATCAACTGATTTTATGAAAAATGTATCACCGTCACAATATGCCATGAAGTTGATAATCTGTGTCTTTGTACCACTTGTCTAGCCATCACACATGAGTGTCAACCCAAAAATTTTCCACTTTTTTGTTTCATCTCCTCAATCCACTGCTCTAGCTGAAGTTTCTCCTGCGGAAGATATTTGTTCATTAAGTCATGTGCAGTTGGTGATTTGACTACTCGTCCATGCTCAGCGACAACATCTATCATATGTTGCATGTAAGGGCCTTGTGCCACATTGGGAGCAATACCACTAGCAAATATAAATTTTCCTATCGCATGTCCCACAACATCTTTTGCATTCTTCCACATACCTGTCAAACTTTTCTGCTTATGACTTTGTTTACGAAACCCTGGTTCAGAAGAAGTATATCTCATGCTGTTGGTCCTCAAACCCTGCATTTCTATGCTTTCTAAATTGACAACATTTTTTGGACGACTTCAGCTGCCACCACCAACATTGAAATCAGATGCGCCAAAACCACGTCGGGTTTCATAAAATTGTCTTTCTTCTTGTCTAATTGCCTCCATTCTCGATCTTTTCAGTGCATGTCTCATTGCATCATCATCATCATCATCTTCTAATTCAACTACATTTCGTGGTATCGATGCACCGAACATCAGCTCTTTGAACCTTGCATCTCTAATCTTGTCTTCCATGTGTTTTAGATCTTTTTGATTGAGTTGCTTGGAAACAATTTTTCTTATTTGATCTGGGCAATATCTACACTTCGCAACATTTTTATCCCCTCCCACCAAGTGCTTTTTGAACCTAGAAGTCCCACCACTCATTATAGTTTTCTTGCAGAAATTGCACTTGGTTTTTTGCCTAGTTCCACCAACCATTTCACAATACATCCATGCAGGGTCAACTTTTCCCCCCTGACTCACCACCTCCACCTTCACCTCCTCCACCATCACCTCCTCCAACATCACGACCTGAACCAACCATTAAAACAAGTAGCACCCACAAAATACCCATATCTTCAGTCACAAAAAACCTGCACACAATAAATTAAAAGAAACAAATATTAGATAAATAGTGGGATTAACTCATTATTAGATATTAGGCAAATAAGTGGGAGTGTGGGACTAAGTTAACTAACTGAGTACTACTAACTTGGTAGAAAATCATACATTTTTAGAACTGAATTTTTTTAATTAAGTAATAAATAATTACTAATAATTCCTGAAATTATTAAATATATTGTAAATTGATAGTATGGCGAGTTATTAAGTGGGATTAACTAGCTAAGTAGCTAACGAACTAAGTTAACTAACTAACTAGTGAACAATCTAGGTTGAAATTTGAAAATTATAATTTATTTATATCTGAAAATTGATAAATAATATTAATATTTACTAAAATTATTAAATATGTTGCAAATATTGTAGTTAAAGTCAGAAAATTACTCATTAACTAACTATAATACAATATTACGAATTTTCTAACTCTAAATCTAATTAATGCAAAAGTAAAGTATATAATATTTATGTAAAACGAAATTCATAAAACATTATTTTTCATATTTGTTTTATGATATTTTGTTGTAATAATACAAGATCTAAGTAAATATTAGCTAGATCTATGCTAGATCTAAGTAGATCTAAGCTAGATCTAAGCTAGATGTAGTTAGATTTAGGCTAGATCTTAGTAGATTAAGGTAAGATCTAGGCTATATTCACCTAAATATTACTAATTAACAGTTTGTGCATGTAAAAATACTAATTTCGGATCATTAGATCTACATATTATGTATATATGTATAGGGAAAGTAGTAGAGAATGGAGTATTTAAGAGTTAGTGGTAGTTGTTTTTATTTAGAATTGAAAAAACAAAGAAAAAGGAGGAGATTTGGGACTTACCTTCTCAACAGCAGCAAAGAAGCTCTCCAGCAGACACAACAATTCGTCCAAGACTTGCAAAGAGCAAATGTGAGGCTCCTCGTGCAAGTCATCAACTTAAAATAGGCAACTTGAGGCTTTTGTGCTAACTGGGCCTGACCGTCGAAACTTCGGCCCAACATCGGCCACTTCGCCGAAACTTCGCTGACATCGACGAATTTTGGACCATTTTGTACAGAAAAAAAACTTCGTCGAAGTTTATGAAATGTCGCCTCGAAGTTGAGACGGACCCGAAGTATTGGGGCTTCGACTTCGCCAACCTTCGAAGCTCGAAGTTTCGCCAAAGTTTCGGCCAACTTCGCCGAAGTTGCGTTCCATGATTGTGCTAGTAAAATTTCATTTCTTAATTCCTATATTGTCATCGAAATCTGCAGAAAACATGACAGGTTCCCTACCTCCCACATGATGGACAACCCCCACCCCCCACATACCCCTTGTAGAATTTTATTGCATAAAGCGATGCATTTAGGTGAAAAGATTACACTTGTAAAATATCATGATTTAATTCGTTCATATTGGCGCCGATATGGCCAGGATTGCATTTGTCGATATTTCCGTTGGTATTACCGATGAATATCTATATCCAAGCTGTTGAAACGACATTGGTATCGGTCATTTAATTCCTTGGTTTCGTCACCTAATTTAGTCGTCTTAGTCGTTTTTACGTTTAATGAGGGTGATTGCTACATAATCTATTGTGTGCTACATTACGTACACTGAGCATTCCTTAAATACTTTTGATAAAATTTGCAATCCACTACCTTTAGTGGTTTGCCGACCTTAGCCTGTTTGTGGAGTTGGCAGACGTTTTCCTTGCCAACAAGATTCTGGGTCGGTCGATCCAAGTTCAAGGATCAGCCAATCCAAAAGCGTCCACAACAACTTCTTGACGATGCCCGTTGCGTTTCGAGGCCAATTCGGGTGTAGCTTCGAGTGTCACTTCCTATCCTAGGTCTGAAAGGCAAATCGAAAACCCTAGGGTTTTAGCACCCACGAGATAATGTGCTAATGCGCAAAATACCCCAACACACACACCATCTTCAATTTTAAGCAGATCTGTAGAAGCATATTGCAGCAATCCATGCAAGAGAGAAACCCTTCTACTCCAGGCAGCTCTACAACAAGTGTTGTCGACACAAGGCTTCTCTAGGCGCCTAGGACCCTCTCTTAGGGTTCAACACTGAGCCATGTTCCTTCTCAACTCCTTTCACCCCTAGGGCTCATCTTCTTCAATCTTTCTCACTTGTAGTGAGAGTAATCTGACTAGCAAGTCACCATCAACTCCTACCACCACCCTCACCACTACAAATTTCCAAATACTTTCCCAACACCATCACCTACCTTTTCCTATTTATTTCACTTCATTTCACCAACTAAAGAGGGAAATCTTGTGAATTTGGTAGAGGGGTTTTGTTCTTAACAAACAACTTGTCCACTATTACCTTGCAAATGATTGCAGTCATACCACCACCACTATGTGTTTCCTCCACTTCACCACCCCCTTCTACAACCATCCACCTACCATCCCAAATCCATTCCACATCATATTCACCACTTTACAACCATTGTAGTAGATTTTCTCACTGGTAGGGAATAGATCCATATAATAGTACGTTATTCCATATCCTACTACATCTACTGCCACATCCACATCCAGCACCAATGGAGTAATAAACAACCCTAGAGCAACAAGGAACCAAGGGAGAAGTAGGTGGCCATTGTTAATATATAGAAATATAGGGACCTACGTATAATTATATTAAGTTTCAGGGAATAATGTGTTAAGTATGTATAGACTTTCTCTCTATATATACACACAGTCTGAGATACAATTTGCCGAGGGCTTGTCTCATATTTGATGTCTCTAATATGGTGCATCAGAGCACATGAATTAAGCCTAAGCAATTAAGTCTTAGACAAGGGCAAAGTCGATGGCCACTACAGTATGGCAATGTAGCCGCCAACTATGACAGAAGATATTACTCCCTGTCCGGCACCAATTGAGTTTCAGATAATTGGTGTATCTTCTCCTCAACCGTAGTCACTAGCCGAACTTTTGTTGGTTGCTCTAACATCGTTGACCCCCTCTAATATGTCCTGTCAGCTGTCATTTACGACGTTCGTCGTCGTCTTGTTTGTAGTAGATTGAAGGGCATAACAAGGAGCTTTTCTCCCATGGTTCCAGCCCCTCAAGGGGTGACATATTCCTTGTTGTAAAGGGGACGGATCGCCTTTTTCATCCAATTCCAAAAGAGGATACCAACACCCACCTTCTGCATCTACGTACACAGGACAGTCATATACAATCCAATATTGATTTGTTTAATCCTTATCCAGAATCTTTCCAAGGGAAGTTAAGTCTCCAAAATGTTACAAAGGACGTCTATCTAAGTCCCTATGAAGTGTCTAAAGTCCAAAGTCTATGTCCATAGTACAACCAGGTCAGATGAAAAGGAAACATCAATTGATGCCTCTCAACTCATAGTCAAAACCATGGAACGCAACTTCGGCGAAGTTGGCCGAAACTTCGGCGAAACATCGAGCTTCGAAGGTTGGTGAAGTCGAAGCCCCAATACTTCGGGTCCGTCTCAACTTCTAGGCAACATTTCATGAACTTCGACGAAGTTGTTTTTTTTCTGTACAAAATGGTCCAAAATTCGTCGATGTCAGCGAAGTTTCGGCGAAGTGGCCAATGTTGGGCCGAAGTTTAGACGGTCAGGCCCAGTTAGCACAAAAGCCTCAAGTTGGCTATTTTAAGTTGATGACTTGCACGAGGAGCCTCACATTTGCTCTTTGCAAGTCTTGGACGAGCTGCTGTGTCTGCTGGAGAGCTTCTTTGCTGCTGTTGAGAAGGTAAGTCCCAAATCTCCTCCATTTTCTTTGTTTTTTCAATTCTAAATAAAAACAACTACCACTAACTCTTAAATACTCCATTCTCTACTACTTTCCCTATACATATATACATAATATGTAGATCTAATGATCCGAAATTAATATTTTTACATGCACAAACTGTTAATTAGTAATATTTAGGTGAATATAGCCTAGATCTTACCTTAATCTACTAAGATCTAGCCTAAATCTAACTACATCTAGCTTAGATCTAGCTTAGATCTAGCTTAGATCTACTTAGATCTAGCTAATATTTACTTAGATCTTGTATTATTACAACAAAATATCATAAAACAAATATGAAAAATAATGTTTTTATGAATTTCGTTTTACATAAATATTATATACTTTAATTTTGCATTAATTAGATTTAGAGTTAGAAAATTCGTAATATTGTATTATAGTTAGTTAATGAGTAATTTTCTGACTTTAACTACAATATTTGCAACATATATAATAATTTTAGTAAATATTAATATTATTTATCAATTTTCAGATATAAATAAATTATAATTTTCAAATTTCAACCTAGGTTGTTCACTAGTTAGTTAGTTAACTTAGTTCGTTAGCTACTTAGCTAGTTAATCCCACTTAATAACTCGCCATACTATCAATTTACAATATATTTAATAATTTCAGGAATTATTAGTAATTATTTATTACTTAATTAAAAAAATTCAGTTCTAAAAACGTATGATTTTCTACCAAGTTAGTAGTACTCAGTTAGTTAACTTAGTCCCACACTCCCACTTATTTGCCTAATATCTAATAATGAATTAATCCCACTATTTATCTAATATTTGTTTCTTTTAATTTATTGTGTGCAGGTTTTTTGTGACTGAAGATATGGGTATTTTGTGGGTGCTACTTGTTTTAATGGTTGGTTCAGGTCGTGATGTTGGAGGAGGTGATGGTGGAGGAGGTGAAGGTGGAGGTGGTGAGTCAGGGGGGAAAGTTGACCCTGCATGGATGTATTGTGAAATGGTTGGTGGAACTAGGCAAAAAACCAAGTGCAATTTCTGCAAGAAAACTATAATGAGTGGTGGGATTTCTAGGTTCAAAAAGCACTTGGTGGGAGGGGATAAAAATGTTGCAAAGTGTAGATATTGCCCAGATCAAATAAGAAAAATTGTTTCCAAGCAACTCAATCAAAAAGATCTAAAACACATGGAAGACAAGATTAGAGATGCAAGGTTCAAAGAGCTGATGTTCGGTGCATCGATACCACGAAATGTAGTTGAATTAGAAGATGATGATGATGATGCAATGAGACATGCACTGAAAAGATCGAGAATGGAGGAGGCAATTAGACAAGAAGAAAGACAATTTTATGAAACCCGACATGGTTTTGGCCCATCTGATTTCAATGTTGGTGGTGGCAGCTGAAGTCGTCCAACAAATGTTGTCAATTTAGAAAGCATAGAAATGCAGGGTTTGAGGACCAACATCATGAGACATACTTCTTCTGAATCAGGGTTTCGTAAACAAAGTCATAAGCAGAAAAGTTTGACAGGTATGTGGAAGAATGCAAAAGATGTTGTGGGACATGCGATAGGAAAATTTATATTTGCTAGTGGTATTGCTCCCAATGTGGCACAAGGCCCTTACATGCAACATATGATAGATGTTGTCGCTGAACATGGACGAGGAGTCAAATCACCAACTGCACATGACTTAATGAATAAATATCTTCCGCAGGAGAAACTTCAGCTAGAGCAGTGGATTGAGGAGATGAAACAAAAAAAGTGGAAAATTTTTGGGTTGACACTCATGTGTGATGGCTGGACAAGTGGTACAAAGACACAGATTATCAACTTCATGGCATATTGTGACGATGATACATTTTTCATAAAATCAGTTGATGCATCTCGCCACATCAAAAGACCACAGGTACCTTGCAAAATTGATTAAAGGTGCGATAAAATATGTTGGAAAAGAGAATGTGTTACAAATTTGCACTGACAATGGGCCAAATTTCAAAAAAGCTGGAAAAATAGTTGAAGAGTCTTCAAATTACCACTTATTTTGGACACCATGTGCTGCACACTGCATTGATCTAATTTTGAAAGATTTTGGAAAATTAGATCTTTTTAAATATGTAATGCCTAGGGCAACAAGAATTACAAAATTTATATATAATCGCTCTTACCTACTTGCAATGATGCGAAGAAAAGAGTATTGTGGAGGAGACATAGTAAGACCGGGCATTACAAGATTTGCAAGCAACTATATCGCTTTATAAGCTTAAAGCAAAGACGACAAGGTTTAAAAAGGATTTTTGTTTCTGAAGAGTGGGCCAAACACCCTGATAGTAAATCTGACAGAGCCAAAGAAGTGAAAATTTTGAATGATGATTACTTCTGGACCAGAGTGACCAAAGCTGTAAAGATAATGAATCCCATAGTACATGTCTTGCGCATGGTGGATGGTGATAAGAATGCCACCATGCCCTACATCTATGAGGCAATGCGCCTTATGAGAGATAAAGTTGAAGAAGTTGCAACTAATGCCAAGGCACAATTCCTAAAAGATGTGGATGAACGATGGGATGGTATGCTTCTACACCCATTGCATAAAGCGGGTAAGGATGTGCCATTGCATTTAGGTCTTAGTGTTTGTTAGTCATCTAATATTTTCTAACTTTTATGTCCTTATATGTGCAACTTATTTTTTAAACCCAAGGTTTCAATACAAAAATGACATTGGGAGAAGAGGAGACTTGGTAATGGGTCTCCAAGAAGTGATAGATAAGCTCTTTGATAACAAAGATGACGCTATTCGAGCTGTTGCACAAGTATGGATAGTCATAGTACATAATTCTTTATTATAAATTATTATAAAATGTTAATCTAATTCTTTCATTGTCCAACTACAACCAATTACTAGATAAAACCATTCAGAGAAGCATCTAGTCTGTTTGGGCTACCGGCGGCTATCTATTCAAGGGAAAAACTTTCTCCTGGTAAATAATTACATGATTGGTTAATTTTGATACCATAATAATGAATGATTGACTTGTTCACTGATTGATCATTAAACATTCTTTATTTTTTACAGCTGATTGGTGGATGAATTATGGCTGTGAATGTGAGGAATTGAGATCTGTAGCAGTAAAAGTTTTGTCCCAAACAGCAGCAGCAGGTGGATGTGAAAGAAATTGGTCAACCTTCAGCTTGATTCACACAAAACGAAGGAATAGGTTGTCTGCATCGCGCCTTCATGATTTGGTGTTTGTACACTATAATATGAAGTTGAAGCAGAGACACACACAAGACTCATTGAGGAACCCAACAAGCAATGTCGAGATTGATCGTCTTGATTGGGCGTATGTCTACACTGACAGGGGTGACGATGAAGATCCGTTACAAGCATGGTTGAACAATACTACTGAGCCTTTACTTGATGAAGGGCGTCCGGGTGGGGGGCCTAATGCCACAATTGCAGGGGCAATGGGGGTTGATGTAGATGAATATCAACAAAGTGAGAGAGCACAAGCAGATCAGACCACTCTTGGAGTGGAAGAAGACAACACACATATTGATAAAGATGATTTTTGGCAGGGTCTACCAGAGGATGAACCAGATGCCTCATCAGGTTCCACCACTCTAGAGCCCTCAGGTGGTGATGATGGGGGCAACACTCCTGATAGCTATATAAGAGGAGATACGCCGCCACATAGAACACCATCTCCTCGCCCTCAACCTCAACAACAACGTTAACAACAATATGAGAGTGGTAGTGGTACTCAAAGACCGATAGATCGAACCTACCAAAGAAAGGGAAAGGGTAAAGCTCCACAACAACTAGATTCATTGCCAACATGCTACGAGAATTGGTATCCACAGGGTCAAGGACGTGCCTCAACCTGTTTATCATGCACCTTACAACACTGACACTATCACAGAATCAATTGGAAGTCTTTCACTGGGAGGTCAATCGGGAGCAACAGGAAGCACCTTTGTGGATGATTTATTGGGTTTTACTGGGCCTACTTCTAGAGGATTTTATCAACAAGAACCCGTTCCTGGATATTATGGTGGTGATTCAGAAGGAACTTATGGAAGTCGGGTTTCCCATAGAATTGATAATGAATCATATAGTTACTTAGGCCCTGGATATGCCCCTGATCCTTTTGCAGCTACAACTGACAATACATCAGGTGTTCAGAGTCACTACTATCCACCAATGGCACAACCCGAGTCCCCACCACAACCTAACATATATGTACCCCCTTCTGATTCTGATGCAGAAAGGCCGCCCCATATACCAGAATTTCACAACTTCACACCAGGATCTCTTGCCTCCAGATATCCAACACAGCTTGCATTGTATACAAGATTTGGATATTTGTCAGAAAATCCCATGAAGATTTTGCTGCATATGTGCATGATTATGAGCTCAACCACTCTCAACACACAACTTGGATGCAATATGCTATGAGAATTGATAACCAAATGTCACTACTGAGGCAGACTCAAGAAGCTCAACATTCAGGCCATGATTTTGGAAGGCATTCAACTTTTTACGAAAGACATTTATCGGGTATGCACTTCATTTTAATGAATTGTAATCTATATTAGTATATTTCATATGTAATATACGGAAGTATGAAGGATATTTGCTTGGAAAATGTATGTTGAAGTAGAGAA
Organism: Alisma plantago-aquatica; assembly: GCA_963693085.1. NCBI lineage: Eukaryota > Viridiplantae > Streptophyta > Magnoliopsida > Alismatales > Alismataceae > Alisma > Alisma plantago-aquatica. The sequence continues at coordinate 204,129,325 of OY856410.1, read as the reverse complement.
TTGTATAAGAATTTGTATATTTTTATTTGCAAATGTAAAACATGATTATTGAGACTTGAGAACATTAGCAAGTGTGCACTGCATCATTTACTACTTTGTATTATCAACCTACCTAGCACTAGAGAGTCATGAATTGTGTTTTTTATGTCAAATTAATACATATGAATTAGAGTTAGAGCATAATTTGTAAGTTTCCAATCGAAGTTATGCATCATTTTGCTAAAAAAACACCATCGAAGTTTGTCGAAGTTTGCATCTAAACTTCCTCGAAGTTTCCACAAACTTCCACTTCCACACCTGGCGAAGTCGAAACGAAGTCAAAGTCCTGCACCATGAGCACAATCCATAAACAAAAATACACACACTTATGTAATAATATCCAATTTACAACACATAAATAGCATAGTAACTTACTAACTCATATAAGCTGTATGTCGAGTTACACACTGATTCTCCATACAATATTGAGTTGATATGGTTGACATATTGCTCCCATGACATGTACATTATGTAAGGTTGGTGGTATGAAGTTATGTGTTGCTCATACACGTCATGTACAATACTAGATAAGTGTATAATACCCGTTCACATTATGTAATTAAACACGATATGTTTTAGAATTTTACAGTACTATGTCTCCATATGCATCATATCAGATTCTAAAAGAAAATATACACCAGGGCTTTCTATTGCTCTTCTTCAATATGTGACTTTGACAATTAACTTCATGACTGTCAAGGAAGTTAGGCACCATCACTATTGTGACACCTTTTCTCTGTTGTTGTTTGTTGCACATGATCTTGATATGCAGTAGTGAGTTTCTCCATGGATTATGCACAATAGTGGGTGTTAAAATATAAGATTGCTTGAAATAGGAATAGATTGATACAAGACTGGACACCCCTGTCCTATATATAGGAGCAAGGGAGAAACCCTGAGACTTTTGTCCCAAGTAATCTAAACTAGACGGGCTGGAATATAAAGGCCCACTAAATTATTTAGCCTATTTAACTAATAGACTAATATAGACACTTTAACACTCCCCCTCAAGCTGGAGCATGGGTGAAACACATGTCCAAGCTTGGAGAGTTACAAGACTCGATAAAAAAGAAATGATAAATGAAAGATGAAGATAAATATCACTCCCATACAAAATATGTTACTCCCCCTGAATCAAATAGTGATGATGACTCTGCAGGCCGAAGATACTCGAGCTTTGAAGAAGGTCTTCCTTGAAGTGCATCTGAAATGAAGACATCTGAAGATACTCTGTAGGTTGAAGAATGCGCCACTGGAATACATGCTTAACGTGGCACGAACGCGGATATAGTGTCGACAAATGGTCCTGATACTACAACAACTCGCCACTGGAATACGTGCTTAATGCGGCACGAACGCGGACGGACGATCTGCTGCTTGATACGATGCAGGAACCATGGGGGCTTGACAGGAAAGTAGATATCATCCATCAAGGAAAGTCCCAAGAGGATCAACTACAGGCGATGTTGATACAGCAGATGCGGTTCGGAGAAGACGTGATGAAGCAGCTCGGTGAAGATAAAATTCTGAGCTTCTGAAGAAGCACCCATCTGTCTCATGTGAATGCAGCTGAAGGAATACATCATCAACAACGGATATGGTGTCGATGCTGGATCTTCACTGCTGGCTCAAGTAGAGAACCGGTGTGCTGAACGATGTGAAGCTCCATGAAGATAGCCTGGAATATATATAATCTGAATACATATATCATCATCTCATCTCATCTCATTCTCTCTCTCTCATACATTCTCTCATATGCTCTCATGCTCGCTCTCTCTTCTCATCTCTTTCTCTCCTCTCTATCCCCCCCGCACACCAAATACGACAAGAGCGAGTGTTTGGTGTGGAGAATTGGATATATGACACCCCCCCCCCCCCCCCGTAATGTGGAAAAGGGATGCTCACATAATATGGGTGGGTGGGAAAGAAAATGGTGGAAAAAGGGAGGAATATGTGAAATGGAGATGGGTAATGTGTGGAGAATGAAACCGATAGATAAAGAGAGTATACTAAATGGGTCAACATGAGATCCGGGTAGAAAAATAAATGGATCTAGTCTCGACCCGAAAAGGGGGTTTGTTGGCCTGTTAGGGTCACAATAGGATCCGATTAGCAAAAGATAGGATCGATTAATGATCCGAATAGAGACAGGGATAATGCATATGGGGGTAGTAAACATGGTTGTTTGGTAGCGGTGGAGAGTGATGGGTGATCGCCTACTGTAGATGGCAGTAGTAGCATGATGACGCACAACGCAACATCAACTTGCGGATGAAGATCGTCAGGACAATGATGAAGTGGAGGAGCAACAGCTTGCGGATGATGGCTGGATATGACGCTCGGCTGATGAAACACTTTGTCGCAACATAGGAGATGATGACAAAGGGTCTCCTGCGTGACTCCGGAGATATTGTATGCCAAGAGGATGCATGTGGAGCCAAGGCGGACCTTCTCCAAAGCGGCGATGAAGGCTGATCTGAAGACGTCATGAGATAGGTGTATCCGTTTCACATCGTCACTGATCAACTGTCGATACCATCGACAGGGCTGTCGATGGTATTGACAGACACTCTTCTGTCGTTGTGATAAAGTCGATACCATCGACTTCCTGTCGATAGTATCGACGGGATTGCAGCAGGTTACTTCTGGACTGATCTCGATACTATCGACGCTCGGGTCGATAGTATCGACACGGCGGCGGCTGGGCTGTTGCGGCAGATGGAGTATCGACGGAATGCACTTTGCGTTTGGACTAACGTCGATACTATCGACGCTTGGGTCGATAGTATCGACGCGGCGGCGGCTGGGCTGCTGCGGCAGATGGAGATGGCTGCTCCTTGTGGATTAGAAGCGATTTCTGATGGCTGACGACACTGTGGAGATGGCTGCTGGCGGCTACTGCTGCTGATGGTGGCGGCGGCGCTGCTATCGTGCGGAGTTGGATGTCGAGGGAGATTACCGCGGCGGATGCCTACGACGGTGACTGTTGCGGATGATGATGGAGGACGGCTGCTATGATAGGCAGCGGAGGTGTTGTATGGAAAGAATGAAAGAATAAAGAATAAATGACCATGGAGGCCGAGATATGCCTAGCGGGCAGCTGGCCAAGCCATGGTGATGGCGGCTGCGGCCGCCCGCAGGCGGGCGCTCACCCGGTTGTCCTCTTGGAGGAAGGAGCGACGGCGGCTTGAAGGGAGAAGACGGCGGCTTGGAGAGAGAGGGAAGCGGGGCGGCAGATTAGGGTTCCCTCAGGAGCGACGACTCTGATACCATGTTAAAATATAAGATTGCTTGAAATTGGAATAGATTGATACAAGACTGGACACCCCTGTCCTATATATAGGAGCAAGGGAGAAACCCTGAGACTTTTGTCCCAAGTAATCTAAACTAGACGGGCCGGAATATAAAGGCCCACTAAACTAATTAGCCTATTTAACTAATAGACTAATATAGACACTTTAACAGTGGGATAAGTATAAAAGCCATTATTACCATGCCCACTATATGCATGTCGTGGGGATGCGATAATTTAAAAGTGTAGTTACCATGCCAACCATGTCCATGTTGTGGGATATATGTAGCAAGTGCCATGTATAAACAAATATAAGACTATAAAGTTACAAAATCTATGCTTTTTTATAGTATTTGTTTGTTGTGTTGCGAACTAGTACATTTTCTTCCTTTGTATGATAAAAATACTAGTTAGAAGAACATATGTATACTTATTAGCTTACTACTAAAAATGATAGCAAATTATACTTATATTTCGTGGAATATTTAGGTATATTACTATGATTATTATGTGGATTATGAGAAAGTGTTGTAGATCTACGAACACATACAATTAGGAAGACATCAAAAATCAGATGGCTAGATCTTTGCCAATTTAAGGCATTTTGGGAAGAATTTACATTTTAATTGAGATAGATGAAGTGTAAATGATTGAAATGGTAGAAAACATAAAGCAACACCTTAGATTAGACTTATCTGAGCCCTAGTTGTCGAGATCCCTTTGCTCCACCATTTCCTCCTCTCAAACAACAGAAACAAACTTAAGCACGCAAAAATCGGTATTTCTGTCGGTATACCAGTAAATTTCGTCGATACTTGGCAGCATTTGGCGATATTTGGCGGTACATCATCGGTTTACCGATATTTGCAATCCCAACGACAGGTTTGTGTGAACCGATGACCGATGTCGTGGATATCGGTATACCGGTCGGTATACCGCGACAGTATCGTCGATATCTCTTTCCATGGACTAAACCGTCACTCATATATATATACTAAACACGGCTTGAGATTCATTCTCTCCCTCCCTATATATCATTCACAACATTAGGAGTCACATATATAACCTACTTTAGTCGCCATTAAATCCGTGCACACCTAGGAACCCGAATTTTGAAATTCATGATCTTACCCAAACTTCACCAACATGTGCTGTGTATGCTTTGGGAGGACTAGTATATAATGGGGGCACCTGCATCACTAACTCTAACCATGGTGTTTAATAGATTGGACATCACCAACATTGGTGGACTTCTCGTAATACGCTTTACTTTGCTACCTAACAATAAGAAAAATCAACCAATGATTGGTACGACTGCACATTTACATGTATCCACATATCTATTGTGAAGATTTGAAGAATGCAATGTACAATGCTTTGTGTTGCGACACCACTAAGCTTAAACCCCTTGTTCCAGTTGTGCAGAACATCCATCAATCTGCCCACGTCTTGGTTGTAGCAAAGTTGACATTGATACACTCAATGCCCAAAACACTTTACCTGAGACAATGGAGATTTAAAGGATGCGAATGACATCGCCAAGCAGTCAGATGTAGTTCCAGTTGAGCTCAGCTATCTACTTTTGCTTGTAAGCCTAGGTTAGTTGTCATTTCCTAAGCCAGATTTGATACCAAAGGCTGACAATGATACCTACGCAAATACAACTCTGGCTCCTCCACAACTCAAAAGTGGCGCCATTAATGAAGCATGGAAAAATTAATAAAATTTTCCACGATCCATTCTTCTCACCGCTCCTAGGTGCAAACTTTGAGTTAAAGACATTCATTGGCTTGATTGTTTGCAACGAAAGCTTGATGTTCATCCGACCAGTCTTCTTCGTGTGAAGGCGTCATTGGCTTACATCACCAACTTTTGGTTTTGATCTCGGGATAAAAACATTTGTGATGGAAGCGACACTTGTAAAGCAAGTCCTACTCTTAGGTTCAAAAGCTTGAGAATGTTTCTAATTAGGATCTTTTTAGTTTTTTCCATAATTTAATATCCTTTTGGGTTTATTATGCAAATGTTTAAAGGTCACTGGTAGGCACAATGCTCCCGACCCCAAGTTTGTTATGTCTGTGGTCTTCCAGTGCACCTTGCCGATCGTTGTGTCCGTTTTCATGACTTTCCTAATACGAGCTATGGACCTATCTGCCATCCATCCTTTGTCGGCCACCATAGAGTTACTCTACGACAACTGCTGGTGCGCCTCGACGATGGAGATGGAGAGCAAAGCAAATCGGTTAATAGCTTGGGTACCCCTATCAAGGTGGAATGAGTTGACATGCAGGTTGAAAGAGCAAATGCTAGTCACTTTGGGACCGATGGCCAATTGCCTATGAAATTGTGAGGATTGCAACGAGGAGAGTTGTGGTGTTCCTTCCCGGGGAGTAGATTGTTCAGTAGGTGCTTGAGGAATTTCCGCAGAGCCTGATGGGTCATGTTTTAGATTTGAAGAGGGCGGACTGGTCTCTTATGGGAAGGTTGAAGGAAACAACGTGATTCTAGTGCGAGGATATCCCCTATGCATGTAGGGATGATGGATCAGTAAAAGAGATCATTAGTTCTTTTGGTTCTTTGCTGGAGTTTTCTAAATGGAGGAGGTTAGAATCTGATGAATCTGGGATTTTTAGGGATCTCCTTCTGAGGATGCCACTACACTACCAAGTTCACTCAGATTTGTGAATCATGAAAGGCTGATGATGAGTTGCATCTCAACTTGATGGGAACAGAGCTTGCCATCCCCATGGAGGCTCTAATGAATACCCAACAACTGGTCCCTAGAGGGAGGGATTCTCCACCCCATCCTCTTAGTAAACAATCTCACTCTTCTGAGGATGGACAAGTGAACTTGGGCGTTGTAGTTCAAAAGCTGGTTATGGGCCAGGATGGGGCTCATAGACCCCTTCCCCATAGGCGGCTCAGGGACTTCTTTGTGTTCCATCCTCGCCTTCTCGACACGAGAAGATGTCGTCCTGCTAGAGCGAGGGACCAGATATCTAGGGGTTATGAAGCTTCGGAAGAGGTGGACAATGGCAGTTGGAGCGAGGATGGAGGGGCCTATGATGGTTTCTTCGACCATGCTTTGAGCCCGAGGAAAGGCACAAGGTATAAATGATATTGTTTTTCAACGACCTTAGCTTGCAGAGTGTTTGGTTTCAAGTGGGCTTTGCAGACACGACATGATGGTGCTGAGATGTCGATGTTGGTTTGTTTTTTTGCGTTGGGGGTTGAGGTGGACGGTGATGGGGTGGTTTTTTGTGTGCTTGTGTGGAGAGGGATGGCTAGTGGTGTTTGTTTTTGATGGAGGGTTTAGTTCTTTTGGTTGCTGATATAAGGAGTCTGAGACTGTTGTAAATGGTGCTGGAGGGGAAGGTAATGGTCATTTGGTGGTTGTTGTGACTTGTCTATGGGGTGACCTTACAGTTCCGAGGTGCATCTTAGGACTTAGTGCACGCTTGATCCTTATGTTGATGTGGAGCTGAGCTCCTTCTGTATCGCTGATGTTCTGTTCGGGACAGGATGAAAACGACTGAACCCACCTTAATTTAAAAAAAAGGCTTGGGGTTGATTTGGAAGTTCTCAATCAAATAGTTTATTTCTTATATAAGTTGGTTTATATTCATATATATATTGCGGTTAGGGCTTCCTGCAAGCTATAAAAATCCACGCATGGGGGTAGTATCTCGAGTTTAAATTTGATGAAAGAATTAGGTTTCACATACATGATTTGTACTAAGAGGAGCTCAAGGAGGCTTGAAACCCTGAAAATTTAGGCTGTCCTTGGCTTCAGATCTTCATGTTATGAGATCTCTTGATGTCTCTTGATGCCTAGGATCAATGTTCAAAATTTCGACGAAATGGTCGAAATTTTTGGCAAAATTTCTGTTTCTGTGGCAATCGGACATCGAAATTGACTTACAAAACTCTCGAACCAGGCAAATCATCGATTTTTTTATTACTTTTTCATATACAATGTACTACCTAGAGCATATTTTTTTTGCACAGTTTTGTGTCTTTAAGTCTATATATTGTGCTTGCAAACTATAATGACTTAAATCGTTAATTTTGTCATTGAAAAATGACATCAAAAATCCCCATCGAAACAGTTCAAGGCCATTCACTAAAAAATGACGAAACCCCACCCCACATATCCAATATGAAATATTGTTACATATTTGAGTAGATCTACACATCATTCTGGTAAAATTTCATAAATTAATTCGTTTATTTTGCCGTCGAAACGCCAGGAACGCATTTATCGAAATTTCTGTCGAAATTTGTCGAATTTTCTGTTTCTGTGGCCACCGAAACGACATCGAAATCAGACATTTTCTTCCTTGCCTAGGATGAGGTTAGGGGGTATATTTATTAGTTTAGGATCCATACTGATGCTCCAATTGAATGAGGTCATCTAGGGTCGCAATATGGTCAGATTCTAGTTAAGAGTCCAATTGAATGAGGTCATCTAGGGTGGCCATATGACTATGAGTGGCTGTTGCTGAAATACATTCATTTTGGACCTTATGCCTTGTATATCTCGATTATATTCCTTGTTGTCTACAATATATAGTTAGGTGAACAATGATATTGTATGGTCAAATGGTGATCGCATTTTGCTATAGAGATGCTGATATGCATGGCAAGGCTTGGTATAGATGCCCAAATCATTGAATGAAACTTTTCTTGAGAGTTTAAAACACTCTCTCAACACGATCACTTAAGTGGGCCATGCAAAGTAGGAGAAAGTATGAGGTTAAGCAGAAAAAGTGCATTGTATATATTAGAGTGCTTCACCAACATCTTCTGTTGACTCAACGTCTAATTGACTCTCAAAGTCTAATTGACTAAACTCTTGTTTTGATGATGACTAACCATTCCACTTATTTGTGTCTATGCTTCTACTTGAGCGATTTTAGATTAGGATCCATACCGATGCTCCAATTGAATGAGGTCATCTAGGGTCGCAACATGGTCATATTCTAGTTAAGAGTCCAATTGAATGAGGTCATCTAGGGTCGCAACATGGTCAGATTCTAGTTAAGAGTCCAATTGAATGAGGTCATCTAGGGTGGCCATATGACTATGAGTGGCTGTTGCTGAAATACATTCATTTTGGACCTTATGCCTTGTATATCTCGATTATATTTCTTGTTGTCTACAATATATAGTTAGGTGAACAATGATATTGTATGGTTAAATGGTGATCACATTTTGCTATAGAGATGCTGATATGCATGGCAAGGCTTGGTATAGATGCCCAAATCATTGAATGAAACTTTTCTTGAGAGTTTAAAACACTCTCTCAACACGATCACTTAAGTGGGCCATGCAAAGTAGGAGAAAGTATGAGGTTAAGCAGAAAAAGTGCATTGTATATATTAGAGTGCTTCACCAACATCTTCTGTTGACTCAACGTCTAATTGACTAAACTCTTGTTTTGATGATGACTAACCATTCCACTTATTTGTGTCTATGCTTCTACTTGAGCGATTTTAGATTAGGTATAGGCACACTCCAAATGCCATAACTTGCGCATCCCAACTTGGAGAAAGACAAGTCAAAATCAATGCAACGTGGAGATCTATTAGAATCATGTTGTAAATCACTTGTAATTAAGCTTAGAAAAAATCAGGAGCACTTGAAAGTTGGAACAAATATTTAAGCAATCAAATGACAAATTCCAAAATTCATTACAGGGACCCTTGTCGGCCGAGTTTCATCTCTGATAAACTCGACCGACACCCTTGATGGATTTTGGGAAGTGCCAGGTTTCGTCCGAGTCTACCCCAGGTCAAACTCGATCGACACCCTGCACATACAAAGTGATTTTAAGGCATGGGTCGAGTTTCATCTAGGATAAACTCGGCCGACAACTCAAAATTAGTTTGTCGCATAGTGGTCGAGTTTCCCAAAAGTATACTCGATTGACTGCACTGTACAGAATGTCCAAAAAACATTTCTAGCTGTTGGAGAGTTGCAAACATCAAAAATAGATCCGTCACAACACCCTAAACGATTAGAATTAGTCCTTAAGTGATGCTACTGGCTAGGAGGCATCCCCAACTATTAATAGGACCCCTTGGGCTTCATCCCATGGTTAGCCAAGCACTATGAAAATCCCTATATTATAGTTGAGTGCCTCCAAGAGCCTCTTTCTGACTCAAGCTTAATCACTTGCTATATCCATTAGAGTGAGTAGGCGATTTGTAAAAGAGCTAGTCGTATATGTATATCTGGTGAGGCTCTCACTTCCCCCACCTCCAAATCTCTCTTTCTACCATGAAGATGAATGTTCTCTCTCTTAGCCAAGAAAGGTGAAGAAGGGAAGGAGTCCTGTGGTGAAAGTATCTCCTTGGCAAAGGTTAAGTCAAAGGCGGAAGATCCAAGAAGAGGGAAAAATTCCTTTAAGGCGGAAGACTTGTTGCAAGACTCATTGCAAAAGTGGATAAGTCCTTGGTGAGGTTGAAGACTCTTGGTCTTGGATAGGTAAGTCCTTTGTAAGGTTATTGGCTCCCTTGTCCTCAAAGGGAAGGCTGTGTATCTTTGTCCTGAAAAAGGAAGGTCTTATTGTATCTCTTATAATATAATATAAGGAAGGTGCAATGGTTGCAAAATCCTAGAGGTTGACCTCTCTAGGTAGTGGATGTACACTCTCCTAGTTTGGAGTTTGGAACCACTATACATGGCTTGTGTTCTTGTTCTTATTCAATCTCTCTCATCCTTGCTATGTATGTTTAGTTGCACGCAAATTTCATATATGCAACCCTATCTCTTGAAGTAATTTGAAGGTCTAATGAATCTTGTTTTAAGTGTTTTTAGCTCTATTCAACCCCCCTTCTAGAGCCCATCGCCTTTCGATCCAACATCTTCATTCAAGATTCCTCAGGTACATGGGCCAAGCTCGTTGCATTTTAAATCGATGATTTTGTCAAAGAATATTGAATGTTGAATTTGTGACTATACTAGCAACATTTGGTAGAGCAGTCAGTAATACACCAACTTAAGATAGGCGGGCGCCCAAGCCTTGCCCCAATCTGGACGCTTAAAAGTAATACACGTATCTAAGCTTTTAATTTTACTGATTTCTATCAACTGATTAGTATTTAGTTATCTATTGATTTGTATTTACTTATCTACAGATTCGTATTTACTTATCTACTAATTTGTATTTACTTATCGACTGACGTTTGCCTGTGCATATGGGTACTATGGCTATCTCCTGCCTTCTGGTTTCTGCTGTCTTCTGATATCTGCTGCTTTCTTCCCCGTCTACCGATCGGTGCATTATGGTATCTACTGAGCCTCCCCGTGGTCTGTGTCACCACGGTAAAACTTGATGGCTCCAATTACCACCTCTGGTCGGCATCTTTTATTCTGTATGTGAAAGCACAAAGTCACAATTCACATATAACCACCGACCCTCAACCTGCTCCTGATGCCACGTCGGATGATAAGACCAAACAAGCATACACACAATGGAGTAAAGATAACTCGGGTGTTATGTCTTGGATTGGTAATAGCATTGAGCCACGTATCAGTCAGTCCCTAATCTGCCTCCATGATGCTAAGGCTATCTGGGATCTACTTTCCCATGTCTACTCCCATCAACTAAACCCCAAGAAGGTGTTCGAGATTTTCAAGAACCTGGCAAAAAAAGAATTCTCACCTGAATAGTCTGTTGAAGATTACTACAATCAGTGCTCAACTCTCTAAATGAATACAAAATCTACCATCCTTGGTCTGCTGATATCAAGGAAACTCAGCGTCAATGCAATGAACTCCAACTTGTCCAGTTTCTTGCCGGACTCCCTTGTTTTCTGGAGTAGTTGATTACATTCTCTCTAGTGATCCTCTGCCTACTCTTAGAGATGTGCTTAAACGTGTTCAACGTTTACCATCAGTAACTTTTGTTCCTGCTATGGAACACCCTGCTCTTGCTGTACGCTCTGCTGATATTGGTCACGGCCGTGGCCGTGGTCGTGGACGTGGTCGCGGTGAACGTCACCCTCCTACCTCAGACCGTACTTCTACTTTACAAGGTCTCGGTTAGCCCGTTGGCCCTTACTTCTGCAATTTTTGTGGCTGTGACAATCATAATGAAGATCGGTGCTGGATCAAACATGGCAAGCCTGCTTGGGCTAACCAGGCCACCTCTGATGTGGGTGAAGATTCTGCTACTACTGAACACACCCCCGCTCAACCCTGTTCTGCTTGGATTCGGTATGAGTTCGAGAAGCTCTTCCAAGAGCGCACGTCCAACCTACCATGTACTTCACAGGTTGACTCGTCTGCCTTGCTTGCTGCTCCATCTACTAGTAAAAATAATTGGTGTATCGACTCTAGTGCTTTGGTCCATATGGCTGTTAACTATGATTTATTTTCTGCTCTAAAAAGATCCACCTGTCTCCATCCGGTAATGGTAGCTGATAGCTCTCAAACAACTGTCCATGGCATTTGGACAATTCCTTTGTTTTGAAATATGCACCTGAAATCTGTCTTATATGTTCTGAGATTTCTTGTTAATCTACTTTCTATTAGTAAAATTGTGAAGAGCCTTCCGTGCTCTTATTACGTTTGACCCTTCGGGTTGTGTTTTTCAGGATCTCTGCACAAAAACGAGGATTGGTTCGGGTCACGAGGGACCAAATGGGCTCTACTACCTGGATGGACCGACATCATTGACTGCTATGCTATCGACATATGTGTGTCTGGGATTCAGTGGAATTACCGCCTTGGCCACCCGTCTGCTTCTAAGTTGAAACATTTATTTCCTATTCTAACTGATAAGAGTTTTTTCTGTGAGTCTTGCTAATATGGCAAACAAACTCGGTCTATGTTTCCTCTTAAGAAAGAAATTGGTTCTAAATGCAGTGTTGATATTGTTCATGCTGATATATGGGGTCCCTGTTTTGTTGCAACTCATTCTGGTGTTAAATATATAATGACATTCGTTGACGACTTTTCTCGAGCTACATGGTTAGTTTTACTTAAAGATTGCAGCACCACCTTCTTTTTTGAAATTAAAACTCAATTCAATATACCCATTAAATCCTTTCGCATCGACAATGCTCTCGAGTTCATGTAAAAATCAGTCACTTCCTTTTGTTCATCCCCCCGAGGAACGATTTATTAGACTTCAAGACCCTATACCCCACAACAAAATGGGGTTGTTGAACACAAGAATAGACATCTTCTAGAGGTTGCTTGCACAATTCTTCTTTATTATCATGTTCCTCAACATTTTTGGCTCGAGGTTGTTTCTACGACTTGCTACCTTATCAATCGCATGCCGTCCTCTATTTTGCAAAATCAGATTCCGTATAACATTCTCTTTCTTGATGCACAACTTTTTTCCGTTCTACCGCACATCTTTGGGTGCACTTGCTTTTTTAAAAACCTTCGTCCACAGATGACAAAACTCAACCCTCGCTCCATAAAATGCATTTTTTGGGATATATTCCCAAACAAAAAAAGAATATCGCTGTTATGATCCTATCCCGCAAAAGTGGTATGTTAGTGCGGATGTCGCTTTCTTTGAGCATCTGCCATATTATTCTTATAACGGGGCTTCCTTATCCTATGACATTTTGGCACCTACTCTATTACCTGACATTGTGGATATTGATCCTCCTTCTGTGCTGGCACATGAAGAACGCCCCTTACAAGTCTACAAAAGAAGACCCAAGTAGATTATTCCTTCCATGGCCCCTCAACAACCAACTCCTCCTTCGGCGGAAGATCACTACACAACCTGGGTACACTCTGACTTACACCTTCCTATTAGCCTTTGAAAAGGTGTCCGCTCCAGTACTTAACATTCGATTAGTTATTTCTGTTCCTCTACTAATCTAGGTCTTCAATTGGATGCCCAGATGTCGATGGGTCTTTACTATCAAATATCAACCTAATGGCACGATTGAGCGCTTGAAAGCACGCCTGGTGGTAAAAGGATATACTCAAACTTACGGTGTAGACTATTTTGAGACATTTTCTCCAGTAGCTCGACGGAATTCTGTTCCTGTCCTTGTCTCTGTTGTTGTCAACAAAGATTGACCTTTATTTCAGCTGATGTCAAGAACGCCTTTCTTTACGGCGACTTGCATGAAGAAGTTTACATGGAGCAACCACTTGGCTTTGTTGCTCAGGGGAAGTAATCTTCTCGTGTTTGCAGATTGCGGAAAGCAATTTATGGCCTAAAACAAAGCCCCGCGCCTTGTTTGACATACTCAGTCAGATTCTCATAAAATTTGGCGTTCGTCGTTCTCATTCCGATCACTCAATATTTATCAGGAAAACTGCGGATGGGCCTGGTCATTCTTATTGTCTATGTAGATGACATAATATTATCTGGTAGTGACACCTCTGACATTCAAGCTACAAAAACATATCTTGAACAACATTTTGTCACCAAGGATCTTGGTAGACTAAGATATTTTTTAGGCATTGAAGTATGTAAATCATATGTAGGTATATGTCTCTCCCAACGCAAATATGTTCTAGATCTCTTACAGGAAATGAGCATGCTTGGATGCAATCCAGCTAATGCCACTCTAGACCCAAACACTAATAGGACCGATGAATCTTCTTCACCCTATGCTGATAATCACCAATTCAGGCGATTGGTTGGTAAACTCATTTATCTTACTGTCACAAGAGCTGATCTTACCGCTGTTGTCGAGTTTGTAAGCAGGTACCTTGATAAACCCCGAAAGTATCACTGGGATGTTGTCTATCACATTCTGAGATATCTTCAAAGCTTTCCAGGAAAAGGTCTATTGTACAAGAAACATGGCCATTGCAATCTTTCTGGTTTCTCAAATTCTGATTATGCAGGGAGTAGATGTGATCAGAAATCTACATCCGGATGTTGCACCTTTGTGGGAGGCAACCTAGTTACATGGCGTAGTAAGAAGCAGACAGTGGTAGCCAAAACAAGTGTAGAGGCCAAATATCGTGCTATGGCTCACACTGCATGTGAACTTATGTGGGTTCAAATCCTTCTCAAAGAATTTGATATATGATTCTACTCCGATTTCGACGCTCTGTGACAAAAAAGCCTCTATTTTTATTGTGAGCAACCCTACCTTTCATGAGCGCACAAAGCATATTGAGGTAGACTGGCACTTTGTTCGGGAATTTGTTCTTTCTGGCCGCATCTGTACCCCACATCTCAGGACTGAAAAGCAAGTGGCAGACATCTTCTCCAAGATTCTACCTAAAGCTCGATTCAAGACTCTAGTGGACAAGCTGGGCAAGTTTGACATCTATGCTCTAGGTTGAGGGGGAGTAAAGAGATATGTTATATTTCCTAATTACCTGTGCTCTACTTGTTACTTGTGTTATTTATCCCATATTGCCTAGCTGTGTTATTGACTTATTGTTTCATTCTCTTATCCTATAAAAGAGGCATTGTACTCCTTTTTACTCAATAGAAAAGACTATTCTCTATATAACGACTCCCAAGTTCTGATCACGACATTCTTTGTTCTTTGTCTTGGGATAGGCTACATCAGACTCAATGCTTTCTAGACAACACGAATACACAAGCATGAGCCCTTTTGTTTCTGGAATTGATCGGAAGCATGCACGATCAATTTTTTTCGTGTAAATTTTTTTTTGAACAAATCAAATCATCGTGAACAACCACAATGGATCATCACAGCCATGAAGGTACCGTGTTAAGCAATTTCTATAATGTCATTATCCATCTCAGGATCTATTTACCCATTTGAGTGTATCCACTTATTCCCCTATACTCCTATGTATAAGAGAAACTTTGTGCTCCTATTTAACCTAATGAGAATGTTATTGTAACTTTTTTTCTTCTTTTCTTTAATACTCTTGTAACCTAATCTACAATATGTATCCCCATTTTCTATCTTCTGAGTTATGTTTTTTCCCTTTTGCTTTTTGTCCCACATGCGTACTTGGGCTTTTGTCCCCCTATCCATCTTATATGAATAGGCGGATGTTCCTTACCTCATGAACTAAGAAAAGATTTTCTTTCCTCAACAATTCCTAAGACGATGTCTTCATATAGATAGGCGGGCGCTCCTTATATAGACACACACATAGATGTGGGTGTGTGGGTGTTTAAGTAGTTAAAAAAACAAATCATATTATATATGTATTATTTACAGTAAAACAATGGCTGCATATTCCCCGCGCAGGCAGCTACATACAGATGCGTTGCGGCCACATACGCCGATTTCAGAACAATGATTAAGATATATAAACCTTACCCATGATTTTTTCTAGATTTTTAATTACATATCCATACTAAAATGCAAATGCTAAGTTTTGATGATGCTTTGCCACAGTGCCACATGTTTTGAGTTGTAATGTAAAACATTATATGATTTTTTTGCAACAAATTATCATTATTGGTGCTGTTTGCTTCCCTTTGTAAATACCCACTTTTTTTTTCTCTATGTTGTAATTATATCTTGGAAAATGGCTACACAATACCCGTTGTATACCTACTTTCACACAAAAAAGTATAAAACATACACAGACTAAAAGTACACTTATGACAAAAAGCACACATAATATGGCAAAAAGTACATAATAATGTACAGTTCATGCATATGACAAAAAAGTATATCAAAAAAATATGACACCGCTGTGTATTGTAATTGAGCACGACCGAATTTGTAGATTACACAAAACGGACAAAAAGTGGCTAATATGATGTACAAAAAATGTACAATTTAGTATACAATTTGACGTCGTTGGAGAGGGTTGTTGTGTTATAGTTTAGCCGTTAGTTCATAACAGTCGAATTTGTAAAGTACGCAAAATTGATAAAAAGTGTACAACACAATCCGGTAAAAATACACAAAAATGTACAATTTGGTAAGCAAAATATGGAAATAAATTAACCAAAAAATATAGTTGTCGGAGACCATTACTGTATTGTAATGTAGCCATTAGAATTATAACGGTTGAATTCACAAATTGACAAAGTATTTGATATTTCTTTTTGCTAAAACTAGACAAAAATGGACAACTTAGTATGACAAAAAAGTACAAGAAACAATATGCTCGTTTGAGACTGTTGCCGTGTTGTAATTGAGCCTATAACCCATAACGACTGATTATGTAAAATACGGTAAAAGTACACTAGAATGTACAATTTTGTAAGCAAAATATGGAAAAAATTAACCAATAAATATAATTGTTGGAGACCATTACTAACTCCGCCTATGTTTTCATATATTGTGCAAATGTAGCTGGTCCCAAGCCCGAGTAAAGGAGGAGGGTTGGCTGTAGGTTGACAGCCAGCCATAAAATAATTGCCACTCTTTCTATGACATGGATCCTTATAAAAAATTCGTTGGAGCGTCCAGAATATGACCCATGATAGAGCTAAATGGAAAAGAAGGATCCATGTAGTCGACCCCAAAATAGTTGGGATTGAGGCTTAGTTGATGATGATGATGATCGAAGACCATTTCTGTATTGTAATGTAGCCATTAGATTACAACGGTTGAATTCACAAATTGACAAAGTTTTTTTTTGTTGCTAAAAATAGACAAAAATGGACAACTTAGTACGACAACAAAGTACAAGAAACAATATGCTCGTTTGAGACTGTTGCTGTGTTATAATTGAGCCTTTAACCCATAACGATTGAATATGTAAAAATAAAATACACAATGCAAAAATACACAAAATACGACAAAAAGTACACAAATTTTGAAAATTTAATTTACAAAATGTGGTATAAAAGTAGACAAAAAAATATGACCGTTGGAGACCTTTATCTATCCGTCAATCGAAATTGTTTCAGGGTGTGCCTCGGGTTACATGTATTGCTGCTCTTATGTCTTCACGATCTTGGAAATGAGTTTACTTTAAAAGCCGATCTTAAATAAGGATCCTCCTTGCAGTGAATAGTAATGGTCCAATATTCTTTATGGTTGTGTAGTACTGAAATTTGTGTATCATGTGTTGGCTGAGTTGTGTTATTAGGGATGGCAATGGACTGGATTTTCTGTAAACCATCCCATACCATACCATACCATCGAAAAATTAAATGGAGCGGGCACCCACTCCACTTGCTTATGGTTTTCTTCTCCGGGTGGCTGGGTTACTGTGGGAATCCGTCTGCCCACATCCGATGCATCACCAATTCGTTGCCACCACACGCATGCTATATGCTAGACTCTCACTTTCGCCTCCATGCATGCCATCACCCCCGCTGCCATTTTTGCCACGATCGTCATGCCTCACCGTCATGTACCGCCGTCGTGCCCCTTTCATACACCACCGCTAAGCCTCGGTCCTTCCCATCACCGTAGACGAGCCCAGCTCCAGAAGTCCCACGCTCCCCAACATGATGCACGCCATGGTCTCAATGTCGTGCAGGTTTGTGTCTAGTCGTGCATGCACCTACATCTCGTGCCTGCCGTAGATCCCTAGCGGGGAGCCGAACTCCATAACACGGCCCAACATGCTGCGATCACCGGAGGTGAACATCTTGGTGGACGACACAACATAGAACCACTCGACGTCGGTAACCAGGTTGGGCGTCGGGGTTACTGTGGTGTCGGCACCCTGGCGGTGGTCACAACCTCCACAGTCACTGTCGTCATTATGCAACTATCGTTACTGCTGCTATGCACATAGAGTCACCGTTTTCCTGCCCCGCCCCCATGGCGGTGACCACCACGGTCCCCATCAACTAATCCACTTGAGCAATTACTCCTTCACCGGCGAGAGACGGGCGACCCGACGAGCTCCTTCTCTGGCGACACGATGGTTGTGAGCTCCTTTCCAGGTGACAAGCAAGTAGCCTCGACGACACGGCGGCAACGAGCTCTTTCTCCGGCGACAAGCCATCAGTCTTGGTGATGACGCGGTGGCAATGGGCTCCTTCCTCGGCGACCACGCCAGGTAGCTATAAGCTTCGAACGATAGACCAACAATTCTGACGACGCCAACAAATAAGTTGCTTCTCAGCAAGACGCCGAGGAGGATATGGCGTACATGTTGGCCCCGGTGCACCTTAAATCATACCATATTACATTTCATGCAAAGATCAGCTTGCCAGCAGCGGCCTCGTCGGAACGGTGTGGTTTGGACTTTGGAGTCCCACTAAACCAAACCACCAAGCATGGTTTCCCATTGTCGGGGACCCGCAGCGTTGCTGGACATAAAAAAATCCGCAAAAAATGGGGTGGTTCGGTTTGGGATGGTTCGGGGACTGGTTGTTGGTTATAATTGCCATCCCTATGTGTTATGCAGTTTACATTCTATAACTATTGTATCAAAGTGCCAGTCTCATGTTATTAGTTTTGAGCCAAAACAATGTGGATTTACGATGAATAGATATTACACGAATTTAAGTTAAAATGATATGTAATGGCAGATAGAACTCGTGAGGTCTGCAGGTTATAGGACAACTGCATGATTAGGAGGATTAATCTGTTATTTAATTAACTGACATCCTTATCATATGAAAGAATCCATAGTTTTTTCCAATTTTAGATTCAGGAAATCCATGCCCTATCATGAATATTGATAGTCTGTTTGTGACGTGAGCTATATATAAAGTCTGCAAAATATAGGATAACTGCATGATTAGGAGAATTATATATATTTTTTTTACATGGCATCCTTATTATTTGAGAAAAACCATGGTTTCTTTCAATTTTCGCTTTAGGGTCTGACTGGTTTGATGTAAGTTGTCCTGAAAACATGGGAAGTCAAATTCCGCTTCCAATTTCAGCCAATTGGTTGGGTGAAAGTCGGGAACTCAAGTTCCCTTGTTTTCCTGGACTTCCAACGATATAAATAGTTTGCTAATCTAGACTTCCGTAGGAAAGCCAGCGGAAAACGAGTTCCGCCCCCCTAATCGCGGCCCGCCCGCTTCCCGTGTTCCGTTGGGCGTGCGATCGCCCTAGGGCTTTCTTGCCATCTTTGGCGGGGCAAGGGTGGCCACCGAGCGACAACGGAGAAGGCATTGGTAAATCTGCTGCACCTCTCCTACGGACCTGATGTTATGGTACCATTCCGAGTAAATCGACGAAGAAGTAACAAACGCAGATCATTATCTCTCCATGTCCTAATCTCCGTTCCGGCAACTAGCGCCAACCTGACGATGTAGATTCAAGATTTAATCTCTTTTCCAAGCCTGCCGGTCATTCAGGATGTGATGTTAACCCTTCCGATGTTCTTTCTCATTGAGGAGAAGAAATCCCCCCAGATCCAACTTGACGGTGCTTCAACCAGATAAATTATAATCCCCAATCTTTACCCTAACCCCTTGTCGATGACCGAAATTTTGGTTTTTGAATTTCCAAAAATTTGGTTTTAAACCAGTCATTCAGAATATGTTTTCCAGGAACTCAAACTCAGTTTCTGGAAAATGACTTCCACGGAAACTTTATTTCCACAGAACCAGTCATACCCTTAGGGAAACCACACCCTATTATGAATGTTGACAACATTTGTTTGTGATGTGGGCTATATATACCATCGATCCAGAAGTTTTCAATTTTTTCTTTAGGAAGGCACACTCTATTATGAATATTGACAACAGTTTGTTTTTGATATGGGCTATATACACCATTAATCGTTCCGCAGGTGCTTGGTTCTAACATCATTTCCACTTAAGTAGTTATCTATCTGATGGTCTCATTTTATCACGGATGTCTAGCTAAAGGTTTTGAATGACCTCAAATATGGATGTTTCCTGAGACAATATTCTTCTCATTTTACATGCATTTCATGGTCGAAGTAGCCGGCAAACTCTGCTTGTGTAAACATGAGCTTGCGGCTAGGTTTCCCATGTATACATCCAAATTCCATAATATGTTTGGCAGTAATCACCTCTGAGAATTTGGTTGAGCTTTTCTGTTAGTTTACAGCCTTTTCACATTTGTCTTGCATAATTTCAAGAACTGGTACAGACTATAGATATGCCCTGTGCTTTAACTTGAATCCAAGCTCTTCTAGTTAATTGTTGTGTTTTGTGCTACTGGAAATGAGTTTCTTATGGCTACTTTCTCACTTTTTAGGCATTTGGGATTCCGGAAGAGCATATTATTAAATAGGAAGGAGGTTGTGAGGTTGGTCGATCTGTTCCAAAATAAACTGCTCTCTTGGGAGCAGTTCTCAACAGCCGTCAGAGACGTTCACTTACATCGGATGGGACAGCCAACCAAAAGGAGGGTGATACCAGACAAACCAAAGGAGGAGGACTACTTCTATGCCAACCCGGAGGAATGCCTAGGCCATTTGTTCTCAAATACAAGATAGAAGATCTAAGCATATCGAATTTTGGACAAGTTAATACTCACTCAGCTCACCTGTACAGTGAATTTTGGATAAGTTATTGAAGAATTGCGGCACATGGTTCTGATATTTGACTACC
Organism: Alisma plantago-aquatica; assembly: GCA_963693085.1. Classification (NCBI taxonomy): domain Eukaryota; kingdom Viridiplantae; phylum Streptophyta; class Magnoliopsida; order Alismatales; family Alismataceae; genus Alisma; species Alisma plantago-aquatica. The sequence goes on along the minus strand of OY856410.1, from coordinate 204,108,611 downwards.
TGGAGACGATCCTAGAGACTCTTGCCACACGAAAACAAAGGAGCCGTTGATTTAATCTGAGTCCAAACTCCCCTTTCGGCTACCCACATTGTTTACAAGGAAAAACTTGCAGTTCTGCTTGCTCTTTGTATATTCATTCTATGTAACATTTGTTGAGCTTCTTGTCATTTTTCTGCAGTGCATTGAATTTTCCACAGTCGCATACTAAGGTCGAGGTATCTAGTATCTGATGTACACCCCCCTCCCTCTTACATCTTCCTGCTATGGTGTGTATTGGCGGCCTTTTGTTTGGAGTGGCAGTCAAACCCTTATTTAGCCATTTGTGCATTCCAGATGTGGATCAATGAGGAATAAAAGTGAACTGACATTGAAAGTCTACTTCATCGTATGCTGTGAACAAAAAAATTCCCGTGAAATGGTAGTCGCCACGTAGTGAGCATACTATATTCTCTTCTACATGAATTGGGACTTTTGCTCATCCAATGTCGGAGTCTGCAATTTTAGACAATAATATGTTAGCCTGCAATTTTGAATCAATGTTTTCAAAGATACTACATTTATAGATGCCAGGTTATGATAATTTGTCGCTAGAGACAAACATGGTGAGGTTAGCGGAGCTGGGGAAGAGAGTTTATTTTGTAAGGACATGCAGGTTTGGGTAAGGCAAGGAGAAATCACAGCTCACTTTTTTTTGATGAAAGTTCCGTAGATATATAGAAAAAATATTTGCATGCAAAACCGCATGCAAATATAGGTAGTACAATGTTTGAACCACAACTAGGCAGCACCAAGGGTATGACCTGTATGACCTATACGGGTCTAAGATGAAATGATGTGATGAAAAGCAAAATATTCAATGGAGATAGGGGAGGCACGCCTTAAAACAATGTCTCAGGGACGAAACAAAAGCATAAATTAAACATGGCATGATGATAGGAAGTAAAAGTCAGAATCTGTTGTTTGCTAGAATTTCCTCCATGGTATACTTTCCACGGCCGCCGCTACCACCTCCATACGTGTTGGGCTTCGTTTTCTATATTTTCCTCCATGTTGGCTTCGTTTTTTATCTTCTCCTCCATGTTGATTAGAGAACCTGCAATGCAAAAGAAGTCTGTATATATGATTGATCTCCTCAACGAGTATGTGGACTGTGTATTTATGGTGGTGGTATTTTTCTGTTGTTTCTGTTTCTATTCAGACGTTTTAAGTAATCGCGGATGTAAGGGTTTTGTGTAAGGAATGTTGTGGTAGTATGGGTTTTTGATAAGTGATAAAATTTTCAAGGTGACCTCACTGTTATTTCATGTATAGACAAAGTGATTTCTGATCTGAGTAGTGATGGGCAGTGAATGAAAAAATGCATGGTTGATTCTTCGTTTTTGTAACAGATTGTATCTAGATGGCCTTGGAACTTTTTCAACAGATATCGTTACATCTGAGTGTTAGTCAAACTTATCTTCTTTCTCAAACTTAGGGCTAACCTAGCAACCTCTTCTAGCCTCTATCTAAACTAGGCAGCTGCATCTCAACCAGAGCATCCATTATCACCTCATATCCTTATGTGTAAGGTAATGTTGAAGACATACACCTCTATGTATTCCACTTACTATCTCATCTCAGACTCTATGTCTATCAAGAAAACTCAGAGCTCATCGTCTTAGTTATCGAACTCAACCTTGTATAACTCATAGCTCATGATACAAACATCCTCATAAGATGACTACCTTATTTCTCTTACCATTTGTAAACCATCCACATATCATTCACTCCACAAGGGTATGTTATCATCTCTGTCCTCATACCTCATAGAAATGTTCCAACTCACATCATCCTTATCCCTAAGATCGAAGTCGTCGGCCCCTCATAACTCAGAATCTGAGGTTTTTATAGCCTTTCGATCTTGCGATCATGGGCGAGGGCCCCCTTTTGTGGGTGCTCTGTTCGCACCCAGCAAACAGGGGTTGCGGCCTCCAGTCCGTGCGGACTGGGGTCGCCCCCCTTTTTTATTTTAGAGAAAAAGATAGGTCTTGTGTGGAGTGCATATTTTTCCCCATATGCATGAGATGTGGTTTGTCATGTCTGTATCAAAATAGTGGAGAATATTTAAAATATTATCTGAAGAAAGATGGTCAGTTGGGGTTTGTTTGAGGTAGTTGTTTCTACGACTGCTGAGGAGTGACATGGTTGTGGTTGTGTCCATTTTGGACAAGTTGTATGTGAGTATTGTGGTTCAGGTTATGTATCGTTGTGCCATGATACATTGGGTCGTACCAAAAACTAATGTGTTTAGCAACATGTGGAGTAGTGTGAATGATGTTTTGGATAACAGAGATATGCTTGTTTGTATACTTCCAGAGAGGTGATGCTATGCAGTTGGTAATGTGCCACCATGATTTTTTTCCTGTAATATTTTTGTAAGACGAAGTTTTTTCCTCTACAATTTCTATTTGATACTAACGAGGCCATGATCTTAGTAATCAGACAGATGACATGCATTTTAAGGTTGATGATACCCCATCCTCTATACTATTAAGCGCACACCAGTTGACTAGATGCATGTTATTTTTGTTTGGGCTTTGTGCATTGAGGTTTCATAAGATTTTTTTTCATGATTTTGTCTATATTTTGTAGAACATTCGTAGGAAAGGGGATGCAACTTAGGTAGTATGTGGTGATCGTCGATAAGGAGCAGGGTGAGCTTACTAGCAAGATTAAGAAAGTTGTTTTTCCATGAGTTAAGTCTTTGTTCAGTTTGTCAATGATAGGGTTCCATGTAGATTTGGGGAGGGTGTGTTGAGATGGGTAGACCAAGATAAGTAAATCGAAAAGTTTCCACTTTGTAGTAAAGCATGCTTGGTATCTATTCATTAATCTGGGTCCAATATGAATACTAATGATGGAGGATTTGTGTAGGTTTATCTTGAGTCCAGTCATGTATGAAAAAATGCTGATGATGTAAACAATATTGATGACACTAGTATCATTTGGTCTGGTGAGGATGATGGTATTGTCTGCATATTGGATGATATTTTTTATGCATTCTATGGGTGATTCAGTCAGACCAATGTTTGTGTCCATACAAATGATATTAGTAAGAATGGAGGCAACAATGATAAAGAGGTATGGTGATAGTGGGTCTCCTTGTTTAAGGCCATTTGTGCTTTGAAAAAATCTGGATGGAGAATCGTTGATAATGGTAGAGAATTTGCATGTAGAAATGCATGCTTGTATCGAAGAGATACATTTATGTGGAAATACATGTCCCTTCATACATTGTAAAAGATAGTGCCAGTTGATGTTGTCAAAAGCTTTTTAGAGATCCAAATTAAGGGCTAGAAGTGGTGTGTGGTTTTTATAGCATGTGTGAATGGTTTCGCTGACCATGATGTTTGCATTTTGAATATTTCTATTTGCTAAAAAGCACATTGTTGTAGGCCAATGTTATTGTTTAGTTTAGTTTTCATTCTATTGCTAAAGATTTTTTGCTATGATCTTGTAAGAAAAGTTGATCAGACTAATAGGTCTGAATTGTTGTACATAATCTGGTTGTTCAATCTTTTTGATCAATGCAATGTGGGTGTGGTTGAGGACTCTAATTTGATTTTGGAAGTGGTCATGGGAATGTGTGTGGTTCAGGAGATGCATGAATTAAATTTTATGTGCTCCCACATGTGTTGATAAAATTTAGTATTCAGTCCAGGGAATTTATCTCTTCCTAGTTCAAATATTGTTGTTTTGACTATATTCTGAAAAAGGCAATGTAAGACTGTCTAGTGAGTCAATGTGATTTGGACACATTTGGATCCAGTTGATATGCATATGATTATATGCGCTGTGTCCATTATTGAAGAGTCTATGGAGATGTGAGATAATATGGAATGTAATGGAGTGTTTGTTAGTGGTATGGGTTCCTAGGATGTTTAGACAGTGTATAAAGTTTGTCTGGTGCTGTTGTTATAGAATTTGTGAATTTTTTTGTGTGTTGTTTCCCCCCTCTTTAATTCATTTGATTTTAGATCCTTGTTTTCAAAGGATCTCGTTAAATATTTGGATATTGTCATTCCATTTTGATGGCTATAGTATGAGCATGGTCGATGTATGGGTCGCCAGAAGATGCTGTGCTTCTAATGTAACAAGTTTTTTTGTGAATATATCCAAAATTGTTTTTATTCCATATTTTTAGGCAGTTTCTGATATGTTTGATGTTCTCTTTTAAGTTATAAGAGACATTAGTCTCCCCTCCCTCAAAGAGAATGCCAGAGCTTGGATGACTACAAGGGTGGTAAATACTGTGCGCAACAGGAGGTTCAAACCTGGGTCCCCCGAGGAGAACCTGCCGTGCTCAACCGTCCGCGCTACACATGCCGAGTATATGTTTGATGTTCTTGGATATATGGTAACTATTGAGATATATATTTATTTTTAATTGTTTTATTTCCTTTGAATCTATTTTCCTTTTCACTTGGTCTTATGTAATATGGGCTTAAGTATATATGCCCATTAGCATTTTCTATGTGCTTCCTTATTGTTTTCCCTCCTATTCATAGGAGAGGGTTGTAACCCTTTTTTGATATCGAATGACGACTGTTCTCAACATGGTATCAGAGTGGGACATATAGTCTCCTCAAGATTTCTCCTTTCCAAGCCAATATTGCTGTCGTCTCTTCCCCCATCCCCTCTCATCATCTTCTTCCTTCTCCACCATTGTTGATCACACCAAGGGAGATCTAGCATCTTCTCTGGATCTATCCTCATCCCAATAAGATGATCTAAGAAGATTTCCTACAAAATTTCCTTTGATCTTATGCTCTAAAGACCAGTTGTTCGAAAAGCCGTACGACATCCTTTTGTGGTCATCTATGACAACTTTCTATAGGGATTTATCCACACATTACCAGATATGATTGGACATATCCAACACATCTCTATTGCCCTTAATGATCTATAAGGTTCACCATCTATTCTAGATCTTGTTTAGGTAAAATCTACTATGTTGTCATCACACAGAATGTGTGCCTTACGTACACAACATGTCACTATGAGCTACTATGACAAATCTGTCACTGTTGAAATCTGCCGAAAGTGACACGATGTGTTGATTTTCGATACAACGTGTTTGAAACTTCCAGTTTATTCTGCTGCAAGTGATATGACATGTCTACTTCCTAACACGACATGTTAGTGACTTCCTACACCTGTTTCTATTCTTCCTTTTCTACTCCATTATATCTTGTATTATTATATTATGGGGTCATCTTCTTTCGCTATTGGGATGCCTGAAACACACACCAAGTGTGTAACTTCTATAAAATTTAAAGGCTCCAACTATGTCCTATGGGCATGCTCATTTTAGATCTATGCACACTCCTAAGGAAAACTAGAACATCTAACAGATCTATCTCCACCAAAGGAAAAAACATCTAACAAGAAGAAAGCTACTAAAGAAGCATATGATAAATTGAAGGTGGATTTTAAAAAGTGGGTTGAATATGATTCTCTCATTCTCTCTTAGATCTGGAATAGTTGTGAATAACATATTTCTTCTAATCTTCTATTCGCCAAAATCACCAAGGAGGCATGGGATCACCTTGCCCAAGTGCATTCTAGCAAAGGAAACACATCCCAAGGTTATGATCTATACAAACATTTGTATTCCCTTAAACTCGAAGATAACTCAACCTTTTCTTCACACTTTGAAACCTTTAAAGGGATTTTGGGTGAACTCAAGCTTCATCACCCCTATCATATGATCTTATCAAGATGAAAAAGTAGCAAGAGGAAATACAACTTTGTCAATTCTTGGCATCTCTACCTCTTAGGTATGAAGCTGTTCATCAACAAATTCTTGCCTCTAAACCATTAGCGATATTGGATGATGTCTATCTATGACTATCTCCCTTTGTATATTTGAACCCTATTGTTGAAGATCTTGCAACCCTGGTTGTTTCCATATGAGGTAATCCTAGTCATGTTTCGGAAAAAAGTATCAACAATGGTGAGAGAAGATCCTCTTCTTCCTCATCTCAACCCAGATTTTGTAATTTCTGCAATCTCACCAATCACAATGAGGACAAATGCTGGAAAAACACAAGAAACCTGAATGGGCAAATAAAGCGTCAACTACCGATGCTGATTGATATTCTACCCATGTTCCTCATGTTACTAATCATTAGACGGTGACACTGAGTTCTTTTAACCTTGAAAAATTGATCAAGGACGCTTCTTCTTCTACTATTACTCATCATGAAAACATTGCTCAACACAAGTGAACCCTCATGTCTTCAAGTTTCTTCCTCTTCATCCAAAGATGATTGGTTATTGATTCAGGTTCTCCATCTCACATGACTGATAATAAGAAACTATTTACTTACCTAAAGATATTTACTCACCATCCTACTATGCATTTGGAAGATGAGACCACCTCTTCAGTTGTTGGGTAAGTAGATGTGAACCACAATCTGCTTAAATCTGTCTTGTTTGTGCCTAAATTCCCGTTAAACTTGATGTATGTTAGTAAAGTTGTAAGACCCCTGACCTAGCTTAGTGTTTGATTGTGTTTTCTTTCCTTAATGAGATGCTTTGACCTTAATATAATTATGTGATGCAACTTAATAACATGGGACAAGCTTATGATTTCATTTTGGTCTAATTTGGTTGATGTTTGAGCTAACTATGCTATATGCATGCTTGTTTTGGACCAAGTTGCAATTTACCCATGTTGAGGGTTTATCTTACAATTTTTCACATGTAGGTTGTTCCTTTTTTGCCTTAGCATCATGAGAGAGAGAATGATGCTTAGGGGAACCTTGTTTTGAGCCTTGGTTGGTGTGTGACATGATGTGTGGTTTTAGGGTTTGCATGCTTTGCATGGATGGTGGTGTCAACCATGTGTGTTTCTTGAATGTAGCAACCTATGGGTGTGCCTTCTTGTTGTGTTTTGACTGAAGCTCTTCCTTGGTTGTGTTTGTAGTGACCTTGGTGCCCTAGCATTGGTTTTGGTTGCTAAGGTTTGCATGTGTTGAGATGTGTAGCAACCTATACCTTGATTGGTTGGGTTGCGATTGCTACCCTTGATTTTTCTTCGACCTTATGGGTGTAGTGAACCTAAGTGGTCGCTACACTATCTTATTTTATCACCCTTTGTTGCATGCATGTTTCGAGTGCTTGCATGGCCGTGGCTTTGTTGGACATATGTCCTTTTGGTGCCCTCATATCTTGACACCTTATGGTCCTTACCTCCCTCCTACCTCTTAAGTATATGTACTCTATATTTCAAATGCAAGTATCCCCTTTAGCTCTTTACTTCCTCTCTTCTTGCTTGTGTTCATCCTTGAGCTTGGTGGAGAAAAAGAAGGTGCTGACCTTGGAGCTTGGTGGCTGATCACACTTGCATGCAGGTGATCTAGGGCTTGATCATCTTCCTTATGGTGGTTCTTGGTGATCCTTGATCTTGGTATGTAGTTTCCTACCCTTGATCTTGTTTCCTTTGAACCCTACCTCTTTCTTTCTTCTCTTAGTTGTGAGACTATGGATCAACATGGTGGCTATGTTGAGGAACTTCTCTTCATAGAGGTCAAGATCCATGGTTTTCCATGGGAGTACCTAACTGAGATGAAGCTTTCTTCTTTCCCCTTTCTTTTTTGGCCTAGGGTTTGCACCCTCTTTTCCTTTGACCTTGGTGTGTTCTTCTTCTCTTGAGGTGACCTTATTGGCCGTGAATTTGATCCTAGTTGGAGCTTCTCTCTTTCTCTCTTAGAACTCATGTCTTTAGAGCTTGATCTTCATCTTAAGGCGGGTTATATAACTTTCCCCTCTTCTATTATTGCACCATATTCTTGCTTGCATGCTACTGTTTCATCTCTAAAATGCGATCATAATATTCTAGATGATGTTATCTTGATTTAGGGTTTTATATTTTAAAGTATTCTAGCATAGATTGCTCTTTTTCCTAACCCTAATTCTTGTACCTAAAATGTTAGTGATGGTGGATGTCGTTGCCTCTTGCATGCATCATATTTATTAGTTTTGATACTATGTTTTGATTTCATTTTACATGATGTTGGAGGTCTTGGCTTTGGTTTATACGAGTTAGTCACATGGTTACTTGATAATCACGGAGGAGGTCTTTTTAGGGTTTTTGATGTGTATCCTCCATGGAGTTTTCTCTTTGGTGATGGCATGAGTTTCCCCTCTTTCCTTGGGTTTTGGTTTAGTTTTACCCCATGTTGATAATCAAATTATTTTAGAGTGTTGATGTCCATATTTGCATGGATCTTTCCCCTTGATGATGCTTAGTTTTCTTAATGTTTATCATTTGTTTTGATCATGATTCTACTCCAATTTGAGGTCGGCTATGTCTATTTGGAATGGCTTGATCTTGAGGTCGCTACATGCTTGTTGTTGTGTTGCAGGGGCAAAAAGCCCTAACCCTATTTGGGTGGTCACTACATGTGGTCTTCTTGTGATCATAACATTTAATTCATTTGATTGGTCGCTACACATACCTAGTTTGGTCGCTACATGGTTTGGTTGCTACCTATGGTGATGTGTTATGGTCGCAACAAGGTGATGACCTAGTGTTGTGGTCACAACACATGTGAGTCATGTGATCACTGCACCTTGATTTAAGGGTGGTCTCTACACATGTTCTAGTTTGGTTGGTCACTATAGATGGCTTTAGTCTTGTATGGTCGATACATAAGTGCTACTTAGAATGATTGATTAATCATAATAATAATGATTCTTAACCCTAATGTGCTCCAAGTATGTGGGAAGTGATGTATCTAGGGTTTTGATGTTGAATGATGTGATGGAAAACCTAATCGGCTATATATGGAACCCTAACCCTAATTTGAGCATATGATGTAATTGCTTATCTTGCTTGAAGGTATTAGCATGTTATGATGTTTTATCTCCCTCTCCTAGTTATGTAACCATAATGTTGTAGGTTGAATGTATATCATAGCTAGTGATTGCTATGGCAATTATTATATGACACAAGGTGATGATTATGAGCCTTTATGAGGCATGATGAGATAATGATGATGTGAAAAAACTATGTGATTGGGTCTTATGACATGGCAGAGGCCCAATGACTAATGTGAGGTGACATCCTATAGTGATGTGATGAGGGATGATTATCCCTATATTATGTGATAATGATGATGGCCTGGTATGGCAGTGGTATCATGTGATGATGAGACAAGTTTATACCTCATTCATTTTATATCTCCTGACGTTGCAACACACCCTTATATTTGTAAAGTTTGTTTAGGGTTTGTACATTGTAACTTGATTGATGCCTTAAAAGATACCTAATTGTCTTAACTAATCAAGTGAAACCCTAATCATGTAGATTTCTTGTGCCATAGATCCATCTTCAATGTCAGTTCTTACTGGATGGTGAAACAGGTTCTCCCTCAGTGGAAGATCGAAGTCATATTGTTGAGTATATGCATATTCACATGGATAGCTATGGTCATACCCTGACAGGAGAACATTTGAATCCTTATCTCAGATAAGGTGATTCCGTTTATATGATATATTTGGAGGATGGCTGTGTTCATACCTCGGTAGGAGTGCGACTGCGGTCGTAACTCAATTTTCACTAGTGTTGTGCCTATATACAAAGGCAGACTAGGCTGTTTTGCAGTTGGACTCTATATGTCACTACGAAAGACTTATACTGATTGAGGGTGTGGGAGATTATAGGAGTTTGGCATAGATCTTGTATTGTACTAATTTCAACTTAGCAGTGGTCAGTTAGAGTATGAGTGGTATACCTCATCTCCTCAAGGCATAATAAAAGACGTAATATAGCCGTGTAGTATATTTACTTAGGGTCAAACACAATTCACATTGGATGACCCCTTGCCTTGTTTCTTATACTATTTAGCTAATAACAGTTATACATGTTCTTCATATTCCTTCTAAATGTATAAGATGTTATACTACTCAGTTGAAGATGCTTAAACTGCCTAATCAATACTACTAGCTTTTACTTATATCATTTAGCTGAATTTTCTCATCCTAGTAATAGTGCTATCTTCCTATTTTAGTTTATTTGTGTTAGTAATAGTTGTTGGCAAAGAGTTATATCTCTCGCTGGGATGTTGGTCTCACCCCGTGGGGTTTCACATCTTTTAGGTGGTCGTGCATGACATGGTATAGATCGTGCGGTTGAGCTTGAGTAGCAAGAGGAGCAGTAGCCATTGAAGGTTGGATATGCTTCTAGTGTTTGTAGTAGAATCCTATGTGTTGTACCTGTACTCTTAGGTCGTTGGGGGTGTTTTGTAGATGTTGTGCATCGATACAAGTTTTTGGCAATATGCCATGGTTGTACAGAATTATCTTGTATATATGAACATGTTATCATATGTAATATGTTTTTGGCACATTAGCCACTGAACAACGATATGTAATATCTCCAGGCATGATATATGATATAGGTGGCACAATTTGTGGACTTCGACGTAATATGTTTATGCTTTTTTGGTTATATGGAATCGATTTTATTTTACCATGTTTTACGGTAATCTAGATGTTTAGTATTAGTTCCATGCTTTGTTTTGAGTAATCTTGCTCGTGTGGCATTAGTTGTCACAAAAAATACCAAAAACTTAAACTGCAGTGTAATCTTCTTTCCTTACACTGTCTCTATGCAGGATCTCAGGATGAAGAAGATGATTGGTGGGGGATATGAAAGTGGAGATGGTTTCTAATACTTGCATACCTCGTCAAACCCTTCTACCACTGCTCTTATGGCCCAGTCTATCTCCCTTCATCAATGACACCTGCAACTTGGTTACCCTTCTCCTTCCAAATTGAAGTCTTTATTTCCAAATTTATCTACTGAGAACTTTTCATGCCAGTCTTGCCATCTTGGAAAACAATATTGAACAATGTTTCCTTGCCTTCATAATGATAGGAGTTAAAGTTTGTTTTACTTTATACACTTTGATGTTTGGGGACCATGTCATATTGCTAATTGTATTGGTGTACGATATTTTGTTACCTTTATTGATGACTGCTCTTGTGCTGCTTGGATCTATTTGTTAAAAGATCATAATGAAGTTTAGACGTTTTATCTAAATTTCTTAATGAGATAAAGACTCAATTTTCTGCTGCTCCTAAATTTGCTCGCATCGATAATGCTTCTAAATATGTGCAACATCACGGTTTTCAAAAGATTTATATTTCCAAGCGGATTATTCACCAAACTTTCTACCCCTATAAGCCACAACAAAATGCAGTTGCCGAAAGGAAGATCATGCATTATTCTTAATGTAGCTCCCACTATATTAATTGAAATGAAAGTACCTACATTTTATTGGGTTGATGCAATTCTCTTAGCCAATCATCTCATCAATCACATGCCTTGTTCTGTGCTTCAAAATAAGATTCCTTATAACCTTCTTTGACCCCATGAACCTATTTTTTCTTTGCCACCAAAAGTTTTTGGCTTCCTATACCTGGGAAATATAAAATATCACCCTGTGCTTTTTGTTGTTATTTTCTTGGTTACTCTTATACACAAAAGGGTAAAAATGTTTTGATCTTGTTGCACGTCATTTGTATGTCAGTGTGGACGTCACCTGTAAAGACCCTAACCTTCATTTTGGGCTTACCCTATTTGCTTTGCATAAACCTTGTGTTTAGATATTTTCTAATCGCCTGAGTTGTGGTCAGGGCTTGTTTGTGCTTTGTTGAGAGGTTGAGGTGCAACTTGCAAATTACCCAAGTTTTAGGGTTGGTGTGCAAGTTTGTCACCTTGAGAGATATCTTTATCTCTCCTTGCATCCTCTAGAGTTGAGAGGATGGGTTGGGCACCTTGCTTGAGTTGCTTTGGTCCTCGTTTGAGCTTGTTGAAGCTTAGGCTTGTTATTGGGCTTTCTTGGGCCTTGTTTGAGCTTGGTGCCACCTCCTTGCTTGGTGTATCGGGCAAGGGTGTATCGGCCAAGAGTGTGTCGGGTAAGGGTGTATCGACCAAGAGTGTGTCGGGCAATGGTGTATCGACCATGGCACCATGTTGGGCGATACACACCCTTCCTGACCTAGCATCATTTGTGTCACCCTTGGTGACACTTGTTGCTCTTTGCTAGCAAGGTGGCATAGCTTGGACAAGTGGTGGTCTGGGCAAGCACATGTGGATCAGCCCTCTAGTGGATGCCCACTTGACCTCCTTTGTATATATACCCTCTTCTTTGCTAGCTTGGGATCCCTTTAGCTCCTTAGTTGCTTCCCTTCTTCCTTTGGTGGTCGATACCCCCCCCCCCCCCCCTGGTGGAGCCTGGTGGCTGATATCCATTGGTGGAGCTTGGAGGGCGACATCCTTGGTAGCCATAGCTCTAGTCTTATTCTTCCTCTAGTGGTGGACAAAACCATAGAGTGTCCTTGCTCCTTTCCTTCTCTCATGGTGATTATCTTTTTCTCTCTTTCCTTGCCACCTTCTCTTCTCTCCTTATGGTGGCCGAAGGTGGCGCCTTAGTGCTTGGAGCGTGGATCTTGGAGCTTAGAGAATTTGAGCTTGAGGAGTGTGCTTAAGGTGGGTTACATAACTCCTAACCCTAACTATACTACTTCCTTACCATGTTGCTTTGTTATATGCTATCTTGATCGGCCATGTTATCTTGCTAGATATGTTTCTTACTTTAATGGTCATGTTGTTGCCCTAGATGAACCATGGATCTTGTTGGCCGAACCTTGGATGTGGGTTCCTTGGGAAAAACCCCTCTCTCTTAATTGTTGAGAGGTGAGCCTAGGGTCTCCTAATCCAATGGCGTGTTGAGGCATGTTCTTGGGGCAAAACCCCTTTCTCTCTTTGGTCTTGAAAGGTGAGCTTAAGCTCTAGTTGTGTGGGAAAAACCCCTCTCTCCCTTAGTTGTTGAGAGGCGAGTCTACACTCTAGTTGCTTGAGAAACACCCCTCTCTCTCACCATGGATTTGAAAGAGTGAGCCTTTGGTTGGGTGTTGACCTAGTTGTTGGTTGGTTGGCCGATATGGTGATGATCTACCTTGCTGCCTGATATGTGATAGAGGTTGTGCAAGACCCCTCTCCCTTAGTTGTTGAGAGGTGAGCCAACACTCTTGATCTTTTAGGGTTGGGTGGTTGTCTTGAAGTTGAAGATGAACAACCCGATAGGCTGTGTAACCCGATATCCCTTGATGCCCAATATCATTTTGTGGGGAGGTGAAACCCGATATCCCTCTCCTAGGGCTGAGCTTGGACGATATGTTAGATGGGTGTGTTGTTGACCCCTTTGACCGTTATGAGTCTTTACCCAAGATGCTGCCTTTCCCGATAGACTTGGATGGACGATATGTCTGATGGCTGTTATAGGGATAGTAAGGTGACGTTTCATAGGCTTTTTCTTTTGAGCGATATCGAACTATCACATGGATAGCCCGTTATGGGTGTTATGCACCTTGTTGTCCCTTGCATGATATCGACGTCCCTGCTTGTATGTGTGAGTGGATGATATCGTCCTACCTTGTATTTTCCTCCCATGTATCGACCTGCTATGAGCAGTGTTCCAGTGTGTTAGCCCATTATTGGCCTTAGGGCGTTATCAGGATGTGGTGTTAACCATTTGAGCTATTAGCCGTTATGAGAGTGTGCTTCCCGTTATCGACCTGTTGGGATTAGTTAGATAGACAATATCATATAGCCATGGGTGACAACCTAGGAAGAGTGTTAGGTGTGAGCCCGTTATGTGATGTTCCTTGAGTGTGCCCATTATCAGTTGGTACATAGCTGGACGTTATCCCAAGATAGATGTTAGCCCGATACATGGTGATAGCCGATATCTATGTTGGTGTTTTGCGATGTTAACTGTTTTGGTAAGGGCTGTGATAACCTTTGGTGAGGGTTGTCCCTTACCTGATATATCTCTAGTGAGGGTTGTGATGCTTTTGGTGAGGGTTATCCCTTACCCAATATACCTAGGATAAGGATTGCATCCCATGTTCTTTTGGTAACCCTAATACTTGCTTTGATAGATATATGTGAATGATTATGCATAGGCATGTTCATCTACGTTGCATAAGTTAAATCTCTCATAATAAAGTAATGAGTTAAAGATGTTCCTTGTACAAGTACCATTGTTTCTCTATGATTATGCTAATCATGCATGTTCCATGTGTATGGATATGAAATCAGGTAATAGCCATGGTGATGGTATGATAGTGATATGATATGGAACACCAAGGGTTATGATGAACCCAATGATATATGGTGGGTGTTACCCATGGAATGGCAATGTGTGCCTTGATGATGGGATTGAGTCCCTATGATGTTGATCCTTGAGATGGATCTTGATGATTGGCAAGAGGCCAAGTGGTAACATGTAATGTTGGATCCTTATGATGGATCAGGATGATATTGATGGCTTTGAGAATAAGAGTGACAATGTAACACATGATAATGAGATCTATGTTGTTTACTTGTGTTATAATTTACATGTTACATAACTTGGTTGAATCTTACAATCCACTTAAAATATGTTAATTAATTATAGATGAATCTTTCATGTAGTTTGCCCTGGCCATAGATCCATCATCGTCAGGATTTTGGTGATGGTGAAACATGTTCTCCTATGGGATAACCTGGAACGCATATTGTTGAATATGCGCGTGCGCCTACGCCCTAAGTAGTAGTGCATGTAGAGCATGGTGAATAGGCCCATGGCTCAGGATTAGAGCACAGTTTCAGGCCCATGGCTCAGTGTGGTTAGAGCATGGTGAACATGCCCATGGCTCATGATATGTGATAGAGCATGGTGAACAGGCCCATGGCTCAGTGATGATGGAGCACGGTGAATAGGCCCGTGACTCAGTTTTCTAGCGCCGATACCTGTACCAAGGTGGGATAGGCAGAGGGTAGCCTGACCTTGTGTGGCTGAGGCCACTTAAGCATGAGACTGCGGTCCTGCTTGTCGGTTCTTGTGCACTGACCACAAGGGAAAGAGGTCGTGGAACCCGACTCTCCCATTGACCTTGTATGACAATCGATTGCGACCAAGCGGTGGTCGGTTTGGATCTGAGTGGTATGACTCACTTCCTCAGGGCATAATAAATCATAATCCAGCTGTATAGTATATTTGCTTAGGACAAACACAGAACATTGGTTGAGGCCTTGTTTGTATAGTTGTCCTAGTTATATCTTGTAGAAAATTACATGTTCCTCAGATGTTATGATAAGATCCTATAAGACTTGTCTTGTCAATCATGTTCCATATATTATCTATTTATATGCCTCTTAGATATCCTGGTAAGATGTTATAGAGATAGTTCTACTCAGTATGTTGCATATATGAACTGCTTATATTAATTACTTGCTTTATATGTTCTAGCTCTCCCAAGGTTTTATAGTTCGGATGGGAGTTATGTTTCTCGTTGGGACTGTGTGTCTCATCCCATTGGTTTAAAACCTTTTTAGGTGGACGTGCTAGACGTGGTGGTGATCGTGGTGTTGCAGCTGAGAAGCAAGGAGAACAATAGAAGGCATGAGATGGATATGCTGCTTTTGTGGTTGTTTTGTAGTAGAGTCCTAGAGTCATTATCCCTGTACTCTCAGTTCCTTGGAGGTGTTTTGATGAGGTTTCACGATGTATAGTTGATATGGCTTTCTTATCCTATTGATGACTTGTCTAGGTCTGTTATGTACATAAATAGGTGGTGAACTCTTGTGCTTATGGGACATCTAGATCCTATGAGCTGTGGACATGTATCGAGTTTATGTATATTTATATAACTTGTTTCTTTGTAGGATGTAGATCTGGTTGTAATAGTCCCTTCCTTATCTTCTTTCTGCAATCGGTTTTAATTAACCCATGTTTTTGGTAATATGATTTTTATGACGGTTCCGCACGTTTTCACGTGGTGTTTTGCTATCTTTGTGATGGTGGGATGTCACAAGTAGGTTGGTATCAGAGATCTAGGTTTGTTGAGTCTATAGGGATCTAGGACTAGGATTTGTGTCTATTCTTATGATTTCTCCAGATTTTCTCATAATGACCTTCTGCCCCTAGCAGAAGATAAAGCTAAAAGATGTCTAGAAATCATGAAGAGCATGCTGCCGAGAGTAGTGCCGTTTCATCAGTTGATGGAGAGAGTGTGCATACACATGAAGATAGGGTGCCTAAGGTCCCCCAAATTGACCCAACCATTCTTGAGAATCCTGCCTACCTGCACCTCATGGGACAGGTAATGGCAACGATGAATCTCATGGTGGAGAGATTACATGTGCCTCTTCCAAAAGCACCAGTTCCCCGTGAAGAATCATCAGGTGTTGGGAAGACCTTCGAGTGGCTTCGCCGAGTCGGAGCTTCAGATTATGCTAGGATGGCTGATCCAATAGATACATAT
The DNA here is from genome assembly GCA_963693085.1 of Alisma plantago-aquatica. NCBI lineage: Eukaryota > Viridiplantae > Streptophyta > Magnoliopsida > Alismatales > Alismataceae > Alisma > Alisma plantago-aquatica. The sequence continues at coordinate 204,092,246 of OY856410.1, read as the reverse complement.
CTGTGGCTGAAAGGTCTTGAGAAGGCCTTTCAGATCCTCAACATCCCCAAAGCAGACAAAGTCAAGCACGCTGTCTACCTTCTAAAGGGTAGTGCTTGCCACTAGTGGGCCATCAAGGAGGAGAAGCGACCCGGTGAGGTGATCTGTTGGGACATCTTATGGAGGGAGTTCGTGAGTTGATACTTCCTGAAGACGTATCTGGATGAGAACATCAGTCAGTTTGAGCATCTGCACCAATGATCTATGAGCATCACTGAGTACGAGGCTAAGTTTATGGAGCTATTGAGGTTTTGTCCTCACATGGCGGCGACAGATGACGAGAGGATCAGACGTTTTGAGAAGGGTCTGAGTGATGAGATATCAACGACAACTACTGCATTAGAGAACAAAGAGAGCTTTGCTACATTTGTTGAGTTGGTTCAGAGGATCAAGTGACCGGCTCGGGAGAAGAAAGAGGCGATGACCAAGGAGAAGTCTAGTCATTTCGGAGGCTTAGGATGTGTGCTGATGTAAGAAAATCATGTGGTTTCTTTTGCTTCACGACAACTTAAGAAACATGAGGAGAGTTATCCGACACATGATTTGGAACTGGAAGTGGTGGTCCATGCATTAAATATTTGGAGACACTATCTTTATGGGGAGGTGTGTCAGATCTTTACGGATCATAAGAACCTAAAGTATATCTTCTTGTAGAGTGAGCTGAACATGCGATAACGTCACTGGATGGAGCTGATTAGTGATTATGATTGCACCATTGAGTATCATCCTGGTAAGGCAAACATGGTAGCTGATGCACTTAGTAGGAAGTCTTATTCACTTCCTACGAAGAGGGCACAGTTGGGTTCTTTGATATGCCATAGGCGGGATATGTTCGTCTCTTTGCGGCATATGAATGTACAGTTGGAAGTATCCTTGTTGGCAGGATTGTTGGCACAGATGCAAGTGAAGTCTACGTTGAGGCAGCAGATCAAAGAAGCACAACAAGTAGATGCTACAGTTCAGTTGACCATGATAAAATTTGGCAGTGAGAAGCGTGATGGCTTCCATGAGTCTGAGGATGGACTAGTTTGTTATCATAATAGGATGATGGTTCCCGATGTTGATGATATGAGAAAGTTAGTGCTCGAGGAAGCACACACATCGATGTATGCTATGCATCCAGGTGTCACCAAGATGTATCATAATCTAAAGGACCTGTATTGGTGGCCTGGATTGAAGAGAGATGTGGCTGAGTTTGTGGCTAAGTGTGCGATATGCCAGCAGGTTAAGGCTGAGCATCAGAAGTCGGCAGGTACGTTGCAACCCATGGCGATACCATAGTGGAAATGGGATAATGTAACCATGGATTTTGTAGTTGGTCTTCTAAGGACATATAGAAATCATGATTCCATTTGGGTGATAGTGGACAGATTGACAAAGTCTGCCCATTTCATACATGTGAAAATGACATATACATCAGAGAAGCTTCCTCAGGTGTATGTGGATGAGATAGTGTGTTTTCATGGTGTTCCCGCAACGATAGTATCTGAATGAAGTCCTCAGTTCATGAGTCATTTTTGGGAATAATTGCACAGAGCGTTGGGAATGCAGTTAAGGTTTAGTACCGCTTTCCACCCGCAGACAGATGGAAAGTCTGAAAGGACTATTCAGACTTTGGAGGATCTTCTCTGAGCTTGTGTTTTGCAGTTCCTAGGCAGTTGGGATGTGCATCTTATTTTGATAGAGTTTGCCTACAACAACAGTTACCAACGGAGTATCGACATGGCACCTTATGAGGCTTTATACGGAAGGAAGTGTAGATCTCCTTTATATTGGTATGAGTCTGACGGGTATCAACTTTTGGGTCCTGAGTTAGTGCAACAGACAACAAAAAAATCAAGGTGATACAACAACAGTTGAAAGTGGCACTGGATAGACAGAAGTCATATGCAGATAATCGTCGATGACCTCTAGAGTTCCAGGTGGGAGACAAGGTGTATCTCAAGGTATCTCCATGGAAAGGCGTGCTGAGGTTTGGCCGTAAAGGCAAGTTGGCTCCCAGGTATATGGAGCCATATCCGGTGATAGCACGTGTTGGCAAAGTGGCTTACAAGTTAGAGCTACTGCCAGAGTTGCACATGTTCCATCCAATATTCCATGCCAGTATGCTGAAGAAAAGTCATCCAGGCACAGAGACAGTGATACAACTGGTTGGGGTTGAGCTTGATGAAGATGTGACCTACGAGGAAGGTCCAGTGTTGATCCTTGACAAAAGAGTGAAAAAGATGAAGAGGAAGGACCTGGTTCTTGTGAAGCTTCTTTGGCATCATCGTGGCATTGAGGAAGCCACATGGGAGCTTGAGGAAGAGATGAGGAGGAAGTATCTCTCACTTTTCTCTTTGGATTTTGGGGGGAAAATCCTATTGTAGGGTTTTATGGTTTGTAAGGACCCTGACCTTCATTTTGAGCTTACCCTATTTGCTTTTCCCAAACCTTGTATTTAGATGTTTGCTAATCACCTGAGTTGTGGTTAGGGCTTGTTTGTGCTTTGTTGAGAAGTTGAGGTGAAACTTGAAAATTACCCAAGTTTTAGGGTTGGTGTGCAAGTTTGTCACCTTGAGAGATGTCTTTCTCTCTCCTTGCATCCTCTAGAGTTGAGAGGATGGGTTGGGCGCCTTGCTTGAATTGCTTTGGGCCTCGTTTGAGCTTGTTGAAGCTTAGGCTTGTTGTTGGGCTTTCTTGGGCCTTGTTTGAGCTTGGTGCCACCTCCTTGTTTGGTGTATCGGGCAAGGGTGTATCAGCCAAGAGTGTGTCGGGAAAGGGTGTATCGGCCAAGAGTGTGTCGAGAAGTGGTGTATTGGCCATGGCACCATGTTGGGCGATACACACCCTTCCTGACCTAGCATCGTTTGTGTCACCCTTGGTGACACTTGTTGCTCTTTGCTAGCAAGGTGGCATAGCTTGGACAAGTGGTGGTCTGGGTGAGTACATGTAGAGCAGCCCTCTAGTGGATGCCCACTTGACCCCCTTGTATATATGCCCTCTTCTTTGCTAGCTTGGGATCCCTTTAGCTCCTTAGTTGTTTCCCTTCTTCCTTTGGTGGCCGATACCCCCCCCCCCCCTGGTGGAGCTTGGTGGCCGATATCCTTTAGTGGAGTTTGGAGGGAGACATCCTTGGTAGCCATAGCTCTAGTCTTCTTCTTCCTATAGTGGTAGCCAAAACCCTAGAGTCTCCTTGCTCCTTTCCTTCTCTTGTGGTGAGTATCTTTTTCTCTCTTTCCTTGGCACCTTCTCCTTCTTGGTTGTCTTTCAGCCATGGTGGTTATGAGCTTCTCTTCTCTCCTTATGGTGACCGAAGGTGGTGCCTTGGAGCGTGGAGCTTGGATCTTGGAGCTTTTAAACTTGACGAGTGTGCTTAAGGCGGGTCACATAACTCCTAACCCTAACTATACTACTTCCTTACCATGTTTCTTTGTTATATGCTATCTTGATCTACCATGTTATCTTTTTAGATATGTTTCTTGCTTTAATGGTCATAGAGGTTGTGCAAGACCCCTCTCCCGTAGTTGTTGAGAGGTGAGCCAACACTGTTGATCTTTTAGGGTTGGGTGATTGTCTTGAGGTTGAATATTAACAACCTGATAGGCTGTGTAACCCAATATCCCTTGATGCCCGATATCATTTTGTGGGGAAGTGAAACCCGATATCCCTCTCCTAGGGTTGAGCTTGGATGATATTTTAGATGGGTGTCTTGTTGGCCCCTTTGACCTTTATGAGTCTTTACTCAAGATGCTACCTTGCCCGATAGACTTGGATGGCCGATATGTCTGATGGCCGTTATAGGGATAGTAAGGTGATGTTGCGTTGGCTTTATCCTTTGAGCGATATTGACCTATCACATGGATAGCCCGTTATGGGTGCTATGCACCTTGTTGTCCCTTGCATGATATCGACGTCCCTTCTTGTATGTGTGCGTGGACGATATCATCCTACCTTGTATCATCCTCCCATGTATCGACCTGCTATGAGTAGTGTGCCAGTGTGTTAGCCCATTATCGGCCTTAAGGCGTTATTGGGATGTGGTGTTAACCACGTGAGCTGTTAGCCATTATGGGAGTGTGCTACCCATTATCGACCTATTGGGACCAGTTAGCTAGACGATATCAGATAGCCATGGGTGACAACCCGGGAAGAGTGTTAGCTGTGAGCCTATTATGTGATGTTCCTTGAGTGTGCCCGTTATCGGTTTGTACACAGCTGGACGTTAGCCCAAGATAGATGTTAGCTCGATACATGATGATAGCCGATATCCATGTTGGTGTTTTGCGATGTTAACTATTTTGGTAAGGGCTGTGATAACCTTTGGTGAGGGTTGTCCCTTACCCGATATATCTCTAGTGAGGGTTGTGATGATTTTAGAGAGGGTTATCCCTTACCCAATATACCTAGGATAAGGATTGCATCCCATGTTCTTTTGGTAACCCTAATGCTTGCTTTGATAGATATATGTGAATGATTATGCACAGGCATGTTCATCTACGTTGAATAAGTTAAATCTCTCATAATAAAGTAGTGATTTAAAGATGTTCCTTGTACAAGTACCATTGTTTCTCTACGATTATGCTAACCATGAAGGTTCCATGTGTATGGATATGAAATCAGGTAATAGCCATGGTGATTGTATGATAGTGATATGATATGGAACAATCAAGGGTTATGATGAACCCAATGATATATGATGGGTGTTACCCATGGAATGGCAATGTGTGCCTTGATGATGGGATTGAGTCCTTGTGATGTTGATCCTTGAGATGGATCTTGATGATTGGCAAGAGGCCAAGTGGTAACATGTAATGTTGGATCCTTGTGATGGATCAAGATGATATTGATGGCTTTGAAAATAAGAGTGACAATGTAACACATGATAATGAGATCTATGTTGTTTACTTGTGTTATAATTTACATGTTACATAACTTGGTTGAATCTTGTAATCCACTTAAAATATGTTAATTAATTACAGATGAATCTTTCATGTAGTTTTCCCTGGCCATAGATCCATCATCGTTAGGAGTTTGGTGATGGTGAAATAGGTTCTCCTAAGGGATAACCTAGAACGCATATTGCTGTATATGCGAGGTGCGCCTACACCCTAAGTAGTAGTGCATGTAGAGAATGGTGAATAGGCCCATGGATCAGGATTAGAGCATGGTTTCAGGCCCATGGCTTAGTGTGGTTAGAGCATGGTGAACAAGCCCATGGCTCAGGATATGTGATAGAGCATGGTGAACAAGCCCATGGCTCAGTGATGATGGAGCATGGTGAACAGGCCCGTGGCTCAGTTTTCTAGCACCGATACCTGTACCAAGGTGGGCTAGGCAGAGGGTATCTTGACCCTATGTGGATGAGGCCACTTAAGCATGAGACTGCGATCCTACTTGTTGGTTCTTGTGCACTGACCACAAGGGAAAGAGGTCATGGAACCCGACTCTCCCATTGACCTTGTATGACAATCAATTGTGACCAAGCAGTGGTCGGTTTGGATCTGAGTGGTACGACTCACTTCCTCAGGGCATAATAAATTGTAATCCATCCATATAGTATATTTGCTTAGGACAAACACAGAACATTGGTTGAGGCGTTATTTGTATAGTTGTCCTAGTTATATCTTGCAGCTAATTACATGTTACTCAGATGTTGTGATAAGATCCTATAAGACTTGTCTTGTCAATCATGTTCCATATATTATCTATTTATATGCCTCTTAGATATCCTCATAAGATGTTATAGAGATAGTTCTGCTCAGTATGTTGCATATATTATCTGCTTATATCAGTTACCTGCTTTATCTGTTCTAGCTCTCCTGAGGTTTTATAGTTCAGCGGGGAGTTGTGTTTCTCACTGTGACTGTGTGTCTCACCCCGTTGGTTTAAAAACTTTTTAGATGGCGTGCTAGACATGGTGGTGATTGTGGTGTTGCAGCTGAGTAGCAAGGAGAATAGTAGAAGGCAAGAGATGGATATTCTTCTTTTGTGGTTGTTTTGTAGTAGAGTCCTAGAGTCATCATCCCTGTACTCTCAGGTCCTTGGAGGTGTTTTGACGATGTTTCACGATGTATAGTTGATATGGCTTTCTTATCCTATTGATGACCTGGCTAGGTCTGTTATGTACATAAACATGTGGTGAACTCTAGTTCTTATGGGACAACTAGATCCTATGAGCTGTAGACATGTATCAATTTTATGTATATTTATATAACATGTTTCTGTGCAGGATGTGGATCTAGTTGTAATAGTTCCTTCCTTATCTGCTTTCTACAATCGGTTTTAGTTAACCCGTGTTTTTGGTAATACGATGTTTATGACGGTTCCACACATTTTCACATGGTGTTTTGCTATCTTTGTGATGGCGGGATGTCACATCACCTTTTATGAAGATAAATCTTTCTTTTCTAAACCTAGTAATGAGGTGCCAATTTCAACTGTGCGCATTCCTGACCCTGCTGTGTCTGCACCTCTACCTAAAGTATCCCCTACTTTGATATCTTTTAAGACTAATGACCCAACTCAAGACAATGGTATTATTATTGACTCTATTACAACTTCTGATTCTCACATTCCCATTGCATTACTAAAGGGGAGATGATTTGGTGCCAAATATTGTACTCTCAACATGTTTCTACAAATCATTTGAATGTTTCCATGGTTCAATTTACTATTTCTCTATCTACAATTTCTATTCCAAAGAATATTCATGAGTCACTACTACACTCTAGGTGGAAACAAGCCATGGATGAGGAGATGGATACACTTCACTCTCGTGGGACATGGGACCTTATTGATCTCCCTACAGGTAGTAAACCTCTTGGCTGCCGATGGGTTTTTACTATGAAATATTTACATGACGGGGCAGTTGCATGCCCAAAGGCCAGAATTGTTCCTAAGAGATACACACAAAAAGCTGAGATTGATTACTTTGAAGCTTTTTCCCCAATTTCTCCTCTTATTTCTATCCACATTTTGGTTTCTGTTGCTATTAATAAAGGCTGACACTTACATCAATGAGATGTTAAGAACACCTTTCTATATGGTGATTTACTAGAGACTGTCTATATGTCACAACCTATAGGTTATGCTGCTCAGGAGGAGTGCTATGGGAAAGTATGCCTTATAAAGAAGGCCATTTATGGCTTTAAAAGCAAAGCCCCCGAGCTTGGTTTGACAAGTTATCCCTTATCATCCACAAATTTGGCTTCATGCGTTCTCAATGTGACCATTCGATGTTTATCAAAACCACTACCTCTGATATTATTGTTCTTACTATTTATGTGGATAATATCATCCTGTCTGGCAGTGATGTGACATGAATTGTTGCTACAAAGACTTATCTTATGAAGCATTTTGTAACCAAAGACCTTGGGAGTTTACTATATTTTTTTGGCATTGAGGTAGCACATAAACAAGGATGGAGTACTTTATCACAGAGAAAGTATACTCGAGACTTACTTTATGAAACTAGAATGCTTGGATATAGACCTGCAGTCTCCCTCATGGATCAAGCTCATGATCTATGGGCAAAATCTACACAACCCTTGGAAAATAAATTCAGTTATAACTGTTTGGTTGGCAAACTTTTATATCTTATTGTTACAAGGCCAAATATATGCTTTGATGTTGGTTTTCTTAGAAAATTCATGGATTTTCCTAGGCAATATCACTGGGACGCTGCATGTTGAGTCTTGAGATATTTAAAGAATGCACCTGGATAGAGACCATTTTATAAAAGATATGGGAATCTAAATGTTAGTGGACATTTTGATGCTGATTATGTTGAGTGTAAATCTGATACAAAATCAACCTTTGGTTATTGTACATTTGTAGGGGGTAACTTGGTTACTTGGAGAAGTAAGAAGCAAAATACTGTTGCCAGATCCAGTGCAGAATCTGAGTATCATGTAATGGCACATACCACATGTGAGCTATTATGGATCAAATCCATTATGTCTGACTTTGAGTTTCCCATTACTCATGCTATTACAATGTGCTGCTATAATCGTGTTGCTACCTTTATTGCTAGTAATCTTGTCCTCCATGAAATGACTAAGAATATTGAGTTGGACTGACATTTTCTCTGAGATGATATGTTGACTAAGAAGATCACTACCCCTTTCCTTCCGACACATGAGAAAACTACAAATACTTTTACAAAGCCTCTATTTGAAAAGAGAGTTGTAGATATATGTTACAAGCTGGACATGATTGATATTTATGCTCCAACTTGAGTAGGAGTATTGAGATATATATTTATATTTAGTTATTTTATTTCCTTTATATCTATTTTTCCTTTTCACTTAGTCTTGTGTAATATGTGCTATAAGTATAATAGGCCCATTAGGTTTTGCTATGTGCTTCCTTGTTGTTTCCCCTCTTATTTATAGGAGAGGGATGTACTTCTTTTTTGATATAGAAATACGACTGTTCTCAACAATAAACAAGCTCGGCGTGTCCATTGGCATGGTGCTAGTTTTGGGTGCAAATGGTTTTGAAGTCTGGGTCTATCATCCAAAAGTTTTCAATGCTGAATGGTTTGTGTTATGCCCCAATCTCACAATTACCACTAATCATGAGATTAGGGTATAAATTGAGGATTTAACGTAATACAAAGATCACCCTTAACTTTTTCTTCTTTTTCAAACTCTTTGTTTTCTCGTATTGAACCACATAAACTAACTTTACAAGAGAATCTAAACATTTATTTCTTTAATATGATCTCAACATAAACGATACACATCCATATATTCATTCTCAGGTACATACAACATGATAATCAGATACATTCTCTCTTATTAAGGAAACAAAGATACATATCACGACTTACAACACTCTCACATCTATACTAGGACCTAGAGTGACAGGGACCGACTGAACTTAACTATACTCAGACTTAACTCTTGTGGTAGATCTACTCTGATGCAATGATATCTTCAATCCCCACGGTTTCCCTAAATTTTTTGAGTAGAGGGGTGAGCCTACTCGCTCAGTGAATGAGTACTTTAAAGAAACAGTATAAATCACTGATATAATTACAGATATACTTTTGAGAAACTGATATCAAATATAGCAACAGTAAGCTTTAAAGAGTCTAATAATTGACAATCATAAATATGGCAGGATACTCTAGATATCTATAAGAGTGAATCAATATATAAAATGCTTGATTGATCATAAAGAAAACTAATAATTCAGAAACATACACAGAATAATTGAATAACTATACACACTTGTTTGACCTCTCATTCATTTTATTATGTCACGATCATATGCAATGTACTCTACATATGAAGACTCTTAGTGCACTACGATCACACCGTACAAGACTTAGCGGACACACCCAAGAAATGTTAAGTCTAACTACTCTCCTGGTCTGCAATAGGGAAATGGCTCTTTGGCCTAAACTGAACTCCTCCTCTAACCTGAGCACACATGTAGAGAGTCAAGCCACCTTTTGGCTTTTTCTGTACTCTAGTGCCACCAGAACTTCTGATTGATGTTGGATACACTTTTCTGTACTCTAGTGCCACTAGGACTTCTGGTTGATCTTGGATACTACAAACTATAATTTAAGGAGACTTCCACTAGGCTTCGTCCCCCGTGCCACCTGATAGCACGTTTCGACCCCCGTATACTAGACGCTTCTAGGGTTAGGCCGTTTCCCCCCTAAGGTGTAGACCTCACATAGGGGTTCTACAGTGTCAGGGCCCTTAAATCTATGATTTCATTATTTCCTAGAAAACTCTTACTATGTTGAACATTTTTCTTACTTATACTCGACTCTGGTATTTCTATGGCATCTCGTCTACTTATTTGAAGTTTATAACACAACATGTATATCATCCTTAACTTGGTAGAGCAGTATATTCAAACATTGTAGTATACCGAGAAATCAACATACTATACATGCAGGCAGATTGAAATACTTAAATAAACAGAATGCATGTCCATTTGGCGCTTATACACTAGAATCATGCAATTAAACATCTTAATATACTGATGAGAGCTAATTACTTGGCATACGAGTAATCGTCATTTGCACCCATAAATTATTTGCACTTTCTTGGAAAACGTGCACATCGACCCAAATCGTGAATTGTGCATCTCATACTGAGAACATGGTAATCAAAATACTTAATTCATTGAACACCCTATCCTTAGGGTTTCATTTACCTCATTCACTTATCACATGGCTCTCATAAGGATTTAATATGTCGTAAACATCTACTAAATACAGACTGCTTTAAAAAAGTCATATATAATCAACATATGTATGAAATCCTCGAATTGAGATAAATTAGGTTTTTCCATACCATTCATTGAGATATTATGGATCAAGAATAACATTGCATAAATAGTCTATGATGCCAAGAAAAACACTTCAAATGGATTTCACCATATTTATTCAAAAAATTTCAACTTTCCACTCATATAGGGCTTCACCCTCTTTACGAAGATATCAAGCAAACACTATTCACATCACATGAAATCCAAGATAGTATCTGACATATATGTACTATGCATTTAGATAAACAATCATTCATAACCAAGGGGATCCAGATAAACAAATTTCTCTATTTAATTATACAACAATTTCAATCATAGACAAATTCCCTATATTTCAGTTTACTCTTATAACCTTTGTGAATACTTAGGGAATTATCATTAGGATGTATTGTATACATTTCTAATATGAATTTATCATCTGAAATTCAAACAAATAGAGGAATAATCCATTTCATATCATTTTGCAACAACTTAGATCAAACAGACAATTCAGGGTTTGTAGTCGCATACTAAGCAATTAAAGATTATAGATGATTTAACCAATTTTCGTACAATATACTATTTAATGGAAGATACCACTCACCCTAAGGTGTGAAAACACCTTAAAAATACAGCTCATCCCCGAAAATCTCAATCTCATATCAAATCCCTAGCAATTCACCGGATTCTTCTTCCTTTCAACTCAAAAACCCTAAAAATGAGGAATTATGAAGAAAGAGTGAGAAAAGGGGAAGTTTTGACACCATTTTGGATCAAATCAGAGGAGGGACGGAATCTTGACATGTGAGAGAAGATTCACCATGAAAGGCTATGTAAAGAAGCTAAACTTATATGATTTCATCATTCCTTAGACCCCAAAACCCTAGGTCAGCATCTCCATCACTTTCTCCTCTCAAACCCTAACTCTCCCTCTCTCTCAAGGATTTTATTTCTATGGATTGAATCACAAATTATGAGATCTTCTTGTGTGTTAGGTTGACCATATAGAGCAACTGATCTGCTTGGGTCAATTACACATTGACCCCTCACTATACTTTCTCTTATTTCAACTGAATTTTCTGTCATAAAAATATTACTGTAATTCGTCTACTGATAAGGACTAAATGCATCTAAAATTATGAAAATTTTACATGTTGTTTATGATTGAGTTTCAGATCTCGACTTAAAATTTTAGATCATTTGGATTTACAAATAAATAATTAAAAATAAAATACTACATTGCTAAAAAGCACTATGTCAGCATTTTGGTCGAAGTATAGTTCGACCGAGAACCACATTCAAAGAACACTCAAATATTCTGAATATTTTCTACAATATGCATGATTGAGTTATCCATATCATATCCAAAATTCAATTAAATAAATTTTTTTAGAAAATATGAAAAATAATTTACCACACTGCTATCCTGATCAAATTCCATATTCATGTACTATCAAAACCCTAATTTTTGCCGATTAGGGTTTACATTTCTCAAACCCTAATTCTTCAAACTAAAATCATAGTTAGAGTTTCTTCTTAGATTTGAAACATCACAATTGATCTACTATCATTAATCAAGTCTAAACAATGTTCAATCTAATCAAGCATGCAATCATTCAGGTAAACCCGAGTTTACCAATTAAGCACAAATGTGGTCATTACAATTCTCACCCCCTTAAAAAGTTTCATCCCCAAAACATAAATACACAAACAAAGTATATTCAAAGTTTATTTTAAGCTTCTGAAATCTTACATGTCATTATATTCTTGTATTTCATACTTGAATGCAGTTTTCAACATTAAGTCCTTCATTTCTTTTCTAATCACAACATGTTTGAAATAGTTCTCACTGACAACAAACAAATTCTCTATGCCACAATCAATAATAGCAGAGAGAGAGAGAGAGAAACAACCATTTCAATATTTTTTATACTCTTGAGGTGTTGCCTCAACATTGATAATCTGATCTAACTATCTCAATTCATACGGCTCAATATGTAGTATTGTTATGTATTACCTCTAAGTCACAAAAGAGAGTTCACCATGTTCTTTTGAAATTTACTATTATGCTACTCAAATAGAAAAATAGTTTTGAGTTGGAAGACTAGATTTAACAACAATTGTCAATACTACTCACGACATCCCCATTGCATCATGGATGCATAAGGTGAAGCATTACCATCACATTCCATATTATTATCAAGTATGAACCCATACATAATTCAAGGTGTAACCATCAGGTTATAGCATACTAGGGTTTCAACAATAGTAACAAAGTACTCCATGATTGTATTAGTCATTCAAGGACTATTGATACCCAATTACCATCACTTAGTTATATTAAATTTGGGTATAACAAGCTATACCTCATTAGGGTTACATATCAATACAATATGGTTATCATCCCTTCTATTCATATGAGTGAATAGGTAAGACTACCTTATTCAGGGTAACCCTTCATTTGTTCCATCATTATTCAACCCATATCACCATACCACAATTGTACAATACTAAGATGGATTACTGGTATGAATGACTACAACTATCAAACACCTTTAATTAACATTTTGCTTGCAAATGTACACTGAAATCATACATAGAACCAATTTACATCCCTTAATATACCTTCAACAAATTATACTTCTAAAAACAAATTCACATATTACTAAAATCCATTATTTTCTCTTATCTCTCTCCTCATTCACTACTACTTACTTTTTGCTACTTATTCTTCTCATTTTAATCATGTAGATTAAACATTCCTAAAATTGAAACATACAAGGTAAAAATAGATTATTCATTATTCTTGCTATCACTGCAAGAATTTATCTCATATCACCACTCATATTGTATTTCTCCTTTTGTTCAAAACACACTTGTTACATTTCAAATTTATATCTTACTCTTTACTCCGAATCATTTCCATATTGTTTATCTGCCTTTCAGATTAGCTACCTTTAAACCCTGGATTACTATTAGTGCTAGTTTACTTCTCATAGTGCAAATCTCATGATCTTGTTTTATAGATATGCTAGTATTCAAGGTCAAATCACTAGTGACGTCCCTTGAACTACTACAACTCTAAACATTCTAGGGTTTGGTCCTTCTCAGTAGCATGGCGTTATTGTGATGTGACCTTGCTCCCTTAATTTGAAATTCAAACTTTGTGTAACATCCCTGACCTGGGTTATGGCTTAACCCTAGAATTGTTACTTAAGTAAGTTATTCATAAACTTGTTTTAATCTTTTGAAAAGTAATTAAGACTCTTGTAGAGTTTAATTTTCAAGTTTGAGCTTATTTACAAACTGTTTGTGCATTATATGATAGTTTGAGCATAAAGTCAAATTTACCTAAGATGAGGGGATATATTGCAAAATGTCACATGTTTAATGTACCTCATGTGTTTTAGCATCATAAGAGAGAGAATTATGTTAAATTATGGCTTGTGGAAATCCTAAATTTCAAGTTACAACTTGTTTGAATAATGTTAGTGCATTGTGCACCAATTTTGGTACAAATTGTAATTTACCCAAAATGTAGGTTTGATATGAAAATTACCACCTCTAGAGTGTCCCTAATCCCTACTAGTATCATATAGAGGAGATATAAAGGAGGAGACACCATGTTTGAACCAATTAAGAGTGATGGTACTCTTGGTGATGAAATGACCAAGAAAGGGGTTGAATATGAAACCCTAACTTGAGTTGTATCAAGTTGAAAAGCTTATATATGAGTGCCTATCAGCCAAGGAGCCATAGGAGGAGTCCAATATCATTTTGTGGACTCTTGGAAAATCTCATGACGTGCAAAACACCTCAAGGAGGTGAAGTGTATCGGTTTACAACTTCCTTAGAAAAGTTGTATCGGGTTGTGAATAAAGTGGTGATTTAGTTGATATATTTTATTCAAAGGGATAAGTAATGGACGAAAATTCATCCCTAGATTATACTCAAGAGTTTTTCATGTCAATATAAATATTAATTCATGCATGTACACGTGTCAACCATGCATGGACACGTGGCACCTAGTAGCTCAAATTGATGACACCTCATTTTCACACTTCTTCATGAACAACAAGTATATATACCCCTTCTTTCACCCCTTAGTGAACTTTTTAGAAACCTACCACCTCCTTGCTCTTAGATATAGTGCATAGGGTCCTTGTATCATTCAGGAGTGAAGTGGTATCATGCATAGGTCCTTGGGTATCATCCATAGCAAGATCATATCGGCCAAGTAGGGTGATATCGGCCTAGTAAGGTGATATTGGAAATAGTGAAGTGTTTTGATCACAAGTGAGGGGGATATCGGACAAGGGTGGTGGAATATCATGCATGAGTGCTGGAATATCGTGCAAGAGTAGTAGGGTATCAGTAAAAGGTGCTAAGGAGCAATAAGGAGCTCATACTTAACCCTAAGGTGAGGCCATGATCATCTTCAACCTTGGATTGAAGCATGATTTTAGGGTTATGATCTTCCTTTCTTTTCTTCTTCACCAATTGCTTATCCATGGTGATTCTTTGCATATAGAGGAGTTTTGAAGTTCATATTCAACCTTGGGAACGTGAAGATTTAGAGATTGGAGCTTTGAAGTTGTTCTTGAGGTGGGTTATATAACTTGAACCCAATTATATTATTATGCACCTTCAATTTTGTCATACTTGTTGATCTACTTGCAATTTCGATTTCTCTTGAATAATTGTTGATCCTTTGAGTTATTAAAGCTTCATGGGACTATTGTCCATGACTTATAATAGTAAGAACAAGGGTCTAGAGGTTGATGGTGATGACATCATCAATATTGGGTTCAAACACACAAACAAGCACCTCCAACCCGATATGGTGAAGTAACCCTAAATGACAAACAAGCACCTCCAACCTGATACGGTGAAGTAACCCTAAATGACTTGGAAACCGATAGGGGTATGCATTGGTTTGTATAATGGGTTGACAAAGGTTCAAACAATTGTTTATCCTGTCACTTAACCCATGGTGTGAAGCATACACACACACACCTCTTTGCCTGATATGGTGTGAAGCATACACACACACCTCTTTGCCTGATATGGTGTGAAGCATACACACACACCTCTTTGCCCAATATGGTGTGAAGCATAAACACACACACCTCTTTTACCGATATGGTGTGAAGTATACACACACACACCTCTTAGCCCAATATGGTGTGAAGCAAACACACACACATCTCTTTGCCCGATATGGTGTAAAGCACACACACACCTCAAAAGTGATATGGAAGCAGACACACACCTCAAAAGTGATATGGAAGCACACATACACCTCAAACTCGATATGGAAGCATACATACACCTCAAGGGTGATATGGTAAGCACACATACACCTCTAAGGTGAAATGGGTAGCAAGCATACACCTCATACCCGATATGGTGGAAGCACCTCAAAACCCATATGAAGGACAACACCTTAAATGCAATGTACTTGATGGAGTAACACATGAAGTGTCTTATATAAAGTCATACATTAAGAGGTATGGATTTTGATGAATAATGATTAAGTAGGCTAATGTACCTTGAAGAAAGGTTGACCCAACTTAATAAAGTATGGAGTAATCAACATCCTAGTAAGGATGAGAGAGAGACTTCTACTTTTGTGATAAACATGCAATGGGCATACATTAATACTCCTAATCTATGTAGGGTATGAATTAGGGTTTGATCCTTGATAATGTGATCTTGAAACCCTAAATTTTTAATAAGGGAAACCCTAACCCTAATGTAGGGTGATGGTATGATTTTGAAACCCTAATTGATAAGAAAGGGAAACCCTAACCCTAATGAGGGAATAGTGGTATTACCCTTGTATTGCATGGTGTTGATATGTATTTGATATGGCTGTTATCATGTATACTAACCATGCAAGTATCATGAGATGATGAGCATAGCCAGGTATGAGCTATGATGTTTTATATGATAAAGATTTTAAATGGGCCTTGTAAGTCATGTGAGATGCTTGTGTAATAAGTATCATGTATACCTTGGTCTGAGGACCTAGAGGTAATAGTTACCTGATAAGTGGTAACAGTGTTCAATGATGAACTAAGGGTTGAATACCCAGATCTAGTAATCATAATGATGATAATTTTGAGGGATAAGAATTCCCAATAATGAGATAAGGGATTGAGATCCTAAATGTTATATGTGTTTTAAAGATTTGAAAAGTACTTGATACATGTATTACACCTTTCTTTGTAGCATTTGTCATAATAATTCATGTTTGAAAACTTGACTGCTGCTAAAAGAATATGGTAATGCACTTAATTAATCAAGTGGAATCTTATCATGTAGTGCCCTGACCATAGATCCATCATCATCAGTAGCTGGTGATGGTGAAATAGGTTTTCCCACGGGATCTTCTAGAGAGCGCATATTTTTGAATATGTGAGGGTGATGGGTGTGAATATCCTTACGCCCTAATGAGGGATTGATGTGAGATCTCCTTCATTATAAATGTCAGGATGGATGTATCATGAATCTCCCAATGATGATGAATGCCAGGATTGATGGTAGATAAACATGAGATCTCTCAATCCCGAAGAGAGTGCAGCTGCCACTGTAGCTCTATAGCAAAGTTGCCAGTATACCCTGGAAAGCTATGTAGCAGTTGACACGAGATGTCCTTCTTGTGGTCTCGCACTGACCAAGATGGCAGAGGTCATGGCAACCGACTCTTCCATTGACCTTGTATGGTAGCAATGGTTTACGTAGCCGTGGTCGGTTGGAGTATGAGCAGTATACCTCATCTCCTTTGGGCATAAGTGTGATTGGAAAATGTATTCATCCGTGTAGCGTATTTGCTGAAGGATGGGATATGGAAATCATTGGTTGACATTACATTTCTTATTGTATCTTAAATGGATAGATGTTATACATGTTCTTCATATTTCTTATAAAATGAATAGATGAATTACTACTTTATCATATATAGCTGCAATGTTTCAGAAGATGATATTTCCCTATTCTACTTAAACAATGATTAAATCCTACTTATTAATATAAAAGAATCCTCTGCTCAATTTTATTACTATTTATCTGTAATGATAATATTGTTGGCGGAGGGTTATATCTCTCACTGGGACATGGGTCTCACTTTGTTGGTCACTAACATTTTTAGGTGGACGCGGTCAAGGAGGTAGGGACCATACAACAGAGGGAGGACAACAACATCAGGGGCAGAAGTAGCATCTCAGGTTGAGTGTGCTGTCAGTCATGTCTTGTAGATATAAGTCCTATGTGTTGTCTATGTACTCTCAGGTCCTTGGAGTCAATACGTAACGGTTTTATGAACAATCTGAGATTTTGGCTTGTATGCCTCAAGGTTTTATGTTGCTTATGTATAGTTTTGGCAAAACAACTATTGTATGTAACCCTCAAGATGAGATGGTACGTGATATGTACATTGTGAACCATGATGTATGTAGTACTTTGGTTCTCTCCTTAAGAGTTTTTAGGAAATGGATCTCTTTGCAAATGGTTTTTATTTTTAGTGATTTTTGTTAATCCACTGCTTATGGTTATTCCACAATTATTTACTAGTGTTGTCGGGTCATCACACTTTGGATCTCACAAGTTTTACTAAAGTCTTCTTTATCTTATCGATTGAATTTCCTTTCTCTTACTTGGCCATTTAGATAGATTACATTCTCAATTACCCTGCTAGGGTTTCATCATCATATTGTGTGTCATTATTACATTCACTAAATGGCTCTACCACAGTGTTTATGCATCATATATGATTCATTTTCTTATCACTTCATTCCCACAGTGCTCTCATTAAGGAAGATATGAAAGAGAAGATGATTTTGAGACTTAGAATTCTTATCTTGAAACATTCAATCATATATTTCTCATATGTAGGTTTAATTAATTATCAACAAGGATACTTGACTAATTAGCACTTCTTGAATCTCACAGCCTCTTTCTTTTATAATCTATATTACTCCATTATGTTTAAAACCCTTCTTTACTTTTCATAATCCCCTTACCATATACTACTATTCCACATGTCATCTTTAACTTCTAGTTTTCTCTTATGATCATGTTGCTTCTTTTATGTTTATGATCATGTATACCATGTTGCATATATTTCCTTTTATCCTTCTACTAATGTGAAGTTGAAATTCTAAATCAATAATCTCTCTACTAGTATCACCTCATGTTTAATACATTACATATCCTTCATTTTAAATCAAATGACTCATGCATGGGTGTAACATAGTTTCTCTTTCAATCAAGTTTTTCCTTCCTAAATATAGTCTACCTTTGTATGACTTATTCATTTATTTAGCTACACTTTTGTTCTTCTTTTAGAAACTAGTTTGTTGTTCTATAGAGACTTAGAATCCAAAGACAGTAAGGATGAATGTATTAACTTCACAATAAAGGTATACATTCCATGCTCTCAATTATATAACAACCCTCATTCCTTAATCAAGCTCATTATTTCCAACATTTCTCTTTGTTTTGACTAAGTTTCTTATTCTAGTTTTATGATTTACATGCTCATCTAGTTCTCTTCACTTTAACTCTTCTGCAGACTCTTCACTTCTATGTACTTATCGAATACTTAACTCCTTTCTTCTATTTTCCCTTTGCTTTGGAGTACATAAAAACATTGTACTTGATTATATAGTCCATTCCTCATGATTGATTCTTACTATCTTGTCTCTTACATACTTTTCTCATATCTTTTCCACATTGAATATTTAGAGTTCATATAATACTAATCATTAAACTTAATGTGAACCTTATGTCATGTTCCTTTATTCCCAATTAAGGGTTTCTCATATGAGGCCCCAAAGTTGGATCTTAGATATCAGTTCCAACTGATTCTTAGTTATCCCAGTCTTTCTCTTATACTTCAAAATCTTAGAGTATATACATTCATACTAGAATTTGGATCTAATCTATCCAGAATTTACTCTTGTTATTTTACTAATAGGAGTCATTAGATCCCAGTAATGCATCCTGCCAGCCTACAGTCCTGAAGCCAAGAGCTACTCCAGATTACTCAACTCCTATTCATCTCAAATGTGTGGAAGAAAACTTATCCACTTATAAAAGCTCATTCAAAGATCATTTCTAGTCTACTTGATACAAAGAATGTAATCAATAAATGCTACAAGTGCATAATGTACAACAAATCTTAAAGACCCATATATATTTCAAAATATTGAATATCTGAATTCAAACATATAAGAGCTTTTCTATTCATCTCCAATGAAACAATAATATGAAATGAAAGTTCTATCTCATTTTATATTTATGCTCTTAATTCATGTTACTTATCTTGTTCCTAACCCTAATATTTCTAGGATTCCTCTCTAGACCATCCTTCCACTGTATACCTAGCCAGGGTATACATGAAAGAATAGACATAGTAGCTTGATACTGATTGATCCAAGTACTCAGATACCGAGCCAGGATATCCAAATACTCAAATCCCCAGAGCTAACATCATAACATCTCCTATCTGCCACACTTATGACTCTAACTTTCTATCGTAATGGTCCCTGACAACTCAGCCTAAGCTCTGATACTAAGATGTTACACCCCGATCTCACAATTACCACTAATCATGAGATTAGGGTATAAATTGAGGATTTAACGTAATACAAAGATCACCCTTAACTTTTTATTCTTTTTCAAACTCTTTGTTTTCTCACATTGAACCACATAAATTAACTTTACAAGAGAATATAAACATTGATTTCTTTAATATGATCTCAACATAAACGATACACATCCATACATTCATTCTCAGGTACATACAACATGATAATCAAATACATTCTCTCTTATTAAGGAAACAAAGATACAAAACATTACTTACTACACTCTCACATCTATACTAGGACCTAGAGTGACAGGGACCAACTGAACTTAACTATACTTAGACTTAACTCTTGTGGCAGATCTACTAATGCAATGATATATTCAATCCCCACGGTTTCCCTAAAATTTTTGAGTAGAGGGGTGAGCCTACTCACTCAGTGAATGAGTACTTCAAAGAAACAATCTAAAGCATTGATATAATTACAGATATACTTTTGAGCAACTGGTATCAAATATAACAACAGTAAGCTTTAAAGAGTTTAATAATTGACAATCATAAATATGGAAGGATACTCTAGATATCTGTAAGAGTGAATCAATATATAAAATGCTTGATTGATCATAAAGAGAACTAATAATTCAGAAACATACAAAGAATAATTGAATAACTGTACACACTTGTTTGACCTCTCATTCATTTTATTATGCCCTGATCATATGCAGTGTACTCTACATATGAAGACTCGTAGTACACTACGATCACACCGTATAAAACTTAGCAGACACACCCGGGAAATGCTAAGTCTGATTACTCTCCTAGTGTGCAACAGGGAAATGACTCTCTGGCCTAAACTGGACTCCTCCTCTAACCTGAGCACACAGGTGGAGTGTCAAGCCACCTCTTGGCTTTTTCTGTACTCTAGTGCCACCAGGACTTCTGGTTGATGTTGGACACACTTTTCTATACTCTAGTGCCACCAGGACTTCTGGTTGATGTTGGACACTCAAACTATAATTTAAGGAGACTTCCACTAGGCTTCGTCCCCAATGCCACCTGATAGCAAGTTCCAACCCCCATATACTGGACGCTGCTAGGGTTTGGTCGTTTCACCCCTAAGGCACATACCTCACATAGGGGTTCTATGGTGTTAGGGCCCTTAAATCTATAATTTCATTATTTCCTAGAAAACTCTTACTATGTTGAACCTTTTTCTTACTTATACTCGACTCTGGTATTTCTATGGCATCTCATCTACTTATTTGAAGTTTATAACACAACATGTATATCATCCTTAACTTGGCAGAGCAGTATATTCAAACACTATAATATACTGAGAAATGAACATACTATACATGCAGGCAGACTGAAATACTTACATAAACATAACACATGTCCATTTGACGACACTAGAATCATGCAATTAAACATCTTAATATACTGATGAAAGCTAATTACTTGGCATATGAGTAATCATCATTTGCACCCATAAATTATTTTCACTTTCTTGGAAAACATGCACATCAACCCAAATCTTGGCTTGTGCATCTCATACTAAGAACATGATAATCAAAATGCTTAATTCATTGAACACCCTATCCTTAGGGTTTCATTTACCTCATTCACTTATCACATGGCTCTCATAAGGATTTAATATGTCTTAAACATCCACTAAATACAAATTGCTTTAAACAAGTCATATACAATCAACATATGTATGAAATTCTCGAATTGAGCTAAATTAGGGTTTTCCATACCATTCATTGAGATATTATGAATCAAGAATAACATTGCACAAATAGAGTCTATGATGCCAAGAAAAACACTTCAAATCGATTTCACCATATTTATTCACAAATTTCCAACTTTCCACTCATATAGGGCTTCACCCTCTTTATGAAGATATCAAGCAAACACTATTCACATAACATGAAATCCAAGATAGTATCTGACATATATGTACTACACATTCAGATAAACAATCATTCATAATCAAGGGAATCCAGATAAACAAATTTCTCTATTTAATTATACAACATTTTTAGTCATAGACAAATTCCCTATATTTCAATTTAATCTTATAACCTTTGCGAATACTTAGGGAATTCTCATTAGGATGTATTGTATACATTTCTAATATGAATTTATCATCTAAAATTCAAACAAATAGAGGAAGAATCCATTTCATATCATTTTGCAACAACTTAGATCAAACAGACAATTCAGGGTTTGTAGTCACATGCTAAGCAATTACAGATTATAGACGATTTATACAATTTTCGTGCAATATACTGTTTAAAGGAAGTTCCCAATCACCCTAAGGTATGAAAACACCTTAAAAATGTGACTCATCTATGAAAATCTCGATCTCATATCAAATCCCTAGCAATTCACCCGATTCTTCTTCCTTTCAACTCGGAAACCCTAAAAATGAAGAATTATGAAGAAAGAGTGAGAAAAGGGGAAGTTTTGACACCATTTTGGATCAAATCAGACGAGGGATGGAATATTGACATGTGAGAGAAGATTCACCATGAAAGGCTATGCAAAGCAGCTAAACTTACATGATTTCATCATTCCTCGGACTGCAAAATCCTAGGTCAGCATCTCCATCACTTTCTCCTCTCAAACCCTAACTCTCCCTCTCTCTCTAGGATTTCATTTCTATGGATTGAATCACAAATTATGAGAGCTCCTTGTGTGTTAGGTTGACCATATAGAGCAATTGGGCTGCTTGGGTCAATTGCACATTCACCCCTTACTATACTTTCTCTTATTTCAGCTGAATTTTCTGTCATACAAATATTGCTGTAATTCATCTACTGATAAGGTCTAAATGCATCCAAAAATTATGAAAATTTTACATGTTATTTATGATTTAGTTTCATATATCAAATTAAAATTTCATATCATTTGGGGTTACTAATAAATAAATAAAAATAAAACACTACACTACTAAAAAGCACTTTGTTAGCATTTTGGTTGAAGTATAGTTCGACCAAGAACCACGTTCAAAGAACACTCAAATATTATGAAAATTTTCTCCAATATGCATGATTGAGTTATCCATATCATATCCAAAATTAAATTAAATAATTTTTTTTATAAAATATGAAAAATCATTTACCACACTACTATCCTAATCAAATTCCATATTCATGTACTACCAAAACCCTAATTTTTTCCGATTCGGGTTTACATTTCTCAAACCCTAATTCTTCAAATTAAAATCATAGTTAGAGTTTATTCTTAGGTTTGAAACATCACAATTGATCTACTATCATTAATCACGTCTAAATGATGTTCAATCTAATCAAGCATGTAATCATTCAGGTAAACCCTAGATTACCAATTAAGCACAAATGTGGTCATTACAGTTTGTGTCCCCATGAGATATATCTAATGTTAACAATAACGGGATAGTATTCAAAGATGGGTCTGGAAGAAACAAAGTATAAAGCATGTGGGTATTGGTCTTCACATTTTTGTGAGCAAAGGAATCAGTCTATTCTTGCCCATGAAGAACCAAAATTCCAAGTAAAACATCTGTTAGATGAATGAATATCTATCAGATGATGGTGTGTGATAATATTTAGGAAGAGTTTTTTTAAATCTACTGGGTGGTCAAGAAGTACTATTGGTGTTGAATCTATCTTGTCTATTGGTGATAAGGTTGAAATCTCCACCTATGAGCCATGGGGTGGCAACGTAGGTGGTGGCTAGTACAGAGATTTCATCAAGAAAGGAGCTATTCATCTTGACTGGGCTCTCCATAGATGCCCATGAATATCCATGAGTATGAGTCAAGTTTATTTGTGATGTGGATGGTAATGTTGTTGTATGATGTTCATGACTTGAGATATAAAAAATGTTTTTGTTGAGTCCTATGATAATCCCACCTTTGAAACCCATAGGTGAGACTTGATATCATTCACCTATGTATTTTCCTCCTATGGATTTGAGTGCAAAAGGGGAGGTGTGTTTTGGTTTATGGTATAGTTATGATGTTAATTTTATCCGTGTAGATGAATATTCTAATGGCTCGACGTCTCTTAGCATTTTATTCTCCACAAACGTTTCATGTAGATACATTCATTGTTATATAACTACAATCTCTAGTGAAATAGGTGTTGGCTTCATGCAATGCTAAGTTTGTGGATCTATTTTCTAGTGTCATTAATGTGTCTATAATTATGAAATACCATGTATTGTTCTATGTCTTTAAGGAGTATACTAGTAGATGAGCCATCTTCAAATTCTCTACCCAACCCTGAAGCAAAAGTAGTAAATGAGTTTATATCATGCCAAGATGCTATATCGGCAATTCATATATATATATTAGTATTGGTATCATATGTATCATATTAAAATGGTAATGTTTTAGAATAGGAAACAATATCTGAGTTAGATGATGTACCTTCATCTTCCATAGTAAAATAGTTTTGTCTTAGTTTACTCCTCTAGAGTTGTAATGTAGGAGTTGAAGGATGCATGCAACTGGATTTTTGGATGACTTATTGATCTTTGGACTTTGAGATGATCGTGAGATCTTTAATGATGGTTGACTTGAGCCTATCTAACACAACTTTGTCAATATTTCAAGCTGGGGTTGGGTTGTTGTGGAAAGGAAAAGGGTTGACTTTATCCATGAAAGGTGGTTGATGTGATATATTTGTTGGAGAGGCAGTGCGTTGTCTCTTATGTTGTGCTGGGATGTTAGGTTTAGGGTTTTCCTGAAGAGTGTGTAGGTTTATTTTCTCTTCCAGACCATTTTTCGATCCACATGCTTTCTCGGAGGCTTGTTGAAAGGTTTGGGTTGTTGGTAGGGAAGAACCATGATGAGGAATGATTTGTAAGGTCTGTGAAGATTGTCAATGGAGGGGAGGGGTTTTTAGTGATGAGTTTGATGGTGTAAATGGTTTCTCCATGATGTATTTTGATAGATGTGTTTAGTTCAATAGCTTTTTTTACCAAGAAGACATAGAAAGCTTTGATGTAACTAGTGGGTTATAGAGAGTTCTAGTTAACAAACTAAATAGTGACTCTGATGGCATGAGAAATCGTGTGGAAAAAATGAACTTCTCATAAGTATAAGGGAAGGTCAGACATGGATTCCCATCCAGAACCTTCTAGGGATGATCCCTATTTGGTAGTCCCCTTAGAGAGAGAAGCCTGGATGAAGCTATCTCCACAAGGAATTGTCATGACTTGACCAAAAAGATAGTCAAGTTTGGTACCTTCTGGGATAGAGTAAAGAAGTTGAGATGGTGAAAGGATCTTGTGTTTGAGGACAGTGTGACTAGGGAGGAGGTGTTCGATAATGCAAGTTACGTCTAGGATGTTTATGATATTATTATCCTAGTTGTTGATGATAGATACCATGATTCTATGAATGGTGAAGACCTTGAGGAGACACATGGAGTTAGCGGGTAGGTCAATAGGGAACTCAATGTCGAGGTGGGAAGATGTCACCATAATGGTACAAGGGGGAAAAATGGTGTGCGTAAGAGGAGAGGATGTAGAATTGGATGAAGAGGAATGAGTTAAATAAGTAGAAGACATAGGGGGTGGGAAGGAGGATGAATGGTGGGAGAGGTGGTGGGGGTTCATAGAGATGGTAATAGATAGAAGGGGGAAGTGGATCAGGAATGTCTTCAGGTAATGAGAGACAAGAAAAAGGATTCTCGGTGAAAGGAGGTGGAGGGGGGGGGAGGAGAGGAAGAGTGATAGCGTGGGGGGTGTGAAGGTTTGAAAAATATGACAGAATAAAGGTGGGGTTTATGAGGAAGATAAGATGAGACATGTTCCAAGGACTGTTGCATGGTGAAGGGGTGGCGATATGAGAGAGGGTGAAAGAGAAGGAGAGGACATGATTAGGAGAGATGGCCCATTTTGCGATAAGTAAAATAGAGGGCAAGAATAGTACAATGATTTTTGAAGTGACCATGCCAAAGGCAGAGAGAGAGCACGTAAGGGGTTTGTGGTAGCATTTGTGACGGTTAGAAATGATGGTACAACCAGATGGAGAGGGACCATTAGAGAAAGTGGATAATAGAAAGCTAGAGAGACGTAGCATTAGAGGAGGGGTGGGGAAGTGGAGAAGTAGGTTAGATGGGGAGAATAGATGAGTAGAGGGAGTGGAAGACGGAAAAATGTGAGGATGTGAAAAATTAGTAGGAATAACGTATGAAAGATATGATGTATGATAATAATGTAAGTTGTACCTATTGTTTAGTGACTTGTAAGTGGATGCAGCCGTATCCTCCTATGATGCAACATGCTCAGTGGATTTTATGAGTCCACTTGAAGAGAATTTTCTATAGTACCCAGAAGGTCTTTGTAGATATCTGTAATGAAGAGTTGGTCTCTAGAGTATGTTCCTTCATAAGCAAAATCCTGTGGCATGCTGAAGAGTGGGATTAGCTTTGTGGTTTTTTTTTGCAAAATGGTCAGTGATCCAGACAATGAGAGTTTGGTGGTCGGTTGGTTTGAGCTAGATGATCCAATAAGATTGGATCTTGAGTTGGACCCTCTTCCTCATATATTATTCTTCTTATATCCAAATATCACCAAAAGTTTCTAAAAACTTATTCTTAACATATCAACAAGTTTCTAATTATATTGGAATCAATATAGAATCACAAGGTGGGGTGTGTGTTAAAAAAACATAGTTCCCCAGGTTGAACAAAAAACTCACATAGACACAATATGGGAAAAAAGCTATGGATCATGGGTCCACATGTGATACTCATATCCGAAATGATTTTCATTAACACCATTATTATTCATTTATCTATGATTTAAATATTAAGGTTGTGGAGATTGGACCAACTAGACTATAGATCAAGAGTGGGGTGCTTTTGATTTCTACAAGTACTAAGCCAATTTCATTGGATAAGGCTCCCTCTTGAAAATGGGGAAAATATTAACTATTTCCATATACTCACCATGAAGTATATCTACAAGATCCTATAATGTACACTCTTCTCTTAAGACAATACCCATGGTGTACTCACCAATTAAGCCTTTTTCTGTATTTAGTGCAACATAACTAGGCCAAGTATATGATTTAGTATCTCAATTATGTCATCCAGAGAACATCTAGTTCTACCTTCACATGTGGAGGCATCATAGCCAACACTACTATACCTAGGTTACACACATATCAAATGTAAAATTGTGTAAGTCTTACATTGATTGATATCCAATACTTTCATGGTAGTAATTGTATCAAAATGATAATGGAAAAATACAATTCCTTCCCCTTTTTCAAGGATTCCCCAAGAGTGATCTATCTACCTTGAAATTCAACCTACACAAACCACAATACCAGTTTCCAACAAGATGACCTCAAGGTATAATGTAGAGATTCTATGACAAGTATATGCTTGTTGTCAATGTGGATATAGCCAAACCTGATGTGGAAAATACTTCCAAAGGGGCCCATATGGAGGATATACCCAAACTAAACAAAGTACACTGCATGTCAAGTTACTATATTAAAGAACTACTACTAGACCTAGTGTGGAGTTACCTTCTCTTGAGCCATCTACTTTCAACGTTAGTGCATTCGACACTATATGGGCGTGCATTAAATACTTCTAGATTAGGATAGAGTGCAAGAAGCAATGTCAAGAAAACTATTTCAATGAAACACACTATATGGCATGTGGAAATTATAAGAGGCATCATTGCATGGCCACTATAGTGTCCCTCATCCACATTATATCATCCATTAAAAAAAAACATGTGGCTCAACAATATAACTACGGGTGGCAGCGGCATGCCTAAAATCCATAGTATGCATCTCCAGATTCACCTTATCAACCATAGTAGTATTCAAACCCTCATATATAATGGGGAAAATGGCCAGATCACAGGGGGCATATGGACATGGCAGAGCACAATTTTCTTCCACTTCATTACGAGTTCTAGAGCTTTCTCTTGGACAAGAA